>JAECWU010000600.1:0-668689 GCA_018150985.1 Chymomyza costata
TAAAGCCATTTGTCAAATGATGGATAGACTTCCCGTTCGAATTGATGAGGATGAATTAGTTGAGATAGTTCAAGGGAATCTTTTAGCGGAAATGAAAGATAGATTATTGTTCGAAGAGATTCATTCTATTGCTAAATTGAGATACTTAGTTTAGAAGCGTGAAAACTTTCTAAAGGACGATAGTCGTTCTCGAGTCCCACCAGGAAAACTAAGAGGATCTGGAATTGGTCGTGTAAGTGCGATTGAGGAGCATTCAGAGGATGAAGCGGACAGGTCGATTGAAGAAATTTCTGCGTTAGATAATGCATCTTCCAAATTTACATGCTGGAATTGCGAGGAGCAAGACGTATGTTTTGCTACGGATGTGGTGCGCGTAATGTGTACAAGCCACAATGTGAAAATTGTCAAAATAAATCGGAAAACCGCCAGAACGGGTCATCCAACGCCATCAGGATGCCCCAGAGCAAGTCAAATGCGAGTCCCCAGCGTCGTTAACACCGTCAGAATTGCAGGGTAGCTTAGCCACAGATAAGAATGTAAATTCTTTTAGAGAAGAATGTAAATTTTTGCCATATCATGAGAAATTAAGGAAATATTTACAGATACGAAATCGGATATTTAGTTTAGAAAATTACAAGATTAAAAGAAGTTCGCTTCGAATGCAGAATTATTTCAGAAATCATAAAAATCGAATTAAATTAGTGGAATCTACGATTTTTCAGAACAATCTGAATATGCGTAGTTTTGCAGCATTGTCGTTTTTAGGTTTTTCAGAATTAGGTTTATTGGATACAGGAGCTAATGTCAGTTGCATTGGAGCAGAGTAAGCCCAGAAAGATTTTTCTTCGTATCCCCAGTTTGTCATTTAAATCTAAAGTTAAGACTGCACATGGTATTCCACATAAAGTTAAAGGTAAATTGAGAGTTTTGATGAAGTATAAAGATTTAGAGAAAATTATTGATTTATATATTGTTCCATCCATTACACATAAAGTAATATTAGGAATTAATTTTTGGAAAATATTTGGATTAGCACCAGATATTATAGGATCTTTGTCTATGGTGAAAGAACAGGAACAAGATATGTATCCATTGTCGAAAAAGGAATTAAAGAAGTTAGAGATGGTTAAGAATTTGTTCCCCAATTTTGAGAAGCAAGGTCTCGGACGAACGTCGTTAATAAAGCATCATATTGAGAAAGGCGATGCGAAACCAGTGAAGCAAAGAAACTATCCAGTGAGTCCAGCTGTAGAGAAGTTAATGTACGTCGAAATTGACCGTATGCTTAAGTTAGAAGTTATTGAGCCTGCATTTTGTGCTTGGAGTTCGCCAGTCCGATTAGTGATAAAGCCTAACAAGACTAGAATGTGTTTAGATGCTAGAAAACTCAACGAGGTTACTAAAAAGGATGCGTGGATACGCATAGAACACAGAACATAGATGGTGTTTTTGCTCGTTTACCAAAGGCGAATATTATCTCAAAACTAGATTTGAAAGATGCATTTTGGAAAATTAAATTATCTCCAGAGTCAAAGCCGCTACAGCTTTTACCGTTCCAGGACAAGGGCTGTATCAATTCACAGTCATGCCGTTTGGCTTTTGCAATGCACCTGTGACGATGAGTAGGCTTATGGATGAGAAAATTCCACCAGACTTAAAACACTGCGTATTTGGATACTTGGATGATCTTTGTATTGTTTCAGAAAACTTTTCATCTCACTTATCAATATTGGTTCGAATAGCAGAACAGTTTAGAAAAGCAAAGGGTCTAACTGGATAAGGTACTGGAAACTGCCCCTAGCGATTTTTGAAAACTAATGATGCAGTTCGATGCATAACACTAGTTTACTCGAAAAATGAACCTTCGTAAAAAAGTGTTTTTTATGGTAATTTGGGGTCGAGAAATACGAAAATGGCAACTTTTTTTTTTTCTTCAGCACCGTTTTCGAGATATTTTCGAAAAACATGTTTTGGGCACTTATTTCAGTTATTTTTCAATATCTCGTGAACAAAATGTTGTATCAACATGAACTTCTATAATTAAAAAATTGTATTAGTGTTATGGAAAAAAAAAAAATCTGTACAATTTTTTTGTTTAAAAATTAAAAAAAAAAAAAAAAAAATACTAATTATATATCACTGTAAAGAGCAAATCAACACCTTTCGATCTAATTGTTTTTCATGTCGATACAAAATTTTGTTCACGAAATATTGAAAAATAACTGAAATAAGTGCCCAACAACATGTTTTTCGAAAATATTTCGAAAAAGGTGCTTAAGAAAAAAAAAAGGTTGCAATTTTCGTGTTTCTCGACCTCAAATTACCCTAAAAAACACTTTTTTATGAAGGTTCACTCGATGACCCTTAAATTTGTAAACTAGTGTAATCAAAAAAAAAATATTTTCGCAAAATTTCAGATCTTAAACTTAACGCGTTGCGACTTAATTTAAAAAAACGTGTTTAACCAACACATTTTCTTAAAAAAAATATGGAATTTTCATATTTTTTTTAAGTATGTTCCTTAAATATGCCAATCACCATTTTTTTTAAAACACGTGTTTGTATACGTTCTTTATTTGGTGTGAATATGAATCAAATCTATTTGGTCCTTATTTAATGTATTCTTTTTCCATAACACAACGTATTTTGTAGGCTATTTTGATGAGTCACTGTTTAACCCACAGTTTCAACAGTCCGTGCGAGTTTGCTGCATTGTGAACTGCAATCGTTCAAGTTCTCCTTCCACGCTCCATAGCTTTCCGTCAAAAAATCCGAAAGGGAAGAGTGGGAAGCAATATGTAATGTAAAGCCAAATTTTAAGGGTTACTTAAAGCTATACATTTGCAATGAACATTTTCACCCGGAGGACATAATAAAGAAAAAATTAAAGAAAAATGCAAGACCCATCATGCATATAGAGGAGCACAGAGGTGTCAGTGGAATTGCTCAAGAATGGCTTATATTGGCAGCTCCAAGTTGATGAGCCTCTTTCACACAAACCGACAACTGCAGATAAAACGTCGTGATTACGTCCTGTAAAAGACTTCCTGATAACTTCTTTCAAGTACACGCTCAGCAGAATTGTTGTTGTTCTGCCGAAACGAGACACACTGGCGAAAAATGTACTTCGATTTATTAGCGGAACACCGTAAAATAATTGAAGGAATCGCTGGCATAATAGAGGAAAATAAATCACAATCGCCAATACCCTTGAGGAAAGCTACAAGACAGTAACACGGAACGTGTTCTAATTGGCGAAGACACCAACGAGGAAACGATAGCATTTGGCAAAATGCTTTTGAAAGGCAAACCAAAATGGTACACCCCTTCGGAAAAAAATGTTTTGTTAAACATTAATTACCGTTCTGCCAAATGCTACAGGTTTATGAGATCAAGCCTCTCGTTTCCTCTGCCGCACCCTAGATCCTTGCACAATTGGAGTCCTGTGCGAAGAATAAGCCCGGGTATTGATCTGTGATAACATCGCAAAACACGTGCAGAATATGGATGAACCAGACAAGCTGTGTGTTCTAATGTTCGACGAAATCCACGGTCGTGCAGAACTAGAATACAACCCAGCAACTGATCAAATTGACGGCTTCGCGGACCATGGCAACGGTAAAAGGACTAATAAAATTGCAAACAGTTTCCTATTTTTCCAAGTTAAAGGCTTGGTGCAACTGTGGAAGTACGTGTTCTCCTACTACTGCAGCGCTGGTGGGGTGAACCGTCACGATCTCCGCGCATTTGTTATAAAAAGGTAAGCGCGTTACAAGAGATCGGCTTGCACGTCAAAGCCATTGTCAGCGATCAAGGAGCTGCCAACCAGTCAGTTTTCAATTCATGAAGCACCAACGGGAATATGAAAATGTATGATACAAATGGCAAAGTGATATACTTGATGTATGATTATGTCGCATCTGGTGAAAAGTATGCGGAATTGCCTCATTGCGCGAGACATAAACACACCAAAGGGCACCGTAAGCTGGTCAGTCATTTCGGAGATGTATGATATTAACAAAAGAAGCAGAACAACACGTATGGTCCCGAAATTGACAGATGCACATATAAATCCCAAGAGCTTTCAGAAAATGACAGTAAAGTTGGCAACTCAAATTTTCTCCAAATCGGTAGTTGACGCCATTGCAGTGTGTTATAAAAACAAGTCATTTTCGCACAAAAATATGCAAAACGCACTTGCAACAGCCGATTTTTTACATTTGACATTTTGAACTGCATGTCATTCAACGCTGGCCAAAAAAAACCATACAACGCTACGAATGACGTAAAGGGAAAGTTACAACAATTCATTTTGTTTTTACAAAATGTCGAAATGGGTGGCCGAAATTATTGTCACAACGGCCTAATAGTAACGATTGGAAATATGATATCCCTATGCGTCGAATTGATATCCGAAAGAACTGTGGAGTTCGTACATCTGACTCGCTTCAACCAGGACAGCTTAGAGAACCTCTTCGACGCTATGCGTTCTCAGCTGGGAAACAATACGAATCTATCAGTTCGCGAGTTACAGTACCTCGCCGCACGCCTCCTCTCAATGAAGCTGATCAACAGATCTAATTTGCAACGAGCCAACTGCGAGAACGATGAGGACTTGCAACTGAATTGGATTTGTCACAGTTCTAATGATAACAATGGCTTTGACGCAGTTAACTTGGAACATGTGAATGAATCAGAAATCCATGACGAGGAAATATTAAATAGTCCCGAGAATATTGGAGAAATGGCATCACGAAGATACTTCGACGGCTATTTGATACATAAGAAGAAATTTGACTGCAACATCTGCGTTTTGGCGATGCCAACCATGGAACTGATTTGGGAAGATTACTCAGAAGACCTAATAGCTAGCAAAAATTATTCCGCATCTGTGCTCCTCTTAAAAAACGCCTCGGATGATTTTTATAAAATATGCAACATTCATTATGATATTTTTGCGCAGTACTATGAAAAGAGTGCCCATGAGCGTAATATTTGTAAAAAAATTATGAACGCCTGTATTGTTGCAACAAATCAAAAGTACCCGGAGTGGTTTTGTGTTACACACAAATGTTTTGGCCACCGTCAAAATATTTTTAACAAATAAGTAGTAACCTTACTAAGAAAAATGGCACGATGGACGTTAAGAGATATGCAAGGCAATGAAAAAAGCAAAGACAAAGCGGCAAAAAGAATGAAAATATCAAATGCTTAGAATTGGTAAGAAATTTGAAAATATTAAATGAAATACATATATCAAATGTTTTGTATCTTACAGGTCCATTTTACATACATTGCAAAATGGAATGCAATTTGAATGAGCGTTGTCATTTTGTGCTACAAACAGTTGGTGCTTCAAATTGGTAAGAATTTCAAAAATTTTAAATTAATTTAAATAATTGTTCTAGTTGAATTGTGTATCTTCCAGATCCATTTTGCACACATTGTAACATGGAATTCAGTTTGAATGGAAATTTTTGTTTTGCTACTGCTTCGAATTGGTAAGAATTCAAAACATTTTAAATAAATTTGAATAATTTGGAAAAAAAATTGTATTTGTATCTTTTGTAGAGCCATGTTGTATTCACTGCAAGATGGAATTCAGTTTTTATAAGGTTTAATAAATTGCAATACTACACCAAGTATTTGTGCTTCAAAATTGGTAAGTAATTAAAAATGTTATGCTAAATAAATGGTTGTATTGCTAACAATAGAAATTTTGTGTTTTTTAGGTGCCACCTATGCTAGACTCTCATAAGTTACAGCTGCATTGCCTGCACATTGCTGCCCTAATGACTAGTATCACAGGATCTCTGCAGAAGTCCACTTTAAACTCAACTCATCGACTGCCCAAATGCGCGCATATAGCCGCATTACTTCAGTACATGGCATGTCACTCAATTTACCGCTTTCTGCATCTATTCTTATTTCTTACTGTTCTCTCACTCTACAATCCACTCACAGTGCGCCACGCTCAGCTAGGGCAATACTCTACAGAGTCTACACCCAGCAGCGCTTAACTATTAACATTGTTACAATTATGTAAACTTTATTTCTCATTAACATCTCTATGTTAGTTTACATGTTTATCAATCTTAACATACTTGTCCATGTTTATACATGTTATACATCTCCGACATATATATGTAAGTTAAAGCAATTGCTTGTGGCTCGTGCATGACTTCGCCTCTTGCATTGGTATGCCATGGCTTTGGTGATGTGTGGCAGAAAACACAAAATCAGTTTATGTTTAGGTGGCTACAAGCTTAGATCGCGCTACGCGAAATATTGATTATAAAAAGGAAAAAATTTTCAAAGAGGAATGGAAAAAACATAATTTGAGCAGCGCGATCTAAGCTTATAGCCAACTAAATATAAACTGATTTTGTGTTTTCTGCCAAAATGACTAAAACGACAAGTTGAACCGGCCAATCACAGTGCGAGAAAATCGTCTATAATATCAATCAGGTTAAGGCAGGCTTTTTAAAACCAGCAATTTAAAAAATTTGATTTAATTATCCAATTTCGTCATTTCAAATTAACAATTTATTGACATTGATTTAATTTCAGTTTATTTTTATAACTAATTGTTCTAGATTATATTTGAACAAATTATTTAAATTAAATTTGCAAAAACTGTAAATAGTATTTGAAAATTAAAAATTAATATTTTCAACCAAAATTTTAAAAACATTTATGTTTTAATGAAAAGTTAACGCAGTGCAAGGGAATATATCATTATATCAAGCAGGTTATGGCAGGCTTTTCAAAAGCATATGTTTGATGAATTTGATTTATGATTTCAATTTCATCGTTTTCAATTAACATAAATTTGATTAAAGTTTATTTCTAAAAAAATAAATTTCTGTAATTATTTATAAACAAATAATTCACATTAAACTTGTAAAAAATTTAAAAATCAAATTATGGATGAATTTAATTGACTGTATTGACTCGTATTTAATTACATGTATTTTCATCTATCCCAATGCCAATCTAAAAATCTCGAATGCGTATCAGATGTTAATAAGTCAACAACGCTGAGAGGAACAACCAACCATTTGACTTTTTCAAAGCACATTACACTTGAAACACTCCCCTTGATTTCCTACTTTTCCTTTCATCGTCCTATCCTTAACAGAATAACGCAGATTGGAGGATCTTAAATATAACCCATGTAAGTTGTAAATAAATTGTTAATAATTCAATTCAATTTATTAAAGTATGCAATTTTTCAACAATGTTTTCTTATGACGTTATCACGTAAAGTTATCGTCCGTAAGCCGACTTTACAGAGAAGGGATTTTTTTTTTTCAGCGGGTGAGGTAGGGTGCCTTCGCCCCGTATAGCAACCGTCGGTGCTACGTGTTTGGTGTATCCACTAAACACTCCCTCCTCCTCTTTTGGGGTATTTCATGCTATACCCGGCACTCTCTGCTCGGGTACAGCCCCCAAATAGGTCCCCTAGGCTACTGTCATGGCTGCCGGCAGGATGCAGCAGGTGAACCATGTCCGGCGACCATACCAGGTCCTGTTGGGGCAATTTCAAAACCTGGGTCCAGGTCTGCCACTTGGTCCAGCATCAGCGTCTTAATAGTTCCATCACAAAATTTTTTCTGGAAAATAGAATAAGTTTTAATAAATATGTTTTATTGAATAATTACAATATACATACTTATCTTTTATTAGAAAAAGCGTAAAAGTCAAAGGTTGCATCGTCAGAACCATTTTTGTTTTACTTTCCTAGAATATAAAATAAAATAAAATGTAATAAATATGTAGCCTTGAATATCTTCAATGTACTTATCTTTTCTTTTTGCGCTTCCAATTGATCATCCAAGCCCTCAAGACATCCACTAGTTGCGCGTTTCGTCTTCGCATCCTTTCATCCAGCTTAGCGCCTCCCAATGATCCTGGTTGGATTACGCCTGAAATTTATATATATCATACTTGGATTAGTTATAAATAAATAAATAATTTTTTTTAATTTAGCATAACCAAATAAGTCTCGTTTGTTGTGCACCTGCGAGGTGAGGTTGACTATTGGTAGGAAGAGGCTGTGTATTCGCGTCACCTACTCATTTGCACCATTGGGATGTTTCAATCACGGCCACCATATGACTAAAAAGTAATCTCATCTGTAAATGAATTATTAGAACTAAATACATTTATTGAGTCCAAGATTTTTTAATTCCTTACCAATTCTTATCCAGAAGAACCCTCATTCTTTTTGCAGATTTTTGTTTATTGCTATTGATTTTGAGGTCTTGCAAAAGCCATCTAGCTTTTTTCCTCAATAGAATTACGATTAATTTTTTTAAAATACTTTGACGATGAGAATAGCATTTGTGGTTAGCAGCAAACCACTCCGGATACATTCTATTTGTCGTTAATATGCATTTAGTCATGATTTTTTTACAAATATCTTTTTCATGCGCATTTTGTTCAAAATGTTGCGCAAAGATATTGTAATGCAAATTGCATATTTTAAAGAATGTATCCGATGCATTTTTTAAATGGAGCACTGATGCGGAAAAGTTTTTTGCTGCTATTAAATCTTCTGACGCATCCTTCTGGAAGAGCTCCATTGTTTGCATTGCGTTGTCGCATTCTTCGCAATCAAACTTCTTTTTATTCTTATTTATTAAATACCCGTCAAAATATCTGCGTGATGTTAGTTCGCCGATATTTTCGGGGCTATTTAATAGTTCCTCATCGTCTAAGTCATTTTGGTGGTCTGGTTCTGTCTCGATGGCATTGGTCTCGGTATCAGTGTGGCATATCCAATACAGTTGCAAATCCTCATCATCCTCGCAGTTTGCTCCTTCCAGATGAGATCGTTTAATTATCTTCATTGAAAGGAGGCGAGCTGTGAGATATTGTATTTCGCGAACTGATGGATTTGTGTTATTGCCAAGTTTGGATCTAATTGCGCCAAAGAAGTTTTCCAAGCTCTCTTGTTTAAATCGCGTTAGATGCACAAACTCCACACCATTATTCAATATAAACTCGTCACACAGTGATATTATATTATTAATTGTGACGATTAGGCCATCGAGACAGTAATTGGTTCCCATAATAATTTTTTTTAGGAACGACGCAAATTCAACAAGTTTCTCCTTAACATAATTTTCGGCCGAATAAGGACTTTTTTGGCCTGCGTTGAATGATCGGCAATTAAGGAGATCGAATGCGTCGTTCATTTTCAAAACAAAATCGGCTGTTGGCAGTGCTTTGGGCATAGTCGTTGGACTAAATTGATTATTAATATAGCACACTTTAATTGCATCTGCTACCGATTTAAAAAAAATTTGCGCTGCCAAGCTCACTCTCACCTTTTGCCAAAATTTGGGGTTCACGTGTTCCTCTGTCAGTTTCGGAACCATCCGTGTAGTTGTGCTGCTTTTGTTTATATTATATAATTCGGAAATGACTGCCCAATCTGCGACGCCATTTGGTGTACATACGCAGTTGGAGTTGAAACCATTCCGAATACTTTTTATCAAATGAACGTAATCGTACATTAGATAGATGAGAGTGCCATCTGTTTCATAATATTTCAATTCGCTTTTTCTCCCGATAGAATTAAAAACAGTGCGATTTGTGGGATCTTGATCGCAAATGATTGCTCTTACATGTAGGCCAATCTTTTTTAGGGCTCTTACATTTTCTTTTACAAGGCCGCCCAGATCAGATCTCACTCAATCGGATCCCACTCTACCGGCAGCGCAGTAATATGAGAATACATATTTCCATGGTTGTACAAGGCCTTTTGCTTGGAAGAAGAGAAAATAATTTGCCACATTTTTCATTCTTCTTCCATCGCCCAAATCTAAAAAGCCATCAATCTGGTCTGTTCGAGCTCTGGTCGCCCGTGCAGTTCGTCAAATATGAGAACACATTGTCTTTCTGTCTCTTCCATATTTGTGACGTGTTCTGCAATATTTTTGCAAACTTTTTCGTCAATACCAGGCCGTCTTCTCCTTATGGGACTCCAATTAAGAAGCGATCTAGGTTGCGGTAGTGGAAACAACAGACTTGATTTCATAAATTTGTAGCATTTGGTCGAATGGTAATTTATGTTCAAGAGAACATTTTTTTCTAGAACAGTATACCATCTTTGCTTGTTTTCTAAAAGCAATTTGCCAAATGCCTTTGTTTCGTCACTTACACCGCAGTCAACTTGAACACTTTCTTCATTTGTTTTTGTTAGCCTTGATGCCCACATTTCGTTATTTTCTTTTAACGTTTTTGATAGTGCATTACTTTGGCTTTCCAAATATTAAATTTTTTGTTTCATTTTGTCTTATTCCTTTTGTTGTTCGAAATATTTCGAACGCCAATATAACTCGTTTCGGCAGTACAGTTCGCAACGAGGGCACGTTAGGTCAAACTCTTCATTATGCACATTGACCAGAAAGTAATCATCGGGTAGCCTTTTATTTGATGTTACTAGGTTTTCTTCATAACCTTTTCTTAATTCTGGTAAGGTCTCATCAACAAGTGGAACTGGCAGTTTTCGACTTACGTTTGCGTTACTTTGCCCGGCACTTGTGTGACCTTCAATGTGCATGATCGGCCTCGCATTTTTTCTCAATTTTTTTATCCATTATGTCCTTTGGATAAAAATGCTTGTTGCATATATAAAGCCGGGAGTGATTCAAAAACGTCGGCTTTATATTGCAAATTAATTTCCACGCTTCCCTTTCTGCTTCTTCCACAGGAAAACAATGCAGTGTGGATGGGGGCATGTATGGCTGCAATACTTAATGCAGCATACTCGCTCATTTTGTTTTAGTATTGGCTTAGTAAGCCACTCTTCATCTTGGCCTAAAAATATGGTTTCGTTTATTTAAAAATATATTTTTTATTCTAAGCGTTTATTTATTGTTTTTAGTTTTAATAATAAGAATTTTTTAAACTGATGTATGCGTGTACGCAACAGTGGAAGAATATGGGTTAGAGCTAGCCGCTAAATTTATTTATTAATATTTCATCTTTTTATGCAAAGAATGACAACAAAAAATACTTGTAATACTTTGTAAGCTGTTAATAAATAAATAATCAATATATATTGTTTATTTATCATCATCATAATTATGGGTACAAATTACAAGTTATAGAGTTTAGCTTAAAGAAGAAGCTTTACAACTAGGAAATTAAATATTGTGTTGTGTAAACTTTTGTAAAGTAAAATTGAATTTTTAAGGAAAAAATGAGAATAAAAACCTTAAAAAAAAAAAAATTAAAATAGAAACTAAAACTACGAAAACTACAAACTAAGACTATGGTTGTGAACCTAAGATGGTGAGACCTCCGTATTTTTCATATTGAATTTGGTTATAGCCTGACTGATTTTTTCATTAATCATGCAAATATCAGCTTTTTCGTGGAGACAAGAAGTGGAAAAATAAAATGGCAAATCAAATATCATTTTAAGCAATTTATTTTGTGCTCTTTGTAACTTCAGCCGATGGCACGCAGCACAATCACCCCAAACCTCCGAGCCATACAATATACATGGGATAAATATTGTTTTAAATATTATTAATTTGTTTTTTATAGACAATTTTGATTTTCTGTTTATAAAAGTATATAATATTCTTATACTTTTATTAACTTTATCTATTGTCCTGCTAATATGCAAATTAAATAGCATTTGGCTGTCAAAATTTATACCAAGATATCTAATGTTAGTCTCCCATTGAATGGCTTCATGGTATATCTGAATATTATTGTTTGGAAAATGGCAAGGTTTTCTCTTACGGGTGAAATAAATTGCGCTTGTTTTATTTATGTATGTTTAATTTGATTTTCCACTTGTGAAAATATCTAACAAGGCAGTGCAGAGCTTCAGTAAGGTAACTTTCTATAATACTGTAGTTAATATCAGAGCAGTATAAGGCTGTGTCGTCGGCAAAGATAAGTGTTTTACATTGTTCGTGCATTGGAATGTCATGAGTATAAATATTATAAAGAATGGGTCCTAAAACTGATCCCTGAGGCACGCCTGCGGTTATTAGTTTGTTATTTGCTGCGTGGTCCGGAGACTATGACTTTAGGCCTAATTAGACTCTAATGTGTCGAGGTTCGATTCTCAAGATGATGGATGTTAGATTCAACTTGTTTTTTTTTTTGTAATTTTCCATAATTTCTGTTCTTTTTATACCCTGTACCTATAGGTACAAAGGGTATACTAGATTTGTGCAATGTATGTAACGGCAAGAAGGAGGCGTGGCAGACCCCAAGTCCTTTATACCAAAATGCTTATCATAACCTCGGGTAGCGATTGAGCCATGTCCGTCTGTCCGTCCGTCTGTCCGTCTGTCCGTCCGTCCGTCTGTCCGTCTGTATGAACACCTAGATCTCGGAGACTATAAGAGCTAGAGATACGAAACTTTACCAGCTGGTGCGCATATTTCCTCAGAAGATCAAGTTTGTTGAATCATGTCAATATCTTTCCCCGTTCCCCCGAAGCAGAGTTTCGCGGTTTTTAGCTAAACCGTTTAATATTTTAATCTAAAACTTAACAGAGCGATGCGTTGTGGTTACATGCATCTGTGTGTCAAAAATAAACAAAATCGGACAATTACAACAAAAGTTATAGTCTAAAATGTAAAAATTTCACCTCCCCTTGCCTATAAACTGCGTCAATATTTGACTCTACGTAATAATAGTAATAAATGACCTAGAACCACCAATTTTGGTAAGCTAATTCATGTGCCTCTAATGAACAAATCCACATCCAAATTTTATCAATGCGGGCCCCCCACCCCCCGCAATCGATTTACCGTAATTTCTCCCACACCCCTCAACATATCTCCTTGAAACTTACCCCGTATACTTTAAATAACTTCTTTAAAGTAAATTTAGATTTTCATCAAAATCGGTTAAAATTTGCGGAACTTATAGGTATCAATATCGTTTTGCACCAACAAAAAAATGTTCCAATTGGAAATTCTTAGTAAGAATATGCAGGAATAAATCTTTTTTTGAGAAAAAAGGTACAGGGTATTCCACTGTCGGGCACCGCCTCGACTGTATTACATTTTTCTATTAAATATTTTTATTTTTTTTTATTGTCGTAAGAAAATTTATATTTCATTTTCGTATTTTGATATCCTCGCAGGTACAGTACGCTTTCTATGCATTTAATTTCATAGTAAAATACGCACTTCTGTGAGGTATAATAACGAGGTAGCGACAAGACGAAATGAGTGTGTATTTCTTGCAACTGTTTTCCCAATGACAGTATACATACTGTGTGTATGCAAAATTTTTAGAGCTCTATGGTGCGGGCGGGCAGAGAACAAACGTCTGCCAGCAATGTTCATATTTTCAGCCTCAGCCAAATTTGTAAATTTTTAGTTTTTGTGCCTTCATACCCTTTCGAAGCATGTGACTGGTATGACACTTCTTATTCACGTTTGCCTTTACCCTTGCAAATGCATGTAAAAAAGGAGAAAAATTGGAAAAGAGTATTTTGCTATCGATTCTCATACTGTTGAATAGTTTTTCGGCGTATACACACAAACTGCATTCTCATTTCCGTGCGCAAAATTTTTACAGCTCTTGCTTACCCCGGCAGGCAGAGCGAACGCGAAAATCTAAAAATAGCACCGGCATTTCACGAGCGCTGGCAATTGATCTCGGCTCTGAACTTCGTTTTTGGCTGTCGGCAATGTTCATATTTTCAGCTTCAGCAAAAAATGTAAATTTTAACTTCCTAAGCATCCATGCCCTTTCGGGGAATGTGTCGGCTATGACACTTCCTTACCACGTTTGGCTTCACACTAACAAATGCATGTGAAAAATGAGAAAAATGCGAAAAAGAGTATTTTGCTATCGACTTCCAATTTGTTCAAGGGTTTTACCGCATGCATTCACAAACACTAATACTTGAATTTACATGTATTCTTGTGTGTGCAAAACTGATGCAGTTAATAATAGAGAGAGCATAGGGCCCTTTATTTTATAAAAATGATTGCTCTTGATCTGATTTCGGTAGGCTCTTTCCAACTTCCTATTCTTTAGTCGAAGCATTAAAAAGACATATTATTTTTTTTCACAATTGCTTTAAGAAATAACCAGAGGAATAACAAATAAATCAACATACATACAATATCATCGTTCATCTTTGCCACACTACGATTCCCGAATTGTTCTTTGTTGATTGTAGAGACCACAAAAATAAAATATAATTTTTAATTAATATGCACTGTAAATGGACGGTAGAAAAGGGCAGCACCAGCCAACGCAAAATAATAATAATCTACGTTATAAAAAATAAAGCCTATAAAATAAAAAAATTAAAAATGTGAAACCGATCAAAAAATATTAACAAATCCGAACCCTGGAGTTAAACTCAAAATAATCTCACGCCATTCAGACACGCATACCACTGACCCATCATCACCAACTCGCAACCTATGTTTAAATAAGTTTCTTGTACATTTTGGAAGGACAACAACTTTGCAAATTAACGGAGTCTGCATGTTCTAAAAATAGAAGCAACATATCGCTTCGTTTGGTGCGGCCCGCCCGTACCCACAAGCGGTGACTGTTCTAAAAATAGAACCTACATTTCGTTTCGTTTGCTGCCGCCCGCCCGTACCAACAAGCGCTAAAATGAATTTGGGCGAGATCCGCATTCTATGTAGTTCTATATTCTTTGGTACTAGTTAGCCAGTATGCAGTCATACTAGGTTTGGAAACACACAGTTTCAACGTTGGGGTGGTTGGGAACCAGTTCGGAACTGAATTTTTTCCTGCATGATCGTTTCTGTTGCTGCGCACACGAATGCACGCTCAGTGTACGTGACCTGAACTTGCGTCGACTTCGCTGCCGCCACTAATCCCTATATACGCGAGATAGTGCTTTCGTACGCATTTTTCCAGTGATATTGTGCGCGAAAATCGTTTTTATTTTGTGACAAACGATTATTTATGCTTTCATATTAATTGCTTTATATTTTTAGGCTCGAGTAAAAATTCAGTAGCATGCAGTATTGACTCCGAGGAGGAAAATAAAAATGAAAAGCCAATCAATAAAGGCCGATCAAGGTATGGAAATTTTTTGTATCCCAGACTGGTAATTCCGCTAAGTGTAACTTGTTTCTCAACAACTGTAAAAACCGGTGGAAACACCACCCCAATTCGTTGCAATCCGAAAAAAATATACAAACGATGCAGACCTTTTTCGATCCGAAAAAAACGGCAAATAAGCAGAAAGCAGCCGAAGAAAGAAAATGTGACTTAGACAACGCTCTTATTAAAATGATAGCATTGGATATGCAGCCATTTCAAATAGTCGAAGACAAGGGATTCCGGTACTTTGTTCATTGTTTGGACCGAAGCCACGTGGTACCCAACCGCAAAAATTGCGCGATGTTTTGCTTGTTAACATGTATGAAGAACGAAGAATATGTTAAAGAACGTAAAATATTGCGGAATTACTGCAGATTGATAGTCCTCACGAGCCAACGATTATTATTTAACTGTAACTTGCCATTTTGTAAACGATTACTCTCTCAAGTCTGTTGTATTGTCAACCAACAAACTATTGAGTAATATTGACCACAGAAATGAAAATATTGAAAAGTCATTACGAGCTGTTCTTGAGGAGTGGAACGTTATTGACAGAGTAACCGCAGTAGTTACTGATAATGCGGCGTCAATGGTTAAGGCATACGAACTTTTAAAGAAGCGGCATTTGCTTAATTTGATAGTGCAAAGTACAATATCTATGCCCGCCATCAAAGGGTTAAAAGTAAATGTAAGCAATTGTAGTTTTTTTTAAGAGCAGTAACACTGCTTACTCCAAGCTAAAAAAAGCTCAAAACAGAGAGACTCCGTACTCTCTTGTTCAAGAGATGCCGACGAGGTGTAACAGCTCTTTAAATATGATCAAAAAACTTTTGGAAATAAATGATGCTGTCTCAAAACACTGCTCGAAATTATTAAGGCCCCATCACCACTAAAAGCAGAGGAAATATAACTTTTGAATGAACTGGTAAAGATATTTGAACCGTTTGAAGAGGCGACCACACGGGCATCATCAAATACAAATGTATCCATTTCCTTAATAATTGCGATGTCATTTAACCTATTCCATAAAATCATTGAGATATAAATAACTTTGAAAACTGTGGAAGGTGTCGAAGTAAGCTCGCAGTTGCTCAGTCAAGAACGGCTACAAAAATTGCGACACGCGGTTCGAAAAGGAGGCATTTCTAACGAAGTTTTCGGCGGATCACTGAAACCAAAAAATGTTACATGCTGGTGTTTTGTAACAAAAACCAGTGGATAATTGGCTAATTTCACTACTTTACAAATTTTAAAAAATTTGTGTATCCTCAACATGGTTTAGTCATTTCCGCAGAAAAATGGCAAGCTAAAACCCAAAATAAAGTCCACAAATTATTTCATGGAACAGATTTCGAGATACTTCGAAAAAATCATTTTTTGAAATTAAAAAATGTAATACAGTCGAGGCGGTGCCCGACAGCGTAATACCCTGTACCTTTTTATTCTTGCTGAGTCCTACTAAGAACTTTCCAATTGGAACATTATTTTTTTGTTGCCAAAGGATATTTATACCTATAAGTTCTGTGAATTTGTACCGATTTTGATGAAAATCAAAAGTTATATTAAAGAAGCTATTTAAAGTATATGGGGCAAGTTTGAATTTTATTTGTGTAGTGGTGTGATTGTGGGGGGTGGGGAGTCTGCATCGATAAAATTTGGATGGGGGTTTGTTAATTAGAGCCACATGAATCAGCTTACCGAAAATTGTGATCTGGGTCACTTGTTACTATAATTACTGTTGAGCTAACAATATTTTTTTCTAGCATTTAAATAGAAACCGTTATAATCAATAACCAATGAATTAATTACTTTGTTTAATGTTGTTTAATGTAATGTGTTGTGTTAATGTGGTCGGCGAAAAATACATATGCAATTTTTTTTTGCGTTTGTTTGAACATTTTCTGCCGCTGCACAGTGGTTGCTGCCATAGTCCAAAAATTAAAAAATTAAAGTTCGAATTCTGTCTCCAAATATAGCTTATTTATTTCTTAGAATAACAAGGTCTTAAAAGGTGTAATTGGTTTTGTTTTGCTCCACACGTACTTTAAAAGAATAGCTCCAAAAGAGAGACCACATAACTAGCTGCCAACTGACGCCGCAAACATCGCGATTAAAAAGTGCCAATTAAATTAAAAATATCAATAGAAATATATTGTCAAATTGTTTGAAACAAAATGAATTTCATAGTTGGAAGTATTACCTTTGATTTAATATCAAATTAATGCAATTTTAATGCTGTGTGTGTTTAATAAAATAAATGTTCTCCTTGTGTCCTTGTAAGTGTTCAATAGTCCAAAAAATTATTTTTCAGGTAAGGGTTTAGTTGTGTTCCCCCCAAGCCCCTCCAATAATTTTTTTTTTATAATATTAAGTGAATATTGTAAGATTGATAACTATTAACATCAGCTGCTTAAATTTGCTTATGCTTGTGTGATCTTGTTTTAACCAACGCTGCCTCTTTGTTTTTGTGAGCGCTTTTCGAGTGGAACTGTACATTTTTTATTGTTTTTTTTCTTCGTTGAGCTTGGTCTGATCTACTGTTTTTTTATGTACGTAATGAATTGTGTTTTAGTTTTGTTTTGCTTTTTCTTCACTATTCATATTTTTTAATTTCTTACCCTGTGCATTTTTTGTAAAAGGAACATCTTTTCAGTGTCAACTTTCTCGCCAATATATTTTAGATATTTGGTGCTCTGACAAAGTTTCGAAAACTGAAAAATCTAGGAACGCTTACGACTTAATTAAGGCTAAAACTGAAAATAATGGTTACTCCTGCAATGAAAATCAATTATTAAATCGCCTAAATTAACTAAATTAAACTAGGACTAATTGTGGACAAACCAAAAACTGGTGGAAGTGGGTCTTCTAATTACGGAAACACAGCCAGAGAATTTTTTAAAAATAGTCTTTTGTCTGCTAGAATTACAGGCCTGAATAGAAATTTGATAGATAGATGTGCTACCATATTACAAGCTTTATCGTCAGGTTATCGTATTTACATGGAAAATTTTAGAGTTTACGCGCTTAATACTGCCCTTGAATTAACTAAAGAATATTCTTGGCATTAACTCCCAGCTACAGTGCATAAAATATTAATACACGCTCCTCATGTAATAGAAAACGCATTAGTGTCAATTGGAGAGCTCTCTGAAGGAGCTGCTGAGTCCAGATACAAAGACATAAAAAAGTTCAGAAATCAGCATACACGTAAAGCTTCTCAAATTTTAACAAATACCGATATGCTGAACAGGTTACTTTTGAGTTCTGATCCTTTTATATCAGACCAAAGAAAATTAATAAGCAAGAACAAATCAAATTGGTTTAAATAAGTTTTTGATTTGTTAGAATAATTTTGTTTATATTTTAGTTTTGTTGTAATATGTTTATCTTTTTTGAATTTTATTACAATAATTATTATGTTTATTTTATAAATAGGTACTAAGTTATAATACTTTATTAATTTAAAAAAATGACTTAAATTTCTTTTATTTCATTGTGTTAAATGGTTGAGTGTTTGGGCGGAAGGAGGGAACGAGGGAAGGCGGAAGAGGTCGTTAACCACGCCTATTTCGTAAATATTGTATTTTTACATTATTATATAGTCACACAAAAATTTTTAAGCCGATATCTTAACGGGAAGTATTTTTGGCCACCATCTCTATACAACAGCAACCACTGTGCGCTGTGACGTATTTCGACGCTGACGTCGCAAAGCAACAGACACGAAGTTGCTTGTGCATGACTTCGGATCTTGCTTAGAGAGCGTGCCTGCTTTTTGCTGTGTTGCAGAAAACACAAAATCAGTTCATGTTTAGTTGACAACAAGCTTCGCTGTTTGTAGCGACTTACCGGTAAATTACTAGCAACAAAGGGGCAAGTTACCAGCGACATCTTCGTATCCCGCCTAATTTCAATTTTACACACGATGTCATAGGGCGGGTGCAATTGTCGCCTCCTCGATGACATGTTGCCAGTAATTTACCACTGACATGTCTGAAGTAATTTACCAATTTAAAATATAAAATTTGCAAATTTTCAAAATATTTATATAAATAGATTTAAAAACCATTCAAAAAAGGAAAAAATTTAATAAACTTAAATGAATGAGTATGTAGTGTATAAATTAAATTTATAAATTTGTTGCTTTTATTTATTGTTTTTATATCTTGTTATTATTTAAATATTTTAAAAATTTGCAAATTTTTTATTTAAGGTTTATTTTTACTGAAATTAAAATTACTTTTAGTTTGAAATTGTGTCTGTACTAATATTTTTTTAATGTTTTATATTAACTAATAATAATTCGTATTCCATTTTTCCACAAATTATAAAAATAGAATTTACAGTAATTTAGTTTACAATAAGAAAAATTGTAAAATGTATTAGAGTTTAATATTAAAATTAATTTTAGTAGTATAAGTAGTAACTTAGACTTCATATTTTTTAATTGTTTTCATTTTCACTATTTTGTCTGGATACCATTTTAAAAAATCTTTTTACGGCCCTTAGCCGTACGTAGGTGTCCTTCTGGATCACCAGTGGCAATTTCTGAAATTCAGGCTGTAATTTGAAGAAAAAGTCATATCACTAAATAAATAGTGGATTATATTTCAGAAAACTACTTACTTATTAAAATAGAATATAAATTTCTATTATAGGCCATTGTTACCTCATCCGACAAAACGAATTGTAATTTTTTATCAATACCTTCAGGCCGAATTATTGAAGTGACTGTTGTGGGGGTTTGCTTATTTCACATTTATATTTATGCAAAACACTTTGCTGTTGTTGCAACCAGCACAAAATGTAAACAAAGCATAGTTGGCAACGCGCATCATATTACAGCTGCTGCTGTCCAAATTACTTTACTTCGTTGACTTTCTCCGCGCGTGTACCTAGCATCTTCTAATTATTTTATTTGTTGCACTTTTTATATGCGAATGTATATATAGTTGACAATTTTCTAATTGTCTATAAGTTTAATTTAATTGCGCCTATTATGCCGATGATTGTCCGATATTGCGATTAGAGTGTTGCAAAACTCTTCATCGCAGTTATCGATGTTTGCCGATCTCATTGGTATCGCCACCCACTCTGGTAAGGCTGAACGCCACGGCAGCCATTCTTTTCTTTTGCCGACGCCGACAAGTGCAGTACTAAAGTTGCAAGTCAGAAAAAAAAAAATATAAATCAAGTTTTTATTATAAACATATAAGCCATCCAGGCTTAACACAAGGCGCAAAATTATATTTAACCCCCAAGCTAGGCGCTGGCGGTTAACGTTTTTGCTTTTATTGGAATTTTATGCAATTTAAATCAAATTGTATCAGCAGCAGGTATTATTGTATTAAGAAGGCCATGCTTAGGTCATCCAAGCCCCGCATAAATCCACCCATAGCCGGGTAAAGAATTTTTGAGGCTCAGATTTGAAATAAAAACACCACTGCTGGTACCGGCTTAAGACACATAGTGCGTTTGTGCCACGCGCCTTAAGGCAGCGTTGGCCACAATGCTGTACTAAATCGAAATTTGGGGAAAGAAGTAAAACCACAGCCCATTGGCACTTGCTGCAAGCGGATGAACCTCGTGCAGTAACCATGATGAAAGATCGGGTTGGGCCATGCAGCCAGCGTCAACGTAGTAGCAGTTCAGGATGGTAGTTGGGCCTGAACCACATACGTTTATCACCACAAGCTTAATTATTTTTGAGTATTAAGACTCCGTTTTTCGTCGCATCACTTTATTGTTAAGCAACAATACCTTGTTTAAGTTATTAAATTGTAAGGTTAAATAGGTAACGCCTCTGGTATGTATATACACGTGTCAAATCAGCATTTTATATATTTCTAACCCTATTTGAAACCCCTTAAATAGGACATCAGTCACCAGGCCTGCTTACATCGATGGACCATTTTATACACTTGTGAGAACGGCACCGCCGCAACGTTCCGAAAAAAAGAGTGAGTTTATATAAAGTGTTGATACGTTTTTTGATACATGTGGGCACATACTTGGCCATTGCCAGTTTAAACTTGAAAACCAAGTTCTTTTGCATTAACTGCCGAGTTTTGTAGTAATATTTTAATGTTGTAAGGGAGGAACCGACCATAAGTCGTTTGACAAAATTAAGTAAAACCATACGTTTGTAATTTCCATATTTTTATATCACTTTCTAAAGTTACTGGTGAGATTAAGTCCTGTATTAGTTAAACTAACAAAACATGAAGTCGTTTGCCATTTTCTGGAATACATTTACATGAATTAAAATGAATTTGTGCTAATTTATTGATAGGGCTTCCATGATAACAATTTAGTACCCATTATAAGGGTAGATGCAAGGATATCGTTCAGTTTT
Organism: Chymomyza costata; assembly: GCA_018150985.1. NCBI lineage: Eukaryota > Metazoa > Arthropoda > Insecta > Diptera > Drosophilidae > Chymomyza > Chymomyza costata. The sequence continues at coordinate 21,443 of JAECWU010000600.1, forward strand.
GCATTTACAGTTTGGGCGGGTACAAGCTTTCTACTTCTATCTTCTCGTAACTCTGTCTACTATTTTTATACCCTGTACCTATAGGTACAAAGGGTATACTAGATTTGTGCAATGTATGTAACGGCAAGAAGGAGGCGTGGCAGACCCCAAGTCCTTTATACCAAAATGCTTATCATAACCTCGGGTAGCGATTGAGCCATGTCCGTCTGTCCGTCTGGCTGTCTGTATGAACACCTAGATCTCGGAGACTATAAGAGCTAGAGATACGAAACTTTACCAGCTGATGCGCATATTTCCTGAGAAGATCAAGTTTGTTGAATCATGTCCATATCTTTCCCCGTTTCCCCGTAGCAGAGTTTCGCGGTTTTTGACTACACCGTTTAATATTTTAACAGAGCGATGCATTGTGGTTGCATGCATCTGTATGTCAAAAATAAACAAAATCGGGCAAATACAACAAAAGTTATAGCCTAAAATGTACAAATTTCACTACCCCTTCCCTATAAATTGCGTCAATATTTGACTCTACGTAATTATAGTAACAAATGGACTAGAATCACAATTTTTGGTAAGCTGATTCATGTGGCTCTAATGAACCAATCTACATCAAAATTTTATCAATGCAGGCCCCCCACCCCCCGCAATCGATTTATCGTGTTTTCTCCCACACCCCTCAACACATCCCCTTAAAACTTTCCTCATATACTTTAAATAACTTCTTTGACGTAAATTTCGATTTTCATCAAAATCGGTTAAAAAAACCAACATAAAGAGTACTACGCACTCTGCTCACACCCTAACAGCACGAATTTTGTCGGGCATGACAATACCGTTTTTTATTCTTTTACTTATTCCTTTTTTTTGTAAAAAAGTACAAGTGTCGTTTTATGCATTACTTTATCCGCAGTAGTAATACAAGTGTCGTTTGTATCAGCATCGCGTCGTGTCACTTGCATTTTTATTTCAGTTTAAAAAGCACGTATCGGTTGTGATTATTGGTCATTTATTTGCGATTAAGTTGCAAAACAATAAAAAAAGCGTTCATAGTAAGTAATATTAATAATATAGCATAAATAACATAAATATTAATATACTCGTGTATGTATATATTAACATTTTAACTACATATTAGGCACAAACTTGGACTTCAATGATGACGGCATTAATGAAAAAAGGTTTCAAGCAGTTCCATGCGTTCAACGATACGCTGAATGGTATGCCTCAATATTTTCACATAACACATTCAATAAAAAAAACCTAATATGTAAATTTATTTTTCTTTATAGAAAGATTAAAACTTAATGGATTCTACCACCGCCAATACGTCCAGATGATACATCAAACCTAATTATAAATGTAAAATTGAAAATTAAAAAACTTACAATTTTTTATTGTTAAACTTTAAATGAATTAAAATAAAATTAAGTGTATTACCATATTATTACTCGTTCGTATGGGCGGTAATGTACGTGCACTACAAATCTGTATACTACTCTTACATTTGTGTTTTGAAAAGTAAACCAAGTGCATTACCATCCCATATACTATTTTAAAAGCAGTATATTGAATCGGAAACAAAGCGCATTACTAACGCTTATGCTGTTCTTTCAGCAGTATATTGAAAAGTAAACCAAGCACATTACCAACCTATGTACAATTTTTAAAGCAGTATATTGAATCGTAAACAAAGTGCATTACTAAAGTATTCACCAGTATATTGAAAAGTAAACCAAGTGTAAGAGGGCCGAAGGCTGTTCGGCTCTGGTACACAATTTGGTTTACGTGTAATGCAGATTTTGGACACAGCCCGTACAAAGCGGCCATGCCCATGGCAAAGTATGCCAGGTTGTACGCGATTTTGGAGCATTACTGTCGACAAAGTAATACAAGCGTAATTGATTACGTATAGAGGTTTTGCGCCGCTGGGTAGAGTTTATTCAGATCACTCTCACAAAATGAGTAAAAAAAAAGAGAGAGAGAGAGGGAGAGAAGCAAGCAAAAATACCAGCTGGAACAAGCTAGCTAATGCATGCGGCACTTGTATGTATATGTGTATGCTAGAAATTAAATAAAAAAATATGTGAATTAATGAAAATATTTATAATTGAATTTTATTTACTTAATGTCAAAAATTATTACAATATAATGTATAAATTAATACATTTTCATGTAATAAAAGTTTAATCGTTGGACATGTGAAAATTTTAATGGTTTAAAACTATAATAATATTTTTAATCATTTTTTTTGCCCACCAGCCTTTGCTTCTGCTGTTGCTCCTTTAGTTTTTTATTTAAAAATTTTGTCCTAAGATGTACTCTTATTTTAAAATAATAATTTTTGTATCAAGATTTATGGCTTTGGCGCCTTCTAACATTTTGTCGACCAAATGTGGTTTACAAGATACATGATATGAAAACTTTTTCCAGCAGAATAATTAGATCTGTGAACTTTCGCGACGGTTTTGTCAGGCCACCCTATGATATCTGGTCAACGTATCCGTTGTCTGCACTTTGAAAATTAAATAACTTTTGTTTTTTTATAATGTAGCCAGCAAGATATTCCACCGCATCTTCGGTGAGCCGGTCTACATTAATGTCATTTGGATTTGTGACACTTAAGTCAGACGTTGCTGCATTTTGCCCCATATTTCATATATTTCTTTTTTGAGGTATTTCAATGTCTGCCCATGACACTTCTTAAACCTCGACGTTTCCGCTTTGCTCTAAAAGTTCCGTATTGCGTGCTATATATATAGAGAAAGTATTTAGAATTAATTCAAATTCTAAAAAGAAAATATAATATTAAATCACGTGTTAGTTTTTTGGGACGACACAAACATGAAGCTATAACAGGTTGAAGAAGAAAATCTTATTATTATTAGAAACACTAAAAGCTTTAAATAAATAAAGAAAAATTACCGAGAAGGTATTTTCGCATCCTATACTTAAATTGTACTGGGGATGGGTGGTCAGCTAACCTCCTCGAGACCGGATAGCGCCAAAAAAGTGTTCCAAAAGATCTTGGGAAAGCCTACTCGTTGTGATGTATTGCATATCGTAATGCTCTTGTAAATATAAATGCAATTGCATCAATGAGTTATTGCTTATAATCAGAGGTGGGCACGAAAAATAACGGAAAGAGCACTACAACAACATCAAGAAAAAAGGTCGAAAAAAGGATGCTCGAGTAGGGCCATAAAAATCGCACACTGTGTGTATTTTGTTTTTGTAATATTCTGCGAGTCGAGCGAAGGCACACATTGTGTGTATTTTGTTTTTGTAAGTTGCTGCGAGTCGAGCGAAGGCACACATTGTGTGTATTTTGTTTTTGTAAACTCGGCGCGTCGCCGGCAATCTGCTTGTGCGTGAAACACTGAACGAAATTTTGGGATACATTCAAAGAAACAGAAAAGTCATATGAGTTTATATGACAATTTTAATTTACCAAAAAAATTACTGGGTCTTACAGTTGCCAAATTAACTATATTTCTGTGCTCAGTGTACTTGTGCGAATTTTTCGTCCGCGAGCACCAATAAAAACTACCGTTACGGTCTAAAAAGGGATGCTCGAGTAGGGCCATAAAACTCGCACACTGTGTGTATTTTGTTTTTGTAATATTCTGCGAGTCGAGCGAAGGCACACATTGTGTGTATTTTGTTTTTGTAAGTTGCTGCGAGTCGAGCGAAGGCACACATTGTGTGTATTTTGTTTTTGTAAACTCGGCGCGTCGCCGACGATCTGCTTGTGCGTGTACACTGACAAAATTTTGCAACACATTCAAAGAAACAGAAAAGTCATATGAGTTTATATGACAATTTTAATTTACCAAAAAAATTACTGGGTCTTACAGTTGCCAAATTAACTATATTTCTGTGCTCAGTGTACTTGTGCGAATTTTTCGTCGCGAGCACCAATAAAAACTACCGTTACGGTCTAAAAAGGTCGAAAAAAGGATGCTCGAGTAGGGCCATAAAAGCGCACACTGTGTGTATTTTGTTTTTGTAACATTCTCGGTTTTTTGCGTGTGCGTCTGGCAGGCGCCACTTACAAGACCTAACGGAAAGAGCACTCGGTGCAAAAATGTCCAAGGCGTTTTTTGTACTGAGTGCTCTTTCCGTTATGTCTTTTCTGTGGCGAAAGATAGGCGCACAAGCAAAAAGTGCTCTTTCCGTTATTTTTCGTGCCCACCTCTGCTTATAATTATACCTTTTTGAAAAGGTAGGAATTTTTTAAGGAAAACTGTGTTACTTTCTTGTAAAGCTGAACACTTTTTTGGGTCTGGCACTCTCCGAGAGGACACAAGATTGGTAATTTTTTTTAGAATACTTGCAATTCAAGTTCTTTGCCCATTGGCTGTTTGGTTGGTAAATTTGCTGTTGATAACTTTGAGTTGAAAACATCAAACCAGTCATTAGCTAGTTTAATAAATTCTGCTATTTCTGTTGCATTTTCAATATCAAGCCCAAGCGAGAAACATCGTAGGATAGCGTTGGCAGTGGTGTTTGACAAAAGCTGTGTTGCCAATTTCACTCGCTGTTTTTATCATTTAGGCCAGCAGTCAACAAAATAGTTTCGCAATAGCTTTATGAGGTGGGTTACATCTGCAAGCACAAATACTTGAAACTTTGCATTTGAAGGATACTCAAACCACGTTTAATCTGCAAAAAAAAATCACAAATTAATTATTTTGCAGGCATATACGTAGGTTAGGTGACATAACCAGGTGAAATTCTAAGCTGTGTCCACAAACTACAATTTGTAACTCCCATGTCCGATACAATTGCTGCGACATGGAAACCGGCGTTGTACAGCTTTTCAAGTAAACTCTTTAGAACTTTGTCAGTCATTGGCTGATCAAAATCAAAATATATTGTCTGTTTCCAAGATTTTCGAAGGCCCTGTACCATTGCGACTTGGCCATAACTTCGCGGAGGGCAGGCTGCTTTAGTAGAGGCGTCCCATTCATATGTTGACGCAACAAAATCACAAATTAATTATTTTGCAGGCATATACGTAGGTTAGGTGACATAACCAGGTGAAATTCTAAGCTGTGTCCACAAACTACAATTTGTAACTCCCATGTCCGATACAATTGCTGCGACATGGAAACCGGCGTTGTACAGCTTTTCAAGTAAACTCTTTAGAACTTTGTCAGTCATTGGCTGATCAAAATCAAAATATATTGTCTGTTTCCAAGATTTTCGAAGGCCCTGTACCATTGCGACTTGGCCATAACTTCGCGGAGGGCAGGCTGCTTTAGTAGAGGCGTCCCATTCATATGTTGACGCAACTTTCATTTCATCGAACATCAGAGTACAAACTCTGTCTTCCTCGGCAATTGACACACTTGTTTTCATTAACTGTAGTATTATATCCAGTGGGCCAGGCTGCACTTCAACGGACTGACACCACTTTTGCAAGGTCGACACACACGGCAGTGTGTACAGATGCTGATATGATCGCGGGCCAGCAGCATGCAAGCAAACAGCATTCGATATATCAGCATCGTTCCATCTCCGTTTTCCTCCAACTTGCAGGTGTTTCATCTGGTTGGGCGTAAAAATTTTACTTAACGAGTTTTTTAAGCATTCCGCTTCGTCTAATTGTTGTTTTAGGCGCTTGTTTTCATTTTCCAATTCCTTAAGCCTTAATTTCAAACGGATGTTTTCTAGTGCAATGCCGCATTCAATGACAATTCAATTCTACCCCATTCTACCATGTGTACGGTACTTGGCAGCGCTGCGACTCATGGTGGAATAATAAGGTGATGTCATGCGAACGCTCACTCTCTTGTTTAAAGCCATTATCGTCAGTGCAAAACTTGCTGTGAACGAGTAAGGTTGGTTGTGGACGAAATTTTTAGCACTGTGTGTTTTGTTTTCTGAGCACGAAACTTGCAATACAAAAGCAAAACATTATGGGGAATAGCAAACTTGTTAAAATTAGACTAGAATAGAATTAATTATTATATTAACTATAAAACATATCTGAATTGTTCTTTGTTATTTATTTACAAACATCAACAAAATATATATCTATCTCATTAACTTTCACGAAGCAATGCTAACAGAGCTTTCCCAACAGAAAAGCTTTCGACACTCGCACTTACACGCTACAAACAATTTATATTCAGGCGTGCTCCGGTATCCGAATCAGAATAATTTATGCGGATTCGTTTTGAATCCGAATGTTTGATGCTCCCATTTCCACCAATCCGAATTTTTTATGTGCTTTGAAACCGACTGCTTTGTTGCAAGTGGAATGAAACCGAATCGTCAAAATAGTATTAAAAAAGCACAAATTTTATATTGAAGTAATTTTTTATATATTCCTTGATATTCTGAGATTCTATTTATGCTAACTTTAATTTGCATATTAGCTGCTAACTATTTTAAATAATTTTTTTCCTGGCACAACACAAAAATAGCATACACAAGCCAAAACAAATTTTCGTTTTGTTTGTGCATGTGTGTGTATCAAACATGCACACATGGCCGATAAATGCGACAGGGTTCCCGCGTTACACAAATAAAATTTCCCTTGTATCAAAAATAGTTAATTCGTGTTTAAATTTGATAAACATTGTTGCTAAATTAATATTTTTGTGTAATTTTATTTAAAAAATAAAATAATAAAGAACTAGCAATATATTAATGAAAATTAAATGTAAACAACATGTACTAATAAAAAGGTGCACAACTACGGCAGCCATGTCAGCTGTTTTGTATCAAACAAAAAACCATTCCGCGCCAACCAACACAATGTAACTACATATTAGCTATAGCTTACTTTTAAGTAACGTGCAATTTGTAATTTCGCGTTATTAATTTATAATAATAATAATAACTACATATATAATCAAAAGAATTGAATGCTAAAAAATATATTTATTGCAGGGGAAAACAAAAAGCCGCGAGTAGGACATGATTCTTCCATTATTTTACGCCTTCTTTTAGCTTCAAAACAAGCAATTGAGAAAATAAATGGAATTTTTGCAATGTTTACAATTTTTAACAAAAGGTGGTTACACCACAACATATGTGAATTTATCGGTAAAAACGAGGGAAATATTCAAATGTTTCGAAAATAACAAAGGAAATTATCGACAATAAATTGTGATTCCGGAGCACGCAAAACCGAATCCGAATAAAATTGTTCGGATTGAATTTTTCTGATTCCAGAGCACGCCTGGATTATTCCACTATGCTGCGGCCCTTGCCTTGCCGTCAGCGTTCCAAGATCACTTCTTTTAGTCTTTGCTAACCTATACAAATAAAAGTACTATTAAATCGAGCTATTATTTTAATTATTTTTTTGTACTAGCCAAAACGCAGGATTCTGTAATGTAACTAAGCAACATACTAACTAGGACAAGGGCGGTCGTTAGACATTTCGTTAGTTGTGATCACTCGTATTTCACGAAATCGTTAATGCTGCACCAGTGCACCAGAACAACTGGGCTGTCACAAACGGTTGCGTGATAATAAAATAATAATAAATAATTAATAACGTTTATAAATAAATCTGTTTCATTTCAAAAATCTTATAAAAACAATTAACTTAAAAATATTAGTAAATCCAACACTCTTGATACTTTAAAATTAATTTAGAGTTTTTAGTTCTGTTTCCTATTAAAGCGTGTTTTTTTAGTTTTTTTAAACTACAATTTTTTTTTTTTAAATAAACATGCATCTAACATTAATAGCAAAAAAAAAATATTAATGCAAAAGTCACACCAACCACTTTTTTGCGGGAAAGGGCAACTAACCGCTTTAAAACTCTGTTTATGACTTAAATCGGGTCCCAAAAAATTAATGATAGTTGACACTTAGTAACTTTTTCCAGCTCAATCAGCAATAGCGAAGCATTAGCAAAACATAAAACTAAAAACAAAATCGAAATGTTTGTAACATAGCAGTCAGGCTATGTTTTGCTTTTTATGCAAGTTTATATACATACATATGTATGTATATTTATTTATTTATTTATTAATATTATTAGAGTAGCTTAAAAACTAAACTAATAAGGTATGATGCTTATTTATAGCTCTGGCGGCATAGGCCTTCGGCTATATTGATATTATAGGAATGATATCCATTTGACTAGGTGTACAGTATATTATTTAGTAACTCTTAGAGTTCCATTTTAAGCTTGAATGTTATTTTATGTTTATTGAGTTACATACAGAGTTTTTATATAGATGATGATTATGTATAATTTTTAGATTTGATGGTACAGGTTAGATTGTTTTAGGAAGCTGATAATTTTTACAATATTTGTGCTATTTGGGTTGGATAAGCAAAGGGTTGGGGATGAGTTTCCAAATGTTTGTTCCCTGACAATACTAAGTGCTGTACAATTTTCGAGCAAGTGCTTAACACTAGTTGGTAGGTTACAGTTACAGAGTTGACAAATTGGTGACATATTTTTATCTATATAGTGCCGATTTGTTATTTTTGTATGTCCTAATCGTAGTCTTATAAATTTTATTTGATCAATTCTAGCTATATTTTGTTGAGCTTAAGGTAATTAGATATATTTAAGTGGTTTACATTTATATCCTGGTACCATTTGTTACATGATTGTAGTAATTGTTGTTGCTTTATATTAAGGATATTTTTAAGGAATTCGCGTATGTCGTTGATGTTATGGTTTTGTGTCATTATTAGTGGCATGCGTGCTGCATTTTTTGCTTCCTGATCAGCGAGCTCATTGCCTTTGATATTGGAGTGGCCAGGAATCCATAAAAGTTTTTGGTGAGTATTTGGCTAATAGGGATCTTATTGTGGTTGGGTATATTGTGTTATTGTTTGTGTTGGAAATGGCGTCAATAGAAGAAAGTGAGTCGGAGCAAATCATGAAATTGCCTCTCTTATTCCGGAACAAATTGATGGCTGTAAGGATTGCAACAATTTCCGCGGACAAAACTGTTGAGTATGATGGTAGAAGTCCATGTTTTAAAACTCTATCTTCTGTTGTAATGGAGTAGCTGGTTATGCTGTTTTTTTGGGAACCGTCAGTGTATATGAATGTGTAATTGGGGTATAGTGCCTTTATAGCTTTAAAGTGCTGATAGTAAATGAGAGGATTTGTAGTTTGTTTGGCAAATTTTCTAAGGTCAGTTATGATTAAATTATTTTGGCTAATCCAAGGCGGATTTAGGTCGAGGGTTTTTAATTGAGTGCAGTGTATGTTTTGTGATGTACAGAGGTTTATTGTATAACTGATGGAACTGTTTTGTTTTTCCTATTAATGATGCCTTTAATGATTTCTATGTTAGGGGTGTCGTGAGAATTTATGATATTTTTCAAGAGTAATGCTGTTTGATATTCTGTTTTGTTTTCTATTTCTGGAATGTTTATTTCGAATAGCATATTTTTAGTGGGAGTGGTGCGAAAAGCGCCCAGAGCGTTACGTATCGCAGCATTAAGTGGGGTTTTTATTTTGTTAAGAGTTGATTTTTGAATATGACCATAGATGAAAAGTCCAAAATCTATTTTTGAAATAATGATGGCTTTAACTATGTTGGCTAGGGTGTATGTGTTACAGTTGAATTTGGCACTCGCTAAGCATTTAATAATGTCCAGCCTTTTTGAAAGGGATTCTTTTAAATATTCAATGTAAGTATTCCAATTATATCTGTTGTTAAATATTAAGCCAAGTATTTTGAGGGAACGAACTTCAGGGATTTGTATATTGTTGGATGTTGTGGTACATAAACAATTACGTTTTTTGCATATATGTAGTTGTCTGCTTTTATTTAAAGATAGGACGGCGCCTGAGTACTGACACCAGTTTTCCATGTTTGTAAATAGCGTACCCAGGCTAAATGTGGTGTTCTTTTGGTTGCGCTTGAAATTTATAAATAGTTGAAAGTCATCGGCGTATGCACAAAATTTAATATTTTTTTGAAGAGAAATTATGTTGGCCAGTTTATTGTAAGCTACAAGAAAAAGGATAACTGACAGAGGGGATCCCTGTGGGATACCGTTTGCTAGTGGAAAAATATCAGAAGTTTGGGATTCTACACGCACAAGTATTTTCCTATTTGTCATGAAGTTGTGTATATATTTTATAATTTTAGGGCCTATTTTCCATTCGTAAAGTTGGTTTAGTATGGCATGGATTCCTATACGGTCAAAAGCCTTAGAAAAGTCCAAGGAAACTACTGTCAGGTGTCCTTTTTTTGTTATTGATTTTGTTATAAGATGGTCTGCATAGATCAGAGCATCTGTGGTAGATTTTCCTTTTTTAAAGCCGATTTGATTGGGGTGTAAGAGCTTGTTTCGTGTGACTAACCACCATAGCCTGTTGGCTATGATTTTGTCAAGCACTTTCGCTAATCAGCAATTTAATGAAATTGGACGATAGGAATTTACTTGTGTTTTGTCTTGCTTTGGTTTTAAAATGGGAATCGTAAGGTTGGTTTTGTATGTTTGTGGCATATGGGTTTTAAAGATACTGTTGTACAAATTGAGAATTCTGAATTTTAAAACTGTAGATGAGTTTTTAATCATTGGGTACGATATTCTATTAAGTCCTGCTGTTGTACCTTTTAGGAAATGTAGTGCATTGGACAGCTCAAAAAATGATATTTCATTTTCAATTTGAAGGGCGTTGGGTTCTATTTGATATGTTGGTTGAGAGCTATTGTATTTATGGTGTATAAATTCTTGACTAAAATTGCTATCTTGGGCAATATTTGACCAGAATTGGGCAAAGTTATTGGCTATTTCTTTTTTGCATAGTGTTTTTAAGTTGTTGGTTGGGTTATGAACACAGTGTATTGATTTTGATGGCTGGAGGCCACAAAATCTTCTAATGTTGGTCCAAATCTTTGCAGGGGGGTGGATGGTTGAATTTCAGATGTAAACTCTGTTGTAGATTGTCTTTTACTATGTTTTAATTCTAAATTTTGCGTTTGCTTTTTTGTAGTTAATCAAATTATCTTGCGTTATGTTTCTCTGGAATCTGCGAAAGGCTTTCATTTTTTCCTGACGGAGAATGGTTAAGTTTTTATTCCACCAAGGTACTTTATGTTGAAATGTTTGAGTGGATGTTTGTGGAATGGAGTGGTGGGCACTTTGAAGGATTATTTTAACAACATTTGCGTTTTCTTTATTTATGTTGTCTTTAATAGGAATAGAGCTATTTATTTCATTAGTAAATTTTTCAAATCGTTTCCAGTCAGCTAGTTTGGTTTTAAAGTAGGGTCGACTAGTGTTTTTTGTTGTTTTATTGTTGAAGATTGAGATTAGTATTGGGAAGTGGTCGCTACCACTCAGGTCATTAAGAGTTTTCCAGTGTGTATGTGAGAGTAGTTGTGGGGAACAAAAGCTTAGGTCAATGTTTGAAAAAGTACCGTGGGTACTAAGGTGTGTTGGGGATTTGTCGTTTAATAGGGATAGGTAGGAATTGTCTATAAATCTGGCTATGGTTTTCCCTCTTATGTTATTATACGCAGAGCCCCATCGTGTATGCCAACTATTGAAGTCTCCCGCGATGATACAAGGAGAATTGTTCGTATTAAAAACATTGTTCAAATTTTGATAGGAGAATGATTTTGATGGTGAGATGAATGATGATATGATGGTGAGTTTTTGTTTAGTTTCTATTTCTATTGCTAGTGCTTCAAAATCTTGATTCAGATTGATTTCTCTATTTTGGATTGAGTTATGGGTTAAGATTGCGACTGCGCCGAACCTGTTAGTTGCTGTGTTAGTAATAAGAGAGTAGTTAATTGGTACGGGTATGTGCTTATTGGAGTGAATGTGCGTTTCTTGTAGGCATATTATTTTTGGTGAGTGCTCTTTTATTAGTATTAATAGTTCACTGTAGTTGTTTAAGTAGCCTTTTATGTTCCATTGAAGAATGAGAAGAGACATTTTTAATTAAAGCAAATAAAGCAATGAAAATAAGCTTAATTTAAGTTTTAAATATTAATTAATTAGTTAAATTGAGTCTGACTCTTGACTGCTTTCTAATGACTCGTTTTTATTTTGCTTTTGTCTTTTTGGGTTTAGTTTGTTAGTGTTTCTTTTAAGTTTTTGTCTAGTTTTAGCATTTGTATTTTTTGGTAGAATTAACGTTTTTTTGATTTTTGAATTTGTAGAGGATGAAGGCGAGTTCACATCAGCATCCAAGATGGCTTCCAAGTCTGAGTAGTCAATACGGGGGCGAACAGAGTTGGTCATTCGATTTTCCTTTCGATGGGGTTTCTGGTTTATCGCTCTCAGTCCTTGGTGCTCAGTGTTGGGCTTTCTCCATGCATATGTCATGCTGTCTGAGTCGAACAGGTTGGACTCACACTATTCTAAAAGGCTGCATCCTTATCTATATGATCCTTAGCAAACAAAAGCAGGCTTTGCTGATTGCATTTGTTTAAAAACGGTTTCTTCCTGGCTACTCGCCAAACTCAAGAGCTCTAAGGACTCTGCGTACCGTCTCTGAGCTGCACTGGATTCCTAAGACCTTATTGAGGTTAGCAGCAATTTTCGGAGCGGAAATTTTTGGATTTTCCTTGATTTTGCGTATAATAATCCGTTTGTCCGCTTTCGAGAAAATTTTTTTTGGGGCGTTTCGGCCCTTATTATGGACTCTATTCTCATGGACAAAGCGTTTTATTATATGCTGAACGGTGGAGTCTGGTTGATTGACCATTTCATAATATTTTCGGCTTGAAAGGCCATTTTTAAAATGGTTTATTACCAGCTCACGCTGCTCTACTGTAGTACGACGGCCCGTGGAATGTTTTCAATTTGACAAGACAAATCATACTAAAACGCAAAAAAAAATCTGCACAAAAATTCGAGAGCATACGAAAGTTGACAAAGCAAAAGGAATTACCGTTATGTGACGCGATCAACGCAAGGAAAATGTAAATAAACAGCGTGGTTCAAATAAGCTGTGAGCTAGTTTCTTATACACAATTTATGTTTTCCCTCTTCTTTCAATGAAGAAAAGTATTATGATTTTTTTTACCACTAGTGTTATAACTACTTACTTTACACATTTGCATTTAAATGTTGTTAATAAACAGCTTAGTTTATTAACTACAGACACGTAACATTTTAAATATGGGCTTGTTCATTTAAGCTGTGAGCCACTGTATATTGTTTACTGCCCTACAAAAATTAAACGCCATTTTTATTGCACCATAAATTTTGGCTGCCATCATGCTGACTCAGTCTGTCTCGCTTCACATAGGTTTACTGGTTGTGTGAGAGAGAGAGAGAGAGAGGGACAGAGAAGCAAACCAGCCCCGCTGCCAAACAAGAAACAAAGATGGCCGCTTGGTATAATAATAGGTTGAAGAAAAGAGACAACGTTAACAACCCAAAAGCATAGCTGTGCAAAAAGAGAACGGTCGGAAACTCAGTGTGTGAGTGACCTATGAACTGCGCAAATAAGTTGTTTGGCAAATTGCTTTACTTTTATTTTTTCTATTTATTATTTGTATCTTCACTATTGTTGTTTGCGCCAGTTTTCAAATTGTGGTAATTTTTGCCATTATGGCAAATTATATTATACTCGATTCTAAGTTCATTGGACAAATTGTCAGTAGGGTAGATCATTCAATGATTAAGAATCTATATTTGCGTTTTTTGAGTACGCATTATATTATATTATATTATATAATATATCTCTTGGATTTTGTTTAAATTTGTTAAGTTTCTTTTTATAATTCCTTTTTCTAATATCAATAGCATCGCAGATTTCAAAGATACATTTGTTTTGACTTGAATTAATTCAATTGATTTATAATGTTCTGACGACTTCCGGCTTAGTCTGGAACAACGGGTAGGATAGCTCAGCTATGCCCAGGGTAAATGACACAACGAATTTATATTCGCTGAGACTCTGTAATAAAATTGAGAGCACCAGTCATATCACCATCCATATCACCCACTCTACACTCTTAAAAATCCAGCCCAAGAATTTTAGCAAACAGTGCTTACTGATAGATGATGCGATGATTGATTTAAGGCAATCCGTTTTCTAAAAATAAAAGCTCATTTAAGAATTTCATGGCATATAAAGGAGGCAATCCGTTTTCTAAAAAAAAAACTCATTTAAGAATTTCATGGCATATAAAGGAGCTTTTGGATTTTGCGCAAAATTTTCTACGTAGTGAAGTAACAGAGGCCCAATTGCTGCGAACGGGGCGTATCGATAATTCACGTTCATCAACAACACTGGCTTATACAGCTGCGATATTTTCCTCTGTCCGCACTCTACGTATGCCTGTTGGTGGTTTAATGTCCAATAATGTAAATTTGGTGCCAAATTTAGTCACAACATGACGAATAGCCGCGTCAGAAGGTCGCCCAAACTGAGCATTAAATGGAAGGAATGCACTTTCTGAATTTTGATAGTAAAATTCAATAATCTTCAAGTTTTGTTAGTTTGTAATTCGATTCATGGTTAAATTGTAGACCAAACTGAACATGTTTGACAGTAACGCAAGACACAAAAACAGCTGAGCTGACAAAAACAGTGTTGCCAAAAAGAAAGTTGCTAAAAAATCCTTTTATTTAAATATATTTTACCATGGGTAGGTAAAAAAAGGTGGCAAAACGCATTTGAGAATAGAGGTGAAAATCGAGAAAGAAAAGTGCCTAGAAAAATTTAGAAGCGTTAGTGGCCGTGCATTAGCCTTTAGAAGTTTGGTTGCTATTCCGCCAATAGCCCCAGATGCGGTTGAGGAAATGGAAGTGTATGTCAGCATGGTGTGTCTCGTAGGTGTGCAATCGATTTGATTGAGATTCTTAGTTTAATAGGTTTTAATGTATCCGCGTTTTATAAATTCGATTGCCCATCAGCGGTCATCATATCAAATGCTGCTGATGGCATATATTTAGATATTGGAGTAGCATCCCAATTAAAAACACTAACAAAAGCGGTTGACTTAGGAAACACTATCAGTATGAATATTAACATAGATGGACTCCCACTTTTCAAAAGTTCACGGAGCCTGTTGTGGCCAATCTTAATTGGCCTAAACAACGTAGCCTGTTTTTCCAGTTGGTGTTTTTTTGGGTAAGTCGTAGCCCACCAATTGTGATGAATATTTGGAAAAGTTTTATAACGAAATGTCAGATATTTCAAAGAATGGCTTACAATTACCGAATAAGTTTTAAAAATTCTGATAAGGGCAATAGTCTGCGATGCTCCAGCAAGAGCTTTTATAAATGGGACTCCTTCCAATTCGTCAAGACATGGTTGCGCCAAATGCACACAAGTTGCCCAAAAAATTGACGGAGTCCTAACATATAGTTGTCAATCAGGAAATTTCATAACAGATGAAGACTTCGCCACAAGGAAGTACCCTCAACACCATAATTCGGGATATCAAGTACAGAAAAAAATTTTAGAAAAATTAAATGTTGATATGGTCACGAGGATTCCATTGGCTAGTATGCCCCTTGTAGACTTGGGAATTATGCGCAAGCTCCTCCATCGATTATGGAATAATAGGGTTTCCTTCAAGCTCTCAAATGAAAATAAAATGAATATTTCTAAAAAATTAATATCTTTTGGTTGTTATATTCCAAAGGAGTTTACTCGCAAGCCCAAGTAGTGAGAGGATATACCAAATTGGAAAGCAACTGAATTTAGAAAATTTTTATTGTACACAGGTGTAATTGCATTAAACGGCGAGATGCATGATGACATATATTACAAATTTTTGTTGTTGCACTGTTCATCGCTGTACTAGGCAACGAGATTCAAATTTAGGTACAGCTCAACTAATGATTAATGATTTTGTGGACAACTTTCAAGTTTTGTTTGGGTAAAATAGCATTTCATACAACGTTTACAGTCTTTTGCACTTAAATGATATCATTAATATTGTAGGTGATTCAGTTCCTGGGTCTGCCTACGCGTTTGAAAACTATCTTCAATCATTAGAAAAATTCACGAAATTCCCTTTTCTTTATCAGCATTTGAACCAATCCCCAAAATAATTGGCGCGAAATTTTGTTTAAGAGGCTCTAACATTAGTAGCAAATTTCCAAACAATTTTTGTTTCATTGAAAATTACATTCCAATTAAAGTCAGTTCTATAAAATAAGATTCAATTATCGGCAGAAGGTTCTTCGAAACGCACGCATTGTACGAACTACCTCCTGATTCAACCAAATTGGGAGTTTATGTAGTGGATGCTGAAGATCTTCAGGAAGAGGAAACTTTTTTGCTTGCCAAAGTCGAATGCAAAGCAATCCTTATACCTTATGAGAACAAATTTTTATACCCTGTACCTATAGGTACAAAGGGTATACTAGATTTGTGCAATGTATGTAACGGCAAGAAGGAGGCGTGGCAGACCCCAAGTCCTTTATACCAAAATGCTTATCATAACCTCGGGTAGCGATTGAGCTAGATCTCGGAGACTATAAGAGCTAGAGAGACGAAACTTTACCAGCTGATGCGCATATTTCCTGAGAAGATCAAGTTTGTTGAATCATGTCCATATCTTTCCCCGTTTCCCCGTAGCAGAGTTTCGCGGTTTTTGACTACACCGTTTAATATTTTAGTCTGAAATTTAACAGAGCGATGCATTGTGGTTGCATGCATCTGTGTGTCAAAAATAAACAAAATCGGACAAATACAACAAAAGTTGTAACCTAAAATGTACAAATTTCACTACCCCTTCCCTATAAATTGCGTCAATATTTGACTCTACGTAATTATAGTAACAAATGGACTAGAATCACAATTTTTGGTAAGCTGATTCATGTGGCTCTAATGAACCAATCTACATCAAAATTTTATCAATGCAGGCCCCCACCACCCGCAATCGATTTATCGTGTTTTCTCCCACACCCCTCAACACATCCCCTTAAAACTTTCCTCATATACTTTAAATAACTTCTTTGACGTAAATTTCGATTTTCATCAAAATCGGTTAAAATTTGCGGAACTTAACAAATAAAATATTCCAATTGGAAAGTTCATAGAAAGAATATGCAGGAATAAAACTTTTTTCGAGAAAAAAAGGTACAGGGTATTACACTGTCGGGCACCGCCTCGACTGTATTACATTTTTTATAATGCCTTTGCTTCACTGTCTTTAGATATGTAACGTAATACTAATTTAAATAAACAAAATTTAGTTTGCCACAGCTTGCCTCAAGGAAGATTCAAACAGTCCGCAAAGGGTCAAAGACTGCACTTGTACCTCAAAAATTTTGCCACTGACCACAATTGGCTGTGAGTAGGGGCATAGCTGGCCTGCAGGCAAATAAAATTCTCCCAGCGGGTCGGTGGCAAACTAAATATTAATAATTATGTTTATAAGTTTAGTTATAATTCATTTGTACATACTATTTACCTAACTTAATTTTTTTACTTTATATAAATTGTGGAGAGTAAGTTTTATTTTTTTTTTTGCCTACTCAAAGCGAATTGATGATAAAATTTTATATTACTTTTTTAGACGCGGTTGACAAGAAATTGGCTGTTATTTCAGGTATTTTACAACTGCTTTCATTTTTTTAAATATAATAAACTAGCGTTACCCGGCGCGCTTAGCGACGCAAAAAAATTGATTGCTAAAAAGATTTGATTTCTAAACACAATAATGTACAAAATAAAATGAAATAATTTGTACATTTTTATTTCGGAAAAAGAAAAGCAACGTTCAATTTAATACAATTGTATATACAACATTTTTTGTTTTATTTTGTGGTGCATAAATAAACAAATTTTTCAGCGCTCAAACTTTCGAAGATGCAGCGTACAGTTGACCGTGAGAAAAGCAAGCTTCCTCCAAATTAACTCCACACACCTGGAGCGTTTTCCCTTGGGCTTTGTTGACGGTCATAGCAAAAGAAAGCCGAGCAGGAAATTGAAGACGTTTAAATTCGAATGGCATGTCCGTTGGTATTAATGGGATGCGCGGTATTAGTACAATTACACATTTTGCTTTGCCAGTGAGAATTGTTGCTTGAATTAAATTTGGCATCAATTCACTGGCAATTTTTCCTGGATGTGGAAATTGATTTCAGAACAATATTTGAAAAAACGCGATCAATGAGTTCTTCTCTATTTCCAATTAGTTTGCAATTTATTTTTTGTCATTTTAGAAAAACAACTTTTAATTATGTTCTATGGCAACTTAAGGGAAAAAACATTTTTTTTATTGTGAGTTGCTCTTGTTAAGAAAAACATCAAAGTTCAAATTTTATAATTAACTAAATTTTTGCAAAGAAAAAGTTGAGAGATGCTTGTACAGATCTGAAACTGATTTGGTGCAACAATGCTTGGGTGGTAATTTGTCTTTGGTGGTTAAGTTAAAATAAATTAAAAATATGCTGATTTAATTAAAAATTAACAGTCAAATAATTTATGGCTTCTTTTTATTTATTTAGTAGTCATGGTCAAGCTTTAACATACTAGATTTTTATTATTAACCTAAGGTAGCGATTGAACTAAAATATTCTAAGTCAATGCATAAAGATGAACACAAGACGCAGCCCCATGGTAGAATTATACAAGGTATGCTATTCACTGCACTGAAACCTTATTTTTAGTTTGAGTGAAAATGTGAGAGAGCGAAACCACCCCCATTGCTGTTGTTGTGCGTAGGCAAGCATATTTAAAATTTTTGTTTTGTGCTGCTGGTTGCAACTAGAGTGGCTTATTTTTTACCGCTGCACAAAATTAAGGTAAATGCTGAAAAACTATGCGCGGAAACAACCTTTCTCGTGAAAAATATCAACGAAACTAAAATAAGGTTTGAGTTGCGAAAATTTTTCGGGAATAGCATACCTTGTTTATTCTACCATGCGCAGCCCGACTGCCATTGCTGTTGCTTATTTTTGTTGCGTGGTGTTTATTTTGTGTTTGATTTTGCTTTTACCCCAACCGAGCCCATCTTCATGCAAAAATCTTTGAATGCACAACTGTTGTTATTGTTTACATGCACAGGCGTCTCACACAACACGCATACATACGCAAAAGACACTTTTGCCGAAAGTCCGAAGAAAAAATGTAAGCGGACAACACAATCAAAAAGGAAGAAAAATTGGTCTTGGCCTGAGCGGAAAGACAGTTGACTCAATTGAATTAAGTGTGTTTTGTCAATCTCTTCGTTTAGACTTTAAGTGTTCGTAAGAGAGCGGTGTTTTCGGACACTCTTAAAGTGTTGGCCGATTTTCGCAAGCTCTCAGCAAAACAAAAAAACAAAATGTACAGCAATAAGACAGTTAAAATTTTGTGCCTGCCCTAATGCTTACTCGCTCTTGCTACAGTTGCAAAAGTAATGCTTTCTCTTGCTCACACGCACACATTTTTCTATGGGTTTCTTATATTCGACAGGCTCTGCAGCCGAGCTCACATCTTCGGCAGCAGCGGCCGCAGTCGAAATATTTTGTGTGTAAAATCCCAAGTGCAAATATTACTTGGCTGCGTGTGCAAAAAGTATGCTGCTGCTACGGCTCTGAATTTCGTCGCGTTGGTGACGTCGAGCTACGATCGGCTCTATTCGTTAAGTCTTTTCGGCTGCTACTGCTGCAGCAAATACTGAAAATTAACAGAGCCGAAATAGCAACGGCGGCGGCTGCTACGAAATGTAGCTTACTTTTTAAACGCTGGCAGAGAGCATTAATAAGGTAGAGCAAATTATCAGTCTTATTGCGATTGTTTGTGAGATAGGTTGGGTCTGCGCATGATTTTATTTGCAGCTAAAGAACGAAACAAATGTACATAATTAGTGCTTGCAGAAATAATAGAAAGTCACGCACTCAACTGCACTGTATTTAGCTTTTTTTAAACTTTTTTCTATAATTTTTTTACGTTTTGTGGCGCATGTGGCGGCCATTTTTTGAATGCTTAAATTTTTTCAGAGTGAGCCATCTGTTGATTTGGTTACATAAGTATTTTCAAATAATAAAATGCAATTAACAAACAAACCAAGAGATATCTATATTTCAGAGCTCGCAAATAACTGTTGACCGTTTTTCCCTTTGCGGTCCACACGCTAACATAACTGAAAAAAACATGCACGCTTGCTCTCTCTCTGAGCATAACACTTCGCTTCTCTTCATTTCGGTTTTCAGTTGAGTGTTTTCAGTTGAGCTATTCTTTTTACGCTCTTTCAATAAAAACTTATTGAGAGCGAAACGATTGAGCGCTCGCACTTTAAGCATCCATGGTAGAATAAACAAGGTATGCTATTCCTGAAAAATTTTCGCAACTCAAACCTTATTTTAGTTTCGTTGATATTTCTCACGAGAAAGGTTGTTTCCGCGCATAGTTTTTTAGCATTTACCGTAATTTTGTGCAGCGGTAAAAAATAAGCCACTCTAGTTGCAATCATCAGCACAAAAAACAAATTTTAAATATGCTTGCCTACGCACAACAGCAGACATGGGGGTGGTTTCGCTCTCTCACTTTTTCGCTCAAACTTAAAATAAGGTTTTAGTGCAGTGAATAGCATACCTTTTATAATTCTACCATGTAAGCATCAGCAAAAGACCGAAAAAATGAAATGCTCAGCGCAATCGGTCTTTTACGTTTTAAATTGCTTTGTTGAGACTGCTGCACTGTGGTTTTTCTAAAACATGTAAAAAAAAATCTGTAGCCTTGAAATTTTAAACATAAATTCTCAAATCTATAATAAGAATTTATTTGCAAGTTTTTTTGTGGTTTTTTTTATATTGCATTCAGATTTGCAAAACATCGCAAATATGACCCATTTAGTGGCATATTGCCCCCAATGAAAGCAATAACACCGGATATACTATCTATATATGTACAATAGGGCGGGTCAATTTGTATGGGGCCGAAAAAACATTCTGGGGCTCACAGCGATTTTGATTCTTCGGGTCATTCTAAGCAACTTTGTCCAAGAAACTATGGATCTAAAATGAATTTCGAGTCGCCCACTTTTTCAAAATAGGTTTTTATCAAAATATTCAAAAATCGACTTAGACATTGCATTCACAAGGCCAAAAAACGTAATTTTTTCTCAAACCAAATGTGTATTTGGGGGTTTTTGCTGTCGAGAAATCCATTTTTGACATCTATTTTTAATTTTGGGCGCCGCCAGAGGGCGCTTTAGTGTATTTTTTTTATTTTTTCCGTTTTTATACCCTGTACCGTATGTTACAAAGGGTATATTAAGTTTGTGCCAGCCGAAAATCTATGTAACATACAGAGGGAGACATCGGAGACTCTCCAAAGTTACCCAAAGATGATCAGGGTGACAAGAGAAGTCGATATACCCATGTCCGTCTGTCTGTATAAACGCCTAAATCTCAGAGATGGTAAGAGCTAGAGCAACCAAACTTTCAGATTAGATCCGGCAGACATGTTTATTTTATTTTTTTGAAACCGGGGTTCTATTATGTAGCTCCCATAGGGGTGTTTCAGAGGACCTCGAAGTTTTAGAGTTATGATTCGTTTGTTTATGAAGATATCGTAACCAAATTTGGCACTAGGAAGTTTTTTATAGCTCCCAATCATTGTATCAAATTTGATCAAAATCGGTGGACTATATCATATAGCCCCCATAGGACCGATCAGTCAAAAACAATTTGTTGGTGCAAAATTCGACTGATTTCTGTCTGTTTTTGAAAAAAAAATATATTTGGAGGTCTTAAGCAATATATTGGACTTAATTGCAATGTGGTGGTATAGTCGTCTAATTGTGATATCTTTATAAAGAAACAAAACAACGAATTTCGTAAAAAGAACGTTTTTTTGACCGATCGGCCCTATGGGAGCTATATGATATAGTCAATCGATTTTGATCTAATTTGGTAGAGTGCTTAGAAACTCTACAAAATTTCTGAACGCCAACTTTGGTTACGATATCTTCATAAGCAAACGAAACAAAACGAATTTTGCACAAAAAGACATTTTTTGGACCGATCGGTCCTATGGGAGGTATATGATATAGTACACCGATTTTCATAAAATTTGTTACAGTGCTTGAGAACTATGAAAATGTGAAGTATTCGTCGATTTTCGCAACATTTTCTCAATTTTTCAAAAAAAAACGGAAAAGAAATCAAAAAGATACACTAAAGCGCCCTCTGGCGGCGCCCAAAATTAAAAATAGATGTCAAAAATGGATTTCTCGACACCAAAAACCCCCAAATACACATTTGGTTTAAGAAAAAATAACGTTTTTTGGCCTTGTAAATGCAATGTCTAAGTCGATTTTTGAATATTTTGATAAAAACCTATTTTGAAAAAGTGGGCGACTCGAAATTCATTTAAGACCCATAGTTTCTTGGGCAAAATTGCTTAGAATGACCCAAAAAATCAAAATCGCGGTGAGCCCTTATACCGAAAAAAATTGACCCGCCCTAATGTACATACATAATAAATAGGTACATATACATATAACATAAGAAGTATTTATTATTTACTATTGGTTAAGCTTTACAACTAATAAAGTATTTAACATAAGAAGTATTTTCATTTACTATTGGTTAAGCTTTACAACTAATAAAGTATTTAAATTTTCTGCACTTAAAGAGCTAAGTCTCTCTGTTAAAATATAATGAAGTGCTGAGAATGCCCTTTCAACGGACACCTGAGACTCTCCTCCGTAGCATCGTTTAAAATTTGAATGGCCTTTACCATGTTCCTCCCATTATCGGATGTAATGCTGTGCATAAAAATGAAATTCTTTAATAACAAAAATATTAAACATTTTCTGTTATTTAATTTTTACCTGAAGATTTGTTCGAGCGTTATTCCATAATCATGTAGGATCTCCATAACTTTTTCCTTTATATACATCCCAGTGTGTGAATGAAGGAGCTGTATCATGCCTAATGTCTTCACAACGATCTCTGTTTTAGCAATACTTGAGTGTATGAGTTGTAAATTTACACCTAGAATTGCTTTATCAATTCTAGTGGCGACGTCGATTTTTTGCGATACAAGTTTTCCCTTTACTAGAGTTCTTATATTGTCTTTAATGGCCTGCTCTCTAATAGTCACATAATTCATAATATTGCGTGACGTTATAGGACTCATAGAAAGCGCGCTGTAAATTGGGTTTAAAATTTCTTGAAGCCCTTCGCTCTCCAGAAATACAAATGGCTTTCCTTCTGTGGTCACAATTTTAATTATCGAAGTGACGAGTGCCTCTTCACTTGTTTCATAGGTTATTTTTCTTTTTTTAATATTTTTTTGAACTTCCATATTGTCGTTGCTGGCCAATTCATCAAATATTTCGGCATGTTTTGTTGTCAAATGCCGTTTTAAATTTGTTGCGTGCGAGCCTCTTAGAGTCACACCGCATACGTTGCATTTTGATTTATTTTCTTGTGCATCAAATTTAAAAAATTTATGCACTGTTTTATTTTGTCCGCGGCCCATTTTTTGCGACAAAAATATGTAATAACAAACCGAACTGATAAATGCAACTAACAACTTGTTACTAACAAGCTCAAACAGGCGCCTCACTCACTTACACGCATACAAACGCAAAAGACCTTTATTTTTTTGCTCGCGACAAAACGGTTGGCGAATAACCAGAGCAAAAGAGAAACAAAAAAATTGGTTATTGGTTGAGCGCAGACCCATTCATTAAAAGAGCAATGCGAACGGTTGATCTCTGACACGTTGCTCAAAGAGTTAGTAAATAAGAGTTATTTTTGGACAACGAAAAACGTTCAACAGTTATTTGCGAGCTCTGCTATATTTTCATAATATACCTTTCAAAATTAATTACATTTCATAGAAAAATGAGCAAAGAAATATTAAATAACAATCCAAACTTATTTTGGTCGATCGGTCCTATGGGTGCTATATGAAAAAGTCAACCGATTTTGATAAAATTTGGTGGAGAGCTTGAGAAATCTAAAAAACTTTCGAATGCCAAATTAGGTAAAGATATTTTTATAAATAAATGAATTATTCATCTAAAACTTTTGCTTTTTCAAACGAATTTACACCTTTCACTTTTTACAAAAATACTTAATATTTCCACATTTTTTCTCCGATTTTGGATAAACCACCACTCATTTTTTCGAAATCGATCAAAAAAATTGGAGCAGCCGCCTCATCTTTGTATCTTTTGACTGTATCAGCGCGTATCATTGTTATAACTTGGATAAGTTAAAAAAATTTGAATTAGTAGGAATTAAATACCTTCGCGACGTATAGCAACCGTCGTTGTTACGTGTGTGGTGTATTCACAAAAACTCGCTCCTCCTCTTTTGGGGTATTTCATGCTATACCCGGCACTCTCTGCTCGGGTATAGCCGCCCCCCGGAGGATCCACCAGGTGAACCATGTCCGGCGACCATACCAGGTCCTGTTAGGGCAAATTCAAATACCTCCGTCAAGGTCCGCCACTTAAAGGCACTTTCACAGTGCCATGAATTTCTTTCTAAAGGCACTTAAGCAGTGCAATTAGTATATTGTAAATTTTAAATATGTATTACAAACTAAAGGCACTTCAGCCATTAGCATATTCTAAATTGCAACCGTCCATCGTTTTTTCAGTAACTTTTCGTTTTTTACTTTCGAAGATTAGCTTTTCTCCAAGCCATTGAGCTTTATCTCTCAATAAATTTATTATTAAATTCTTGAGAATGCTTTGACGATGGTCACAGCATTCTCCGTGGTTAGCAGCAAACCACTCCGGAAACAGTTCATTTGTTTTCGATATGCATTAATTCATTATTTTTTTGCCAATATCTTTTTCATGCGCATTTTCTTCAAAATGTTTCGCAATGATATTGCAATGTAAATTGAATATTTTCGAAAAAGTATCCGATGCATTTAAATGGAGCTCCGATGTGGAATGTTCAGACACATCATTATGCTGGAGCTCCACTGTTTGCATTGCGTTTTCATAATCGTTTCAGTCAAACTTCTCATTGTTATTTTTGATTAAAGATGCGTACAAACGTAAACGTGATGTCGCTTCACCGACATCACCGGGGCTATTTAACAGTTGCTCATTGTCGTCGGCATATTCTATATCGATTTCGGTGATCCAATTCAGTTCCGAATCTTCGTCTTTCTCGCAGCAGTTTTCAATCAAAAACTGCATTTCATGGACTGATGGAGTTTTGCCAACTTTGGATCTAATCGCGCCAAAGAAGTTTTCTAAACTGTCTTGGTTGAATCGCGTTAGATCCACAGACTCCACACCTTCCGATATCAAATCGTCACACAGTGTTACCATATTATTCACTGTGACGATTAGGCCATCGATACAGCAATTGGGTCCCATTTTTAGATTGATTATGAACGACGCAAATCAACTTGACATCATTTCCAGCCGTATAAAGCATTTTTCGGCAATTAAGCACATTAAATGCATCGTTCATTTTTAATACAATATCGGCTGTTGGCAGTGCGTGGGGCATAAGAGTTTCAGTAAACTTATCATTACTATGGAACTCTCTTATGGCATCTGCAACCGATTTTGAAAAAATTTGAGCTGCCAAGTTCACTTTATTCTCTTGCCAATTATGAGGATTCATATGCTCCTCTGTCAGTTTCGGAACTAAACGTGTTGTTTTGCTGCTTTTGTTTAATTCGTAGAGTTCCGAAATGACTTCCCATTTTGCTGTGGTGCCGTTTGGCATTATTACAGCTTCAGACTTGAAGCAATCCCGCATATTTTTGTACATACTATGTATATAATCATGCATCAAATAAATAATATGGCCGTCTGCGTCTGTAAATTTCAATTCGCATTTTTCAGCGAATAATCTAAAAACACTCAGGTTTGAAGAACTTTGATCGCAGATCAATGCTCTGACTTGCAGGCCAATATTTTTTAATGCGCTCACATTTTCTCTTACAATGGGGCGAAGATGCATTTCATCCACAATATTGGCACCGCAGTAATACGAGAATTCGTATTGCCACGGTGTTACTATTCCTTTTACTTGGAATATTAAAATGGTTCTTGCAACCATTTTAAATCTCTCTCCATTGTCAAAGTCAACTAAGCCATCTATCTGGTCTGTAGTGACATTATATTTCAGTTCCGGCCGAACTGGCGTTTCATCAAATACAAGAACACATTGTTTTTCAAGTTCTTGCATATTTTCAACGTTTTCTTTAATTTTTTGGCAAACTTTTACATCAATGCCAGCCCAAATTCTCTTTATGGGAATTTGTCAATTATTTTGAGAATTTTCTTTCAATTATTCTAATTTATTTTCTTGTTGGCCAGGAGGGGAGCCCATGGGGTCTTCAATTTCAACATTCATTTCAAAATGTTCTTCCGGAAGACTTTTGGTATGAGCTTGAGCAACTGCAGCCACGAAGGGCATTGCATTTTTTTTCAATGTTTTATAAAAAACATCTTCAGTTCTTAAATGCGCCTTGCAAATATAAAGCCGTGAATGATTTTCAAACCGCGGCTTTATATTGCATACAGAATTCCACTCCTCAACTTATGTAGATTGCAGGAGGATCTTGTATTGCTGCAATTTTCAATGCAGCACATATCTACATATTTCATTGTCTGCAAAGAAAAAGTTCATTATATAATTATAATTTTTAATTTTGCTTTATTTAATATAAAGGCGGGATTGTTAAGTTAATTTATGATTTCAACAGCATTAAATAATAAAGAATCGTGCTCTGGTAATAAATGTTGGTGCATTTTAAAAGGTCATTTATTTCGGTTCCGGTTAAAGCTAGTAAAATGTATAAAGCATTCTTAACATCTTAAAACTGCAGTCGTGATTTTTTAATAAATAAAATTCCAATAATTTTATGCCTCTAAATTAAATTCTGCAAACAAATTATAACGCAAATGCGTTTGTTTGATGGCTCGGCAGATTTGTGACTCGGTTTTATATAGCGTGTGTGCGCTGCGAGTACAGTAAATGAAGAGTTTCATCTGGAAAAAAATAAAAAAAAAACTTTATGCATGATACTTTCAGGGATTGTTAGTGACCTTTCTATAAGTCTAAAACCGAGTTTTCGTATTTGTGGGTAGGGGGCGTGGCACCGCCCCTGACAATATATGTTGATACGGTTTTGCATGATATCTTTTTTAAACACTGAACCTATAGGTACAAAGGGTATACTAGATTTGTGCAATGTATGTAACGGCAAGAAGGAGGCGTGGCAGACCCCAAGTCCTTTATACCAAAATGCTTATCATAACCTCGGGTAGCGATTGAGCCATGTCCGTCTGTCCGTCTGTATGAACACCTAGATCTCGGAGACTATAAGAGTTAGAGATACGAAACTTTACCAGCTGATGCGCATATTTCCTGAGAAGATCAAGTTTGTTGAATCATGTCCATATCTTTCCCCGTTTCCCCGTAGCAGAGTTTCGCGGTTTTTAGCTACACTGTTTGATATTTCAATCTGAAACTTGACACAGCGATGCGTTGTGGTTACAACGGACAAATACAACAAAAGTTATAGTCTAAAATGTAAAAATTTCACCACCCCTTGCCTATAAACTGCGTCAATATTTGACTCTACGTAATTATAGTAACATATGGACTAGAATCACCAATTTTGCTAAGCTGATTCATGT
This sequence comes from Chymomyza costata, assembly GCA_018150985.1. Taxonomy (NCBI): domain Eukaryota; kingdom Metazoa; phylum Arthropoda; class Insecta; order Diptera; family Drosophilidae; genus Chymomyza; species Chymomyza costata. The sequence goes on from JAECWU010000600.1 coordinate 48,934, forward strand.
GGCTCTAATAAACAAATCCACATCCAAATCTTATCAATGCTCCCCACCCCCCGCAATCGATTTACCGTGTTTTCTCCCACACCCCTCAACATATCCCCTTGAAACTTACCCCATATACTTTAAATAACTTCTTTGACGTAAATATCGATTTTCATCAAAATCGGTTAAAATTTGCGGAACTTATAGGTATAAATATCGTTTTGCACCAACAAAAAAAAAGTTCCAATTGGAAAGTTCTTAGAAGGAATATACAGGAATAAAACTTTTTTCGAGAAAAAAGGTACAGGGTATTACACTGTCGGGCACCGCCTTGACTGTATTACATTTTTTCTATCATACTTAGAGAGTTGAAAGGTCGAAATTGTTGCCAATATATAAGTTTTGTTTGATAGATAATTTTTGGATAGTACTTAAAACATTAAGCTAGAGAAATTCCAGTGTGCAATTTTTTCCTGATCAACCCCTTTTTGGTCTATTGTTACTGTTCTATACGTAATTTAAACAATTTATCTCTTACGAATATAAGCCTTTAATATAAACCTGTAAAAATGATACATCATTTGACTTGTTATTTTCTTTTTGCTACACATTTAAAAAAAATTATTATCATATATGTATCTGATGTCTCTGGAAAGAGAATGCTTTCACTTTCATAATTATAAGAATAAAATTGATTAAAAGCCTTAAAAGCTTCAAAAATAAAATCTTTTACGTTAAGCAACTCTGTCGGTTTCGCTCCACAGATTGGACAGCAGAGACTTGAATTACTTTCCCATCAATAAGTGTCATTTGTCCAGTATATTCCACAAATATATCTTTCTCATTGTATTTATACAAATAGGGTTGCAGGTTACGAATCTGAGAATCCAAGTTTGCTTTCTCTGATAATATAAGGGCGCGACTTTCCTTTATAAACTCTACCTTTAGAGGCCGGCAAAATCGAATAGATTGCGGCATCTCATTAATCCACAAAATTTGTGGCGCATTATTTATCAATTTTAATGGGACAATAGTAGGGACAAACAATGAACTATCAAAATCAGGAGTATTGTTTTCAAAATGCTGAAAATAGCTAAAAATTAACTTGCAACGTACCACGTTAGGAAGTGTTTCTAAAACCTCGTCTTGCAATTCAAGAATCCGGGAAGCTGTATGGTCTAAAAGTTTCTGTAATGAAACCTGTCCCTTATTTTCAAAATACTGAATATCATTTGGTCTAAGTTTAAGTTTCGAATTAGGTTAGTCTTGATATGTCGGATAAATATGGCAACTGTGTTTTTTGTGTTTTGTCTTATATTATTATATTGCCTTTGTGTGAATCCATTTTCAAGTAAAAACGCCAAGGCATTGTCCGCAGACATTTGTGAAGGCTCAGTCGAAAAATGTTTTCTTTTTATTCCATTAATATTATCTGTAGTCCCAGCATCTTTGCCGCCATGCTTTTTTCTGCTGATTTTTTTGCTGAAACTGTAGTAGCATGTAAAATCCAAGGCAATGAATTGTTGTTTTCTTCCGCAAATTCCGAGGCTAACTTTCTTTTCAATCGGGAACTAGCGTTTTCATAGTCAACTTTGGCACGACCAACTTTGTTGGTCCCAAAATGAGAATAAAAATCTATTTATTTTAATGCTTTTAGTAAGCCATTTTGAGTGTTTTTCTGTAAATATATCGAGAATTCGATAGCAATTTGGCAGGTGTTTTCTAATGTATCTCACAAAAGTCCTCACTTTTTGAACTATTACAATAAATTGTTCCTCATTTAAATTTTTTTAATAATGTGCTGCTGAACTGCGTTCTCAGAGCGATTGTTGACATTCCGAATATCAATCAGCTCTGCATGCGCAAACACATATTGTTCTAGAAAAACGCAATTTTTCAAGAAATTGCAAAAAAATTCAAAAATAACAAAAATGATTAGTTTCATGACATTCAGCATTGGTTAATTTTTTTACCATTTACCACTTTAAGGACTGCTGTGCCCCACAAAAGTACCATTCCACGAAACACAACCACACTTTTACACTAAAAATACACATGAACAAAACACGACACAATTACACAAAAACACACAAAATTTAGAAAACATGGACTAAACTACAATTTTCATACCTCTACTAACGTTTACCATCAAAACACTTTTTATTTTCTTTTTTGTTTTTGTCAAACTAAACATTTAAAGTTGTAATGCGTTTTCCGCCAAATTAACAAAAAGCATGCTATACAAAATCAGCTGACTTTGAGAGCGTGTCGATAAATCATTTTTGGCCGCAATTTGAAAATCGATTAATATTTAATCTAACTAGGCCCTAGTTTCGGCCCATTGTAGGTCGGCATTTTCGAAAGCTCTTTTTTGTTCACGCACACATGCACAAAAAAATTGCATTAGTAGTTTTGCCCATCGCTGAACTAGGGTATGGTAAAAACAAAAAACGGGTCAAATTTAAAATTATAAACAAAAAAAAATTGACTATGCCAAAAAAAGTGCGAAATAAATCACTGTGCAGCGTAGAAACAAGAGTGGGGCGAAAAAAGTTTTACTTCTAACGCGTGCTTGTACTGCACGTGAATTTTTTTTTAACTTATCGATGAAAAATTTCTTACTTTCTTCATTCACTGTTTTTTAAAATATGTAAAAAACTGTTCAAAACAATTTGTTCCGTCTATATTTTTGGAGCTGCTGCTTGCGTACGTAGACCTCATTTTGGCAAATATCAGAGGCTTCATTGATTGAGTTCGGACTCAAAAGAGGCAGGGCCATAAATTTTTTAAAAACGTGTGATGCACATTCATTTTGAAATAGTAATGTGAACAGACCCTTGAATTTTTTTACGTTTTCGGCGAAGAGCATGACAGTAATGAAACCAACAACCTTTTTTTATGGATTCCGGAAACATATTCTTAAATGCATTACGCATTGCCTTCTCGTAGTCTGTAACAAATGATGCTGGTTTCATTTCGAAAATGTTTGCATTTATGTACTGCAGTACATGTTCGTATGCCTCGGTACATCATCATCATTTCCTTTATCTCCCACTGGAGTATAGGGCCTCAAATTGTCATTAATACAATGATTAAATAGATTTTCGTTTAAAAGACATCAACACTTACGTGGTTCTCATATCCGTTAAAAATTATCAACAGTTGATTGTATGGACTTGTGGGCACAATGGCGAAAGTAGCATCCATTAAAAAATGTCGGGCTGTCGAATGTTGTCCAGATATAATAATAATAATAATTGAGAGCGATACAAACAACAACTACGAGTACTTTGCCTCTATAACTGTAGTTTGATAGAATTGAGAGTTTCTGTCGCTTTCGCGCATCCTCTTATAAATCGAAAGTCGAAGTTGCAAGTAAACAACAAACTTACTTTATTTAAATCTGTATTTGTACCAATTATTTTATATGGCTCTGAGGTTTGGGGTGATTGTGCAACGTGCCACCGGCTTAAATTACAAAGAATCCAGAATAAAATCTTAAAAATGATTTTTGATGTTCCATTCTATTACTCCACTTCTCGACTCCATAAAAAAGCAGATATTTGCATGATTGATGACAAAATTTATCAGGCTATAACTAAATTTAATTTAAAAACATTAACATCCAATAATATTAGTGTTGATCTTAGATCTTAATGATCCTTAGCCTTGTTCTAGTCTTAGTTTGTAATTTAGTTGTAAGTTTTCTTTATTTCTTTTTATACCCTGTACCGTATGGTACAAAGGGTATATTGTGTTTGTGCAAGCCGAAAATGTATGTAACGTACAGAAGGAGAAGTCGGAGACCCCCCAAAGTTACCTAAAGTATGATCAGTGTGACTAGAGAAGTCGATATACCCATGTCCGTCTGTCCGTCTGTCCGTATGAACGCCTAGATCTCAGAGATGGTAAGAGCTAGAGCAACCAAACTTTCAGATAAGATCCCTTATTAATCCATAGGAGACAAGTTTATTTTATTTTTTTGATATCGGGATTACATTATATAGCTCCCATAGGGGTGTTTCAGAGGACCTCGAAAAAAATCAAAAGTTTTAGATGGATAATTCGTTTGTTTATAAAGATATCATAACCAAATTTGGCAATCGGAAGTTCTTTAGAGACCCCCAGCACTGTACCAAATTTGATCAAAATCGGTTGACTATATCATATAGCTCCCATAGGACCAATCGGTCAAAAAATCGTGTTTTGTACAAAATTCGTTGTTTTTCGTTTATTTGTGAAGATATTGTAACCAAATTTGGCAATAAGAAGTTTTTTAGAGTTCCCAAGCACTGTACCAAGTTTGATCAAAATCGGTTGACTATATCATATAGCTCCCATAGGACCAATCGGTCAAAAAAATCGAGTTTTGTACAAAATTCGTTGTATTTTGTTTGTTTGTGAAGATATTGTAACCAAATTTGGCAATTAGAAGTTTTTTAGAGTTCCCAAGCACTGTACCAAATTTGATCAAAATCGGTTGACTATATCATATAGCTCCCATAGGACCAATCGGTCAAAAAATCGAGTTTTGTACAAAATTCGTTGTATTTTGTTTGTTTGTGAAGATATTGTAACCAAATTTGGCACTCGGTCCGAAGAGAGAGGTCCGAAGCACTGTACCAAATTTGATCAAAATCGGTTGACTATATCATATAGTCGCCATAGGACCGATCGGTCAAAAAAAAATTTTTGGTATAAAATTCGACTGATTTCTGTTTATTTATGAAAATATCGTAGCCAAATTTGCCGAATAAATTATATCTTTTGGAGGTCTTAACCAATATGTCGGACTTAATTGCAATGAGGTGGTACAGGGTATCCCAAAGTCGTCTGCGCCCGACTTTAACGTTCGCCATCTTTTTTTTCTCGTTTTTGTAAAGTTTTTTTTCCTCTTTTTCCTTATTAATTTAATATTATATAACAAATAATTTAATTCAATTTTTAAAAATTTAAAATATCTTAGTTGTAAAGCTTAAAAAGCTAAACTCTATATATGTTTTGTAATTAGTCAGTAAGTGAATATGTAAAATATCAGGGTAAACAAATAAATAAATAAATAAATAAATAAATACTTGTGCTCAAAGCAAAGAAGAGATGCACGCAACAACAAGAAATCGTTGGTGAGCGCAGCACAAAGAGGAATACGCAAAGCGACGCACGAAATAAAAGCTCGCACTGAATAACAAGCAACAACAACAAAAACTAAGCTGAGCGGCTAGGCTGAGCTTAAAATGCAAACAAAAATTGAGCAGCAACAACAAATTGCACTGTTTAGAATTTAAGCAAAATGTTTTAGCAATTAAATTAACACTGTTGCAGGTATTTTGAGTTTGTCACTTTAATTAAATGGACCACCACTAAGTTATTAGTCGCTTGCGAACAAAGATTGGTTAAAATTCGTAGGTTTTTTTTATAAAAAATAAAAAGTAACCGGAGCGCGGTAGAAACACGACCAACAGAACAAAAGAGCAAAAAGCTTATTATTATGAATGACGATTGCAACAGGATAACGCTGCCATGTTTCCTGTGAGTCGAAACTCTTTGTTTGGGCATGAAAGATAATGTGATTATCGTGGTCAGCAAGAAAGGCGGAACTTGATGCAATTGAAAATTTTTGGGTTATACTTGCTCATAAGTTGTACGGAAATGAGTGCGCAATAAAAGTTTAAGGCAGTGGTCGGCAAGGCCCTACCCCATGGGGTAGGAGTTTACACGTACTGTGTTGTACACAAAACACATGCATGTGTGCGTGATTTTTGTACTGAACTGCTCTCAGCAAATTCTCTGGCGTTGCCATGCTCTTGTTGCAAAGCAACAGACACGAAGTTGTGCTTGTGCATGACTTTGGCCTTGCTTAGAGAGCGTGCTTGCTCTCTCAACGCTAAAGCGCTCCAGCATTAGTATGCCATAGGGTTTGCAATCCCGTGTTATATTTTCAATCCCGGTATTTCGGGATTACATTATCCAAATCCCGGGATCCCGGGATTGAATTATTTATGAAAAATACTATACATTATCATAGTTACAATTACATACTAAAACTCAAAACATAAATAAAAAATTGGTTTAATATTATTATTTATCGAAACAAAACAAAACAAAAATTGGTTCTTCGTAAAAAACAAATAAAAAATAGTATATAATGAAATTAATAACTATTTCTTCATTTCTTGTGTTTCTGTAAATAAGCTTTCATAAAACACAGTTCGTCCAGCGTTTCATCGTTCAAACGGCTTCTTATTTTTGTTATAAATTGTCCTGCCGAAGAAAATGCTCGTTCAGACTCTACACTAGTGGGCTTTATGGTCATTAAATAGAAGTATGTTCTTTCCAGGTAGTCACCACGTCTCCCTCCATTTTCAAAAAGAGACATTTATTTTGAATTTTAAATGACAGTATCTCAATCTAATTGGCTGCATTGCTGCATATCCCTCTTTGATAACTTTATCTAGTATTTGTGTACAATTTGATTCAGTTATTGAATCTGAATCAATTTCAAGTGTTACCTCATTTGTAATATAAGATCCAGTTGAATGAGCTGTTAGTAATGCAGTGGGACTAGAAGCGTCTAGTCTTTAAAGCAAGTCCGTTATTAATTTACGGCATTTAATTGAAGAAGGAACTGTAATAAAATCTATTCCTGAGACGTTGCTTATACCATTATGCAAGTATTGCAGTGAACCACTTAGATCTGTGCGGCGTTCTTCCATACGAAGAATGAGAGCTGCATGTAATTTTTTACTTATAGCACTGTTTGCATCTTCAAGTTTCTTTAACATAAAATTAATGGCTATGTCTGCTGTAAATAGGTTGATATCTCGACGGCAGAGTGCTTCAACAGTTGTTTTTACTGGTAGAAGAGCAGTAATTGTTAAAAAAGCAGATTAAATTTTTTAAAGTTTAATGAAATGAAAAAAAAATTATCAATATAAATTTCAATTAATTTTACCACGACCCTTTCAACAAATTATCTAAATCTATGTCAACTTCAGTTGTAGACAATAATATTAAAGCTTCAAAATGCACATTGCTCATCTATTTCTTTGTTTGTCCAAATGCAAACTAATTTGCTTCTAATTCTTCAAAGTGTTTCTCAATTCGCAGCTTCAAACTATTTATTAACAAAATCATACATAAAACAACAATAAAATCTGAATTAAATAGAATTGTCGTGAATGTCTACCAACAAAGCATATGAAAGAAAGTGTTGTTGCTTAGCAATTTGGTATAGGCAAAGAAGAAATAAAAAAAAAGCAAAAGACAAAATTGTTTATTCTGTTTGTTTCAGTATTTCAAAAATTTCAAAATATAATTCAGACAAAAGCTAAATCCCGGGCTTAGTTAATTCAATCCCGGGATTTCGGGATTCGGAAAAGCAACGGGATCCCGGGATTTCGGGATCCCGGGGCTGCAAACCCTAGTATGCCATCGCTTTTGTGCTGTGTGGCAAAAAAACTCAAAATCAATTGATGTTTAGTTGGCTGCATGATTAGATCGTGCTGCGCAAATAAAAAAATAATTAAAAGTAAAGGGGCGGCATTGCTTTGCTAAAGCTAATGCTACAGTATAGGACGCTTTTTTTTTGCGGGTAAAGGGTCATTATGTGCATATTGGGGCATTGCATCAGCTAAAAATATTAGAAAAAATTTAGCTTGCAGCTCTAAAATTTTTTCTAAACGTTCAGCTCCTTCTAATTTCTTAAACCTATCATGCATTTTATTATAATGCCTTTCAATGTAATACAATTCACATTGTGAGACAACACGATGACAAATAACGCATTGCGCGTCGCCATCCATATTTTCAATGAAAAAAAATTTCTCCCACCCCTCTTTAACCATTTTTCACTTTTAATTCAAAAATTTGCGCAGCGCGATCTAAACATGCAGACAGCTAAACATCAAGTGATTTTGTGTTTTTTGCCACATACACAAAAGCGACGGCATACTAATGCTGGAGCGCTTTAGCGTTGAGAGAGCAAGCACGCTCTCTAAGCAAGGCCGAAGTCGTGCACAAGCAACTTCGTGTCTGTTGCTTTGCGACGTCAGCGTCGAAATACGTCACAGCGGCAGAAAATGTTCAATACAAGCGCAAATAAAAAATGCATATGTATATTTTGCCGACCACTGGTCTAAATGCAATCTGAAGGCACAACTCAAACAATCTTAGCCAAGCATGAAGCGGGCTGATACCAATCAATGATTGGCAATCATCAAGGTAAACAAAACATAATTGTTGAGATCTAATTTGGTCGCTTGTGTTAAACGAATATTAAGTTATTGAAATTTTTTTTTTTTTTTTTTGTTTGTTGATCGTTTATTAGTGTAATTCCATTAAAGCTTATATTTAACAAACAAAATAATTATTATCTAAAAATAAAAGTACACACTGCCTCTTTAAGACTTCTCAAGTGTTTTTAAAAAAAATACATATCTTATGTGTATTGTTATGTTACAAAAGAATAAAGTGTGACTGTAACCAAAAAATTTAAAATTTTTAGTTTTATATAAAAGAAAAAGGATGGGATGGAATGAGGGGGGAATGGGATTATGGGAGATCAGGGTTCTTCTGATAGCCACCAGAATTTATAGTGTTAAGGATGTTAATCCTTTTCAGGGATGCTCATACTGAAGCGCCAATCTGCAATTGTACAGACTTATTAGTAGCTCGTCTGAACATATGGTAAAATATTGGAACGCCTCTTTCGTTCTGAATAAATTTTTTGTTATCTAGCAAAACAAATGCTTCTGGTGGAATAAAGCCTGATATTAATGTATTGCTAATATAATTTTCATTTTCATAGTACGGGGCCATTATTAAATTGTTTTCATGAAATTCTGTGGAACGTAAGATGTGATGGCGGATTAGTTTGATAATGTGGTTGTCTATTCTTGAGATATTGGCTGTATTGTATAGTCTATTGTTTGAAATAAATCTAGTATAGTTGCTATGGGGAGATCTGTATAGGGCATAGGGAAGTGCATGTTCTCAGACATTTCCTTTCAAATTCGCGTATTCTTTCCATATATGATGGGGATATGTTGAACCATATAGCACATGCATACGTGATAATTGGTCTAATAAGTTATTGAAATTAAAAGTAAGAAATGCTTAAGTGTATCTTTTAGTAATTTCGTTCTAAGAAATTTTTGTGTAATTTTTATACATTTCTATTATATTAATTAATTTTTAAACCTTTTTTATAAATTTTGTTTCGTTGTAAGCATTTAAAACAAAAATGCTCCAAAACAAAAATAATTTATTGTTACTTTGCTACGAAATAAGATTGGGTATACAACCTACTTATTTCGCGCACTTTAGATGCTGAAAATTGTTTTTTGCGGGTGAGTGGCATTTGAAATTTCTATTATTAATTCAAAGGCTTAATATTACATAGTAAAAATTAAAACGGCGAAATTTGGGGCGGATAAAGATACTTAAGATTCGTCACAATACTCTTGAGTTTCATTAAAGTTGTAAATATTCATTTAGTGAAGACTCCTTCTGAGCAGCTTGATGTTTGAAACATTTTTAACTCGGATTTCCCCGATCTAATCGATTGCACAACCTATATTTTTGCTGATGACACTGCTATACTTTGTTGCGGCACTGTGCCTGTTGAAACAACTATCAACCGATATATCTCTGGTTACTTTTTCTATATAAGCCCATGTTTAAACATAGAGAACTAGCTGTATACCTGTTTAGATACATTTTCCAAGCGATTTTATTCAACGAGACACCAGTCTGGGCTGATGTTGCCAAATGTCACATTGGCTTATACAAAAAGCTCAAAAATAACTCTATTAAAAATAAAAAAAAGTATTTAATCTGCTTTAATTTATCTAATGTATACTAATTATTGTAATAATAATATAGTTATAAATACAACTTTAAAAATTTATTTTTTCATTTAACTTATGCTCATGTCATTGGTTGCATAATTTTTAGTATCTATCGTTTCGTGCCATAGTTTTAAGTTAAGCAATGATGGTATTTTTTTTGTCTTTTCTTCACAAAAAAAATGTACAAAAGGCTAAGATTGCTGCTCTGTATTTCATGTAATTGTTAAGATTTCTAACACTTGGTAATACTATGAAATGAATAAAATTAAATTAAATTGAAAAAACTGTGTTTTATTTATTGAAAATAATGATACTATTGTGTAGAGTAAAATATGAAAAACAATTCTGATTTTACTTTATTTTTTTTTTGAAGCATTAAAGTTGCAAGCTACTTGCTCTTACTTGCAACCAAATTGATATATACATAATATAATGACATTATTTTCTTTTGCCAATTTTTTGCTTATTGGCCATATATTTCTTCATGCTGAAGCTATGTTGGCTTTTAGCTTGCTTATGGCTAGATTTTGATGTGTACAAATATTTTTTTATGAAATTAATTTAAAAAAGATATAGCTTGTACGTTAATCTTGTTGTATCATTTAAGGGATTTATCGTTTTATCAAAATTTAAAAAATATTCTATCTGGAAAAAATCATTGAGAGTTACTAAATAAACTAATGAGATGTAGGAACATTTAGCAGATTTAATTTATATATATATGTATATTTGTATGGAATTCGTAAAATACAAAAAAAAGGTTTGTTTTTTGGTTGTATTTTGCTGTAGTAGGAACTATCATTATCATTATCGTATAATTTCTGAAGTGGTCTGATAGTGTCTGAAGACCCTCAAGCTTGGGGAATAGAGGTGCACTTTGGGAATGGATGTGCGCTTTTGAAACAGTTAGATCTTGAGCTGCACTTACTCTAACTATTTTCTGAGCTCCTCATTTATATGGTGATTATCAGTGAGTAAGGTTCATAATTTAAAGTGAGTGAAAATGTCGTACAAGTGCATTGCAAATGGATGCCTAGGAGGAGGAAAGCTATTCCGAGTCCCGGAGGAACTTATGGAAGAGTGGTGTACCAATCTGGGTATCACCCAGGATGATGTCAACACACGCACCAGGGTGTGCGGCAGGCATTTCTTGCCAAACTGTTTATTAAAAACAAAATTAAAGAAGGGTGGGTGCATTTTAGTTGAATTGGCGCAAAACATTACTGCAAAAAAATGAAGGCAAAAGCCAACGCACAATGGGCCAAAAATACAAATTTAGTTGCAAATTTTTTTAATTTGTTATATTTTTTGTATAAATTAATAAAAATTGATGAATAATTGCAAAAATGATTAATAATAAATCAAAAATTAATAAATAAATAATTAATAAATAAATAATGCATAAATAATAGAACAAAAATTAATAGTAAAATGAATAAAAATTGATAAATAATTAATAATAAAAAAAAGTTATAATAAATAATATTTAAGTAATAAATAAATAATGAAATAAATAAATAATAAATTAATTAAAATTAAATAATAAAATAATAATAAAATTAATAATAAATAAATAATGGAATAATAAAATAATAATAAATAAATAATAAATAATGAAATAAACAAATAATAAAATAATGATAATTATTAATAAATAAATAATAAAATAATAATAAATAAATCATAAATATTTAATGAATTAATAATATATAATTAATAAAGATGAATATATTTATATGCCTGGCTCAGCGCATGGGTATATGCTTATATATGTATATATGTGTAATAATTTGCAATATTCAGGCGTGCTCGGGAATCAGAAAAATTCAATCCGAACAATTTTATTCGGATTCGGTTTTGCGTGCTTCGAAATCAGAATTTTTTGTCGATTATTTCCTTTTTTATTTTCGATACATTTGTATATTTCCCTTGTTTTTATCGAAAAATTCACATATGTTGTGGTGTAACCAGCTGACTGCATATTGTTAAAAAGTTATAAAAATTCCATTTATTTTCTCAAGTGCTTGTTTTGAAGCTTAGAGAAGGCGTAGAATTATGGAATTAAGGCGTAATAAGCATCTGAGAACCTATTCGGACGTTTTAAGCATTTCAGAGAAACGGTAAGTTTAATTTTATTATTGTGTAAATGATGTTGGTGCGTGCTTTTCCCAGATTCATTCAGTCTTTTCGATTGAATAATGATTTGTTTGTTTGTTTTAAGCAAGGTCAGTCCACAGTTAAACTGCCGAGCGTTATCGCATGCGTCGATGGAACCCACGTCGCTATTAAAAAACCAGCAATTAATGAGTCTTGCTTTTATAATAGGAAAGACTATTTTAGTCTGAATGTAATGCTGGTACGTATTTAAAGTATATGTTATTTGTTTACAGTGATTATATATATGTTCATTTAAAGGTATGCAATTACAAAATGGAAATAATTGCTGTTGATGCCTCACACCCTGGATCCTGCCACGATTTGTTCATTTGCTAAAATAGTGCAGCCCGCGAATATTTCTCAAAAAAATTCAACGGGCATTTTGTTTTGGCAGACTCGGGGTATGCTTTAGAGGCTTTCGTCTTGACTCCATTTCGAAGCGCTGTCAATGGAACTTCGCAGCATGTCTTCAATAATCGGACAATTGGGTTGCTAAAAAGCAGATTTAGATGCCTGCAGAAATGCCTCAATTATCAGCCGCCTTTCGCTTGCAGGTTGATAAATGTGTGTTGCGCTTTACCAGAGAGTACCAAATATGCAGAGGCGAAAATTCTCTCCGAGTTCGAAACTCGAAAAAGATTCTGCGTGACTTGGGCTCGGAAACACAATGCAAAGCAAAACAAACGAAATTCGACATTGCTTCATATTGCTTTGCTTTGCTCGAACCTCGAACACAACACAACACAGACCGAGGCAATGGTTGTCGGTTGTCTTTGGTTTTGGTTTGGTCGAACCGAACGCAAAAATGTCACAACACAGCTCGATCGAGCAAGCGTTCGTTGCTTAGTATTATCTATTATCACTATACAAATCCTCTATGAAAATGTAATTAAAATTTTATTTTATATACATAAAAAGGAGCATGCACATTTTAACTTTTCATTAACATTTTTATTTATTTTTATATAATTATAAAGTAGAAGTTAATTTTAAATTATAAAAGGTTTGTAGCCAGAGCAACGTAGGCCTTCAGGCTGTCATTACAAATTATTGTAACTTTATTGTTTTAAGCTTAGTAAAAAAAAATTTTAAAACAAAAAACATTTTTAATATTCGTTAAGGAACTTGTAATTTTTTAATTTAAAAGGAACATTCATATAAATATAGATACCTTAAAATAAGCAATTCTTCACTTTTTTTATGTAATACTACATATATAATAATAATATACACCTAAATTCCAAGCCACAGTAGTAAAAACAGAAAAATTCAAAATGCTCTGCAAACAATTTTTAATGTGACATACATAAGTACTTCTACACAGTTTATTTTAAGCATGTAATTAAATAAAAATGAAAATATATATTATTATTGATTTTACAGCTTTTCTTATTGCATAAATAAATGGCCTGAAAACTGAAGATATTATTGTTTTTCTTGTTTCTACTACTTTTTGGGTGCTTTTCAGTCTAATTTGGTTAGGTTTCCCATTTACTTTTTTCGTTTCACACTTCTCTTGAATTAGTACTTTTTGCGCACAGAAATATTTATATTTTATTATAATTAATGTAAATACAAGTATTTTAAAAATATATTATTTTTCATATCCATAGAAAACTCTTGTGTTGTGTGCAATTTTATTCTTTAGTAATAATTTTTGAAATAAAAGAACATTAAATAGTCAAACAGGTGGGTGGTCTGGCAGCATCAAAAAGTTTTTTGTTGTAACTTTTGTTGGCAATGCTTCTGCAATACATACAAGAAGATCTTCACTTATACTGCGAATTTTGAGCAACAAAGTTAATAGAAAAGTGAATTGATCATAAAACAATAATTTTAAATTCTGTGATGGATTTCAAATGTGTTGTGACAAATTGTTGTGGAGGAGACAAGTTATTTAGAATCCCTGACGATGGGTATTCTGAGTGGCTTAATAATTTAAACTTGACCCATGAGCAAATTAACACTCGGACGAGGGTGTGCAATAGGCACTTCGAAGAGAATTGCATGGGAAAGCATAGATTGAAAAAAGGCGCAATCCCAACGGAAACCTTGGTTAAGAGTTTTATATGTGTGTATGTTAAGGTGTTAATGTGCAATGGGTCACAAATAAACAACAAGACGACTGTGCATTTATATATCCTCAACAAATTGCAAAAGCACAAACTGCAAACCGACACTAGTGTAGTTTATTTTATGCACATCCTTACAACTATGTATGTTGATAAATGTGACTCACATCTATCAAAAAAAAAAAAATAAGACTGGAATTAAGAAACGAATATAGTGTGTGTATGTGCATATTTTTTTTTAAATAAATTTTGGTTATAACTGCATAAGGTACTGAACTGTCCCCAGTAATTTTTAAAAACTTATGATGCACATCGATTCATAGGACACAAATACATTTTTTGTCACAATTTCAGTCTTTAAAATTAAAGTATTACTTAAAAATCCTGTTTTTCGTTTCTATTAAATTGTGACTATGCTATCAAACATTTTTGAACCAATTTTCTAAAAGTCTAAATTGGGCTTTTTACGGCTTTTTAAAAATATATATTTAATTTCAAAAATAATACTAATTGTTTGTCGGAATTTCTATTGCTGTAATACAAACTCTTGATACTTCAAAATTATTTTCTGCTTTTTAGTTCGGTTTGCTATTAAAGCGTGTTTTTTTAGTTTTTTTAAACTATAATTTTTTATTTTAAGACTAAAAACAAACATGGATTTTTTTTTCAAGTCTACTAATTATTTTAAAAAACTGCTGCATACTTTTAGTGCTCAGTTTTTGTACATTTTATTTTTTAAATCCTGATGATCCTAGTCAGGACATTAGAACAAAGTTATCAAATAATTGTATTGTCATTGTCGGGAGCAGAACATAACAAACACATAACTTAAAAATATGAACATAGCATAAGAACAATTTAAAAACAGGCAGTACATATGTAAACTGCAATTCTGTATATTCTCTTTTATTATCATGCTCTTTGCTATGCACTTTTCTACTGCGTTAGATACTCACTCAAGCGGGAGCTTTGAGTGCACTCATTCTCTTTATTTGTTACACTCATTTTCTAAAGCCGAGCTTTCTCATGCAGCTGCTGCTGCTTGCGCTAGCTCTAAAATTACTCCAAACAGATCACGCAATAAAGACACACGTGTGTATTAATTATATCGGCTTTATTATTTAAATCAAATCTTTTTTTATAATTTGGCCAAAGGTGGCACAAAATAGTGTCTCCTCTAAACACTTGGTGACCCCGACGTGATCTGTTTGGTTTCGGTTCGCAATATTGTTACAATTCGGTACACAATAATTACATAGTGGTGCAATTCGGTATCATTAAACATTTACAAAAACATATTGGCAGCGGCTTTTGGCATAATTCGGTGTCAAAGTCCATACTCAAATTATTTGTGCAAAATTCGTGCAAATTACAAACATTTACATATGTACATGTGTAGGCATACGCATATGCTTACACAATACGGTTTCGCTTAATACATAAACATAAAACTTATCTTCGCGTGTTATGTACATCATCATACATACACCATATAATACAGTGTCGCATGTTATGTACATCATCATACATACATCATACAGTGCAGTGTCGCATGTTATGTACATCATCATACATACATCGTAAAAAGTACAGCTTCGCATTTTATATACACAATCATATATAAATCGTATCATATACAGTTCTGCATTTTATGTACATTACTATACATACATGCAAGCATAAAATAAACGCGCCAAATCTAACGGACTTCGAGGTCTTTGACCTGTTACGCAACTGTGCCAATATTCCGTCAGTGTCTAAAAAATATATTGCTCTGAGCATAACCTCAGTTTAAAATCAACTTTATTGGCTTTGCTACTACTTTTGTGCAGTGAGCAGTGAATTAAACAAAATTCAATAATGGCTGAAAATGCATCGGACTCAATCAGCGCTGAAACATCAGCAGTTAAAAATGTGTTGCCCTCAAGTGATATTGCCTTTCTTAAAGCCAAGACAAGCTCAATATCAAGGCAATTAGTGGCAATGAACGAAAAATTGTCTACAGAGTATTTGAGCCATTTCGACGAAGCTGACTTGCAGGTTCGCTTAAAGTGCGTTGAGCGTATGAGCGCTGATTTTGATGGCGCACAGTCTAGCCTTGAGAAGCTAGATTTTTCGGAACTCAATAGCGATGCACGAGTAGACTTTGCCCAGATATACTGGAAGGTTGAGTCTACCCTCGTCCGCGAGCTTGATAACCAACGCAGAGCTGCCGTTTCACATTCTACTGCTATGCCATCCAACACTGATGACCACAACATTACATTTAGGCTTCCAGCGCGGAAGTCTCGCTTGCCAGAGTTGCAACTACCACGTTTTTCTGGCGCTTACATAGATTGGCCTGATTTTTATGCTATGTACAACACAGTCATTGGCATTGGTTCCAGCATTTACGAGCTTGTTTGGACGGCGCCGCGTTGGACACAATACGTTCGCTTGAGCCAACTGAAGCGAATTACGATAAGGCGTTGACATTATTAATTAGTCGATTTGATAATAAACTTCTTCATTTCCAGGCACACGTACGGTCTATATTTGGTTTCGCAGGTGTTGAGAAAGGATCTGCTAGCAGTTTACGGGCATTGAGCGACAACATAAATTCACATTTACGTGCACTGAGCACAATGGCAACAACGCAGGAGCTTGCAGACGGATTGCTCATCCATCTCATCGCTTCTAAACTGGATCGCAACACATTTGAGAGATGGGAAGAGGCCTTGCCAACGAATAAGTTGCCTAAATGGGACGACATGTCATCGTTCCTAGAGAAGAGGTGCCGCACTATGGAAAACTTGGAATGCGCTACGGTAAACCATACACCTAGCCAACAGGTGGGCAGATCCTCAAATAAATCTCATCGTAACACTTTCATTGTAACAAATAATAGCTCAGCAGCATGCACATTTTGTGATGCTAAAGACCATTATATATCAAGGTGCCCACGATTCTTAAGCCTGTCTCCTAACCTACGTTACAAGGAATTAAAAAGATTGCATCTTTGCCTAAACTGCCTGCGCAAAGGCCACAGCTTGCAGCATTGCAAATCAGGGCACTGCAAGCACTGCGCGGCAAAGCATCACTCGCTTTTACATATGGAGGCAAATGCCACACCGCTCGTTTCACAGCCAACGTCTATTATCGCCACCCAAACTCAACCTTCGGCTACGCTTGTCTCAACAACTTCGCCTCCACCTGAAACCATTAAAGCCAATCAGACCGACTACGTGTTGCTTGCTACTGCCATCGTATATATTCAAAATCGATCGGGCGTCTGGGTACCATGCCGTGCATTACTCGACTCCGCATCACAATTAAATTTCATCACATCCCGTTTTGCCAATCAGCTTCAGCTTAAAACTTATCGTGCAAACATCGCCATATCAGGCATAGGGGAATCATCTCTCTCTTCTGATAAGTCGGTTGATATTTCTGCTCAGTCTTACAATGCAAGCTATCGTGCTTCTTTCGCTGCGGTCATCACGCACACTATAACTGACTATCAACCGCACTTTGATATAAATACAGCTGATTGGAAAATACCAAACAACATTTCTCTCGCTGATCCACTCTTCTATAAGCGACAGCGAATCGATTTACTTTTAGGCGCAAGTCTATTTTTTGAAATTCTTTGCATTGGGCAAATTCGCGTAGCAAACCAACTGCCATTGCTCCAAAAAACCAGGCTCGGTTGGATTGTGTCTGGTAGCCTGTCCGGCACGAAGGACAAACATTTAGCGTTGACCACACTGAAAAAGGAGCTGAGCCCGCAACCAGACAACGATGACTTGTCTAAAATCGTCAAACGATTTTGGGAAATCGACAGTTGCATCGGCGCTTCGCCATCTATATCAGATGAGGACGCTTTATGCGAGCAGTTGTTCTTAAATGGGTACTCACGCCTCGAATCGGGTCAATATTCAGTGCATCTTCCCGCAAAAACAAACTTTGATGCTCGCGGAGACACATACGATCGCGCTTTACGCCGACTCAAAACTCTCGAGAACAAGCTCGCTAAAAATCCCTCGCTAAAGCAGCAATATTCAGAATTTCTGCAAGAATATATAGACTTAGGTCATATGTCGCTATCATCTAAGCAATTAAGTCTTCCTCAATACTTCTTACCACATCATTGCGTCCACAAACTGGACAGCACTACAACAAAATTACGCGTTGTCTTTGATGGCTCAGCGAAATCCACATCAGGTTCATCATTAAACGATTTATTGCTGGCAGGCCCATCCATACAACCAAAAATATTCATTACGCTACTTCGCTTTCGTTTTTTCAAAGTTGCATTATGTGGAGACATATGCAAAATGTACCGCTGCGTCCGTGTGACTCATCCTGATGAGCTGCTTCAATGCATTCTTTGGCGGGACAATCCTAAGGACGATGTCAAAGTGTACACTTTGGATACAGTGACATACGGCACAAAGCCTGCTGCATTTTTGGCTATCCGCGCCATGCATCAGCTAGCCTACGACGAAGAAGCTACTCTTCCGTTAGCAGCAAAAATTATTCGCAGGGACTTCTACGTCGATGACCTCATCTCTGGCGGTGATACTATTGAGGAAGCCTCAAAAATCAGGCGAGAAGTAAAGGAGTTGTTACAAAGAGGCCATTTTCCAATTCGTAAATGGTGCTCCAACGAACCAGCTGCTCTCGAAGGCGTCCCAGAATCGGATCGTGAGCAACTGCTCAAATTTAATGACGGCAGTGACATAGCCAAAGCACTCGGATTGGCCTGGAATCCAAGCTCCGATAATCTTCTATTCAACTTCACACATATCTTGTCAAATGGGCCAACCACTAAGCGCACCATTTTATCAAGCATTGCTAGATTCTACGATCCACTCGGACTAATATCGCCAATAATCACCAAGCTCAAGATATTTCTTCAGGCCTTGTGGAAAGAGAAACTGAGTTGGGATGATTCTTTGCCTCAAGCCATGCAATCAACGTGGACCGATCTCATATCCCAGATCTCGACAGTTCGCTCGCTTCAATTTCCTCGCTTTGTCATGCTGCCTCACGCGACATGGGAAATTCATGCATTTTGTGATGCGAGCATATCGGCTTATGGTGCATGCGTTTACGTCCGATCTGAGCTAGCTGGAACCTATACGTCACATCTGCTTTGTTCAAAATCAAGAGTGTCTCCTTTAAAAACACTCACGATACCTAAATTGGAATTAGCAGCAGCACACTTACTTGCTGAACTCATTGCCAACATTGCTCAAAGCGTACCGTTCACTTGCGCCTTTCATTGTTGGTCAGATTCAACTATAGCACTTTCCTGGATACGTGAATCGCCATCAAATTTTAATGTTTTTGTATCCAACAGGGTTGCGCAGATCCAGGAGCTAACAAAAGGGATGACTTGGCACCATGTGCCTTCGCAGATGAATCCAGCAGATATCCTGTCACGTGGTTGCACACCACAAGAGCTCTTGCAATCAAGTCTCTGGCGTCAGGGACCCTCTTTCTTGTGCTCAAGCAGCAACAATTGGCCTGCAAGCTTGGAGCCTATCTTGGACCTGCCTGAAAGGCGCCGCCATGTCTTGGTTCTAACTAACAAACAGGATATATCATTCGACTGCAAATTCCAAAATTCGTTTGGAAAACTCCAACGTGTCTTCGCATATATTTATCGATTTTTACTGCTTAAACGTAAGGAGCAGCCACGCCGAACGGGACCCCTTACAGTTGAAGACATCAAAAGCGGAACACTCTTACTCATCAGAGCCATTCAACAGGTGCATTTCACTGATGAGTACAAATCATTACTCAACAAAAGGCAAATCTCACCAAAAAGCAAGCTGTCATCACTCAATCCCATAATGGACTCGGAAGGAGTAATTCGAGTAGGCGGACGACTTCAAAATTCATTTCTTGACTACGATGCTAGGCACCCAATGCTTTTGCCAAAACATCATCCAGTCACCCATGCGATCGTCATGTTTTTTCATCACAAATTTCTACACGCTGGACCGCAGAGTCTTCTTGCTGCTTTAAGGCAGAGATTTTGGCCCATTGGAGGGCGCAAAATCGTTGCTTCTATTATCAACAAATGTATACGCTGCTTTCGTATGAAGCCTAAAGTATACGAGCACATCATGGCACCATTACCAGAGCATCGTGTACAACCAAGTCGACCATTTCACACTACCGGAGTAGACTTCTGTGGGCCGTTCTACTGTAAAGCTGAAACAAGAAACAGAGCGCCCATAAAATGCTACATATCGATTTTCGTTTGTTTCGCAACAAAGGCATCGCACTTGGAAGTAGTAGAAGACTTATCAACACCGTCGTTTATCGCCGCTCTAAAACGCTTTATCAGCATCAGAGGCAAGCCAAACGCTATTTGGTCGGATAACGCGACAAACATCATTGGAGCGAAAAATGAATTGCATGAGCTGCGACAATTGTTTCTTAGCGATCCACACAAAAGCGATCTTAATGACGCATGCCAATCTATTGGGTTGACTTGGCACTTTATCCCACCGCGATCGCCACATTTTGGTGGCTTGTGGGAGGCTGCCGTCAAAGCAGCCAAATATCACTTCTACCGCGTCATCGGAACTACTGTTCTAACATTCCATGAACTGCGAACTCTTGTATGCGAGATATCTGCCATGTTAAACTCACGACCTCTTTGTCCCATTACAGAGAATCCTGACGACCTAGAGGTACTAACGCCTGGGCACTTCCTCATTGGTTCAGCGTTCGCCACAATCGAAGAGCCAGACGTTACACATTTAAATACCGATCGTCTAAGTCGTTGGCAACGTGTGTGCCAAATGCAGCAAATGTTTTGGCGCAAATGGAGTACCAGCTACTTAACACTTCTACAAGAGCGAGGAAAATGGCGTTCTTCAGTTCCAAACCTGGAACCGGGTGTCATCGTGCTACTAAAAGAAGACAACATTCCTCCGCTAAAATGGCACCTAGGCAAAATCGACAGCGTCATCCCTGGCAAAGACGGCGTTGTGCGAGTCGCAATCATCAGGACTGCAACCGGCCTAGTAAAGAGAGCTGTCAATAAAATCGCTGTTCTGCCCTTGGAAACCACATCGGTTGAAAGCGTGACCCTTTCAACGGGGGGTGCATGTCGGGAGCAGAACATAACAAACACATAACTTAAAAATATGAACATAGCATAAGAACAATTTAAAAACAGGCAGTACATATGTAAACTGCAATTCTGTATATTCTCTTTTATTATCATGCTCTTTGCTATGCACTTATCTACTGCGTTAGATACTCACTCAAGCGGGAGCTTTGAGTGCACTCATTCTCTTTATTTGTTACACTCATTTTCTAAAGCCGAGCTTTCTCATGCAGCTGCTGCTGCTTGCGCTAGCTCTAAAATTACTCCAAACAGATCACGCAATAAAGACACACGTGTGTATTAATTATATCGGCTTTATTATTTAAATCAAATCTTTTTTTATAATTTGGCCAAAGGTGGCACAAAATAGTGTCTCCTCTAAACAGTCATCACTCCTTGACCCCTGTACAAATTTTAAAGATGATCAGAATTTTCAGCGATTTTTGCAGGTACTTACTAGCCTTTTTTTTTTTGGGGTGTCGTTTTCAAGCGCTTTTCAAAATTGTCCGTAAAATCCCTTTTTTTTTTTTATTTCAAATGATTTGCTTATTTTGGATTATATTTACATTGATGCCTATGCGTATTTTCCCATACATGCGCACACCTCACTATTTTAGTTTCTTAGCTGTAGTCTTCGTTTGAGGTTAAGCTTTTGTTTGTGCTTTAAGGCTTTCATCCAAATTTTTTCCCTAATACAATATAATTTTACAAAAGACATGTGTATTTTTTTTTTTTTTTAATAGTTAGGTTCTCTCACAACAGAGAGTGGGCACTGCGACCTGAAGATCTATTGTACCTTACCCATTCTTTTAGGACAAAAGACCATCTGCCTTCCTTATGAAGAGCAGTAAGTCTTTCGTTGGGATTCGGCGAAGCTGAAACGGGGTGATCCGTTCAGCTCCCAAATGTGTGACTCTGTCCCACACTATTGCTGGACAGTCACACAAGATGTGTTTGGTCGTCTCGTCGTCTTCAAAACAAAGCCTACACTCTGAGGAGTCCGATAGACCCATTTTTTGCAAGTGATAACTTACAGTGTGGTGCCCAGTCAAGTAGGCTACCAGGAACCTTAGGTCCGCTCTACCAAGACCTATAGTTCGGTTTGCATCCGAGGGTGAGACAAGCACTTTTGCTTGTCTTAAATTAGGTAAAGAGAGCCAATAACTCCTATGTTCACTTAAGGCCCATTTGTTGACCATAGTTTTCATTGTTGACCAGCTGATGCCACAGAAGGGCGCGGGGCAAGTGGTGGGCGAAGAGGAACCCAGTCTTGCGAGCTCATCAGCTGTCGAATTACCTTCCACTCCTGAATGTCCAGGAACCCAACAGAGTGTGACTCTGTTATTGGAGGACAGGAGTTGGATTTTGTTTACGCATTCCCTAACCAGCTTGGAGGAGATTCTCCATGAAGACAATGCGCTGATAGCGGCCTGGCTATCCGTAAATAAGTAAATGTTAGCACCCCTAGTACTTTTAAGGAGGATACTGTGGGCGCAGACCTCTAAGGCATGAATCTCTGCTTGAAAGACACTGGGCCAGATACCCATTGCAATAGAGATGCTGGTGTTGGGTCCGACAACTCCAGCACCTACACCCTGTTCCGTCTTAAAACCATCCGTAAACCATTGCTGGCCCCGGAGGTTACCACAGGGGTTGCCTTCAGTCCAAGTCTCGCGATTTGGAATGAGAGATCTAAATTTCCTATTATGGAGAAGTTCCGTGGTCATATAATCTGATCTTGAGCAGATCGATAGGCCAGGAAGAGAACTTAAAAGTGCAGCATGGCCTGTGTCACTTTCCACGAGTCCAGACGTGATCCGGATCCGCAAAAGACTTTGCATAGCTGACTTTTTGATATATATGTGCAGTGGAGTCAGTCCGAGGACTGTCTCCATTGCAGCTGTAGGACATGTACGCATTGCTCCCGACAGAGATAGGCATATCAGTCTTTGTAGCTTACTGCACTTTTTAATTGCTCCGCATTGCTGCACCTTGGGCCACCACACAAGGGCTGCGTACGTGATAATAGGGCGGACCATCATACGGTACAACCAGTCTATTATATTGGGTCTGAAACCCCAAGTGCTACCAAAGAATTTCCTACAAGCCCATAAAGCTCGAGTGGCCTTTGAGAGCACTAAATCTAGGTGGGAGTTCCAGTTTAGCCGTTAATCCAGAACTAGTCCTAGATACTTAACCTGACTGGAGAACACCACCTCTGTTCCATTAATGGTCAGGTTCCTAAGCCTCGTGTTGTATCTCTTCGTCAAGGGAACAATCACGGCTTTTTGGGAATTGATGCTAAGTCCTTCACTTAGGCACCAGTTAAGGTTTACGTGGAGGGCTTGTTCCATCACATCTGTGATGGTGCTCTCGTATTTCCCTGTCACTATTATAGCTAGGTCGTCTGCGTAGCCGATGGCCTCATAACCAAGCCCCGACAGTTTGGTTAGCAGCTCATCAATTACCAGGGACCATAGCAATGGAGATAACACACCCCCTTGTGGACAACCCTTTACAGCTCTTATGCTGACCGAAGTACCATTCAGGGTTGATGTTATATCCCTCTGACGAAGCATGGCCTCTATCCATGCAACAGTGTTACGGTCAATATCCCTACGAACCAGCGCCCTGGATATAGAACCGTAGTTGGTATTGTCGAAAGCACCCTCAATATCTAGGAATGCGCTCAAAGCTATGTTCCTGGATTCAAAGGCTTTTTCAATTTTCCTAACTAAGTGGTGTAAGGCAACCTCTGTTGACTTTCCTTTAACGTATGCAAACTGCATAGAGTGCAATGAGATTGTACTTTGCAGTTTGTTTCTGATCTGTCTCTCTACCGTCTTCAGAAGAAAAGAGGTAAGACTGATGGGTCTGTAAGATTTGGGCTTGTCAAGTGGCCTGTTTCCAGCCTTGGGGATGAAAACTACCCGCACCCTCCTCCAAGGACGGGGTATAATGCCCCAATCGAAGCTTGCTCTAAAAAGACGAATCAGAGGATGTAAGATGGTTTCCAGGCAATTCTGAAGAAGTGCTGGAAAGATCCCATCTCCTCCTGGCGCTTTAAAGGGATCGAATGAGTTTATCACCCACCGAACCTTGTCAGCATCGAATATTTTGCCAGATGTTCTGGCAGCCCGTAGTATATTAGGTTCGTAATCTTCGGATTGGGCATTTCCGTCACAGATAATCGAACCTGGAAAATGAGTTTGGAGTAAAAGCTCCAGAGTTTCCTTTCGGTCAGTAGTGAAAGAGCCATCACTCTTACTTAGTAGACCAACCGCATTTGAAGGTTCTTTGGCCATAACTCGCTGGAGTCTGGCCGCTTCTGTGAGGTTTTGGACATTACTACAGAAGTTCCTCCAGGTATCCCTTTTGGAATTCCTTATGTCTTTATTGTAGTCAGTGAGAGCAGCCTTGTACTCCTCCCGCTGTTTTGTGTTTCTGGCTATGTTGAAGAGTCTCCAAACTGTTTTTCTTTTAGCAGTTAAGTTGGCGTTCCACCACGGAACCTCACGTTTCGATCGGAAAAAACGCTCAACCGTGCTCTCATGGAAGGAGGAGACTAGCACATCTTCAAGCTGACTTGCAGCCAGGTCAATCTCGTCAACCGAGTTGATTTTTGAGACCAAAGAGTCGGCCCTATGCTCAACCAAGGTCTGAAAAAGTAGCCAATTGGTTTTCTTTGGATTGAAAACCCTCTGCTCTAACTCCGCCCGTCCCGGTAGGTCAAACCTAATGGGCTGATGGTCTGAGAGAGTTGCTTCATTAGTGACCCTCCAGTTACTAATGAGATGGGACAGGGAGTTGCTAGCCAGAGTGAGGTCTAGAACCTCTTCTCTGATAGCGTTAATGAAGGTGGGTTTATTTCCTTTATTGATAATATCTAATTGACTACACAATATATACTCTAAGAGGGACTCACCTCTAATATTGACGTCGCTGCTGCCCCAGATGGTATGATGCGCATTGGCGTCGCAGCCTATGACCAACTGTTTTTTGTTGTTTACAGTGGTCCACAAGCCGCCTGACCTCTGCCGGCGGAGCGTCTGCCGTGTCACCAGGAAAATAAGCTGCCGCCACAGCTATCTCCCTCGTGCCGTTCTCAGTAGCCACTTGTATCAGGCCCACTGATCTGACTAGATCTCTGGAGATGAAATTCGTTAATGGAAAATAATTGACACTATTGTCAATGAGCATCGCAGCGCGTGGCACATCCACTTGACGAAAATACAACAACTTACTTGTAGTGACGTTAAGTCCACGAACTTGGCCACCATTCGACCAAGGCTCCTGGATGAGAGCCAGGTCGATTTTGTTCTCGGCGAAGGTCCTGCACATGGTGGCTGACGCCCCTTTGGCGTGGTGCAGGTTCGCCTGGAGCACCTTAATTGCGCTCATTGGTCTCCCTTATGGAGCGCTGCACGAGGCTGTTGAGCTTGCCTCGACGAGACCCATTGCCTCTAGCGCCCTTCGGCAGTTTATCCGCTTTGGACCCGATAGTCCGCGCGGTAGCAGCGCCCTTCCGTTGTCCTTGACTCGCATGCCCAGCAGCTTTGCTTGTCGAAGGACGCGGGTCGTTGCCGGAGGGGGCAACAGCCACCTCCGTGGGGGTCGACGGCACAGGTCCCTCACAGTGGCTACCACCGGCGTGGCAGTCACCTCTACAGGTGTTGGGGCTGTTTTCTCAGCCTCCTGGCTTGCATCTGCTACCATCGGGGGCTCAGCAGCCTTGGGGCCAGCACCCCTGAGACTCAGCCTTACCTTCCCGAAATGGTAGTAGATAAGCCCATTCTGTTCCACCAGTTGTTGATAGGATGACCCATCAACCGCAAGGACGAGATGCAGAAGTTGACCTTGTGTCAACCTCTGTATTACTCGCCATTGCGAGGTGCAAACAGAATTTTGGGCACTGACAGCCGCCAAAACTCTCTCATTGGTCAAGTCGATGCTGTTGGGGAAGTAGCCGCGAACCACATGGGAACGTGGAAACTCCTCCTCCGTCATCAACTTGATGTCAAGGGCAACTTTGCTTTTAATATTGCAGAAGTTGCTCTTAACCCATGAGGCCGTGGAGTCGTTCGCACAGATAAGCAAAACCCAGTTAGTGCGAAGGACACATCCTTCGAACTGGGGTTTCACCTCACCGACGTACTCCAGGGTGGCCTCAAGAATTGCACTTTTAATCCTTGCCATTTGCTCGGACAAAAGCGCTGCAGCATTAGAAATGAAGCCTAGTTTGACGCCTGTCACTACGCTGCTGTAGGGCATCTTGTTGGACTCCGCTTGGGTCCGCTTCTGCTTTTTTGTCGCCGTGGGTGGCGATTTTTCATCCGATCGGCCTCTCTTGACCTGTGTCGCAGAGGGTGCCGATGAGATGGAAGCTAGAGCTTCTGCTGTGGAGAGGCCCTTGTCAAGGGCTCTCTTCAGGAGTTTTTTCTCCCGGGACGACAGCTTCACAAACGAAGGCTGTTGATCCAGATTGAGGGTCTGGAGTGCGGCTCCCATGACGGTGCCTGAAGAAGCCAACACTAGCAGTTTCGTCTCCGTCAGAGACCAATGGTTCGTCTTCGGAGCTAGCGGCCATCACCTCGAGCTGCCGTTGTCTAACCATTAGTCCCCTCTGTTGACTTGGTACCGGTAATTCCGGCTGTTCCTCATGAACAGGTTTCGGTGACAACACCCGGTTCCCTGAAACGTGCCCATCAGCGCCGCTTAGGGGGGTTGTATTCTGCAGCACTTCATTTTTAGCGGTACAAGTAGGAGTCGCCGTGCAGGCTTCTACCTGGGGTGATGCTTTTAGAGTGACATCAAACTCATCAGAATTGTTAAAATTTATATCCATGCGATATTGTGAAAACACGGGTCATGAAGGTCACCCACGGGATTGCCCGAGATGCCGTGGGAAGTCAGCTATTTTAAACTGGAGGTTGACAGGTATCCAGAGTCCGCATACTAACGACCGAGCGACTCCTCGGCCATGCATCTATCGGCGTATGATGTTCCACCTTAGATTGGGGTAATTTTTTATAAAAGAGTGTTCTTCTCTTCGCCCGACTACAATTAGTCAGCACCACATGGCAGAGACATGACCTTACCATGGGCCTGCTTCCAGCCGCCCTCACGGGGAGAGTATAGTCGCACTACCAGTAGTGTACCACAATTACGGCGCGTATCACCAGCGTGATTACACGTTATTCCCCTTGTGATACCTATTGGCTGACGGCCAAAGAAATGTGTACACGATGGTATGATTTTTACATTTAAGTTGTAAAGCATAATTTTAAGAATTCTATAAATGTAATAATAAAATACATACTTTTTGATTTTTGGATAAAAAAAACCCGATTTTTTTCTTGGTAAATAAACTGTTTAAAAATAAATATTTATTTATTTATTAACAGCTTACAAAGTATTACAAGTATTTTTTTTTTTTTCATTCTTTGCATAAAAAGATGAAATTTTAATAAATAAATTTAGGGGCTAGCTCTAACCCATATTCTTCCACTGTTGCGTACACGCAACATCAGTTTAAAAAATTCTTATTATTAAAACTAAAAACAATAAATAAACGCTTAGAATAAAAAATATATTTTTAAAAAAACGAAACCATATTTTTAGGCCAAGATGAAGAGTGGCTTACTAAGCCAATACTAAAACAAAATGAGCGCGTATGCTGCATTAAGTATTGCAGCCATACATGCCCCCCATCCACATTGCATTGTTTTCCTGTGGAAGAAGCAGAAAGGGAAGCGTGGAAATCAATTTGCAATAAAAAGCCGACGTATATGAATCACTCCCGGCTTTATACATGCAATAAGCATTTTTATCCAAAGGATATAATGGATAAAAAATTGAGAAAAAATGCGAGGTCATTGAAGGTCACACAAGTGCCGGGCAAAGTAACGCAAACGTAAGTCGAAAACTGCCAGTTCCACTTGTTGATGAGACCTTACCAGAATTAAGAAAAGGTTGTGAAGAAAACCTAGTAACATCAAGTAAAAGGCTACCCGATGATTACTTTCTGGTCAATGTGCATAATAAAGAGTTTGACCTAACGTGCCCTCGTTGTGAACTGTACTGCCGCAACGAGTTATATTGGCGTTCGAAATATTTCGAACAACAAAAGGAATTAGACAAAATGAAACAAAAAATTGAATATTTGGAAAGCCAAAATGATGCACTATCAAAAACGTTAAAAGAAAATAACGAAATGTGGGCATCAAGGCTAACAAAAACAAATACAGAAAGTGTTCTAGTTGACTGCGGTGTAAGTGACGAAACAAAGGCATTTGGCAAATTGCTTTTAGAAAACAAGCAAAGATGGTATACTGATCTAGAAAAAAATGTTCTCTTGAACATAAATTACCATTCGACCAAATGCTACAAATTTATGAAGTCAAGTCTGTTGTTTCCGCTACCGCAACCTAGATCGCTTCTTAATTGGAGTCCCATAAGGAGAATACGGCCTGGTATCGACGAGCAAGTTTGCAAAAATATTGCAGAACACGTCAAAAATATGGAAGAGACGGAAAGACAATGTGTTCTCATATTTGACGAAATGCACGGTCGACCAGAGCTCGAATACAATTCTACAACAGACCAGATTGATGGCTTTGTAGATTTGGGCGATGGAAGAAGAACGAAAAAAGTGGCAAATTCTTTTCTCTTCTTCCAAGCAAAAGGCCTTGTACAACCATGGAAATATGTATTCTCATATTACTGCGCTGCCGGTAGAGTGGGATCCGCTGATCTGGGCGGCCTTATAAAAGAAAATGTAAGGGCCCTAAAAAAGATTGGCCTACATGTAAGAGCAATCATTTGCGATCAAGATTCCACAAATCGCACTGTTTTCAATTCAATCGGGAGAAAAAGCGAATTGAAATATTATGAAACAGATGGCACTCTCATCTATCTAATGTACGATTACGTTCATTTGATAAAAAGTATTCGGAATGGCTTTAACTCCAACTGCGTATGTACACCAAATGGCGTCGCAGATTGGGCAGTCATTTCGGAATTATATAATATAAACAAAAGCAGCACAACTACGAGGATGGTTCCGAAACTGACAGAGGAATACGTAAGCCCCAAATTTTTGCAAAAGATGAGAGTGAGTTTGGCAGCGCAAATTTTTTCAAAATCGGTAGCAGATGCCATTAAAGTGTGCTATATTAATAATCAATTTAGTCAAACTACTATGCCCAAAGCACTGCCAACAGCCGATTTTGTTTTGAAAATGAACGACGCATTCGATCTCCTTAATTGCCGATCATTCAACGCAGGCCAAAAAAGGCCTTATTCGGCCAAAAATGATGTTAATGAGAAACTTGTTGAATTTGCGTCGTTCCTAAAAAAAATTATTATGGGAACCAATTACTGTCTCGATGGCCTAATCGTCACAATTAATAATATAATATCACTATGTGACGATTTGATTTTGAATAATGTTGTGGAGTTTGTGCATCTAACGCGATTTAACCAAGACAGTTTGGAAAACTTCTTTGGCGCAATTAAATCCAAACTTGGCAATAACACAAATCCATCAGTTCGCGAAATACAATATCTCACAGCTCGCCTCCTTTCAATGAAGATAATTACAAGATCCCATTTGGAAGGAGCAAACTGCGAGGATGATGAGGATTTACAACTGGATTGGATATGCCACACTGATACCGACACCAATGCCATCGAGACAGAACCAGACCACCAAAATGACTTAGACGATGAGGAACTATTAAATAGCCCCGAAAATATCGGCGAATTAACATCACGCAGATATTTTGACGGGTATTTAATAAATCAGAATACGCAATGCAAACAATGGAGCTCTTCCAGAAGGATGCGTCAGAAGATTCAATAGCAGCAAAAAATTTTTCCGTATCAGTGCTCCATTTAAAATATGCATCGGAAACGTTCTTTAAAATAGGCAATTTGCATTACAATATCTTTGCGCAACATTTTGAACAAAATGCGCATGAAAAAGATATTTGTAACAAAATCATGACTAAATGCATATTAACTACAGATAGAATGTATCCGGAGTGGTTTGCTGCTAACCACAAATGCTATTCTCATCGTCAAAGCATACTCAACAAATTAATCGTTATTTTATTGAGGAAAAAAGCTAGATGGCTTTTGCAAGACCTCAAAATCAACAGCAACAAAGAAAAAGCTGCAAAAAGAATGAGGATACTTCTGGATAAGAATTGGTAAGGAATTGAAAAATCTTGGACTAAATAAATGTATTTATTGCTAATAATTGAATCTTTATCATTTACAGATGAGATTGCTTTTTAAGTCATATGGTGGCTGTGATTGAAACATCCCAATGGTGCAAATGAGTGGGTGACGCGAATATACAGCCTCTCCCTACAAATGGTCAACCTCACCTCCCAGGTGCACAACAAACGGGGCTCTGACGACCGAGAAGGGGCGGTATAACCCGACATTTCCGCGCAGGGGAAATATTGTCGCTGCTTTGGGATGGATCATTTGAAGGACAGAAGCTTTTGAGGAAAATAATGAAGACAATTGGTTGGAAGCTTTACATACGTATTTGGAGAATATACTTGAGCTAAAAATTACAATTAATTTATTTGGTTAAACTAAATTAAAAGAAATTATTTTTTTATTTATAACTAATCCAAGTATGACATATATCATTTTCAGGCGTATTCCAAGCAGGATCATTTGGAGGCGCTAAGCTGGATGAAAGGATGCGAAGACAAAACGCGCAACTAGTGGATGTCTTGAGGGCTTGGATGATCAATTGGAAGCGCCAAAAGAAAAGATAAGTACATTGAAGATATTCAAGGCTACATATTTATTACATTTAATTTTATTTTATATTCTAGGAAAGTAAAACAAAAATGGTTCTGACGACGCAACCTTTGACTTTTACGCTTTTCCTAATAAAAGATAAGTATGTATATTGTAATTATTCAATAAAACATATTTATTAAAATTTATTCTATTTTCCAGAAAAAATGTTGTGATGGAACTATTAAGACGCTGATGCTGGACCAAGTGGCAGACCTGGACCCAGGTTTTGAATTTGCCCCAACAAGACCTGGTATGGTCGCCAGACATGGTTCACCTGCTGCATCCTGCCGGCGGCCATGACAGTAGCCTAGGGGACCTATTTGGGGACTGTACCCGAGCAGAGAGTGCCGGGTATAGCATGAAATACCCCAAAAGAGGAGGAGGGAGTGTTAAGTGGATACACCAAACCCTACACCTACCCTACCTCACCCGCTGAAAAAAAAAAATCCCTTATCTGTAAAGTCGGCTTACGGACGATAATTTTACGTGATAACGTCATAAAAAAACATTGTTGAAAAATTGCATACTTTTATAAATTGAATTGAATTATTAACAATATATTTACAACTTACATGTGTTATATTTAAGATCCTCCAATCTGCGTTATTCTGTTAACGTTAGGACGATGAAAGGAAAATTAGGAAATCAAGGGGAGTGTTTCAAGTGTAATGTGCTTTGAAAAAGTCAAATGGTTGGTTGTTCCTCTCAGCGTTGTTGACTTATTAACATCTGATACGCATTCGAGATTTTTAGATTGGCATTGGGATAGATGAAAATACATGTAATTAAATACGAGTCAATACACTCAATTAAATTCATCCATAATTTGATTTTTAAATTTTTTACAAGTTTAATGTGAATTATTTGTTTATAGATAATTACTGAAATTTATTTTTTTAGAAATAAACTTTAATCAAATTTATGTTAATTAAAAACGATGAAATTGAAATCATAAATCAAATTCATCAAACATATGCTTTTGAAAAGCCTGCCATAACCTGCTTGATATAATGATATATTCCCTTGCACTGCGTTAACTTTTCATTAAAACATAAATGTTTTTAAAATTTTGGTTGAAAATATTAATTTTTAATTTTCAAATACTATTTACAGTTTTTGCAAATTTAATTTAAATAATTTGTTCAAATATAATCTAGAACAATTAGTTATAGAAATAAACTGAAATTAAATCAATGTCAATAAATTGTTACACAATAGTGGCACCTACTTGGAGGTACGCTATCCAGATCTGGGGTATGGCGGCTCGCTCAAATCGTTTACGTATTCAGACGTTCCAAAATAAGGCATTGCGCCTTATCACTGGTTGCGATTGGTATGTAAGAAATTCGACCTTGCACCACGACCTCAATCTGGATACCGTGGACCTTCAAATTAACAAACACGTTAGCAGACATAATGAGCGTCTAGCCAGACACAAAAACAGGCTGGCAAAAAACTTGCTAAATGAAAACCCTATTAAAAGACTTAAAAGACGATCACTAAAAAATTGAACTCATCCTTAATATAACGGCCAGATGTGGCCTTATGACATTACCAATGATGACTCCAGCTCAACCCTGGATTGGCGACAACCCAACATGAGATAAATGCAAAATATAAAAATATATGAATTTTTGAGTTTTCGCAATAAATAAATAAATAAAAAAATAAAAAATAAATTGTTAATTTGAAATGACGAAATCGGACAAATAAATCAAATTTTTTTAATTGCTGCTTTTAAAGAGCCCGCCTTAACCTGTTTGATATTATAGAAGATTTTCTCGCACGGTGGTTGGTCGGTTCAAATTGTCATTTTAGTCATTTTGGCAGAAACCACAAAAACCAGCTTATAATAAGTTGGCTACAAGCTTAGATCGCGCTGCTCAAATTATGTTTTCCATTCCTCTTTAAACAATTTTTTCTTTTTAAAATCAATAATTCGCGTAGTGCGATCTAATCTTCTAGCCAACTAAACATAAACTGATTTTGTGTTTTCTGCCACACAGCACCAAAGCCACGGCATACCAATGCAGGAGGCGAAGTCATGCAAAAGCAACTTCGTGTCTGTTGCTTTGCGACGTCAGCGTCGCAGTGGCCTTGAAATGGAGTGGAAAGTAAAGCGGCCGCGGTTATTCAACTAAAGCACGCAGCACATGTGTATGTGTGTAAACGAAAGAATTGCTTATGTATGCATGGCGTGAATACAACAAAGCGACATACATACATACTTACAAATGCCAGCTAGTTTTTGTGCTTGCTTCTCTCTCTCACTTTTTTTTACTCTCACAAAATGTATGCCCTCAATTACTCCTTGTTGTTGTTGTTCTACCCATGGCCAAATTCTTAATCCCAAAGTCGTCCGCGCCTGACCTTAACGTACGCCATCGTTTTATGCGAAGTTGTTTGAAAAACGTATTGTTTTTGTTCAAAAATCATAATAGTTCACTGACATACATATGTATGTACATATATAAACTTGTATATAAAGCAAAACACAGCATGACTGCTATGTTACATACATTTCCTTTTATGTTTTGCTAATGCTTCGCTATTGCTGATTGAGCTGGAAAAAGTTACTAAGTGTCAACTATCATTAATTTTTTGGGACCCGATTTAAGTCATACACAGAGTTTTTAAGCGGTTAGTTGCCCTTTGCCGCAAAAAATTGGTTGGTGTGACTTTTGCATTAATATTTTTTTTTGCTAGTAAAGTTAGATTCATGTCTTTTTAATCAAAAATTATTGGCAGTAAAATCTAGCATTTTTCAAATAAAGCTTAAATCAAGGTGATTGATTAATTAATTAATGTGGAAATAGTTTTTGGTGTTTTTCACAAAATCTGCTCCTACTGTAAAATCGGTGGGACATTCGCAAGAATATCCCGGAACTTTGTTGAAGTATGTGCAATTGTCTGCAAAATGAGTCTTTTATCACTTTCCTAGGATTAAAAGTTTTCTAACAATCGAACAAATAAGCCGCTTGCAAAATATCCTTTCCATTGTCAAAATTGAACTTGCCGTTCCAAAAATCTGAACTAAAATAAGTATATGAAGTAACAATACTTTTGAGGCTTGAACCAAGTTACCTTTAGTTTTTAAACTAATTTGTAACTATTAAATAAATAAATAAACAATACTTTTAGTTATGATTCATAACTTATGAAAACAAATTACAGTTTAGGCGCATACTATTTTCTTTGAAGAATGCAAATAAAAAAATAAATTTGTATTTTATTAAAACTTTTAACACCGACTAAACAAAAACTAATGTTATAAACAACTTTGCATTAAGGAAAAGATTTAGTTGCAGCAATGGACATATAATTATTTGTCTTGCTGATGATTTAATTAAAAATTATAAAGTTAATAAGTTAAGGCTTCATTTTATTTATTTTGCATTCAGGGTCAAGGCGTTACATTCTAGATTTATATAAAATACTTATCATAACCTAGGGTAGCGATTGAACTAAAATGTTTCTAGGCCTGTGCATAAACATCAAAACAAAAGCAGCAAGAAGCCGAGCCCTAGTCCACGCAGAAACGTCACAACGCAACACAACACAAAACGAGCCAATGCTTGCCTTTGCTTTTGTTTTTACCGAGCCCAAGTCATTGCAGAAACATCAACACAAAGCACATTTTGTGTTTGATTTCGCTTTTGCACCAGACGAGCCCAAGTCGTTGGATAATGTTTCAACGGGAAAAAAAGCTAGGAGAGAATTTTCGCCTCTGTCTCATGGTAGAATTATACAGGTAAGCTATTCACTGCACTGAAACCCATGGGCCGCACCGCTGCCAAGTAT
Source organism: Chymomyza costata (assembly GCA_018150985.1). Taxonomy (NCBI): domain Eukaryota; kingdom Metazoa; phylum Arthropoda; class Insecta; order Diptera; family Drosophilidae; genus Chymomyza; species Chymomyza costata. Next base: position 83,727 of record JAECWU010000600.1, read on the forward strand.
CGTACATAGCATAAAGGAATTGATAACTAACAAAGAGAGAAACAGCTAAGCTATGTAACTTATTACTCTTATCTTGCACATCTTTGCTTAACTGTTTCTCTCTTTGTTAGTTATCAATCCCTTGTATGCTATGTTCGATTATTGGCAGCGCTGTGGCCCTTGCATTGCCGTCAGCGTTCCAAGATCAATTTAGTCTTTGCTAACCTATGTATGTAAACATACGGTTACGAGGCTCTGTCTCGTCGCTGTAACCTACCTATAAAGTCGAGCCATTAAATACTGCATTTCCCTCACTGAGGGATTTGAGTTTGTTCCCAGTTTTGATCTAAGTAAAGCAAAATAGTTGTCTAAACTATCTTGATTGAAACGGGAGAAAAATGCAAATTCAATATCATCTTCAGAAAGAAGGTCGTCTTCACACAAGTCATTTATATTTTTTAATGTATTTATAAGCCCTTTGTGGCAAAGATTCTTGTGCAAAACTTTAATTGAATTTAAATAAACCAAGAATTTTACTAATTTTTCCTTCACGTAATTTTTCTTGCTGAGGGGAATTTTTTGATTCTTTTCAAATGATTTACCATTAAGGAAATCAAATGCGTCAATAAATGTTTCAATGAACTTGGCCGTAGCTACGGCATTATTCATATTAAATTCATTGAATATATTATTTGCATGACATATTTTAATGTTAATGGCTACAGATTTTTAGAAGACTTGCGCCAAAATTTTACTCGCATTTTTTCAAATGTGTTTGGATACCATTCTTGTTGTAAGTGAGGCCTTATCAATGTCATATAAATTGGAAATAACTTTCCAGCCAACAACTCCGTCAGCAGTTTCTATGTTATTCCGCATTAGACAATTTCTAAAACTTTTCATTAGATGCACATAATCGTGAAGAAGGTAAATTTTATTACCAAGAGCATCAGAAAAGTATAAATTATTATCAGGTGACAATGAGTTAAAAAGAGATCTATTGATTGCTGACTGGTCAGTAACGATTGCTCGAACTGTAAGACCAATTTCATTAATTTTCCATAAATTTCCAAGCTAAATTTCTTGAAGCTTACTTTAATTTACAGCTGATGTACAATAATAGGATAAAGTATACTTCCAGGGACTAAATATTCCCTTTATTTGAAAAAATAAAAAGGAGTTGGCCAATTTTCTTTCTCTTTTGGAATAACCATAATCTACAAATCCATCTATTTGATCTGTTGATTCGTTATACTCCAATTCAGAGCGGCCATGCATTTCGTCTATGAGCAACACACAATTTTTGTCTTTTACACTTAATAACTCAGCGTGTTTCTGAATAAAGAAACACGCACCACTATCTATTCCGGTGGAAACTCTGCGTACTGGCCTCCAATTTAGCAATGATCTGGGATGAGGCAAAGGAAAACCCAAGCTGAATCTCATAAATGCATAGCACTTGGCAGATCTATAATTTAAGTTTAAAAGTACATATCTTTCTAGTGGAAAATATTCATGTGAAGCTTTTTGCTTACACAAAAGATTGATAAATGTTTTTGTATTCTCATTTAAAGAAGGATCAATTGTAAAAGAATTTGCACGTAGTTCTTTGAGTTTTTTCATATCTAATTCATTATTTAATTTCAGCTCATTTTAATATACATTATTTTCCTCTTGTATTTTATCAAATTTTTTTAAAAGTTCATTGTATTGCTTTTCCAATTCGAAACATTTTTTTTTATAAATGTTTTCATTTCTGCAATACAGCTCGCAACGAGGACAGTACATCGTGCATTCATCTTTAAGTATATTCACTTGAAAGTAGTTATTTTTATATCTTTTTATCTATTTATTTCAATATTTTAAAAATTTGCAAATTTTTGAATTTAATTTTATTTTTACTGAAATTAAATTACTTTTAGTTCAAAATTGTGCCTGTACTAATATTTTTTTAATATTTTATAATAACTAATAATAATTTGTATTAAAATTTTCCACAAATTATACAAAATAAAATTCATTTTAGTTTATAATAAAGGCCTGTACGCAGCATGAAAAATTTACGATCTTAAATTCTTGCACATTATTTTTAGCGTAATAACCAGTGTGTGCAAATTAAGGAAAAGAGGTATTTTTACCGAGTTCTGGTCTTTTTGTGGTATTCATCGATATTTATTTTCGATATGTTGGGTTGAATTGGCAAACAGTCACACTGCAATCAGCTGTTTTTGATTTACAAAAAATAAGCGCGCACAATTTGCAATGGATTTCTATGAACAAATATTGTTGACATTGCTTTATATAAATAATGCTAATATGACTGCCTTCCTAATTGCAAAAAGGTTGGCTGCAAAAAAAAAACAACAAGAAGGGGGACGGCGCAGGAAAAGGTGTATCTGGGTAAACCCTTATTTAACAGGCAGAGCTGCACCTGCAGGTCGCCTAAGGGATTACCCAAAAATGATCAGGGACCACATTAAACATTTTGTAAACTCCACAGACGGGTCTGTACCTTGGCAGTACGCCGCGGCTGGAGTCAGTGAAACCATATAAATAATAATATTTTATCAATTTATTTATAATAATAAAAATATTAAAAAACTTATTTTCATTCAATGATTATCACTTATATTTCCACCAGGTATCAATGTATCAGCATAACATTAACTAGCTTATTACATATGTTTCACGATTATTTATTTTAAATTAATTTCTTCCTGTTGCTCCTCTTGCCACTTTTGTCATCATTCGTATAGTGAGCTCCGCTCTATTTGGAGACATTGCTGCCAAAATGCTTCTCCAAAAAACAAAATGTGGTTCAAATGGCTCTGGAGTTTCGGCCTGGCGTCCACTTGTTACATTTTTTAAAATGTCCAAAATTCCTGTCTGCATTGATATGAATTCAGACACATATTGGGACTCTGCTTCCTGCCGGGCCTCTTGTTCCGATGTTTTATTAGCCACCTTCTTGGGTTTCTGTAACTAAATTTGTTTTTAAATTCCCTGCACATAAAAATATGCCACACTTTGGCTTGTGTTGCCTACTGACCCTGGTTCCGCAGCGTCCATTGCAGCTGCGGCAGTACTGGTGCACGGTAACTCTGCCATGAACTGACTGCTTGTAGTTCTGAATAGAAAACAAACGTTTTTAAATATAAATTTATAAAAAAAGTAACATTTAAATTACTTACGTTCTCTTCGACGACATGTCTGGCAAAAATGCCATATGCGCAGCAAATTCCCACTCCGACTGGTAAGATGCTGGTATGATCAGTGCGCTGCCACCCGCGCTGCCGCTTTTAGCGCGTTTGGCTGCCGGCGACTTCATGAAATAGCGGTGACTGTCCCGCAAAAATCGCCACGCGATTTTGCACTCGTCCACTGAAATATAAATGTTTTTTTTTAATTTTCTTAGCTGAAACATGTATCCAAAACTCACTTACCCTCTTTATTGAGAGTTCCTGCAATTCCATCCCAAGCGTTTTTTGTCATTAGCACATTAAAATGCATTTTTTCGGTCAGGTCCCACAACACTGGGCGCAATTCCACTGCCTAAATCAGTGCAATTTTGTCCTCCTTTGAAAAACTTTCGCACCTTTTACTACGCCTGCCATTATAACGAATGTTTCTTTTTTTTAATTTTATTTGGCACACTTTGCACTAATGAATATTTTAATGCGAGTGAAATAATGTGCTTGCACATTAAAACCAAATTGGGCCGCCAAAAACGAAACAGCTGTTGTGAGTGTTACAAAGTGAGTGTTGCTATCTGCGTCCACTTGTAAAAAATTTTGGATCGTAATTTTTCGACACTGCTTTTTTTATATGAAGTTTTTCATTCCGTTCGTAAATTTTTCATGCTGCGTACAGGCCTTAAGCAAAATTACAAAATTTTTTATAGTTAAATATTAAAATTGATTTTAATATAAATGTAGACTACATATGCAATTTAAATATTTTTTCTTGATAGCATCTTAAAAATTCTTTTTTTTTGGCGGCCCATAGCCATACGTAGGTGACCTTCTGGATCACCAGTGGTAATTTCTGAAATTGAGGCTGTAATTAAAAGAAAAAGCCATATAAGTAAATAAATAGTGGATTATATTTGATAAAACTACTTACTTATTAAAATAGAATACAATTTCAAAGTTGCCTCAAAGATTCTTTGCCTTGGCCGCCTCCGATATTATAGGCCATTGTGACCTCATGCGACAAAACGAACTTTAAATTTTTGTCAATCCCTCCAGGCCGAATTATTAAAGTGACTGTGTTAATCTACAAAATTGAATATTATTTTTAATAAGTTAAACAAAAATTTCTTTGACTTATCACTTACATATTGCTGCTTATTTTCATCATTTATATCCGAATTTAGTTTTTCCATATCCTCTTTTGCTTTTACTGGAAACTACGCAGAGAACGTAGCCGTTGGCCGTTGCTGCCTCATTAAGCTTTTTAGCATTACCGTTTGCTCTTGTCGCTAGAATGACAGTTTAATTTTTTTTAAGTGTGACGATATGCATTTTATAAACACATGTACGTATCTTTTAAATCATCCAATTTTTTTGAAATTTCGTCCATTTTTGGTAGGATCTTCTGTGCTGCAACTAGCTTTGGGTTCTAAACAATTTTATTTTTTTGGGCTTAGTTTTTTATAGTATTATTATTATTATTTATACAATAAAACTTACCGTTTACCGTGAACTCGGTGCGATTCACTTTTTTATTTGGGCTCTCCATTTTCTAAAAATTAATATTATTGAAAATATGCATTTTATCAAAAAAAAAAACCTCCTACGGACTAAAAACCTCCATTGGCAAATAAAGGATTTTTCTTAAGGAACAGGGAAAGTGAAGTAATCAATTCTTAAAATGATGAAGCATAGGCAATAACAATAATCCCTTTGAGCAACTAATTGCAACAGCTTTGCACTCTAATGCGGACACTAAAAAAACCTCTTCCAAATCAGACACTTCTGAGTCTGCTAAGTACATTCCTAAACTTCTTGAATCGACGGGTTGGCTGTAATAGCTTCTTGTGTTGCAAACCCTTCGACCTTTGATTGCCCCAACGAAATCGTTTAAACAGACGTAATTTGGATAGGTATACAGCCAGCAATGTAACAGAAATTATTCGGACATTCTCCCGTTTATAGAGATCCCTTAAAAACGATAGAATTTATTCGAATTATTGGCTCATTTCCTAAGACAAAAGTTTCGTAATTTTTTTCTACTAGATTCCGTGTCTTTTAAGTGCAACAAGCTATGGACAGTATACGACACGCTATTCGAGCCAAAAATTAAAGGCAACATTTCTATAAAGTGGTTTAACATTTGCTGACTATTCTCTAAATTTGATTCCCTTTGTTTTTCACAGCAAAACATTCTATAAGCAAAGTGAAGAAGCAAAAAAACATAATACTGGTCATCCGATATTTCATTTTTAAAAACAAAAATTCCAGTATAAAGCAGGAATTGCCTATACTCAGTGGCTTTCTAATTCTTGAGTTCGATTAGGGGCCTTGGTGTTATAGCAAATTCTTTTGGCATGTACTTTCTAATATATACCAACTTTTGGGATAAATTAGCTTTTGTCACTTTATTGAAAGTGGAATTAACTTTGTTTGTCATGAATCGAATAAAAATTTTTTGCATGACTCCTTAGTTAATTAGGTGCATACTATCTAACGGAATCTGTGATATCATGGAAATATTTAATTTATCAAAAGGTATCTTATTACCAAAATATTCCATAATGTGGTGGGTTCTATTATTTCTCTTTGTAAAGTCATCGTCCGATATTTTCTCTCCACTTTTTTGTGCTATACGTTAATACGCCACCTATTTTTCTAGCTACCTGTTTGCATTTGGCACATCCATGTGAAGAAGAGTGTCCCGGGGTGCCACTAATAAATGCCCTTGCTGGAGCATCGCAAACTATACTCCTTATTTCTATTGTAAACATTTTATTGTCTACTTCAACGTTTTGTATAACTTGTCCAAATTCAGAAATACATTTTTCTAAAAACTCATCAAGCGAATTTGGTTTGCTTTTACCCAAAAAGACTCCTACAGGTAAAACGGGAAAAGAAGAATTATCCGAAGCTGCTCCCCAGAACTTTTAAAAAGAGGCAAACCATCTATATTTATATCAATGTTTAAGACATCCTGATCTAAAAAACTGGAAAACTTCTTAATTTGGTTGGCCAAGTCTACATGAAGATATGAGCCACCAGATATTTGTTTAATATCGCTTTTTTCCAGGGATCGCAAATAAGAGTTATGGTGTTAAAAAAAATCAAAGGGAAAAAAGTGCTTTGGATGAAAGTACAATCCAGTATATATCATATTTTTAAATAAGGATAAATTTTTATTCTTAATTTTTATCAAAAAAATCAAGCTTAACTCTTATTTTTTGACTTAAAAAATAAAAATTATGAAATAATATTTAAATGCCAATTTTTATTTAAAAATTGCAAAATAATGCTTATTTTTCAATTATATATTATTCAATTATTATTTTTTATTTCAATAACGCTTATTTTTCAATTTTATAATAAAAATGTAAAATAAAAATTATTGACCAATTTTTATTTTATAAATTGTGAATAAGAGTTATTCTGCAATTTTCATTAAATAAATTGAATATAAAAGTTATTGAGTGATTTTTATTTTAAAAAAAAATTATAAAAAAAAAAAATCAAATTTGAATATCTTTTGAACCACGGGGTGTATTACAATGGTTGACGTCTTGTTGTGATGCACACTTCAACACCTTTCCATCGATGCCCAAAATGTCCTTGAAGGATCAGTGGAAAGGATCCCACAAGGGAAAATATTGAATTTGGACACCTTTTGAACAAAGGGGTGTATTACAATGATTGACGTGTTTTTTTGATGCACACATTAACAACTTTCCATCGATGCTTAAAATGTCCTTAAAGGATCGAAACAAAGGATTCACAAAAAAAAATGAATCTAAATGTTGAACAAATTATTTGTAAAACTACACGTGACGAAGTCACAGTTACCAAAACTTGTATGTAAACGCATTTAACATGTGCTTTAGGCAAAATATGAAATCAGTGCACTGATAAAAAAAATAAAATCTTAAATCAAGATTTTTGCATTCTTGTTTTTAATTCTTAAAATGAGACCAAAAAATCATAAAAGAAGGCCAAAAAATCTTGAAGTAAGAATAAAAGTTCTTGAATTAAGAAACAAAAATATTGAATTCCAATCAAGACCCAAAATTCTAAAATCATGATGAAAATTCCCAAATTTAGACAAAGAGTTCTTAAAACAAGATTAAATTAAAACGAAAAAATCTTAAATTTCGATTTTTGTGGTAATAAAATTTCAATCTTAAAACAAGCAAAAATATTCTTAAAATAAGAAGAAAAGTCTTAAAACATAACCAAACATTCTTAAATTAAGATTTAAAATTCTTAAATCACGATTTTTTCAGCTGAGTTTGACGCGTGCCAAAAATTAGGCGATAGCCATTGTCGTGGCTTTACTTTTCAGTATACCACCGACAAGGGCAGACGTGTTTTTGTGAACAAATTGTTGTGTTTAATATAAGTATATGTGGATGTAAGTAAAATGCAGGATCAAACTAATGAAAGTTTTAACGAGGAAGATGCAGTGGAAGAAAAATAAATTATTCTTCTGATGGTGGTAAGAAAATTTTCTATAATATTATATTATTTATACTGGCTTAACAAAATACATTTCTTCCTTTTCAGATACAAATAGATTTTGATATTTTGTAACAGGAGAAAAAAAGTTTGCTAATATCACAATGGGAAGGTTTCAAAAAGAGTGTAACAACTTTTTTTGAAAATAACATACTTAACGACTTGTGCATGGATCAATTTAGCACAGCTAAAACAATAAGCCACAAAAGTGAGACTAGAAAAAAAATTAATTTATGCATAGGTATAAGTGAAGTTATTCTATTACCATATAGTATGTATATACATAGGTTTTATTTATTATATTTTATAAATTTTTAATTATTAATTACTTTAAAATTTACATTCTCAATAGATGCACAGGACTACATGTACGCAATCCTGCTAACATCGGTATTGCCGTCATCGGCAAGATTCAAGGACGAATCGGGTAATCGCATCAGGAAGGCAACCATAGTAGACAGCCAGGAAAGATCATGTGTCATATTTGGAGCCTGAGTTTAGTTTTGTGCAGTCTAATAATAATTCAATACACACTATGTTACAACTAGATAATAACTTTCAAGATGCTGAAGTATGTCATGAAATCGTTTTTAAGGTAACACGTTATAAAACCAATAGCTACGTAGCTATAAGTAACACTGAGTTTCAACTTTTTAAAATTAACTTTTTCCCCGTTCAAGACAATAGTATCTACATACAATGTAATCCTATAGAAATAAGACTATTTGATCAACACTTGCAATCGTATGAAATTGGACAAAAACGTAAATTGAATTGTATAAAAAATATCTCTGACTTTTTCAATAGTAAAACATATGTTCGCCCTAAAACACTGTATTAAGTTTGAATAAGTTTGTAGTTTAAAAGTTTGTTATGTTTAGAAACAAAAAAAAATAAAAATTGTAAAATATAATACATTTTATAAAGCATTTTTCTTTATTTTTAATGAGAATTTATAAATCTTATTTTAAGATTTTAACAATCTTATTGCAAGATTGGTCGAAATCCGAAATTAAGATTTTGGTCACGATTTTAGATTTTTTCCCGACTTATTTTAAGAATAAAGATTCTTTTTTCAAGATTTTTTTAGGCTTAAAATAATCATAATTAACTCTAAAATTAAGATTTTTCGGGCTTAACTGCAAAAATCTTAAATCAAGAACGGCATTCTTAAACTGACAACAAAAAAATGGCGTACGTTAAAGTCGGGCGCAGACGACTTTGGGATACCCTGTACCAACTCATTGCAATTAATTCCGACAAATTGCTTAAAACCTCAAAAAGATATTATATTCGGCAAATTTGGTTACGATGTTTTCATAAAAAAAAAAAAAAATCAGTCGAATTTTGCCCCAAAAAATTTTTTTTACCGATCGGTCCTATGGGGACTATATGATATAGTCAACCGATTTTGATCAAATTTAGTACACTGATTGGGAACTATAAAAGACTTCCGACTGCCAAATTTGGTTCCGATATCTTCAAAACCAAACGAAACACAACGAATTTTGTAAAAACAGCGTTTTTTTGACCGATCGTTCTTATGGGAGCTATATGATATAGTCAACCGATTTTGATCAAACTTAGTGCAGTGCTTGGATACTCTAAAAAACTTCTTAATGCCAAATTTGCCAACAATATCTCTACAAACAAACGAAAGGCAACGAACTTTGTACAAAAAACGATTTTTTGACCGATTGGTCCTATGGGAGCTATATGATATAGTCAACCGATTTTGATCAAACTTAGTGCAGTGCTTGGATACTCTAAAAAACTTCTTAATGCCAAATTTGCCAACAATATCTCTACAAACAAACGAAAGGCAACGAACTTTGTACAAAAAACGATTTTTTGACCGATTGGTCCTATGGGAGCTATATGATATAGTCAACCGATTTTGATCAAATTTGGAACAGTGCTTGGCAACTCTAAAAAACTTCTTAATGCCAAATTTGGTTACGGTATCTTCACAAATAAACAAATCACAACGAATTTCGCACAAAGCACGTTTTTTTGACCGATGGGTCCTATGGGAGCTATATGATATAGTCAACCGATTTTGATCAAATTTGTAACAGTGCTTGGGAACTCTAAAAAACTTCCTCTTGCCGAATTTGGTTCCGATATCTTCAAAACCAAACGAAACACAACGAATTTTGTACAAAAAACATTTTTTCGACCGATCGATCCTATGGGAGCTTTATGATATAGTCAACCGATTTTGATAAAATTTAGTACAGTGCTGGGGGTCTCTAAAAAACTTCCGATTGCCAAATTTGGTTATGATATCTTCATAAACAAACGAATTATCCATCTAAAACTTTTGCTTTTTTTCGAGGTCCTCTGATACACCCCTATGGGAGCTTTATAATGTAACCCCGATATCAAAAAAATATTTATTTATTTTATTTATTTAAATATTGTAACTTAGAATTAATTCTAGGGAACAAAAGTAGTTTTAAAGCCAGAGCAACATAGGCCTTCTGGCTGGGTTGTATATAAAATTAAGTAACATATGTTCTTTTTTGTATCACATAGATTAAGTTATATACATACATAATTTATTTTTTAGATTTGATTGATAAAATTTAATTTAGAGATTAGATCTATAAAGTGGCTTATGTTTTTTTGGGAAGCGTCTGTAAGAAGTATATTTAAGGGCGGAATGTTGAAGGAGTTACAGATAGTTTGGATGTTTTGGCAGTTTTGGGTTAAATGTTCTATTGTAAGGTTGGGTAGATTGCATAAAGGACAGCTAGGTGGCGCAGTTTTATTGAAGATGTGTTCATTTGTGAGTTTTGTGTGTCCTAGTCGGAATCTTGTGTATTGTATTGCATGTCTCCTGTTTGTTGTGACTGGAATCCTGAGAGCTTTTCTAGTTGGGTTTATGAGTTTGTAATAGTGGGTGTATCCTAGCCAATGTTCTTCAAGCGCACGAGTGCATTCTGAGTTTACGAGCCTGTTTACATCTTTTTTGGTTATGGAGTTGTGTAGTATTAGAGGGGCGAGTGTCGCTGCTTTTGCTGCTTTATCCGCTAGCTCGTTTCCGGAGATTCCCATGTGTCCAGGTGTCCACAAAAGCCTGATTTTCATGTGTTGGGATGCGATTATATCTCTTATTTGATTGATGGTGGGTTCATTATGGTTTATGTTTTTTACAGCTTTTAGCGTTGAGAGTGAGTCAGTGCATATTACGTGTTTATGTCTTGTAGTTTTTGCAGCAAACTTTACGGCACTTAGTTAGTATAGCTTCCGCTTCCGCCGTAAAAATTGATGCGTAGTGTGGAGTTATAACTGACTTAATGATTTGATTTTTCTCCGAAACGACGCTGAAAGCTGTTGTGTGCTTTGTTTTTGAACCGTCTGTAAACAAAAAGTCCCAGTCGGCAAATTCCTCTTTAATACTATTAAAAACGGCGATGTATTTATCTTTGGGCGTGTTTTCTTTATTAAACTGGGCAAGTTGCAGGTTAATTGATTGGGCTTTGATGAACCAAGGAGGTAGCTTTAATCTATATTTTGGCTTTGGTGAAATGATGATCCCAAGTTTTGCGGCTGAGTTTAAAATTAGTTGGAGAGTGGATGCAATTTTGGTTTTCCTTTTCCGTTTAAGGCGGTTTGTTAGTGCTGTGTACAGTGTGGATCCAAACGTGTTATTTAATCTTTGAATTTGACGGCCAATTTTCCATTCGATCTAATCTGAAAGTTTGGTTGCTCTAGCTCTTACCATCTCTGAGATCTAGGCGTTCATTCAGACAGACGGACATCGGTATATCGACTTCTCTAGTCACCCTGATCATACTTTAGGCAACTTTGGGGGGTCTCCGACGTCTCCTTCTGTACGTTACATACATTTTCGGCTTGCACAAACACAATATACCCTTTGTACCATACGGTACAGGGTATAAAAAGCTTACGCTACTTTCGTGACCATTTGGTCACGATTTTATAACCAAAAATCTTAAAATCAGACCGTTTTTTTTATCAGTGTGGATATTCTCCAAAGCCAATGCGTTTATAACAATGATTAATGCACATAGTAACACCTTTCCATCGATGCTTAACAACTCCTGCAAAGACATGCAAGTGTGCATATATCGACGTAATGACAAACAACTCATTTATTAAGGTTTAACAATTGCTTTATTTTTATAATAGTATATGTACATGTTTTATTCAATTATTTAAATATTTTAAGATTATTATTTATTAATAATAAATATTATTAATAATAAATAAATAATACTTATTAATAATAAATAATTTATTAATAATAAATAATAATAATTATAAAAAAATAATAATATACTTTTTTATTACATCTTATATATGTATGTTTGCTTATGCACAACAACAGCGACGAGGGTGGTTTTTTCGATCTCACAAAAAATAAGGCATAGTCGAATTAAAAAATATGTATAACTAGACAAGTGCAACAATGTTTGCATTTTCGCTTCACACTTTTTTGTCTTTTTGCTAATTCTTGTTCGTGTGACAGCATAGCCAAAAATTACTCTCTATCATAGAACGTAGCTCGCTCTCAGTACAGTCAGAGGCGTCTTTAAGGGGGGTCTTGGGTACAATCCGAGCCCCCGTTCCTCTTGCATATTCTTCCAAAATGTTATACTTTCATTACACCGTTGCTTGAGAGATGTATTAAGAAATTGAAAAGTGAATGAAATTAAAAAACCAAAATCCCCCATGGTAAAATTCTGGATCCGCCACTGTACATAGTTTTCTGCGGCGATTTATGCATTGGAAATAAACGGTAAATCTATTATTAGAACCACCATCTGTCATATATTGATGGCTTATCTTGGTTACATTTTAAACTTCATTAGAGCGGGCCCCCGGAAAAAACCAGAAAATTTCAATGACAAAGACGGAAGTAAAAGAAGCGTGTGTGCAGCTTGTTACGGAGGAAAAAATGCCTTTTAAAATTCTGGATTCGGAGTGATTCAAAAAGATGACTTAGCAAATTTTTAGTGGACATGAACCCGATCACTTCACGCAATGTCATGCACCATGTTGGGGAGAAATATGAGATTATTAAAGATAATATAACAAAATAATTAAAGAAAAAAATTATATCATTAAAAATTGATATTGCTTCGAGGCACAGTCGAGGTATATTGGGAGTCAACGTCCAATTTTATCGCGACCAGTGCATCGAAATAAAAACGTTGGGAATAACAGAGTTGCATAAAAAACACACCGGATTGAATCTGAGTGTGGAAATTGAAAAAATATTAGAAGAATTTAAAATTTCCAAGCAACAAATATATTCTGTGACCACCGATAACGGAAAAAATTTGATAAAAGCAATCGAGATGGTTAACGATGATCCCAAATTGGCACCGAATGACGATGATGATAATGAGGAACTATTGGAGGATGTACGCATTCATTCCATAGCTTCTATAAAATGTGCCGCTCATACCTTACAGCTAGCTGTCAAGGACTTTTTAAAGGACGACAGACGAGAAAAAATGATTGACAAGGCTCGAAATTTGGTGATGGCATTGAGGACTCCAACATACAGGTACTTAGATTAAATTAAATAAATAACTAAATATCTAAGTACGTATATAATATTCTTTCAGGTTAGCAATTTCGACGCGTAATTTTCCGCAGCCGCTTATCGATGTTCCGACAAGGTGGAACTCAACATACACAATGCTGAAAAATGTTTGTGTGTATAAAGAATTTTCAGAAGAACACTTGGGTACACAGTTGCAACTTACAAGTTCGGAGTGGGATGGTGTTATGTTGCTAGTGACTGCGTTGGAACCAATTTTTGTAGCAACCCAAAAAACGCAGACAGAACAATTATATTTTGGCGACTTTTATAAGCTTTGGCTTGAGGTGAAATTGACTGTGACAACCATCAAAAATATTCACAGTGAAGTTCTCGCCAAATGCATAGAAGAAAGAGAAAAAAGTCTCACGGATAATGCAGTTGTTCTCTACGTAATTAACTTGGACCCAAGAATTTGTAGGGTCTTGCTTAAGAACCTGAGTCACCTTATATGCGCAAGAAACCATTTAACGCAACTTATGCGACAAATTCTTGCAATGAATACTGATAAAAAGGTCAGTCTTCCTTAAAAATCCACAAAAATTACATTTTCTTAATTAATAGGCTTTTTATTGTATCAGAATCGAGCAATGCCAGAGGAGCCAGTTTTATCTCAAAGTTCACTAGTTTTGACGGTTCACGATGAATACAACATACATGCGCTGAGTACATGCTCCATTTTAAACGAGTACCTCAATTCAATTGAGGTTAGATCGGGTAATGAGGAATCAGAAGATGAAAATGATCTTGATATAAAATTGGCAATAGGGGAAATCAATGGATACTCTCCGAAGCCAATTGATGTCAATATGGACATAATGAAGTATTGGGAAGAAAAAAGGTCATTTATCCTCGGCTCTATCAATTGGCGAAAGTACTGCATTGTGTACCCGCAGCGCAAGTATCTGTGGAACGGGCGTTTTCTGCTCTTAAACTGGTGCTCTCCGACTTAAGATGCAAGTTGTCATCAGAATCTTTAAAAAAACTATTGTTCCTCAAATTAAATAAATAATAATTTTAAAATATTTAAATAAATGAATAAAACATATATCCGAATATTTTTATCGGTGGAAAATAAAACTTAATGCTGCAAAAACTAAAGCCATATATTTTACAAAAAAGCGTAAACAGTGTTTTCTGCCAATCACAGAACTAAAATTAAATGCATTGAATATAAAATGGGATAATTGCATTCGCTATTTGGGAGTTTACTTCGATAAAAAGCGTCTTTTCGCGGATCACATTAGTAAAACTATTGATAAAATAAAAAGTTGTAGCTAGCGATGGGCAATACTTTGAATGAGTCATTGATAACCATTTTTTTATAATAAAGTTACATTTTCATCAAAAAAACACGAGCGAGAACTTAGTTGCGCACCTAATATAAATCAATATTTTTACCTATAATGTTATATGGATCTGAGATATGGGGCAGTGCGCGAACTCATTTACCAAAAATTCAAACTTCCCAGAACAAAATATTAAAAATTATTCTTAATAGACCATTTTTTTTATGCGACAAAACGACTGCATGATGAATCTAATATTAAAAAGATTGATGAACTTATATCTCGCGCTATCAACAATTTCGCGAATAGAAAATCACTTATCGCACAACTTTCGTGCTGACGGGTCAGTTAGAAACCTGCTTAATTTAAAATTCTTTTTTTTTTTTTTTCATCATAATTAAGGTTTTTTTTTCTTGCCATTGTTTTTCCCTAACATTAATTATTTGAGTCAAACTCCATTAAATTTTTATATATAATTTAATTTCTCAGTTGTAAAGATTGAATACTTATCTAAACTCTGATTTAATACGTAAAGCTAGCTTTAAGCAATATCCTCATTTTATTGGCAAATAAAGCAAATTATAAATAAATAAATAATATAATATAAATATATGTATAAGTGATTCTAAAAGTAGCGCAAATTCTTTTGTATGGTATTGAAATCTGACTAGTTTAAAAAAGTGGTCGGCACAGCCACAATCTTTTGGGCCGAACTCTACTTAAACGTACTACTGTAAAATACGCATCACATTCATTTTGCGACAAATAAATTTCAAGCACAAAAAACCACTCAAAACCCAAGCAGAAATGTGAGTGATTTTTTCGCAAACCAATTCAAATATAAAAAATGTGGTGGAGTCTGTATTCTGGCAAGGATAATCAGATTCGCCGCGCTGATGTAAAGACTGCTAATAGGATGTTGCGCCGCCCTGCATCGAAGCTTATTTTGTTGGACTTTATGATGAATCCCACAGCGATTCACGGGAAGGGGGGATGTAAGGATTATAAATTAAAATTAAGTTGTAGACGAATTTGAAACGATAGAAATAATCGTATGCATTAAGAGTATAAACCAATCGCATGTATCACTGGTATATCGATGGGCTAAGAGATGTTATTGTGGTCAGCGGGAAAAATTTAGTAAAACAGAGAAGACGTATGAAAAATACAAAATTGAAACGCGAATAAAATTGTTCGCCATATGAAGATAATTAAATAAGTTTTAAGTTGAAATAAAGTTGTTTTATTTTGCCGTTTGAAGCCGAAACCTAACACTAACCATATAACCATTAATTTTTATTATTAATGTTAATAATATCAACTTTAATTACATTATTTTTATACCCTGTACCTATACGGACAGAAGGAGGCGTGGCAGACCCCAAGTCCTTTGAACCAAAATGCTTACCATAACCTCGGGTAGCGATTGAGCCATGTCCGTCTGTCCGTCCGCCCTTCCGTCCGTCCGGCCGTTCGTCTGTATGTACTCCTAGACTTCGGAGACTATAAGAGCTAAAGATACGAAACTTTACCGGCTGATACGCATATTTCCTGAGAAGATGAAGTTTGTTGAATCATGTCAATATCTTTCCCCGTTCCCCCGTAGCAGAGTTATTTAGCGGTTTTTAGCTATACCGCTTAATATTTTAATCTGAAACAGAGCGATGCGTTGTGGTTACATGCATCTGTATGTCAAAAATGAACAAAGTCGGAAAAATACAGCAAAAGTTATAGTCAAACCTGTTTTAATTTCACCTCCTCTTGCCAATAAGACATAAATTTCGATTCTCATCAAAATCGGTTAAAATTTTCGGAGCTTATAGGTATAAATATCGTTTTGCACCAACAAAAAAAATTTCCA
This sequence comes from Chymomyza costata, assembly GCA_018150985.1. Lineage (NCBI taxonomy): Eukaryota > Metazoa > Arthropoda > Insecta > Diptera > Drosophilidae > Chymomyza > Chymomyza costata. The sequence goes on from JAECWU010000600.1 coordinate 100,134, forward strand.
ATTGGGAAGTTCTTAGAAGGAATATGCAGGAACTAAACTTTTTACGAGAAAAAAGGTACAGGGTATTGCTCTGTCGGGCACCGCCTCGACTGTATTACATATTTTTATTTGATTTTGACTTTTGTATAGCCCAAATTTTATTTTATAGGCCGTAATGACGACTTGCAGTTTAATTCCCAATGTTAGGAGAAGGAAAGAATTTGCTGCATCTTAAACTGCTCACGGAGCAGCCCACCATCTTCAATGCACAGTGCGACGTAAAGCCGTATTTAAAGAACTTATCAATGCTCTTTATATGCAAAAAACACTTCCATCCCCAGGACGTGTTCAAAAAAAATTAAGGAAAAATGCAAGACTAGTTATGCACATTGAGGAGCATAGACGTGACGGTGGAAAGGCCAAAGAATGGCTCACATTGCCAGCTCCAACAATTGATGAACCACTTCCACCCAAAGCGGCATTGGCAGAACAAAAAGTCATGATCACTTCATGCATGAGGCTGATAACTATTTTCAGGTGCAAGAGCAGAATGGAGATGTCAACCTCTTCTGCCCTCGAGACGCACAGGAAAAAAATGTAATTCGATTTATTATCGAAATATGATAAATTAGTTAAAAGACGCGCTCGCATAGAGCAGGAAAAAAATGATTTATCGGTTTCCCTTCAGCAAAGCAAATGTGGGCAACACGGTTGCGAGAATGTTGCGCTGAACGAGTTCAACTTAGCAAAAATATTAACGAGGAAACCAAAGCATTTGGCATAATGCTTTTGGAAGCTAAGCAAAAATGGTACACTCCTTTGGAGAGAAATGTTCTACTGACCATTAACTACCATTCTGCCAAATGCTACAGGTAAATGCATTCAGGCCTGTCGTTTTCTTTGCCGAATCTCCGAACATTCCTGGATTGGAGTTCGATAAGAAGAATAAGCCCGGGCATCGATCAGCATGTCTGCAGGAACATGGCCTAACACGTGCATAATATGGACGAAGCAGAAAGGCAGTGTGTTCTAATTTTTGACGAGATCCACGGTCGTTCAGAACTAGAATACAATCCTGCCACGGATCAGATTGACGGCTTCATGGACCACGGCAATGGCAATCGGACAAATAAAGTTGCAAAAAGTTTCATGTTTTTTCAAGTAAAAGGCCTGGTTCAACCATGGACGTACGTGCTCCCGTACTATTGGAGCGCTGCTGGGGCGAACCGTTACGATCTCCGCGCATTTGTTGAAGAAAATGTCAGCGCTTTAAAAGAGATCTGTTTGCACGTCAAAGCCATCGTCAGCGACCAAGGTTTAGTAAACCCGTCGGTTTGCAATACATTAAGCACCAACGGCGATTTGAAAATATGTGACACAAATGGGAAAACAATATACTTGATGTATGATTATGTGCATATGGTAAAAAGTATCCGAAATTGCCTCATTGCACACGACATAAAAACACCAAAAGGTACCATTTCGAAGTTGTATGATGTCAACAGAAGAAGCACAACAACTCGTATGGTGCCGAAATTGACAGAGGCACATGTACATACATCCCACATGTTTTCAGAAAATGAACGTTAAATTGGGAACACAAATTTTCTCAAAATCGGTAGTTGACGCCATTGCAGTGTGCTTCAAAAACCATCTATTTTCTCCACAAAATATGCGAAACGCACTGGCAACAGCTGATTTCTTACAGAGAATGAATGATGCCGTTGATGTTCTGAACTGAAGGTCCTTCAACGCTGGCCAAAAAAAACCATATTCAGCTACAAATGATGTAAATGGCAAATTAATGCAATTCATTTCGTTTTTAAAAAGTCCTAATAGTGACTATTGGAAACATGATATCATTATGTGACGAATTGATATCAGGAGGAACTGTGGAGTTCGTGCATCTGACTCGCTTCAACCAGGACAGCTTGGAGAACCTCTTCGGCGCAATACGTTTACAGCTATGAAATAACACAAATCCATCAGCTCGCGAGTTACAGTATCTGATCGCACGCCTTCTTTTAATGAAGCTGATCACAAGATCACATTTGCAAGGAGCCAACTGCGAGAACGATGAGGACTTGCAGCTTGATTGGATTTGCCACAGTTCCAATGATATTAATGAGTTCGACGCAGTTAATTTGGATAATGAGAATGAGTCAGAAATTTGTGACGAGGAAATATTGAATAGTCCCGAGAATATTGGAGAAATGGCTAATTAATATTTAAAAAAAATATTTGACTGCAACATATGCGATTCGGTGTTGCAAACAATGAACATGATTCGAGGCGATCCGTCAAAGGTCCTAATAGGCAGCAAAAATTTTTCCGCGTCTGTCCTCCTACTGAAAAATGCATCCGACGAATTTTATAAAATATGCAACATACATTATAAAATTTTTCGCAGTACTACGAAAAGAGTGCTCATGAGCGCCATATTTGCCAAAAAATTATGAACGCCTGTATTGCTGCAACTGATCAAATTTACCCGAAGTGGTTTCGTGTCACTCACGAATGTTTTAGCCACCGGCAAAAAATTTTGAACAAATTAATTGTGAAAAAGGCACGATGGACGTTGCTAGATATGCAATCCAAAGACACAAGCAAAAGAAAAGCAAGAATATATTATATGCTTAGAATTGGTAAGAAATTTAAAAATGTTAAACGAAATACATGTATCTAATGCTTTGTATCTTACAGGTCCATTTTACATACATTGCAAATTGGAATGCAATTCGAATGAGCATTGTTAATTCGTGCTGCAAACAGATCGTGCTTCAAATTGGTAAGAATTTCAAAAATTTTAAATTAATTGAAACAATTTTTGTAATTATCGAATGTTTGTTTCCTTTCCAGGTCCATGTTGTGCACATTTCAAGATGGAATTCAGTTCAAATGAAGTTGAATATATAATATTTTTGCTTCCAAATTGATAATAAATTAAAAATGTTGTATAAAATAAATATATGTATTGCTAAAAATCTAAATTTGTTCTGTTTTAGGTGCCACACTGCGGAAAGACATTGTGCCATACTGGCGACACAATGAATGAGATGGCGGAAACCCTCAGGGCAACTGGAATTAAAGGCACTTGGTCCCACGTGCGGACCAAGATTCATAACTTGACAAGGAAATATAGGTGAGTAAAAACCAAATTAAATTAACAAATTATTAAGATGTTTATGTATTTTCAGAGAAGAGAAAAGAAAAATAGGGCCCAGCGGCGGAGCACCCTCAAAGTGCATGCACTTTCAAAAAGTAAATGAAATTCTTGTCAATTTCACAATTAATTATTTTGAAGACGTCGAAGTGGCTCGTAACCGAGCTGAAAAACAGGAAGAGCTCTTGGGGCAACTAATACAAAACAAAAAAATCTTCCAAAAGGAAGTTATAGAATTCCTTAAAAATAATAACAAATGAAAATAATATAATTCAGTTATTTAGTTACTTTGCTTTATTTGTATAATTTTTAAGTTTGGCTTAAAACTAGCCATTGAAGTTTACAGAGCTAGATAATTAATCTTATAATTATGAATAATATGAATATGAATAATCATTTTAAGTGTGTTAACGTTGTATCACCAAAAAAATAAAAAAGTAAAAAAATTTAGTGTAATATAAAGTATAAGTAAATGTAATAGTACGCAATATGTATGTATTTTTATAAAAATTAAACATATTTTATTCAATTCAATTCAATTTATTCACAAAATCTTAGGCATTACGAACATATTGTGGAGCTTAATTTTCTTAAAATACAGAGTTCAGGCTAAGACAATTACCTTTTCTACTGTGTTATTAAAATATACTGAATATATACAAGGTGGCGCAAAAGAAGTCATCCCATGTTGTTTGGCTCTTATTTTTTTTCTAAATGAAATTCCAAAATTGACCAAAAATGACCAAAATTCGTTGCAGGGACCGCCGGCTGAGGCCCAATTGCGTGGCACGTCGTCTGGTCTATGTTTCGGGGCTCACTTCGACGTCCTCGGCTACAGCGGCGATATTTTCGGCAGAACGGGCGCTCCGGGGCCGGCCACTCTTGGCAACGTCTCGTGTGGTCCCATACTCTTCAAGATTAGTGGCTAAACGACGCAGTGTTTGCGCAGTTGGTGTCGGACGGCCGGGAAATCGGCGACGGAATTCGCGCTGCGCCAACACCACAGACGAATTGTTACGCAAAAAAAATATAAACAATTATTCCGCGTTCTTGGGGAGTGTATCGCTCCATGGCTTATTCATTTGTATTCTGTATCTGTCTAGTCCACAAATGTCAAAACAGATTTGATATTGGCGGCCATTTACAAAAATGAGAGCATCTTCCAATAGGGTGATTTCTTTTGCGCCACCTTGTATATTATAGCATTAGAGTCATAAGAGGCGGGGAAAAATTTCGAAAAACCCATGAATATGAGAAACTTATATCTAGGACTTATTCTATGATTAAACTAGGTACTTAATAATAAATTATTAATATGCGAAAACTCGGAATATGTACATCTATCCTTAAAATTATTGCGGACACGGTTGACCCTCTCTGAAACAAATTCAATTTTTGCCCTGGAGTGTAGATCACTGGTGGAGTGATACCAAGGAAGGTTTAAAATCATTTTTAACAGTTTATTTTGTGTAACTTGAATTTTAAAACATACACAGCTTCCATAAAACAACACAGCTTAAAAAATTGATCTGTATAGATACATTTTGTTATCTAAATCGAGACGAGAATTTCTATTTATGAGTGGGAACAATAATCGAATTAATATGTTGATTTTCTTGTTGACGTAGTAAATATAGGGGAAATTCCAACAGATTCATTTTATGTAATAGACCTTCGTGCCACACAGAATCAAATGCTGCTTTTATATCCAAGAGAACCATTCCAGAGGACCTAGATCTAGCGAGATTGGACTTAATTATATTTTTAATTCTGAGTAGGGGATGTAGTGTGCTATGACCTCGTCGAAAGCCAAACTGCTGCAGCGGTAGGTATCTTTTTCATCAATGAAACTGACCAGCCTTCTTTTAATTACCCTTTCAAGAATCTTGCTTACAGCTGAGAGTAAACTTATAGGCCGATAGGAAGCGGGGAGTTCGGATGGCTTATTGGCTTTCTTTATGGGGATGACTTTAGATATTTTCCATGACTTGGGAAAGTAACAAAGTCGAAGGCATTCATTGATAATCTGGCTTAAGTATTTCACTCCATTTCGAATAAGTGCTTTAAGACAAATATTTTCAATGCTGTCCAATCCTGGAGATTTTCTGGCCTTGAGATCTTTGATAATTGCTTTTATCTCAGAGCTGTTAGTATAGTAAAGCTATGGAGGACTGGCATTTAATAATTATAATGAGTTGGCAGATCGTGAGGCTTCAGCAATTGTGATTGGGTCGCTCAGATCATTAGAAAGAGTATGATTTTCTCTAAAAGTCTGAGCAAGAATGTTAGCCTTTTGTTCAGGGGTCGAGAAACGCATTGTGTTGGCTTTTAGAGTCGGAATGTCGTTAATGTCTCGTTTTTAAGGACTTTTGAAAGTTTCCAGAAGGGAGAAGAATTGCTTCCCAATGTAAATAGGAAAGTGATCCAAGACTCATTTATAAAATTGAAAAAAAATTTATGAATAATAAAACTTAGCCATTTAACAGAATCGAAATCCGTCCTATTTCTGTATCTCATCCAGTTCCGGCGAATGCTGTTTCTGCGGATAATGAGGTTTCTTATATCTTTTCTTCGGAATACTGTTTTGTTTGGCTCTAATGATTACGTTGTTGAAGACAGATATTAAATTATCAATGTCTTCAGTGCTGCTGACAGTGATAAGTTCCGCGGGAGGCAACATCTGGTTAACGTATCTACCGAACTCCGACCAGTTAGCGTTATAAAAATTATAACGAAAGCAATTCACTATACTAGAAGAGGTGTGGAAAAAAGTTTGAACCGGAAGGTGATCAGAGCCGAGGTCATTTAATGTGATGGTATTTGTTAGCAATTGGGAACAGTTTGATAAGAAATAATCTAATGTAGAGCTTTGGCTTCTACTTTTAGCGGGAATATGGGTGTGATCTGCTGGATATACTACATTAATGTTCCGTGACGCTACAAAATCATGCAATAAATTGCCCCAAACGTTAGCCCGTTGACAACCCCACAGGCGGTGCCGACTATTTAAGTCTCCCCCTAACAGGTATTTCCCGGGTAACGCGGTCAAAATACGAATATCAGCTATACAGGCATGTTCTAGATTTCGATTCCGACAAAAACTGTCGGAATCGAAATGAAAGGTGTTCTGGATTTCGATTCCGACAAGAGTCGACTCGTTTTGAAAAGTTTGGCTCTCAGCTGACGAAATTAAAAATTTTTTGCTTTGTTTACTTAAATAAACGCATTAATGCCACTAAAATTCATTTTGTATTATTTTTGAATGCTTTAAGAAAATTTTGATGTGCTCACTTGAACTAATCAAGGTTAATTTTCATTATATATTTTTATTACAAAAAATCTCTATGAAAATTGTGTGTACATGCAAAACCAAAACGAGTGGAATGAAAGTAAGGTGTTCTGGATTTAGACAAAACAGAACTTCGAAAAGTTATGTGTTGTCGTGTTGCACAAGTAAATTCGAAGATAATTTCATTAATGGATGGTTTAAAATATATATATAAAATAAATTGTACAAAATTTGTAAATAAATAAAAAATATTTTTCGCTTAGAAAAATGTTGGCAAAAAGAAAAATAACTTATTTAGTTAGTTGTTCGAAAACTTGTGGCAACTCTACAATGTGAACTTATCGATATCACACAGCTGTTCAATACAAAAGGTTATCGATAGCACTCGAAATGAAAACGATTCGAAATCGATTCGAACTCAGTCGAAATCTAGAACACCATTTGTCGGAATGCACTCGTTATGACTTTTCAAAACGAGTCGAAATCTAGAACAGGCCTGATAAACTGTCCTTTCTTATCGGGGTCGGCTTGACCTCCAGGGAAATAACAACAATAAATTGCAGTTTGAGCATTCTCTGAATTAAATATATTAATGCCAATAGCTTCGATTAGTGTTGTATTGGGAAGAGGCAGAAGGCTATGACGAATAGATTTTTTAATAATTATAGCTACCCCTCCCCCTCTGCTGTTTGTTCGGTCGTATCTAAAACAGTGATAGTTGTTGTTTTATGGAAAATTCTGAAGTGAGCCAAGTTTCGGTGAGAAGGCAAATGTCAACGTTATTTCGATTAAAAAAGTCAAACAGTTCATCTTTTTTTGTTTTAATGTCTCTGGCATTCCATGTCACTACTGTAAGGTGATCTAAAATTATATAAGGAACTTGTACGCTAATGAAGTAATAACTTCAAATTGATCTACTTTGGATTTACAATTTCTTAAATTATTAATTAACTCTACAGTAAGAGATTTGATTTCCTCAAAAGAGAAGAGGTAGGATTTGCCAGTGGCTTAACACTCTCAACAAGTTTAACATCTAGGCACTTCAGTCGAGCTCTTTTTTATGTGTAAAGGGGTCCATACTGTCGAGTCCAAATAGTAATACCTTGTTAGGCTTATCGTTTTTGTTAGCATACGAAAAAAACTCAAATTTTCCAGTTAAGTAATTACAAGCTGCTTCGTAGTCTTCCATTTTCTCCAAGTGGAGTTTGATGCCAATAGAGATCTTCTTGATAGAATAACGACTGCATTTAATTTGATTGCAAATAAAGTGAAATTTCTCCACTCTGCACTTAAGTACCGTTATTGGAGGTACATACACTTTGTTTGTGACGACAATTTGCTCAGTACTAACGTCATTATTATCAATAACATCAGGGTCATCAAGAGTTTGAAGCGGCGCGTAATAGTAAGAGGTAGAGCTTGACCGCTGCCCAGTGTCGAATTTAAGCAGTTTTTTCTGCACACCCGGCGACATAGTGACGCCGGTTTTTGTTTTTGTTCTCTTAATGCTGGTAGATTATTGTCAACAATTTTTGAATTATGAGAAAAATTTTGATGATAATGAAGCTGTAATGCCGAATCAATTGACAATTGAATTTGACAGAACACGCGTTAGTAAAGTCTGGGTTGTTATACTTTGCTATAAATGTCTGCAGTTATCAGGACAGGGTTGTTATAATTTGCCAGAAAAGTCTTAAAAATTTTTCGCTGCCACTGCAATGTTGTAGATTCGTTTTTTTTTTTTTGTGTTTATATTGTTCAAGTTAAAATAATTTAATAACACAGGCACTTATGTTATTGATCAATACGATATTGCCACAAATGTGGACTTGTCCATACCCTGCAGTACTGCGCACTAGTTCGGAAGTGCTGAAATGGGCACCCACCAGCAGACCACCACTACCCACCTTACAACCCCCCACCAATGTAATGCTTCATTTCGTTTTTTGCACAGAATGTCCTAGGACATGGGGACCGGCGACACCACATCGTTTACCTCATGGGTAGTCCAAATGGGTACCCATGTGGTGGGTAGTGCAAATGGGGACCCATTTGGTGCCTAGAGCAAAGGTTACCCAATTGTTTAATTCGCTCCCTATGCTGCTGAGCCACACAAAATAAAAACAATTTGAAATTCTTTTAATTTTTTTGAATAATAATTTATTTTATAAATAACTTAAATCATAAATTATTTATTACTATGGGTGCTACATTTTTACGCCGGTTTTTGATTTTACAGATCCAGTGCATCTAGAAAGATAATATTTAAATATATTAAAGCAAATGTTGATAAATACAAAACTAAAAAAATTTAACTTACCAAGTGATTCAACATTAAAATGTATTAAATTTTTACAAGTGCTTTTAGGTGCTGGAGTATAAAACATGAACTATTATTATTAAATATATTTATTGTTTTAAAGAAACCTTATCTGATACTTACAGCTGATAGGTAATGCAGCACGCTTAGTTTTTTGTGTATTCATCTTACGAACATGCCTTTTGCTATTAATTTTCATATATGGACATTATATTATTAACTTGGTTTTTATTTTATTTATTTGGTATTTCACAATTTAGTTTTATACCTTTGCTTACACAATTTTAAATACGTGCACTTTTTATTTTGTCTGCTTTTTAATTGTAAGTTGTTGCAATTTTCGCCGCGGCGTTACCAGCAGTTGTCACTTACAAGAGTCAGAACCAAAACTAAAGAATATTCCAGCAATACAAAACACGCGAGCTTGCTGGACAAGACAAAACATGTTCTCCTTTGTCTTCCCAGCCGAAAAACAACAAAAATCTATTTTACTTCGGTCTTTCTCTCTAACAAAAGTAAGCGGAGCAAATCTATTTTTGTCCGGTGGTTCGGCGTTCGCTTACCTGCGAACTAGTACATTGGGTGGTGGGCATAGGGTTACAAAAGTAGACGGGACTAAGTTAATTTTTTCTGTTTTGCTATCTCGACGTTCGTTCTTCGAAGGACTAGTTCGTTGGATACCCATACGCGGACCATCCAAGTAGGTAGTTCGAACCTTGCAATCGCCACCATCAGTACTGCAGGGTAGCTATTATTTATTTTATAATTAGGGTATTCACGCTTTGTGAGCACTTGAGCAGTTGAGCAGTTGAGCGCTTTTACAAAAACAAAATGTATGGCGAAATACAACCCTGCGTTTCAACTCTCAACTCAACAAGTGCTCAACCCAGACCCAAGTCTACTTTTTGCTGTTGAGTTGAGCAGAAAGTGTTGCACAATATGGTAATTCGCTGTTTTTTCAGCACTAACGCATTTACCATTTTTTAGTCATTTCGTGATATGAAAAACAACGAGGTCCCTTACACTCGCTAAAAAAAAAATGAGCGCCAAATTTAAAATAATCAAATTGTATCAACGCAAGTAAAAAAAGGTTGTGCCTTTTTGTGCGAAATTAAGTGAATTAGACATTATTACTTGTTGTTGGAGTTAACGCAAGTAAAAGAGAAAAAATAGATGCGAATTGGAAAATGCTGGGGCTGCACTAGGTTTACAATACGATGGTATTTTGTTGTGGAGTTACCGTCAGCATTTGAAGAAATCGGTTATCGTCGAACGAACTGAGCACGTTCTGGCGCCAGTCAACTGACTTTGGGATATGGAAGTGGTCACCGCGATGCGAGAGTATAATTGCATTTGCTTCCTCATGACAATTCTTTAGAACTTCGTAAAATTGTGTGTCGCCACGCAACCCTATTGTCTCTGTATTAAACAAAATTTAGTTTTTCTGCAATGAATTTGTTTTAGCAGACGTGCCTGCAATAAAATGTATATCAGCTACAGCTTCAATTAATTAATATCTTACGCTCTATTTCGTCATTTTTAATTCAACATTTCTAATTGATTGATTATTTGCAGCAACTTGTAAATGTAAACAAACACAAGAAGAGGACGCACAAAATCAAATACTCAAATAATGTTTTTCTGCAATTATTATATATATATAATAATACAAATCGATGTAATACATAGCTACTTTAGCTACATGTTTAGTTAAAATAGATTTTATGCTTTGACTCGGCATTTTTAATTCAGGTTTTTAAATTTTAATGTAAATTGTACCAATTTACAAATGTAAACAAACTCTGGCAAGAAGAAGAAAAGTGCTCAACTCAACACAAAAAGTCAACAGGAGGGATTCACGCTTTAGCCTGAGCACTTTTTCCTCGACTGGAACATATTTTATTTTTCATTGTATTTATTGTTATTGAAAGATCTTGCTATTGCTGATCTAACTTCTTCAGCATCTTGTAAGTAGTCACCATAAACGTTAGTGTGACTTGGTTGCTCAAGAAGCTCTCTTGTGGCAACTTTCCAAGTATCGTTTATTGCACTATTGTGCTCATTAAGAATATTGTGCAAAATGCAACAGCATAAAACAATTATTCAATTATTTTTTTTAAGGGATTCCAGTCCTTTTTCAATGCGGCGAAACCTTCCTTTCAAATGGCCAAATGCATTTTCAACTACTCGTCTGGCCTTAGACAAACGGTAGTTAAAAATTTGCTTGTTTGGTGACGCTGTTGAGAATGGATACGGCTTCATCATATTTCTTGAAAATCTAAACACCGAGTCCGCAATCAACACATAAGTAAACCGGTACCTACAAATTAAATTGCATTAATCGGGCATTGATAATGCTAATATACAATATAATAATAACTTACCGGTAATCAACTAAGGCAAGCAAAACAATTGGTACCAGCCTTTGTAGTTGTTGTGGTCAACAGCTTCTGCTGCTAGTGGCCTCACTTCAATGTGGCACCCATCTTAATAAACAAGTTGTTTTTATATTGAAATATAAATAATTAAAATAATTTAGATGTTAACACCAATTTCACATCTTCAAAAGATCCCATGCGTTCCGCTGAGATGTGCTCAGTGTGAATAGGCTATGAGGCGCCTGTTTGGGCTTGTTACTTGCATTTCTCAATTCGGTTTGTTATTATTTTTGTCGCAAAAAATGGGCCGCGAACAGAATAAAAAAGTGCATCAATTTTTTAAATGCAATGTATGCGGTGTGAAACTAACAGGCTCGCACGCAACAAATTTAAAATGCCATTAGACAGCAAAACATGCCGAAATATTTGACGAATTGGAAAGCAACGACAATAACGAAGTGCAACAAAATAATAAAAAAAGCAAAATAATCTATGAAACAAGTAAAGAGGCAGGCACTCGTCACTTTGACAATTAGAATTGTGACCACAGAAGGAAGTATTTCTGGAGAGCGAAGGGTTTCGAGAAATATTAAACCCAATTTTCAGCGCGCTTTCTATGTGTCCAATATTTATGTGACTATTAGAGAGCAGGCCATTAAAGACAATATAAGAGCTCTTGTAAAGGGAAAACTTTTATCCCTTAAAATCGACGTCGCCACTAGACTGGATAAAGCAATTCTAGGTGTAAATTTACAACTGATACACTCAAGTATTTCTAATACAGAGAACGTTGCGAACACATTAGGCATGATACAGCTCCTTCATTCACACACTGGGATGTATATAAAGGATCAAGTTATAGAGATCCTACATTTTTATGGTATAAAGCTCGATTAAATCTTCAGGTAAAAATTATATTCATCCGATAACATCTGATAAGGGGAGGACCATGGTAAAGGCCAATCAAATTTTAAATGATGCTACGGAAGAGACTCTCTTTGACGATGACACAAACGGGGAAAACTTAATGAAAAAGCTGGATTCTATAGAATTAGCCAGTGATGCCATTTTAGCTTGTTTATAGCTAGATCTAGCATATTCTAAAACCAAATAGCTTATAAATTTTCCGAAATGCTTATATAAGCAAACTTAGCATATTTTTGAATTGCGTTTGTTTTTTAGCTTGAAAGTCATATCGATGTTTTTTTGCGCGTATCGTCTATTTATCGCTGCATAAAAAGTATTTTCATTGGTATATCGAAAAGTTAACTTTGTTTTACACGATACGACTGCACTGCAAAAGTGCACTGTTCAGATTGCCGGCTTAGCGGACCACGGCAATGGGAAACGCATGAATAAAGGCTTGACCCTAAGGTCCCCTTTTCTGAACGGCTTTACTGACCTCTCCAATCTCTGTCCCAGGGATATTGCCAGGTTCGTTGAACTTTCAGGCTATGGTTACAGTTGAATAGTCGTGCCTGTTCCTCCTCAGAGCTGACCGTGTGCTGACCATGAATGCCTGTATATGCAGTTATAAAGACATCCCTGGTCAGCTCTCGAACAGCGTTACCTGTGGCATCACAAAGGGTCTCATTGTGCCTAAGAGCGTCTGGGATGTTCCAAAACAGGCAACCACTTTAACCTAACCTAACCTAAGTAAAAGGCCTGGTGCAACCGTGGAAGTACGTGTTCTCCTACTTCACTGGTGGAGTGAACCGTACCGATCTCCAAGCCATCATTTTTGAAAATGTAAGCGCTTTAACGGAGATCGGCTTGCACGTAAGGGCACTTGTCAGCGATCAAGGATATGCAAACCGATCCGTCTTCAACTCGCTTAGCACCAACTGCGATTTGAAGTTCCACAACAGGAACGGAAGGAAAATGTATTTGATATACGATTATGTGCATCTGGTTAAGAGAATACGGAACTGCCTGATAGCAAACAACATACAAACACCAATATGCTTTGCTAGCTGGTCCGTAATTTCGGAGTTGTATGCCATTGACAAAAGAAGCACAACAACGCGTATGGTACCGAAATTGCCAGATGCACATATTAACCCAAGATGTTTCCAAAAGTGGCGGTGAAGCTTGCAATCCAAGTTTTTTCAAAATCGGTATCCGACGCAATCACAGTGTGTTGTAAAAACAGTCTATTTTCACCACAGAATATGGAAAACGCAACTCCCGATTTTGTACGAAAAATAAATGATACGTTTGACATTTTGAACTGCAGGTCGTTGAACAAAGACCAGAAACAACCATACGCAGCTGGAAACGTGGTCAAAGCCAAGCTAATTGGGTGTATATCGTATTTACAAAATATCAAAATGGGCGGCCGCAGTTTTTGCCACAAAGGACTTATCGTCACTATGAAGAATATGATGGAGCTTTGCGATGAAATGATATTGAACAGAACTGTCCAGTTTATTCACCTGATCCGTTTTAATCTAGATAGTTTGGAAAACTATTTTGCTGCTGTTCGTTCGAAACTCGGGAACAATACAAATCCTTCAGTTCGCGAATTACAATACCTCACTGCACGACTCCTTTCAATGAAGATCGTAACGAGGTCCCACTTGCAAGGAGCTAATTGTGAAAATAATGAGGACTTGCAACTAAATTGGATTTGGGAAAAGAAAGAGAAATCAGTGATGGAGAAATATTGAATAACCCCGAAAATATCGGAGAAATGGCATCAAGGAGATACTTCGAAGTTCAGTTGCACGGTATGCGTAAAATAAATTCAAAATATGCTGATTTAATTAAAAATTAACAGTCAAATAATTTATGGCTTCTTTTTATTTATTTAGTAGTCAGGGTCAAGCTTTTACATACTAGATTTTTATTATTAAAGCTTATCATAACCTAGGGTAGCGATTGAACTAAAATGTTCTAAGTCAATGCATAAAGATCAACACAAAACGCAGCCCGACTGCCATTGCTGTTGCTTATTTTTGTTGCGTGGTGTTTATTTTAAACACAATTGTGTTTGATTTTGCTTTTACCCCAACCGAGCCCATCTTCATGCAAAAATCTTTGAATGCACAACTGCTGTTACTGTTTACATGCACAGGCGTCTCACACAACACGCATACATACGCAAAAGACACTTTTGCCGAAAGTCCGAAGAAAAAATGTAAGCGGACAACACAATCAAAAAGGAAGAGAAAAAATTGGTCTTGGCTTGAGCGGAAAGACAGTTGACTCAATTGAATTGAGTGTGTTTTATCAATCTCTTCGTTTAGACTTTAAGTGTTCGTAAGAGAGCGGTGTTTTCGGACACTCTTAAAGTGTTGGCCGATTTTCGCAAGCTCTCAGCAAAACAAAAAAAACAAAATGTACAGCAATAAGACAGTTAAAATTTTGTGCCTGCCCTAATGCTTACTCGCTCTTGCTACAGTTGCAAAAGTAATGCTTTCTCTTGCTCACACGCACACATTTTCCTATGGGTTTCTTATTTCGACAGCCTCTGCAGCCGAGCTCGCAGCAGCGGCCGCAGTCGAAATATTTTGTGTGTAAAATCCCAAGTGCAAATATTACTTGGCTGCGTGCATGGTATAATAAGTAAGGTAGAGTAAGTTTGTCGTAACGTTCTCTTTGCTGGGGCCATACTTTTCATTCTCGTTGCGAATGTATGAGTCAGCTTGTCTGTTGCTTCTCTCTCTCTCACATTTCGTTGCTCTCACAAAATATATACCCCCAAAAAAAAAAAATTATTTTAATTTTTTTTTTTAATGGGCTGCGTGTGCAAAAAGTATGCTGCTGCTGCCATGGTAGAATAAACAAGGTATGCTATTCCCGAAAAATTTTCGCAACTCAAACCTTATTTTAGTTTCGTTGATATTTCTCACGAGAAAGGTTGTTTCCGCGCATAGTTTTTCAGCATTTACCGTAATTTTGTGCAGCGGTAAAAAATAAGCCACTCTAGTTGCAACCAGCAGCACAAAAAAAAAATTTTTAATATGCTTGCCTACGCACAACAACAGCAATGGGGGTGGTTTCGCTCTCTCACTTTTTCGCTCAGACTAAAAATAAGGTTTCAGTGCAGTGAATAGCATACCTTGTTTATTCTACCATGCGCTGGCTGAGAGCATCTATAAGGTAGAGCAAATTATGAGTCTTATTGCGATTGTTTGTGAGATAGGTTGGGTCTGCGCATGATTTCATTTGCAGCTAAAGAACGAAACAAATGTACATAATTACTGCTTGCGGAAATAATGGAAAGTCACGCGCACAATTGCACTTTATTTAGCTTTATTTAAAAACTTTTTCTATTATTTGTTTTGTGGCGCATGTGGCGGCCATTTTTTGAATGCTTAAATTTTTTCAGAGTGGGCCATCTGTTGATTTGGTTACATAACTATTTTCAAATAATAAAATGCAATTAACAAACAAACCAAGAGATATCTATATTTTCATAATATACCTTTCAAAATTAATTACATTTCATAGAAAAATGAGCAAAGAAATAATAAATGACAATCCAAACTTATTTTGGCCGATCAGTCCTATGGGTGCTATATGAAAAAGTCAACCGATTTTGATAAAATTTGGTGAAGAGCTTGAGAAATCTAAAAAACTTTCGAATGCCAAATTTGGTAACGATATTTTTATAAATAAATGAATTATTCATCTAAAACTTTTGTTTTTTCAAACAAATTTACACTTTTCACTTTTTACCAAAATACTTGATATTTCCACATTTTTCCTCCGATTTTGATAAACAACCACTCATTTTTTTCGTAATCGATCAAAAAAATTGGTGCAGCCGCCTCATCTTTGTACCTTTTGACTGCATCAGCGCGTGTCATTGTTGTAACTTGGATAAGTTAAAAAAATTTGAATTAGTAGGGTTTAAATGCCTTCGCGACGTATAGCAACCGTCGTTGCTACGTGTGTGGTGTATCCACTAAAAACTCCCTCCTCCTCTTTTGGGGTATTTCATGCTATACCCGGCACTCTCTGCTCGGGTATAGCCGCCCCCCGGAGGATCCACCAGGTGAACCATGTCCGGCGACCATACCAGGTCCTGTTAGGGCAAATTCAAATACCTCCGTCAAGGTCCGCCACTTAAAGGCACTTTCACAGTGCCATGAATTTCTTTCTAAAGGCACTTAAGCAGTGCAATTAGTATATTGTAAATTTTAAATATGTATTACAAACTAAAGGCACTTCAGCCATTAGCATATTCTAAATTGCAACCGTCCATCGTTTTTTCAGTAACTTTTCGTTTTTTACTTTCGAAGATTAGCTTTTCTCCAAGCCATTGAGCTTTATCTCTCAATAAATTTATTATTAAGTTCTTGAGAATGCTTTGACGATGGTCACAGCATTCTCCGTGGTTAGCAGCAAACCACTCCGGAAACAGTTCATTTGTTTTCGATATGCATTAATTCATTATTTTTTTGCCAATATCTTTTTCATGCGCATTTTCTTCAAAATGTTTCGCAATGATATTGCAATGTAAATTGAATATTTTCGAAAAAGTATCCGATGCATTTAAATGGAGCTCCGATGTGGAATGTTCAGACACATCATTATGCTGAAGCTCCACTGTTTGCATTGCGTTTTCACAATCGTTGCAGCTTCACCGACATCACCGGGGCTATTTAACAGTTGCTCATTGTCGTCGGCATATTCTATATCGATTTCGGTGATCCAATTCAGTTCCGAATCTTCATCTTTCTCGCAGCAGTTTTCAATTAAAAACTGCATTTCATGGACTGATGGAGTTTTGGCAACTTTGGATCTAATCACGCCAAAGAAGTTTTCTAAACTGTCTTGGTTTAATCGCGTTAGATCCACAGACTCCGCACCTTCCGAAATTAATTCGTCACACAGTGTTACCATATTATTCACTGCGACGATTAGGCCATTGACACAATAATTGGCTTTCATTTGTAGATTGTTTATGAACATCATTTCCAGCCGTATAAAGCATTTTTCGGCAACTAAGCACATCAAATGCGTCGTTCATTTTTAATACAATATCGGCTGTTGGCAGTGCGTGGGGCATAAGAGTTTCAGTAAACTTATCATTACTATGGAACTCTCTTATGGCATCTGCAACCGATTTTGAAAAAATTTGCGCTGCCAAGCTCACTTTATTCTGTAGCCAATTATGCGGATTCATATGCTCCTCTGTCAGTTTCGGAACTAAACGTGTTGTTGCGCTTTTTTGGTTTAATTCGTAGAGTTCCGAAATGACTTCCCATTTTGCTGTGGTGCCGTTTGGCATTGTAACAGCTTCAGACTTGAAGCAATCCCGTATATTTTTGTACATAATCATGCATCAAATAAATAACATGGCCGTCTGCGTCTGTAAATTTCGATGAATCGCATTTTTCAGTGAATTGTTTAAAAACACTCTGGTTTGAAGCACTTTGATCGCAGATCAATGCTCTGATTTGCAGGCCAATATTTTCAATGCGCTCACATTTTCTTTTATAATGCGGCGAAGATGAGTTTCTTCCACTGCATGGGCACCGCAGTAATACGAGAATTCGTATTGCCACGGTGTTACTATTCCTTTTACTTGGAATAATAAAATGGTTCTTGCAACCATTTTATGTCTCTCCCCATTGCCAAAGTTAACTAAGCCATCTATCTGGTCTGTGGTGACATTATATTTCAGTTCCGAGCGAACTGGCGTTTCATCAAATACAAGAACACATTGTTTTTCCAGTTCTTGCATATCTTAGATGCTTTCTTTAATTTTTTGGCAAACTTTTAAATCAATGCCAGCCCAAATTCTCTTTATGGGAATTTGAGAATTTTCTTTTAATTCTTCTAATTCATTTTCTAGGCGGCAAGGAGGGGAGCCCATGACATTTTCAATTTCAACATTCATTTCGAAATGTTGTTGCGGAAGAATTTCGGGATGAGCTTGAGCAGCTGCATCCATGAAGGGCATTGAATTTTTTTTTTTAAGTTTTATATAGAACATCATCAGTTCTGAAATGCGCATTGCAAATAAAAAGCCGTGAATGATTTTTAAACCGCGGCTTTATATTGCATACAGAATTCCACTCCTCCCTAAACTTATGTAGGTTGCAGGAGGATCTTGTATTGCTGCAATTTTCAATGCAGCACATATATACATATTTCATTGTCTCCCCATATGCTGGGGAGATAATATCATGACCTGCAAAGAGAAAGTTCATTATTATTTAAAATTTTTAATTTTGCTTTATTTAAAATAAGTATATTTTTTTAATTTTAAAAAATAGTGGAGTAAGCCCGAATGAAGCAGAGTTAAGATAATAAATAATATCATTACAACTGAGAAATTAATATAACCATGCTCTTCACCTTAACAACTCTTGTATTAAATGGGAAAACTCTGTGAGATATTTGGGCATTATTTGGATAAAAAACTTATTTTCAATAATCATAACCGAAAATCAAATCTTTCTATGGACAACAAACTTATTATCAAACAATTTTATTATTATTGTACCAGAAATTCATTAAATACATATCGTTCAGACAAATATCCAAAACTTATTATTTTTTTGTTAATTAAAAATAAAATTTTTCGGCATGTCATACATACAGTGGATTTCAAAACTATAGGACAGTCGATATTTATAAGGAAATTAAGGGTAAGGATGGCTTAAATATATTTTTTCTTAATTTTGAAACACTTTTTAATCGTTTAATGATGAAACGCTGCAAGGTTTGACTTTAGGTTTAGAGGAGAGAGAACGTTGTAAAGCCAAAAACGACAAGGGGATAGTTAGATAGTTCCAAATTTTTGAAAAAACTTATAAACCGGTAGCACAATTATATTTGGAATTTCTTTAAAAACGTATAATAAATTTAAGATTAAGTAAACGAATAATCCTAAAAAAATCATAATTTTCTCCCGTTTCTTGGTTAGATTTGGCATCATTAGTGGACCATAAAGTTTCCAAATTTACAATTTTTCAAATCCTAATGAAGTATCAATGCAAGATACATCTCAGGATGTCGGAATCTTGGACCATTATAGATGAGCTCGCTATGATTTCGTTGTTATAAATAATTTTTAATTCACGTGCTTTTGCGTAATATGCTTGTGCATGTTTTTTCAAAGATTTTCCTTATGAGGTTGACTGTTTTCATATTTTCCAATGAGAAAACATTGAATTCGAGTAGTCCTGGTGGATATAATTACTATTGGAGGGATGCGGCTTGTTTTCTGTACTAGACGGCATATAAAACAAAAAAAAAGTTGCACATTTTAATACGGACAAAACAGCTAACAACAACAGCATTAGCCGTGCCGCGTGCCGCACAATTAACAACAACAAGAAGCAGCGGTAAGTTTTTATTACATTAGCAAACAATTCAAAAAACATTTCTGCCAACAACAATAGAAACTACGACACACAACAATAACTACAACAGCAACAACTAACAGCGTTTTAGCCGTTAGCCGCAACCCCAACAACAACATGATCAAAAATGCATAAAAAATAAAATAAAATAAAAAAAAACAATAAACACGTTTCACTTTTAACTTAAAAAATGTAATAATACATACATATATAAAAAATATGAAAAACTTACCAGCGGGAGTGGAGTAAGTCGGTATTGCCCCCTTCTGCAATCGGCGGCCGGCTGCGCCCATCCACTCGCGCTCGAAGTGGCTGCTGCACACTCGAGAGTATGTGCTAATTTTTTCAACTGGTATGCTTAGGTTATTGCACCATTTCTCAAGTGCAATTCTATCCTTTGGGAATCTAAACAATTGTCCTCCCGAACAATTATTCACAATGCATTTAACCATGTTTTATTTTTTATTGTTGGATTTTTTTTATCACACTTGCACTTTTTGATTTTTGGATTTGCAAACACTTTGCACTTTTTAAAACTATTACTATTACTAGTATATATGACTATAATTTATATTAGTTATTTGTATATTGATAATATAATAAGTAATAATAATGTTTTACATATAGCATATAAATATACATAGCAGAATGTACATAAATTCAATATTACCATTTAACAAATATAAACGTTTATTCATAAATATTTTGAAGTAAAACTTTTTAGGCGGCGTTGTGCATTTTTGGCCATTGTGCATTTTTGGGCATGAATCAATGCGTGAGTGAATAATGCGTGAATGAATGAATGTGAATTTCTATGGGTGTAACTTTGAAATTTTGTAAATCGAAAAAAACGTTAGTTTGTTTAGATTATCTCTTTCGCATTGCGACGCTGACGTGTTGCCGGTCATGAGTCAAAGAGAGGGGAGTAAAGCGGCCGCGGCTGTTCAGCTAAAGCACGCAGCACATGTGTATGTGTGTAAACGAAAGAATTGTTTTTGTATGCATCATTGCGTGAATACAACACAGCAACATACATACATACATACATACAATTGCCAGTGCAAGGTGGAATAATACAAGGTGAGGACAAAAGCGAAAAATACGCACTCATAAGAAAATCTGTGCACCTGAGCAAGAGAAAACATTTGCTATTGCTGCTTGATTGTGTGGCTGAAATTGTGATAATTTGTTGTTGCTGGAATTTGTTCATGGACTAGTTTTCTTTAATAAATAAAATACTCGGTTAATTCAATTTAAAATTTTTTTTTATTATTTATTATTAATTTAATTTAATTTTATAAAGATAAATAAAATAAAATCAAGACCCAGCCACATTAGAACTTCAACAATAGCACGCGAGGACAAATACGAGCGAATGCCAACGGCATTTGCACAATCTTTCACTTTGATATGTAATTTACTACTGCAAGCTAAATAAGGACCCACAAGAGAGCGCTGTTTGGCATATCCTTCGGAAACCGACAAATCCAAACCGAACAATTTTGTTCGGATTCGGTTTTGCATGCTCCGGAATCCGAATTTTTTGTCGATAATTTCCTTTTTTATTTTCGATACATTTGTATATTTCCCTCGTTTTTATCGATAAATTCACATATGTGTGGTGTAACCAGCTGACTGCCTTTTGTTAAAAATTGTAATGTTTACAAAAATATCATTTATTTTCTCAATTGCTTGTTTTGAAGCTAAAAGAAGGCGTAAAGAATCATGTCCTACTCAGTGCTTTTGTGTTTTCCCCTGCAATAAATATATTTTTTAGCATTATATTCTTTTGATTATATATGTAGTTACATTGTGTTTGTTGGCGCGAAATGTTTTTTGTTTGATACACAACAGCTGACATGTTGTTACATTTAATTTTCATTAAAATATTGCTAGTTCTTTCTTATGTTGAATATTAAATAAAATAACACAAAAATATTGCTTAAGCAACAATATTTATTGAAATCAAACACGACTTAGCTATTTTTGCGAAAAGGGAAATTTTCTTTGTGTAAAGCGGGAACCCTGTCGCACTTGTCGGCCATGTGTGCATGTTTGATACACACACATGCACAAACAAAACGAAAATTCGTTTTGGCTTGTGTATGCTATTTTTTGGTTGTGTCAAGAAAAAAATTATTAAAAATTGTTAGCATCTAATATGCAAATTAAAGTTAGCATAAATAGAATCTAAGAATATCAAGGCATATGTAAAAAATAACTTCAATATAAAATGCGTGCTTTTTTAATCCTATTTTGGCGATTCGTTTTAATTCCACATGCAACAAAGCAGTCGGTTTCAAAGCACATAAAAAATTCGGATTGGTGGAAATGGGAGCATCAAACATTCGGATTCAAAACGAATCCGCATAAATTATTCTGATTCGGATACCGGAGCACGCCTGTATAAGTAAATTTACTGAATAATAATAAATAAAATTAAAGTATTATAGCAAGGCTCTAACGAATATTACCAATTTTTAGTTTCGTTGTGACTGCTCTTTAGGAGGGTTGTTTACGCGCATCGGGTGCGAGCAACAGTTACAATTTTTGTTTGCTTCCCTCTCACGCTTTTTCTTGCTCTCACTAAAATTGGTAAAGACGTCGGCAGCATTACTCTACCTTTAATAAGTATACCTTGGTTTGGGCCATGGTGGAATAATAAGGTGATGTCGTGCGAACGCTCACTCTCTCGTTTAGAACCCTTATCGTCAGTGCAAAACTTGCTGTGAACGAGGAAGGTTGGTTGCGGATGAAATTTTTAGCACTGTGTGTTTTGTTTTCTGAACACGAAACTTGCAATACAAACGCAAAAAATTATGGGCAATAGTAAACTTGTTAAAATTAGACAATAGTAAAATTAATTATTATATAAACTATAAAACATATCTGAATTGTTCATTGTTATTTGTTTGCAGACATCAACAAATTATGTATATATGTACATATCTATTCACATTCACGAAGCAATGCTAAGAGAGCTTTTCTAACAGAAAAGCTTTTAATCACTCACTCGCACTCACACGCTGCATACAATAAGGGATAGCTTTTACTGACGATATCACCTTATATTATTCCACCATGGTTTGGGCTATGGGCTGCCCAGCTCTGGTTAAGAGTGCGCGTAGTGCCATAGCATAAGCCTAAGAGTGCAGCTGACACTGCCATTACTTTTGATGAGAGTATGATTATTGCCACAAAATAGGCACCATGGTATAATAACAAGGTAGCGAACGTTGAGACGGCGCTCTCGTGGTTGACACGCATATTTCAGTTCAGTATGAAAGTTACTTTGTGTTGAAAGGTTGTGCAGCCGCTCTTTGTCGAAATGCCGTCGGCAAAACAAATGCGTGAACAACGGATACATATAAAAATGTGCATTCTGTTGTTCATTTCATTTTTATGAATTTTTAAAATGACTGCGCGCTAAAAGTGTTTGTTTTTAGTTGGTTTTGGTAAAACCGACTGAAATTAACACATTTGTTACTAGTGCGTTGTCGTTTATAATTAAAAATATATCAAATGTAATTAAACAAATTTCAGCAAAGCAATATTAAACAAACACTTTTTCATATGTTTTGCTTGCCCTCATGCTGTATCACTCTCTCTCACTACTAACAGCACATAAATTTTTTTTCTTGCCCACACTCACATGCTACCTTGTTATTCTTCATTCCCTTTTGACATGCATACGTCGCGACGCGCCGGAGCGTGACGCTACCTTGTTATTACCCTGCAGTTCTCCTCAGACCTGAAAAAGGTCTGAAACACACATGCATTTTGCACTACCATGCATGATTCTATAATTGCAACTACTTGCTTTTGAGGGGTGAATTTAACACGGGCATGTCATAGGACTTCATGCCTCCTACTTCGGCGTTCGCTTCTCGTGCAGGGGTGATTTTCATGTCTCTCAATCATATCTTCAGCACGCATGAAATCATGCATGCAAATCGTGGCTTGCTTATGGAGTATGCAGGCCTGAAATTCATGGCCTATTCACAAGATTTGCACGTCTGAAATTCATGGAATAATCATGCCACAATTTCATGCATGCAACCATAAGAAGACTTTTTAAATTAATCACAATTAAGTTTTATTGCTGTACAATTTTTGTACAATAAATTAACAAAAATAAAACAAAGGTTTTTAATTTATTTTATGTATGTATTTTCATTGTTTTTTTCCGCTATAGGTATAGGTATAGGAACTGACAGTTGACTAGGGACAGCGGGCTTGTCAGCATCCGTCATTATTTATTATTATTACTATTTATATTATTATTATTATTATTAAGCGTTGAATTATTCTTACATAGCTTATTTTTTTTGTAAGTTTAAGGTCTTGCGGAGCTGCTTCTCTGCAGGCCAATAAGTGTTGGTCACAAAGATTGATTCTGCAATAGTAAAAAAAGTTATACACATTAATTGAATTATTTGTGTATATATAAGCTTAGGAATGAGGGCTATTAATTTCTGCTCCTCTCCCTGTTGTTTAGCAATTGCCTTGACAATTGTCAACTGCTCGCCCAATGCATCAGCCAGCATTTTTATTTGGTCTTTGAAAATAAAAAAAAATATAAGAACTGCAATCGATTAAAAAGTGATTACATTACCTCTTAGATGGTTATTTTCTTCTTGAAGTTTGTCTGCAAATTAAAAGAGAATTAATCATTTTTGCAATGGCTATTTTTTATTTAATACATACGTACCAAAGAGCAGTTTAGTTTATACTTTTTTTTAATTATTGAACAAATTGTAAGTTTTCGCTTGCGCACGCACTTTTACTTTGTGTACCACCGCAGAAAACTAATATGCATAGGCGAACCAAAAAATATGTATAACAAGACAAGTGCAATAATGTTTGCATTTTCGCTTCACCCTTTTTTGTCTTTTTGCTAATTCTTGTTCGAGCAAGAGCATAGCCAAAAATTACTCCTATCATAGAGCGTAACTCGCTCTCATTACATGCCGCACTCTCAAACGCTCACATTTTGTTAGGCTCTTCTTCTTCGACCGCTTCGCGTTCGCTTCAGAATGCATGCATGTTTTCATGGGTGCCTCAATCATATCTGCAATCAGATATGAATGGAAGCAATTGATCCAAGTAGAACTGCAGGGTATACGATGATAGGCACTATTGCAGATCTCTGATATGTATGTATGTACGTGAGTAGCTGTTGCTGCAAAAAAATGCAAAGCAGAGAAAACAAAGCCGGCGCAATGAACATTTTGGAAACTGTGTGTATTTGTTGTAGTAAATTGGCTTAGGCAGTTAAATTGGCATTAAATTGATCTGTTTTAGAGCTAAAAAAATAGGTGTTGGCTTATTATTTTGCGTTCATATCCTTTAATTTTTTTATTTAATTATATGACTTTTTTTCTTTAAAATCTTGTGCCAATCAATAAAGCAATAATATTGTGTAACCATAATTTTTTTTCAAACTAATCTATTTCTTTAAATTAAAGAAAATAATTTGTTAAATAATATTTATTCAAATATTAAAAAATTATTTATGTGTTAAAACAAAGAACATACAACAGAAAACGCATATGTGTTTTTGTGTGAACGCTCTTAAAATCGTTGAACAGATTAAAAGTCGATAGAGAAGTAGCCTTTTTCGCATTTTATACACACAATTCTTAATGTGAATGTAAACACGACTAACAAGTGTCATAGCAGTTACCTTACTTCGAAAGGGTATACATACAACAAGCAAGCAAGCCACCCAATTTGACCAAGAAAATATTTATGCTTTCTTGCTCATGCCTGCTGCATTTACTGTGTCATTTATTTAATATTATGCCTTTCATCACGCTCGCGATCGCTTATTTTTGGGTTGAGTTACAAAAAGAATTATTTAAAATCATTGTCAATAAATATTCAACTTAAAGTTAGCATATATAGAATCTAAGAATATTAAAGAATATTTAAAAAATTATTTCAATATAAAATAGGTGCTTTTTTAATCCTATTTTGGCGATTCGTTTTAATTCCACATGCAACAAGCCATTCGGTTTCAAAGCACATGAAAAGTTCGGTTTGGTGGAAATGGGAGCACCAAACATTCGGTTTCAAAACGAATCCGAATGAAACATGTGGATTCGGTTTCCGGAGCACGGCTGATTAGCTTGTGTGCCAGCTCGTATTTTTGCTTGCTTCTTTCTCTCTCAGTTTTTGTTACTCTCACGGCAATGCCGTGGCCTTGGTGCGTTTGTCATGATTTTCTCTTTCGCATTGATGAATTGACGCTGACGATGTGTTGGTGGTCATGAGCGGCCGCGGCTGGTCAGCTAAAGCAAGAGCCCTGCAGAAACAAAATTTTAACTCAAAAAGTACGCCATGGAATATTTGGTATATTAAAATTTACATCGAAAAATCAGTCAATCAAACCTCGGTAATTTTTTTGGTGTTTGGTGAATTCTAGGCATTGGTTTTCATTAGCAACGAAAATTAGTGCTTTGCAATTTGCATATAGCATTTGAAACATAGCATTGTATTTTCCATTGCGTACTTTTTGAGTCAAAATTTTGTATTACAATGCTTCTTCACATATTAATCTACTACTGGCATGGAAATTTTTGAAGTCTTAAGTACAGCTCCTATCAGAGTTCGCTGATCTAGAGTAGTTAAAATCTTTGGCAATGTAGGTTTTTTATGAATTTGCAAGCAACTGAAAACTCTACTCCAGTGTCCGTACTAACATACCCATGACATTTGATTGAATAAATTTAAAGGTAGCACCAAGTAACACCAAAGGAATCGTCAAAAACATCTATTACTATACAGCTCGAGAAGATTGACCCCAGGAGACCAATAGATCCTTAAAAAATATGAGGCATCGCTTGAAAGCCATTATAAAACCCAAAGGTAAGGCATAAAAGCAAGAAAAAAAAAAAATTTTTTTAACAATATTCCTTATTTGGTAACAAGTGTCCGAATAATTTATGTGCGTAAAAATCGATCATTTTTTAGTCTTTTTAAGTTTTTATGCATATTACTTAAAGTTTTATGGCTTATTATTGTATAAGCATGTAAGAAAAATATTTGGTCTATAATGTCTACATCAAAAGTTATTGGGCTTCAAAGTGGAAAATTCAAAGTGTCCGAATAATTTGTGTGCTCTGTGTACAAACATACAAGTCCCAGTGTGCATGCATTAGCTTGTGTGACAGCTCGTATTTTTGCTTGCTACTCCCCATGCAATGCCGCGGCCTTGGTGCTGTTTGGTGGTTGGCTACAAAATGGGATCGCGCTAAGCTGCGCAAAGAACGATGTAGAAGTAGGCGCGGGGGAGGTGACAGTTGCACGAACAACAAGGTCAAGTAGCATTCCGCGACAGTTATATTGTTTAATTCTTTCTCTATTTCATTTTATGCTGCTTTGTTACGCGCTCAGCGCAGAGGAATTACTTAGGGTATTCACGCTTTGTGTCGACTTGTTGAAAAAGTAACAGGCCAAAGCATGAATCCCTCCTGTTGACTTTTTGAGTCGACTTGTTGACTTTTCTTCTACTTTCCTGTTTTTGTTTACATTTGTAAATCGGTACAAATTACATAACAATTCAAAAAGTTGAATTAAAAATGCCAAGTGGAAGAGTAATATCTATACTAACAGAATCTGTAGCTAAAGTAGCTAAAGTATGGATTACACAGATTTTTATTATTTTAATGCCGCAAAAACGAAACAATTGTAGAAAAACCGTATTTGAATTTGTGCTGCTTCTTCCATGTGTTTGTTTTTGATGCCATTTTGGATAAAATGAAGCAGTTGCTATATTGGCCAAATGAGCAAGAGCGGCAAAAGATTGTGTCGCATACAATGAAAGAACTGCCGCACTGCATAGGATACATAGATGGCACAGAAATTAAACTTGCAGAAAAGCCTCAGTACAATCATGAAGCTTACTTCTCGAGAAAACGAAATTATGCCATTAAATTGCAGGCGATATGCGATTACAAATTACGGATTCTTATTGTCGGATACCCAGGTAGCTGGCACGATGCAAAAGTATTTAAAACCGGCAGCATTTATAATCGAAGTTCGGAGAACTTCAGTGGTGAGCAATGGATGGCAGGTGATTCTGCATACCCACTATCGAAATCCGTAATTGTTCCGTATAGAAGCAATTCACACTTCATGAACGCCGAAATGCGGAAACGCTTTAACAGACGCCATAGTCAATACCGCGTCCGAATAGAAAACTGCTTTGGATTGCTAAAAAACAAATTTTGCAGCTTGAAGGAAATGCGAATAAGAATTGGAAACCTGGCTAGCAAGAAATTTTTTTGTAAATGGGTAACAGTGTGCTGAATATTACACAACATATTGCTCACTGACGAAGAAGTGGAGAATATGCAACCAGAGAGTGAAGAAGATGATGAATTCTACCAAGAAACGACTTTAAACTTTAATTCTAATGAAGTAAAACGCCAAGCCATTTATAATTTAATGTTTTGAAAATACATTTTATTGATTTTTATATTTTAATTCTAATTCATATTTTTTGAGTTCTTTTAAATTCTCTAGTTCTAGTTTTTTTAATTCGTAATCATTATGTTTTTTTTTTTCCTCCAACTCAAGCCGCTTTTTCTCAATATTTTGCTTGAACTGCAGTGCTTCCAAGTCAAGTTCCAAGCGCTTCTCCTCCTGCTCTAATTGTCTCTGCTCCTTCCTGCGCCTCCACTCCTCACTTGCGGCTTCCATTTTTAATCTTTCCGCATCGTTTTTAAGCATCTGGTTGCGTTGCATTAAACGACTTTGTTCATTCTCTTGGATGGTCTCCACTGCAGTTTTTTTTCGTCTCAAACTTCCCACGAAAGATACCTCTGGTACATCTACCTCCGCCTCTACCTCCGTATCTTCCATGGACAAGTCAGCATTATCCTCTGCGAAGTAAACCGATGACATGCTGCTGCTGGTAGCGTTCTCATGAAAGTCTCCCGAATGAAATCCATACGCGTCCGCATCTTTTTCTACTTCAAAGATGGCCTCGAGGGCATTGAAATAAGGGCAAATTTCACGCAATTTTCCTGTAATTGTAGAATTCGTATACATTATTATTTAATAAAAAGAAAACATTTTAATCATCATACCTTGGATTGATAATTGGGAAACGTCGTCATCTAAGCCAGCACCCGTGGAATTGCGCCATTTGTTGGCTTCCTCATATTTTTTGCGCAAATACCGGATTTTCCCCTTTAGCATTGTCCAATTCGCATCAATTTCCAAGTCAGCCAGCATCTTTTTATAGTACATTTGCGCTGTTGGTTTCTGAAAGACAAACGCATTATTTTGTAGACTTAATAGTTCCATAAGTGTAAATCTTACCTCGAAGTTCCTATTCTCCAATAAATAATTAACAATTTGCTCCACTTCGTCGCTACTCCACTTTTTCAGCTGCATCGACATCCTGCTACGTTTTGCGTTTGATTCAGCCACTAAAAAAATAACAACAATAATTTATGCACTTAATTTAGTATATAAAATACACAATACTCACTTTTTTTATTCATTTTGTTTTACTTAATTAAATTTGGCACAATAAATTCACCTTTTAATTTATTTAGTTAAAACACTTAATTTGCGTAAATTTTTGTGCTCTTTTTTTCAACGAGTGTCAGGGAACTCGTTGTTTTTTATACCACGAATTGGCTAAAAAATGCCAAATGCGTTAGTGCTGCAAAGGCAGCGAATTACCATATTGTGCAAAACTTTCTCAACATGTCAACAGCAAAAAGTAGATTAGGCTCTAGGTTGAGGAAGAGTTGAGTTGAGAGTTGAAACACAGGGTTGTATTTTGCCATACATTTTGTTTTTGTAAAAGTCCGCAAGTCAACAAGTCAACACAAAGCGTGAATACCCTAATTGTCAAATTTACATCGAGAGGAAACAAACAGGCAAATTGGGCATCACCATCAGAGCTGGGCAGCCCATGGCCCAAACGGCCACTTTAACTTCGTGCATTGACACAGACACGAGGCCAAAGGGCCCGAAAACGTCAAATTGAGCACAGCAGAGAGCGAAATTATTACTCATTTTAACTTTGTACGTTGTGTGCGTTGAGAGAAATAAATGATTAAATGCGTTGGTATGTCTAATTGTCACAATAAGATATATATTTAAATATTGGCAAACAGCGCATATTATTAATTACAAATCAAATTAAGTACATATAATATATACAATGGCTAACAATTTCATTCAATGTTCTGCACTTTAAACATATAATATACATATATCATATTATGATACATATACATTTTTAACAATAAATAAGAAATAATGCAATTATTGTGACTGTCTATATAATGACCACAAAATAATAATAATGATGAATATTAAAGATGGCGTACGTTATAGTCGGGCGCAGACGACTTTGGGATACCCTGTACCACCACATTGCAATTAAGTCCGAAATATTGCTTGTTTTATTTGGCAAATTTGGCTACGACATTTTCATAAACAAACAGAAATCAGTCGAATTTTGCACCAAACAATTTTTTCGGGGACTATATGATATAGTCAACCGATTTTGATCAAATTTAGTGCACTGATTGGAAACTATAAAAAACTTCCGTGCGACAAATTTGGTAACTATAACTTCATAAACAAACGAAACTCAACGAATTTTGTAGAAAAAGCGTTTTTTTGATGGATCGTTCCTATGTGAGCTATATGATGTAGTCAACCGATTTTGATCAAATTTGGAACAGTGCTTGGGAACTCTAAAAAACTTCTTAATGCCAAATTTGCTAACAATATTTTTACAAACAAACGAAACGCAACGAATTTTGTAAAAAAAGCGTTTTTTTGACCGATCGTTCCTATGGGTGCTATATGATATAGTCAACCGATTTTGATCAAATTTGGAACTGTGCTTGGGAACTCTAAAAAACATTTTAACGCCAAATTTGGTTTCAATATCTTCACAAACAAACGAAACACAACGAATTTTGTACAAAAAATATTTTTTCGACCGATTGGTCCTATGGGAGCTATATAATATAGTCAACCGATTTTGATCAGATTATGGTACAGTGCTGGGGGTCTCTAAAACACTTCTGGTTGCCAAATTTGGTTATGATATCTTCATAAACAAACGAATTATCCATCTAAAACTTTATATATATATAATATATATATGTAATCCTGATATCAAAAAAATAAAATAATCTTGTCTCCTATGGATTAATAAGGGATCTAATCGGAAAGTTTGGTTGCTCTAGCTCTTACCATCTCTGAGATCTAGGCGCTCATACGGACGGATGGACAGACGGACATGGGTATATCGACTTCTCTAGTCACTCTGATCATATTTTAGGTAACTTTGGGTGGTCTCCGACGTTTCCTTCTGTACGTTACATACATTTTCGGCTTGCACAAACACAATATACCCTTTGTACAATACGGTACGGGGTATAAAAATGCATATGCATATTTTGCCGACCACTGCTTAAGTGAGTTGCTCATTTTTGCTCACTCACTCATGAGCAACCCAACACTACCCTCTAGTACGGGTGGGTAGTGCAGAACAAGTAATTTCAGTAGGCACCAGGTAATGACCAGTACTAACCTTGCTATTTACCTCTTCATTTCCATCTTATTAACAAATGTCATAGGCGATAGGCAATCGCCACCACCCCGTTTACCAGTAAACAGCAGAATCACACCCTACGCCTTCGTTTACCGATAGACAGCGGCATCGCTACTTACGCTGTTGTACACTGGTAGACAGCCTAGTAGCCGCCAGAATTTCATACCTACTGAATTCATTAAAATTGAAAACACACATATATTTAAGTACTGTTTTATATTATTCCAGAATTATTTTCATCAACATTTATATTTTTTTTATTTAACACGCTTGTTTTTTTGAAGTTGCGTTTTTTTGGAGCTGGAGGGCCGTTTTAAGGTCGACTTCTGACGGTCCAGCTCCACTTCCAAATGCATCTGAAATTATAAAAATTTAATTAAAGATATGAAAATATTTATGGAGAGTTAAAAAAAAACATACCGATTAGATTAATAACTCGTAAAAAGCTTCAAACTGCTTTTAGCTTGCTTTACCCTGTACGCCATCTACATTCAGCTGCATTACCAACTCGTCACACATCACGTTTTTTAAATTTTTCGTCACTCCGTCTAGCCCGAAAATGGTTTGAATTGCCGATACCTGCAATAAAATTAAGTATTTGGTTAGTTATTTGCTTTATTAATATTATTTATTTATTTATTTATAATGATAATTAAAGTTATAAACTAATAATTAACATAAAAAAGAAAATAGCACTGGCTACTCAGGCCTTCGGCTATGTCGTGTTGATTTGGAATTTGTGGCGTGTGATTAATGTTACAAAATGGTATCATGTTTTTATATGTAATGTCTATGTTTGTGTGTAACAAAAAGAGTACTTAATTCTAGGTTTGTTTTCAATGTTGAGTGAGTTATACAAGTTTTGTATTTGGTGTGTTGACAGTAAGGTTTTATTCATATTTTTATAGTCATATATATGTGAACAAGTGTATGAGTGATGTGTTATATTTCGTGGTATAAATTAGTAACTTTAAGGAATTTTATGATTTTTTGAAAGTTATTACTAATATTAGATAGATAAAGAGTGGGATTGTCGTTTCCAAAGATTTGCGTTCTGGCTTGGTTAAGTGCTGTGCAATGACTTAGTAAATGATCGGTGGTTATTAATGCATTTGTGTTACATAGATGACAGGAGGTAGAAATGGTTCTGTCAATATAGTGCTGGTTCGTTATTTTAGTGTGTCCTAGTCGAAGTCTGATAATTTTAATTTGATCAAGTCTACTTAAATTTTGTTGTGAAGTAGAGCCCTGATAATCTGGTACTATAAGTTTATTGATATTAATAACTTGATACCAATTGGTACACGATTCAAACAGTTGTTGTTGTCTCGAGATCAATGATTTTTTTAGGTATCTGTTTATGTCTTGTGCATTTAAGTTTGGCGTGTATACAAGTGGGAATTTTGTGGTTTTTTTTGCTTCACTATCGGCCAGCTCGTTGCCTTTAATGTTCGAATGTCCTGGTATCCATAATATTTTGATTTTAGGGTAGTATTGACTCAACAGAGATCTTATAGCACTTGGATAAATGTTCGAGTTGTTATGGTTACAAATTGCGTCAAGAGAAGAAAGAGAATCAGAGCAAATGACGAATTTGCCCTTTTTCCTTCTAGCAATTTTAATTGCTTCAAGCAATGCAATAATTTCAGCTGACATTACTGAGGAAAATGGTGGAAGTAGTCCAGTTTTCAGCAAGTGATTTTCCGTAGTTATAGCATAGCTGCTTATATTGTTGATTTGAGAACCGTCCGTATAAATGAATGAGTAATTTTGGTGTTGTTCTCTTATTTCTTCAAAACATTGTCTATACACAGATGGGTTTGTGTTTTGTTTGCTATATTTTTTAAGATCTGTTATAATGGTATTGCTTGGAAAGGTCCAAAAGGGTTTTAGTAACCTCGGAATGATAGGTTTATAAGGAATTTCGAAATACTTGCAGAGATTACTTGCTTTTAAAATTGTAGAATAAGTATTTTTAAGGCTTGTATTTTGTTGAAGAATTTTATAGACGGGAGAGTGATATGACTTTAAAAAATTTCTATAGAGTGTAGCTGTAAGATAGTCTCTTTTGGTTTCTATTTCTGAAATGTTGGCTTCAAATAGCATATTTTTAATAGGTGTTGTACGAAAAGCACCGAGAGAGGTGCGTATCGCAGCGTTAAGAGGAGTTTTCAACTTGTTGAGGGTACTCTTGTGACTATGTCCGTAGATGAAGAGAGCATAATCTAACTTCGATATGATCATAGCCTTTGTTACAGCTAATAAAGTATGGGTGTTGCAATTAAATCGATAACTCCCTAGACATTTTATAATGTCAAGTCTCTTGGAAAGGGATTGTTTGAGGTTGTCTATGTGCGTGTGCCAGTTATAATTTTTGTTGATCGTAAGACCCAATATTTTTAGTGAAGTGACTCCAGGTATCTGTATACCATTGCATAATGTTGTGCATTGACAACTGTGCTTTTTGCATATATGAAGTTGCTTGCATTTGTTTAAAGATAATTTTGCACCTGAGTATTTACACCAATTTTCCATGTTTGTGAATAGGGTGTTTAAATTAAATATTGTTCTTTTTTCATTTCTTTTAAAGTTAATAAACAGTTGGAAATCATCTGCGTATGCACAGAAATGTATATTTTTTTGTATATCTATTATTTTTGCAAGTTTGTTGTATGCAATAAGGAATAAAATCACAGATAATGGTGACCCCTGGGGATGCCATTTTGTAAAGGATATACATCGGATTGTTGTGATCCTACTCTAACTAAAACTTTACGGTTTGTCATAAAGTTACGAATGTAGTTGATAATTTTCGGTCCTACTCTCCATTCGTAAAGTTGATCAATTATGGCATGTATACCGATCCTATCAAAAGCTTTCGAGAAGTCAAGAGAAATTATACTTATATGTCCTTTTCTTGTTATGGCCTTAGATATCAAGTGATCTGCAAAAATTAGGGCATCCGTAACAGACTTTCCTTTTTTAAATCCTATTTGGTTTTCATGGAGGAGGTGGTTGGAGGTTGTCAGCCACCATAAACGTTTGGATATGATTTTGTCAAGAGTTTTAGCTAGACAACAGTTAAGTGAGATAGGTCTGTACGAACTTATTTGGAGTTTGTCTGTGTTAGGTTTTAGGATCGGGATAGTAAGATTAGTTTTGTATGATTGGGGCATGTAACAATCAAATATATTGTTATATAACTGTAAGATTCTGTATTTTAAGTTAATGGATGTGTTTTTTATCATAGGGTAGGAGATTCTATTTAGCCCTGGGGTTGTACCTTTCAGTGACTGAAGGGCCGAGTTAAGCTCAGAAAAAGTAATTTGAGCTTCTATTTGAGAAGCTAATGGACAAATGTGGTACGTGGGCAGAGTATTGTTATATTTATGGTGTATAAAGTCGGAGCTAAAATTCATGTCTTGCGAGTTGCTGGACCAGAATTTAGCAAAACAGTTTGCAATTTCAGTTTTATTAAGAGTGTTTAGGTTGCTTGATGGATTGTAAATACTGTGAATTGACTTTGAGGGGTAAAGGCCACAAAATCTTCGAATGTTGGACCAAATTCTTGTGGTAGGGGTTGAGGGTTGTATCTCAGATGTGAGTTCTAAAGTTGATTGCTTTTTTCTTTGCTTTAATTCGCGTCTGAATTGGGCGTTGGCTTTTCTGAATCTTAGAATATTTTCTTGGTTGATATTTGTTTGGAGTGCTCGCCAGGCTAACATTTTTGATTTTCTAAGGATTTCAAGGTGTTTGCTCCACCAAGGAACCTTATGTCTAAAGGGTTTCGTAGAAGTTTGAGGTATAGTATAGTGTGCGCTTTGTAATATTATTTTTGTTATGTTCGCGTTTTCCTTGTTTATGTTGTTTGTACATATTGGTATCGAGTTACTAATTTCATCTGTCATGTTTCCGAAATGTTTCCAGTTGGCGTCTTTGATTTTAAAACGTGGTCTTAAATATTTTGAGTTAGGATCTTCAGGGAAAGTAGAGATAAGTATAGGAAAGTGATCACTGCCATTTAGGTCATTGAGGGTTTCCCAATGAGTAAGTGGGGCTAGATCAGCTGAACAGAAAGAGAGGTCTATATGAGTGAAACTATTGTGTGTACTAAAATGGGTTGGAGACTTGTCGTTAAGAAGAATAAGCTGTGAGGTATCTAAGAAATCGGATATTATTTTTCCTCTTTGGTTGTTATATAAAGAACCCCATTTTGTGTGCCAACTATTAAAGTCACCAGTAATAATAATAGGAAGATTGTTGATGTTAAAAACATTTTCCAAATTTGACTGCGAAAATTGTTTGGATGGGGATATATATGCTGATATAATGTTAATTCGTTTTTTAGTTTCTATTTTGATTGCTATTGACTCAAAATCAGTATTTATGTTTATTTCTCTATATTGAATGGAGGCGTGCACGAGTAGTGCAACGCCGCCCAACCTGTTAGAGGGTTTGTTCGCTATAAAGTTATAATTCACTGGGATCGGTATATGTTTTGTGTCTTGAATGTGTGTTTCTTGTAATGAGATTATATTTGGCGAATATTCCTTTATAAGAACCAAAAGTTCACTGTAATTTTTTGAATAACCTTTAATGTTCCATTGGATAATTTTTAATGACATTTGGTTTGACGATTTAGATTAAATGATTATTTTTAATCGATATGTTATATATAACAGTGAGCTTTTGTTTGTATGTATTTCATTTTTGGTTATCGAGTGACTGAGAGAGGAGGCAAGTCTAACTATTAAATATTAAATGAGAGAGAGACAGAATGCTTCTCAGTCATCAGTCACTCAAGAACCAAAAGGTAATGTGTTTTGTTCTGTTATGTGTCGCTCATTCCATACTTGCATATTCGCCATCAGAGTCTGAGTGATTCTTCTCCGTGTTTAGAATTTGAGTTTTCTTTCTTTTTGCTATTGATGGTTGTTTTGTATGACTTAGCTTACGAGTCAATGCATTTTAGGATTTTGCAGGTAAATGTTTGGGGCTATTTGAGTTTTGTAAGTTGGCATTGGCTGATGATGTTGAAGGTTGTCCGTCGACGTCTGAGTAGGATATCACGGTGCGATTTTTGATAGTTTTCTCATTGGTTTTATTTGAGGTTAGGGTTGACGTCTTTTCTGTCGATGCATTGCTGCTTGTATCAGGTGTGGTTTTTTGAGCTGTTACTGACGCGTATGTTTTTTGGTTTGATTGATGTCTTGAGTTGTAGATGGTGTATGCAGTCTTTAAATCGGTTTTTTCTAAAGTTTGGATGGCGGTTATTTCTTGTTTTTCGATAAATACAGGGCACGTTTTGACTATTGATGAGTGGTTGGTGACTGAGTATTTTCTTGCTGAGCAATTTACACAATTTACTTCATTCCTGCAGTTCCTCATTTCGTTGTCTTCGGTGTGTTGTTTTTGTCCACAAACAATGCACATTTTCTCAGCCTTGCAGACCTTTTGGGTATGACCAAATTTGAGACAGCAACTGCAGCGCATTGGGTATGGTATGTAGGGCTTGATTTGGGTTTTTTCGTATCCAATGAAGAGATAATCGGGAAGGGCATGTTTGGCGGAAGTCAGTATGATTAATCCAGTTTCAGTGTATTCGTTGCCGTTTTTTTTCTTTATTTTCCTTATTTCACATACTCCTTGTCCTTCTAGTTCCTTGAGAATTTCTTCTTCTGAAATATTTCGTAAATCATTCGAGTAGATTACGCCTTTGCATTTGTTGAGAGTATTGTGTTCAGTTACGGTAATTTCTATTGTTTCGGCGAGTAATTTCAAATTGAGTAGTTTTTCCGTTTGCTTTTGGTTTTTAGTTTTTATCATGACTGTTCCGTTTCGTAGTTTTTTGCATTGCTCTACTTCTCCTCCGCATGTATGGTCAATTACTTTTTTAATAAGGAAGGGTGACACATCAGAAAGAGTTATGTTGTTATTGGAGGTGCGTTTCATAATTAGGTATTTAGGTCCAGGAATGGACTGAATGGAATGAATTTTATGCATGTCTGGAGGGTCAGGTGGTTGTCTCATTTTGAGTACTTTTTATTTTGACACTTGTTCTAGACTTTTCGACTTTTTTTTTTTATTTTTTCGATTTTTTTTTTTTTATTTATTTGACACTGTTTAAGCACACAATGAAATGAACACGTCCGTTTGCTTCGGTTGTTAATATAATTTATACATTTTGCTTAAAGCTAGCTAGTATTTACATTTACAGAGTTAGATAATTATCTTTTCAACTGAAACATTTAATTTTACATAATGAAAAATATTTTAAGGGTATTATCGTTATACAGACAAGGAAAGTGAAAACAAAACCTTGGTAAAGAAGGAAAAAAAAAAAAAAAAGGTGTATAAATTTACTGAAAACTATTTAAAGGTATTGAGTTTCATTGAGTTTTAGATTAAATTTTCTTTTTGCACGAGATATATGTTTATCAATCATGTCAATATTAGCTTGTAAATGTAAATATTTTGTTGGATAGTAATGAGGGAGGTTCAATATCATCTTCAATATTTTGTTTTGAGCTGTTTGTAGTTTTTTTAAATGAGTTTTAGAACAGCTTCCCCAAACTTCACAGCCATATAATATAAACGGCAAGAAAATTGTTTTATAGATAATAAGTTTGTTGTCCATAGAAAGTTTTGATTTTCGGTTAATGAATGGATATAGAATTCGAATTGTAATATTGATTTTGTTTAATGTTGTGCTGATATGATTATTGAAAATAAGTTTTTTATCCAAAATAATGCCCAAATATCTCACAGAAATTTCCCATTTGATTTAAGAGTTGTTCAGATGAAGTTCATTAATAGGTTAAAAGCATGGTTTTCTTTTATTTGAAAAACAGATTGCTTTTGTTTTTGTTGGGTTTATTTTAATTTTCCCTTGTAAAAATATGCTGAAATGGAGTCCAATGAATTTTGTAGTATGTTATGAATATTCGTGCATGAATCACCAGTAGTATAAAGAGCTGTGTCATCAGCAAAAATTAGAGTATTGCAATTTTAAAGTAATGGAATGTCGTGAGTGTATACATTGTACAAAATAGGGCCGAGAATAGATCCCTGAGGTACTCCGGCACTGACAAGTTTTTTATTGGAGTCGGTACTATCCAATCTCACGAAGAAGTATCTTTCTGTTAAAAAGCTTTGTATAATTTTAGTAATGTAAGTTGGGGTATTAATTGTAATTAGTTTGTGAATTAAGCCATTATGCCAAACTGTATCAAAAGCAGCTTCAATGTCAAGTGTTACCATCCCAAATGACTTCTTGCGATACAAATTATCTTTAATGTATTTAGAAATTTTGTCCAGTGGGTAGATACATTTAAGAGATGCTCGAAATCCATATTGAATTGAAGGAAGGATGCTATTTTCTTCTAAGTGTAAATTTAATCTGGTCTTAATTAATCGCTCCAAGATCTTAGAGAATCCACACAGTAGGCTAATTGGTCTATAGCTACCAGGTAAATCAGGAGGTTTTCCAGGCTTGGGAATAGGGATATTTTTTGCAATTTTCCATTTTAAAGGAAAGTACCAGTTTTAAGACAATTATTAAAAATAAGTGTTAAAAATATCATACTGCCATTTGGTAGTTTTTTAAGGCAGATATTTGGTATTTGATTAGTACCCGGAGATTTCTTATTTTTAAGAGATTTAATAATTGCATGAACTTCTCCAGACGTGATTTCAGGGCAGGTTGAAAAAGTTGAGTCCATAAGTCATCTAAGTGAGTTATCCACAAAAGTTGATGTGGTAGAATCAGAGTAAGTCACAGTTTTATAATGTTTAGATTCAAATATGTCAGCTAGGATGTTAGCTTTTTCTTGTCTAGTGGAATGAACTTTATTATTGTGGATGAAACTAGGAATAAATTGTTTCTTGTTTTTAATGATTTTGGTAAGTTTCCAAAATGGCTTTTCATTTTTGTTTAGTTCAGACAATTTATGATTCCAAATTATATTGTTTAGTTCAAATAGTTTCTGCCAAATTTCGTGATTGAAGTAATTCAACCTGGCTTTAAAGATAGGCTGTCTAGTTCTGATCCATTTTCTTAGAGTAGCGTTTCTGTCTTTAATGAGACTTTTAATGTGAGGTGGAAGTTTACTGATTAAAGGTTTAATTTCCTTTTCAGGTACTGATTTATGTATTGCATTTGTTACATAAGTTGTTAGAACATCAGCCATTAAATCAATAGTTTCAATATTAGGGAGACGATTCTTTAAAAATTCGAATTGCTCTTGAGATACCGTTTAGAAGACGCTTAAACTTCTTCCAGTCTGCTTTGGAGTATTGTAAATATGTTTCACATTTGATGACGTTAACATTATTAGCAAATTTAAACAAGACTGGTAGGTGATCAGATGATAATTCTGCATGTGCCACTGGTTCCGCGAAATTATTTGGGGAATTTGTAAGAAATAAATCTAAATTAGAAGGTTTTCCCTTATAATTGGATGGAATATATGATGGATCTTTGGAATATAGAATGGTAAATTTTCCAAGGAGCGTAAGTTCTTAAAGGGTCCGAAAGAGTTAGCTTTGGAACAGTTCCATAATCTATGCCTACATTTTAAGTCTCCACCAACGATATAGTTTCCTTCAATTTGTGATAATTTAAGTAAATCAGATTTAAACATGCTTTTACTGCGATTACTTGACAGCGAGTAATTATTTATAATGCATTTTGCTGAAGAACCAGGAAAGTAGGCGGAGTACATTTTAAGAGTATTGCAGGAGCCAGTGTGAATTTTAATTGCAATGTTTTCAATAACGTGGGTTTTTAGGCTGTTAATTAGCTCATGTTTTATTGTTTTGTCAATAATAATTGCGACTCCACCGCCTCTATATTTATTGCGATCATTTCTATAAATTATGTAGTTAGGGATAGAGAAATTATCATTTTACGTTAGCCAAGTTTCGCTTAGAAGACAGACGTGGATTTGATTATGTAAGAGAAAGTCGACTAGCTCAAGTCGTTTTGTAAGAACGGCACGAGCATTCCATGCCATAATATTAAGATATTTATGATTTTTACTTGTTGAAGTAAACATATTTTATAGCAAGATTTGTTATAACTTTAAATTGCTCACTTTTTGATGTGCAACCATTTAATTTGCTTATAAGCTCAGTAGAAAGAGCAGTGACCTCGTCTACAGTGAATAAATCGCAACAGATCGGTTGATGAGAGCTTCCATTGGTATTAGTATAATTCGGTGAATGTGAGATATCATTGACAAGGATATTTCTGATAATTACCATTAAACGAGTGACGTTGAAGTAGAGATTGATATGAGAGTCGGCAAGGACATTTAACATCATTAGAGGGGTGATTTCCTTTGCGATTTGCGCATTTTACTTTGGTTTTGTCGGGGCAATTAATAGTATTGTGAAAGCCAGCACAGTACGCACAAGAAGTTTTAACAGCACAGTGCATCGAGCCATGCCCATAAAGTTGGCAATTGTAGCACTGAGTAAGTTTATTGTGGGATCTTGTTTTGTATTCCCATCGAACTTTTGTATGGTTGATGTACAAATAATCTTTACGTAGCTTATGCAAAAGTGAAGCTTTTGTGAGCAAAATATACTACATAAAGTAATAGTTTGTGATTATTTTTTAGTTGTTTTCTCAATGGTTTTGCCATCGAGGCAATTTAAACCAAGATTTATAAGTAATGATTTAATTTCGTCATTAGGCAGTTTATCAAGACCAGAAAGTACGGCTTTGTAGGGCTTAGAATTTTTCGTTTCATAAGAGTAAAATTCACAATTTAGTTCACGAAGTTTTGTGCAAGTCTCAATAAAATTGTCATTGATGAATATTTTGTTTCCAATCGAAATTGTTTTAATAAAGTAATCAGTTACTTTTAAGCTTTCA
Source organism: Chymomyza costata (assembly GCA_018150985.1). Classification (NCBI taxonomy): domain Eukaryota; kingdom Metazoa; phylum Arthropoda; class Insecta; order Diptera; family Drosophilidae; genus Chymomyza; species Chymomyza costata. The sequence continues at coordinate 141,063 of JAECWU010000600.1, forward strand.
AGAACATTATGAAGGAATTTTGCAGTTTTCTTTAAGACAGTAATAGGCGGTTATTTTGCGTCCACCTCAACTTCGGCCGATGACAAGTCATCTATATCGTTAGAGTAATTGTCTTCCTCAAAGGCTTGAAGTGGACGATAGTAATTTGTGAATTCATAACAGCAATAGTTTTACTAGTGCATGTTACTTTATTTTTAATTGATGTTATAGTACCAGAAGAGGATCTAGCAGGACGTTTCTTAGTAGTAGTATTATCATTAGAAGAAATAATCTTCCTTGATGATCCAGATAAGGAATTGGAAAGCTGAGGGAATTGCTCTTGAAAAGAAGCATCTTCACCTTTTTTTACCATCCTCAATTTAAATAGTAAAGCTGAACTGACGGGCGAATACTGGCAAGCGGAGGCTCAGATTTTACCTACAAAGCTGAAGCTTAGTGGTAGGAGCAAGATTTAAGATAGTTACCTCGGGAAAAGAAAATTTTTAAAACTAAAACTTTTCCTTTTTTTTTTTTTAAATTCAAAGCGACTTAAAAAAGCCCATATTAGACTTCTATTATTTTAATACTGCAACTTCCAATGTCAAATTGACATTACATCCGAAAGAAGCAGAGAACTGCTTTCTATATAAGAGAAAGCTAACCCCGATCAGACCTTTCTATTCAATTTTATTCTACGTGTTATACCGAAATCTCTCATTATATATATTTGTACATATACACGGTTTTGATTTAAGGTTTTTTTTTTTGTGTATACATACAAAGCAAATTTTCTGGTCAGAGCAATTGTAAATGGCACAAATTTAGGGGAATTCCCTTTTTGTGCATAAAAGCAAATTTACTTGTCGGAGCAATTGAAATATGTTAGTATGTATTTTGTGAACTATCAATGCAATCAGACGTCTTTTGTAAAGATATTTTTCATAGGAAAATTTGTTTTTCCAACGTTACATTAAATTTGATTTAACGCATTAAGATAAAAGGTAAGCCAAAAAAAATTTTATATTCATTCAGTTATTTATATTTTTCTAATCTTGCTAAATATTTTATGTATCCCTAAAAGAAACCAACAAATACAAAACAAAAACGTAAAGCCATTTCCTTGGAAACCAAAATTGAAATTTTAGATGGCCTTCGAAATGGAGAAGGCTCAACACTTCTTGGCAAAATGTTCGGCTTAAACGACGCCACAGTAGGAACTATTAAAAAAAAATGAAATTTCAATTAGGCAATCGGTGATTTCTGGAACGAAACTATTAGTTAAGTCTTCATCATACACTAGAGATGCTATTAATGAAAAAAAGGAAAAAGCATTTATTAAAAAAATAATTGCTTATGGTGCATATAGTCCAGATCAGGTTTTAAATGCAGACGAAACTGGTTTTTTTTGGAAAAAAATGCCAAGAAGAACATATGTGGCCGAATCGCAAAAGAGTGCTGGTGGTTTTAAAGTTGAAAAAGATCGAGTCACGTTTTTATTTTGCAGTAACGCCTTTGGAGATCGGATGTTAAAGCCCCTGCTTATCAAACGGGCACTTAAGCCTCGAGCAATGAAAGGTGTCGATTTTGATACATTGCCGGTTCATTGGATGGCCAATAAAAAAGCATAGGTGACAACTACAGTTTTCACAACATGGTTCATTAAATATTTTGTGCCAGAAACTAGAAAATATATGAATGAAAAAGGCTTAGAGTTTAAAGTCTGTTGGTAGACAATGCACCCGGGCATCCTCAGTTGGAACACGAAAATGTGCAAGTTTTGTTCCTGCCACCGAATACCACATCCCTAATTCAACCACTGGACCAAGGAATTATCGCAACATTTAAAACTTACTACATCAAACGAACATTCCGATACATTTTGGAAACTTTTGAGAAGGATAAAACTCTTGCAGTGATTGATGCCTGGAAAAAATTTTCTATTAAAGATTGCGTAACACATGCTGCTTTAGCATTATCAGATTTACGACCATCAACCTTAAACGGATGTTGGAGACCAATTTGGCCAAAATGTGTTAAAAGTAAAAATCATGTGGATCCTACAAACGAATATCCCAATATAATTACTTTGGCACATACAGTTGGCGGGGAGGGTTTTGATAACTTGGTATTCGATGGCATTGAAGAACTGCTGGTTGATAAAGAAAGACGAAATATTACATTTTGCCTCAGAGAATGCTGATTCTATAGAAAGCAGTGATAGTGAAGAACCTGTTAAACTTACTGCAAATTTAATTCAAGAAGGACACCAACTTGGAAATAAATTAGGAAACCATTTCGTCACAAACGATCCCAATGTCGAAAGAGCTGCACAATTCCAACGTGAGCTGAATTCTTGTATGGGTCGTTACAAAGAATATTACAAAGAGGTAGCAACAATTGGCCAACAACGGCTCATAACAGAGTTCAATGTTAAAAATGTAGATGCCGAACGAGCAAGAGAAAGTCCAGTTTAAAATTAATCCAGCGATGATAGTGACTTTATACGCATTTGAAGCAAGCGAATTCGAGTAACTGATGATGACATCAATTAAGTTTATGTTCCTGTATTTATAATTATCATTTACATTTTTTTTTCTTTAAAAATTGAATAACCTATTCTTTTTGTTAACAACATAACTGTTTTTCATACATACGTAATTATTTTTAGTTCCTGAACTTTTCATATATAACATACTTTTAAGCTTAGAGTGCATATCTTTTTTGTCTTTAATAACTACTATGCTTGTGTAAATACACATTATACTATATGTGATTTAATAAAATAAACATGAATACTTGTTCTTAAAGAGTTTTTTTCTGGAACCAATCTACCGTGTTAAAACAGAATTAGGAGTAGTTGTTTCCTACCATTTAAGTCGCACAATGAAATAATGTTTGATTTAATTAATTCAACTAAAATGTTGCATACATCATATACATAAACACGTTCAAATAAATCGTGCATAAAATCGAACACGAAATTATTATTATTATTATTAGCAGAGGTGGGCACGAAAAATAACGGAAAGAGCACTTTTTGCTTGTGCGCCTATCTTTCGCCACAGAAAAGACATAACGGAAAGAGCACTCAGTACAAAAAACGCCTTGGACATTTTTGCACCGAGTGCTCTTTCCGTTAGGTCTTGTAAGTGGCGCCTGCCAGACGCACACGCAAAAAACCGAGAATGTTACAAAAACAAAATACACACAGTGTGCGCTTTTATGGCCCTACTCGAGCATCCTTTTTTCGACCTTTTTAGACCGTAACGGTAGTTTTTATTGGTGCTCGCGACGAAAAATTCGCACAAGTACACTGAGCACAGAAATATAGTTAATTTGGCAACTGTAAGACCCAGTAATTTTTTTGGTAAATTAAAATTGTCATATAAACTCATATGACTTTTCTGTTTCTTTGAATGTGTTGCAAAATTTTGTCAGTGTACACGCACAAGCAGATCGTCGGCGACGCGCCGAGTTTACAAAAACAAAATACACACAATGTGTGCCTTCGCTCGACTCGCAGCAACTTACAAAAACAAAATACACACAATGTGTGCCTTCGCTCGACTCGCAGAATATTACAAAAACAAAATACACACAGTGTGCGATTTTTATGGCCCTACTCGAGCATCCTTTTTTCGACCTTTTTTCTTGATGTTGTTGTAGTGCTCTTTCCGTTATTTTTCGTGCCCACCTCTGATTATTAGCCATTTTCCGATATCTTCATATGAATGGAACTGCTGATTAGCCAGACCATGTGCCATCGAGCGGAACAAGTAAAAATCGGACGGCGCAATATCTGGGGAATATGGCGGGTGGGGTAGGACTTCCCATTTGAGCGTTCCCAAGTAGGTTTTAACAGGATTGGCAACATGAGGCCCAGCGTTGTCATGCAGTAAAATCACTTTTTCGTGCCTCTGCTCGTATTGTGGCCGTTTTTCTCGCAGTGCTCGGCTCAATCGCATCAATTGAGTTCGATACCGTTCCCCAGTGATGGTTTCGCCTTGTTTCAACAGCTCTTAATAAACAACACCGACCTGGTCCCACCAAATGCACAGCATAACCTTCGCAGCGTAAATATTCGGCCGAGCCAGTGACGTGGAAGCATGAGCGGGTTGTCCCCAAGATTTTTTCCTCTTTGGGTTGCTGTAATGAATCCATTTTTCATCACCCGTCACGATGCGATGAAGAAAACTCTTCCTTCTTTGTCGCTGGAGCAGTTGTTCACAGGCGAAAAAACGACGCTCAACGTCCCTTGGTTTCAAATCATAAGGAACCCAAGTTCCTTGCCTTTGAATCATTCCCAACGCATGCAATCGCTTGGAAACGGCTTGGCGGGTAACTCCTAATGCTGAAGCAAGCTCTTCTTGCGTTTGGCACGAATCCTCATCGAGCAATGCCTCCAATTCAGCGTCTACGAAGGTTTTGGGTCTTCCTTTACGTGGACGGTCGACAACATCGAAATCACCGTCTTTGAAGCGACGGAACCAATCACGGCACGTTGTTTCGCTTTTTTTCGAACGGAACAAGAAAATCAACACTTCACGCAAATGATGATTTTTTGGCAAAAAACTAGACATTTTCACACAACCACAAGTAAATAATGCAAAAAGAAATTCACTAATGTGCCATAGCAGTTTGCTTACCATATGCCTAAGCTTCGTTTATGAAGTTTTGGGTACGTTAAAATCGACCAGAACTTTCTGCTAAAGCCATCTATTGACAACAGCGAGAACTTAGTTGCGCACCTAATAGATTGTTGCGATGAGCTGCTTGTTTTAAGCCATCCTTGCACCTTACTAGAAACAGATATGGTTTCGTCATCTACTTGAAACTAAAAAAGAGAAATTTATAAATAACGGAAACGCCCTACCTTAAGTTTTTTCCATGTGAGAAGCTTTTCCCGAAATTCGGCTCTAAGGGAGGCACTGCCTCAGCTATGTCAACCTTTCCAGTATACTGGAAGCTCTTGAATGTTATCTTTGAATCTAGACATGAGTATGTTAGAAAAATATTACACAATTATTAATATGAGTTTTAACGTCGTGTTTATGCATGCGAGGGTCGGAAAAAGAAGCAAAACACTAATGTGCATATGAATACATAAAAACAACACAATATACGCAGTGTATTGCTTTGACACGATGATCATGTGTATGTACATATGTATGTATATATGTATTTTTTTTTTAAATTAATATCACTTAAAACTATGTATAATAAACAGTAGTTAATATATATATATATACATTAAAAAAATATTCAAATAGTCCCAAATGGGCGCTCAAGAATTACAGTATCAATTATTTAAATAATATAAAAACATCCTTTTTCGAATAGAAAAGTTGTTGACAATGCCAACAACACTTTGTGTTTCCAATCGGTCCCCAATCGAAGTACTAACCGCGTCCGATGCTGCTTAATTTCGGTGAACGGATATGTATGTATGCACATATGTACATATGTATTCCTATGTCGCGTGTGCTTATACTGTGAGCTGGCCTACTGCATTACATACACAAATATCACTTGCTCACACCGTTATATTTTTCAAGTGGCGCCAGCCAAACGCGTAAATTTTAAAGGCCAACAACGCATAGTGCGTGTTGTATTCTGTTTTGTTGTTGTTGTAAACTGTTTTTGCTTATTCATACATATATACATACATACGTATGTATGTATGTAAATACACTTATTTAGACACTTTTTTTTTGCACACATACATACGTTAATATATTTACATGTGTTACACAAACAGAATATTTAGGATCAAAGGTCCCTCAAATCAAAGCAATACAACACTTTGGTTATTTTCTTGATTTTGTCCGCCTGGCGTCACTTAAAAAAAATACCGGTGCTGGCCCTCCGCTGATGCATATACATACATACATACATAAATTGTACATACATATAAGATTATTTTAAACTCACCTTTTAAATATGGTAAAACCTCAGGTATCCCAAATTCGTCCATTAAATTTTGGAGGGCTCTTTCGTCTTCACATTGTTCCAACTGCTCAATAATATTTTTAGTTTGAGAGCTCTTATCGAGTGAAAATTAGTAGGACTAAGGAGAAAAAACGTGTCAGATGCCCAAACCTTGAAAGTTTTCTACCAAGTCATATGGCCCTGCCAACTGTTTGATGTGGTCGCTCCTTTTAGTTTAGCAACTCTATCGATTGTAAAAGTATCGCAGTCGAAAGTGCCATCTAGGCACGTCATCATTTCTGGGCGTCACTTTAGGGTCTCTACTTAATTCAGACAATTTATTAATTTCTTGCTGTGTATCCCTTTCTTGGTCCTTGGACCTGAACGTTTTATTTAAACGTTAATTTTATTACAATGTTTAATGATTGTGTTGAGCTTGTGTTTAGTGTCTAAAAGGAAAGTTTATTAAATGGCCTATAGGCCTGTGGAAGTCATAACTAGTCTTTTTGAATTCTCTCCCCCGTGTCTTTAGCAAGCTGCTTCCTGCTGTGATAGTATTTCGGAGCCCGCTTCTTCAATTCATCGTCTACACTATATGCTCATACAGCAAGTGGTCCGCCAAATGTGCAATTGGCACGGGGCGTGGTCCCGGAATGGAAGCATATAGTGGGCAGTAGACTTGCGTCAAATCTACTGAATGCATAAACTGCACGTGGCGTTGAAATTCTTTTTTGTCATGACCCTGTCAGCACATAGAGTTGGAATTACTTCACCCGCCTGGTACAGCTCACGAGCATTGCGATCTAAAAGGCATTGAAAGGGATGCTGCTTAACATGCGTGCCCAGCTCCACATTAGCCTCGTGACAAGTTGCGCACAAGTCCAAAATTCAATATTATAGACATTTTTTTGAAAAGCAGAATGTGCCAAAAATTGATCAATTTAATATTCCACCACCGATGGCTTTACCATACACAGAAACAGTTCTGCCGAATGTGATTCTTGGTGATGAAGCGTTTGCCTTGCAGAAAAATTTAATGAAACCTTTTCCAAGACAACAATCGCTACATGATCGATCAAAGGCCATTTATTACTATCGGCATTCGCGTGCTAGAAGAACGAACGAGAACGCACTCGGAATAATGGCATCATCCTTCCGTGTTTCTTATACACCAATCGGTATTGCTATATTGAAAACAATTAATATTGCTGCATGTATATTAACATCTTCAGCAGAAACTACATTCGGAATTATTGATGATGATACCATGACAATGCCAACAAATAATTTAATACCACTTGCAATTGCTGTTGGCCCACCAAACAATGATGCTGTTGTGATTCGCGACAAATTTTAAGCTTATTCAATGGGATTGGTGCGGTTGAATGGCAGAAGAGTGCAATTTAAAATTTATTTGCAAATATTTCAACAAGCAATTCCAACAAATAAAATCAATTCAAATAAACAAACTATCTGCGTTTAATTCATTCGCCAATTGTTGCTGTAGAGATGGATGGCTTCTGCAGGGTATCTGTGTTTCCTCCGTGTATTCCCTTTTTTTCCCAATGAATGAAAGTCTTGTTGGTTGATGTTTAGGTTGCTTGTAGTTTATTTCTTTGTCTTAGCCGTAGCTTTAGCGACAGTAAAATAGGCTGAAAAAAGGTTTAAAATGCAAAGCCGAAAGTACACGAGCAGAGCACTAGACAAATGCTGTTCAGCTCCATGGTATGACTTACTTATTATACCATGGCTCAGCTCAGCATAGCGGAGACCGAGATTAGTGCTCGGGTGCTTTTCACCACAGTAGTCGGAGCCTATGATCGGTGAGCGAGCTTTGAGAGATGCTCAGGACGGAGCGTGGCTTAACCATGAACAGTAGCCATAAACGATTTTTCGAAATTTAGCGGGCGAACGTTGTATAAAATCTCATTATTTTTAACGATATCAATCACTTTTTCTTCATCGTTTGGAGAGAATTTTTTTTTGCCGTTCATTTTGAAATATAATAAGTTTTGGCAAGCCGTATGTAATGACCAGCCGACTTTTTTAGGCAATGCGTAGTAAAGATGCAGGTGTTCATTTGTTTTTACGCTGCTCTTATTTCTTTGGTTTAGCCGTGTTTACATAACTTTGGAGTTCAAACGGTGTCTTAAAAACAATTATTATAATAATTATGAAAGTGAAGGAATTTTCGTTCCAGAGACATCAGATATAGTATGATGCCAATTTTTGTAACATGTTTATCAAAAAGAAAGAGCAAGTCAAATTACCATTTCTATGCGTAAAAAAGCAGCATGAAAAGAAATAGAGAAAGAGTTAAACAATCTAACTGTCACGTAATGCTGCTTTGCTTTGTTGTTCGTGCAACTCTCACCTTCCCCCGCGCCAACTTCCAAATATATCAGTGGTCGGCACGGCCCTATCTCGCTAGCATAGGGTTTAGCGACGCGTTGCGACGTCGCACAGTGGCACGGCAGCCGCAAAAGCGTTGCAAAAATCGATTTTGCGATGAAATCATTTTGTAAAAGTAATACATGCATATTATTTAGAATTTCCCAGGGATCAAGAAAATTAAAACTTTATTCAACTCGGATAAATAGTTTAGTTGCTACAGCCGCTCAAAGTGTAGTATATTTTCAACTTTAAGATCGTTTTGTAAAAAAACTACGCAACCAATCCATATTTTCTTCGATTCTATGAAAAGGTATATGAAATTTAAACATAAAAGAGAAAAAAATGACTTCGTATCTTTTCTGGTTTTTTCAATACTACCGTTTACCTGAACCACTATATTTGAACCACTTTTTCAACTTTGGAAGAAAATAATTCAAATTATATTTTTTTATATTTTTTAGTTTTAACATAAATACGTTTGTTATCAATTTATTTACCTTCTCTATAAATTTTGTGTCCGCCTTAATCCAGCTGTGGCTGCAAGGCCACTAGAAGTGCAGAAACCCAACTCAAAAAAATGCTACCGCAGGTAAAAGAAGAAGAAGAACACGCAGTAGATGCATCCACTAAATTAAGAGATGTTTGCCTTTATTTGTACTTGACAATAAAAAAGCACCTACCTGTGACATTTCAAAAAAGCAAGATTAATTATTATTAAGAGAAATGCAAATTTTTTGCATTTTTAGGTAGTTGAACCGAAAACATACGGATAGGGATGTAACCTTTCCCTTTATAATGCTAGGTACCAACTAAAAAACATTTAATGTAACTACATTTTTACCTGTTACGCGTTTTGTGAATTAAGGATTAAACCTTGTATATATTTGCCTGAATATTTCCAAAATTTGGATAATTCCTTATTTAAAGAGGGAAATCTGGAATTTGGTACTTCACCATTGCATGCCAGAATTAGATGCATGGAGTTTATTTTGAAGCCTGCATACACTTTTCCGCAAGTTAACGAATCCTTTGAAGACAACACACCAGACAAAGAAAAACAAAATATCAGGAAAAGCAAAATTCAAGACGATATCTTTAATCGACTTGGACTGATAGTCGACCGCCCCAAATATGGATACGGTAACTCAAACGATGGAAATCCATCACGAAAATTCTTTGCAGAAAAAAAGTGACATCAGAAAAAACTGGAGTAGATGATGAAATTATCAAAAGATTGGGTGTTATTTTAAACATTATGAACTGCAAGGAAAACATTAACGGCAGAAAATAATGAATATGCCACCAAGACTGCAGAGCTGTTAATCGAAAAATATCCAGGAAAGAAACTGACTCCTACGCTTCACAAAATTTTGGCACATGGCCAAACTATAGTTGAATATCATTGCCTACCCATTGGGGAGATGTCAGAAGAAGCCCAGGAATCGCGAAACATGGATTATAAAAAATTCAGAGCTATGAATACATGTAAAATATCACGATCAAGGGAAAACAAGGATCTTTTTAATATGTTAGCAGCCTCTTCAGATCCACTAGTTTCATCCCTTAGAAAAGTGAGATCCAATATAGAATTAACAAGTAGTTATTCAAAAGAAATGTTAAGTCTTTTGGATATTCCTTCAAATGTAAATATGGATGATTATTTTACAAAAAACTACTGATAAGACAAATTATATAACATATTATAATAAAGAAGCATTGTTAAATTAAATTTATTGACTGAAATATAAAATAATGAACAAAAAAATGTATCAGCAAAATTTCTTTATAAATGAAAAAAAAAATATTTAGGTACATATTTTTCAATGGCAAATGTTGCACAGGCAACAAAATCCAACTTCCACAACATATTGCCTAGCTCACAGAAATCGTGTCACAATGCATTGTTTTAAAGCCTGAACATTTTTCTTTCAATTAAAATTTAATTCATAAAAATATTTCAATTGGTTTAGAAAATATGAAAAAAATATGTATATATTTTTCGATGGCAAATAGTGCAAAAGCAACAAAATCCAACTTCCACAACATATTGCGCAGCTTTCAGATATCGTATCATCATGTATGATTACTTATTTAAAAGCCTGATCATTTGTCTTTCAACTACAATTTATTTCATTAAAATATGTTTATATGTTATGTTAAAATATATTTAGAAAATATGATTTTTGCAACGTTTTTTCGGCTTCTGTGCCACTGTGCGGCGGCGGCTGCTACGAAAATGTAGCTTACTTTTTAAACGCCGGTTGAAAGCATTAATAAGGTAGAGCAAATTATCAGTCTTATTGCGATTGTTTGTGAGATAGGTTGGGTCTGCGCATGATTTTATTTGCATCTAAAGAACGAAACAAATGTATATAATGACTGCTTGTGGAAATAATAGAAAGTCACGCACTCAACTGCACTGTATTTAGCTTTTTTTTTAACTTTTTTCTATAATTTGTTTTACGTTTTGTGGCGCATGTGGCGGCCATTTTTCGAATGCTTAAATTTTTTCAGAGTGGGCCAACTGTTGATTTGGTTACATAAGTATTTTCAAATAATAAAATGCGATTAACAAACAAACCAAGAGATATCTATATTTTCATAATATACCTTTCAAAATTAATTACATTTCATAGAAAAATGAGCAAAGAAATAATAAATGACAATCCAAACTTATTTTGGTCGATTTTGGTAAAGCTATTTTTATAAATAAATGAATTATTCATCTAAAACTTTTGCTTTTTCAAACAAATTTACACTTTTCACTTTTTACAAAAATACTTGATATTTCCACATTTTTCTCCGATTTTGATAAACCACCACTCATTTTTTCGTAATCGATCAAAAAAATTGGAGCAGCCGCCTCATCTTTGTACCTTTTGACTGCATCAGCGCGTATCATTGTTATAACTTGGATAAGTTAAAAAAATTTGAATTAGTAGGAACTAAATGCCTTCGCGACGTATAGCAACCGTCGTTGCTACGTGTGTGGTGTATCCACTAAAAACTCCCTCCTCCTCTTTTGGGGTATTTCATGCTATACCAGGTCCTGTTAGTGCAAATTCAAAAACCTCCGTCAAGGTCCGCCACTTAAAGGCACTTTCACAGTGCCATGAATTTCTTTCTAAAGGCACTTAAGCAGTGCAATTAGTATATTGTAAATTTTAAATATGTATTACAAACTAAAGGCAACCGTCCATCGTTTTTTCAGTAACTTTTCGTTTTTTACTTTCGACGATTAGCTTTTCTCCAAGCCATTGAGCTTTATCTCTCAATAAATTTATTATGAAATTTTTGAGAATGCTTTGACGATGGTCACAGCATTCTCCGTGATTAGCAGCAAACAACTCCGGAAACAATTCATTTGTTTTCGATATGCATTAATTCATTATTTTTTTGCCAATATCTTTTTCATGCGCATTTTCTTCAAAATGTTTCGCAATGATATTGCAATGTAAATTGCCTATTTTCGAAAAAGTATCCGATGCATTTAAATGGAGCTCCGATATGGAATGTTCAAACACATCATTATGCTGGAGCTCCACTGTTTGCATTGCGTTTTCACAATCGTTGCAGTGAAACTTCTCATTGTTATTTTTGATTAAAGCCGCGTACAAACGTAAACGTGATGTCGCTTCACCGACATCACCTGGGCTATTTAATAGTTGCTCATTGTCGTCGGCATATTCTATATCGATTTCGGTGATCCAATTCAGTTCCGAATCTTCACTGATGGAGTTTTGCCAACTTTGGATCTAATCGCGCCAAAGAAGTTTTCTAAACTGTCTTGGTTAAATCGCGTTAGATCCAAAGACTCCGCACCTTCCGATATTAATTCGTCACACAGTGTTATCATATTATTCACTGTGACGATGAGGCCTTTGACACAGATATTGCCTCCCATAATAATTTCATTTAGGAACGACGCAAATTTTTGTAATTTTAGCTTAACCTCATTTTCAGCCATATAAGGCACTTCTCGGCAGTTAAGCATATCAAGTGCGTCGTTCATTGTTAAAACAAAATTGGCTGTTGGCAGTGCGTTTTCAGTATGAGTAATCTCATTACTGCACAATTCTATTGCATCTGCAACAGATTTTGAATTTCTTCAAATCTTCTTTTTTGCCACGAATTGGGTTTAATGTGCTGCTCTGTCAATTTCGGAACTAAACGTGTTGTTTTGCTGCTTTTGTTTAATTCGTAGAGTTCCGAAATGACTTCCCATTTTGCTGTGGTGCCGTTTGGCATTGTAACAGCTTCAGACTTGAAGCAATCCCGTATATTTTTGTACATAATCATGCATCAAATAAATAATATGGCCGTCTGCGTTTGTAAATTTCAATTCGCATTTTTCAGCGAATAATCTAAAAACACTCAGGTTTGAAGAGCCTTGATCGAAGATCAATGCTCTGACTTGCAGGCCAATATTATTAAGTGCGCTCACATTTTCTTTTATAATGCGGCCAAGATAAATACCTTCCACTGCATGGGCACCGCAGTAATACGAAAATTCGTATTGCCACGGTGTTACTATTCCTTTTACTTGGAATAATAAAATGGTTCTTGCAACCATTTGAAATCTTTCCCCATTGCCAAAGTCAACTAAGCAACTGACGGAGCTCAGCTCTGAGTCGAGCCCATGCGCATGCGCATGATGCAGTAGGGTCGGCAAAGAGGCAGAGGCAGACAGGGTGGCTAGTCAATCCAGTTCTCAATGTTAAAGCTGAGGTGCAAAGACGACGACGCTAGTATAGTGTATAGTGTAGTATAGGGTACACGCTAATAAATCAAAAAAACGTGTGGGTGGAGGGGAGGTACCAGGGTGGCTAGTCAATCCAGTTCTCAATGGCGGCCAGTTAGAATGCGTGCAAAGAGGACGACTATTTCAATAAAAAATGAACAATAAATGATTTACAGCTTCAATGCTTTCTTATTTGCAATAACTTAAAACTAATACAAAATAAAATTAACAAAAAATAAATGATTTACAGCTTCAATGCTTCCTTATTTGCAATAACTTAAAACTAATACAAAATAAAATTAACAAAAAATAAATTATTTACAGCTTCAATGCTTCCTTATTTGCAATAACTTAAAACTAATACAAAATAAAATTAACAAAAAATAAATTATTTACAGCTTCAATGCTTCCTTATTTGCAATAACTTAAAACTAATACAAAATAAAATTATTACATAAATTAAAAAAATAAATGATTTACAGCTTCAATGTAATACGCTGGTTAATTGTAAAATATGTAAAAATTCCCTAAAATAATATAAAAATGTAATTTTAAAAATTCAATTCAACTTAAGCCATACTTACAATTAAATTGACTTCCGTCGTTGGAAGGATGGCCTGTTGACAACATTGAAGGCGAAATTAATCAATTTTGCCTTCAATTTTGCCAACAGTCTCTCCGCCTCTATAATTGGCTGCAGCCACGCCCTTGGGTTGTCTATTTCATTAACCAATGCCCGCTCCGCGTTTCTGCGGAAACGGGCATTTCCTATCCCACGTTTGGCCTCCTCGTATGTTTTCAATTTTTGCTCGAGACGTTGTATTGACTTTCTCACTTCCAAGTCGCGGCTGCCTCGACGGCTTGCCTCCATCGGCAAGCGGCCTTGGCCACCTCGACCTCGACCGCTTGCCTCCCTTGGCAAGCGGCCTTGGCTGCCTCGACGGCTTGCCTCCCTTGGCAAGCGGCCTTGGCCACCTCGAGGGCTTGCCTCCCTTGGCAAGCGGCCTTGGCCACCTCGACGGCTTGCCTCCCTTGGCAAGCGGCCTTGGCCACCTCGACGGCTTGCCTCCCTTGGCAAGCGGCCTTGGCCACCTCCACCTCGACTTCCACCGTTTCCGTTATTTTCATCTTTCACGAAGGTATAAAAACTGTACATCTAGAAATAATTAAAAAACACAAATTAATTTTAAGGCGTCGTTGTACGTATGCTTGTTAGTGCAATGTGGCGTTTAATAAAATATGTATATAACTCTATATCAGTGGTCGGCACGGCCTATGCACGCGAGCATAGGGATTAGCGACGTCGACACACGTCACGTGTTATACACAAAACGCAAAACGCATGCATGTGTGCGTGCTTTTTGTATTGAAATTTTCTCTGCCGCAGTGACGTATTGCGACGCTGACGTTGCTCGACGTCAACAACAACAACAAGAGCTGAAGCCACGCAACTAAAAAACTGACGCACAAACGCTTAAATTAGTACAAAGCTTTACTTTTGAAAAAATATTCAGTGATGGGAGCATGAATTATGGGCCGAGCCTATAACATAATATATTTGTAGCTAATTTTCAGATGAATAAAGAGAATATTTTCTAGTTCTCAATGGAAAACTTCAATTGGACAATAAAAGCAACAGATATCCTGTTGAAATTTATCTAAGTTTTACACTTTATTGCTTAGAACAGTTAAAGAACTTACTGTAAAGATCAGATGAAGACAATGAGAGATTAACCCAATAAAGTATTAATTTTGGAAAGTATTAACTTTTTACACTGATAACTGATAATATTAAAAACAATACACTTCATTGGCGCCCGCCGCAAAATAATGATGCCGGATGCCGGATGCAATGATGCATTTCCATTTCTATCGATGTAAAAAACAATTTATATCGAGCACTTTTGTCATTTTTTAGGGTATTTTTGAGTCAATTCGAAAAAAAATGTATATAACAGAGGTGCACGGAAAAATATACAGCCGCTTATTTTTTTATTGTTAAATTTCAATATGCGTATAGGCAAATGCATTAATCTATAAAAATTAATCTATAGAAACTTATTTAAAATTGTATTGTATGTTTATATTATTTTGAACTACAATCACGCATCACAACGCAAGCGTTTTACAACACCAGTAACTAGTTAACTGTAAACTGCCAAAATTTGTTTTCATTTTTCATTGAAAATTATTGATTGTTGCTTGTTGCATTTTTTGTGCAATTAAAATTTCAGCCAGCTACAAAATTAAAAAAACTACAAAAATGGTGCGTTTGTTTTTTGTTTGTTGAATTTGATAAATTCATAAAAATTGTCTTGCAAAAATAATTCTAATTTTCCATCATATCGTAAGGTGTTTTGTGTTTAAAATAATAATAATAATAAATAGCAACTAGCAACAATATAATCGACAAAATTATCCACCATATAGCCGCTTATTTTTAATATGCGTAGGCAAATGCATTAATAACTTTAATTATTTTTTTAAATGAATTGCTAGACAAAAAGCAAAAACAATAATGGCAATTGGCAATAAATGGCTGCAAAAAACCTTGAATTTTCTTATGTATAGGCGCATTAATATGTACTTACATACATGCATACATATTAAATACACTTTAATTTTACTCCCCAGGAGGCCGCATATAAATCATTGTATACAATCTTCTGGAACACTTCTGACCTGACCGCAGGTGGTGGCGTTCTAGCGACAGCTGCACATCTCACAAAGCCTCACTGTCTAATTATTCCTACGCCAGAGGTACTGCCCTTTTATGATGCATATTATCCGCCTGATTATAAAAGTCAAATGATTCACATTGCAACGTAAGAAAATACAAATTAAACATATATTATCAATAATTTAACTATCTTTAAATTGCAGCGCTTTGTTTGGACACTGAAGTGCCCGATTATGATGATTTATGATGCAGCGTTTGGAATTGACCGAGATTAAGTTTGCACAAATGATGGATCGCTTAGAGAAGAGCTCAGGCCAAACCGTTATAACATTTTATGAGGCCAAAACGCCTACTAAATCAGGATGATGAGACAAGCATATCAGTGTATGTGGTTATTTGCGCAGCGCGATCTAAACATGCAGACAGCTAAACATCAAGTGATTTTGTGTTTTTTGCCACATAGCACAAAAGCGACGGCATACTAATGCTGGAGCGCTTTAGCTTTGAGAGAGCAAGCACGCTCTCTAAGCAAGGCCGAAGTCATGCACAAGCAAAACTTCGTGTCTGTTGCTTTGCGACGTCAGCGTCGAAATACGTCACAGCGGCAGAAAATGTTCAATACAAGCGCAAAAAAAAAATGCATATGTATATTTTGCCGACCACTGAAGTAAACTAACACAGGGAAGAAGCAGCACAAACTCAAATACGGTTTTTCTACAATTGTTTCGTTTTTGCAACAATAAAATAATAAAAATCTGTGTAATCCATAGCTACTTTAGCAACAGATTCTGTTAGTATAGATTTTACTCTTCCACTTGGCATTTTTAATTCAAGTATTTGAATTTTAATGCAATTTGTACCAATTTACAAAAACAGGAAAGAAGAAGAAAAGTCAACAGGAGGGATTCACGCTTTGGCCTGTTGACTTTTTCAACAAGTCCTCAAGTCAACACAAAGCGTGAATACCCTAAATATTTGTTCCCCTATCTGTTACAAAACCAACCAAAATTGAGCCATCTTCTTATTTTATTTCTGATAATATGTTCCAGACAAAACTACGACCTTTGCGTTGACCACATATGTATATTATAAATGCCAGTTTTAATTTTTTCGCTTATATTTTCCTCCATATTTTTAAAATAAGCATGTAAACTTGACACAGAACAAAAGAAAAAAATTTTGTGCGTTTTAAATACACATGTGTATTACATTCATTCATTAAATGATCTGGCTGCTGCAAGTGGTGTAATTAAAATAACATCATCATCATCATCATGAAGTGACAGAAGGTGGCAACGAATAGCATAACGTCAGCTCTAAATTTAATAAAAGAACGCACTTTTCGATACAATCCATTATACGAAAAAGAACAAATGCATGTGGAAAACGAATGACTCAGGCAACAAACTTGTTTTCGCAATTTCGTCAAAATTACTATAATATTATAATAATCAAAATAATAATATGATATTAGTTATTATTATGCGAACTTCATTCAGTCAGATCTCTATAAATTAAAAAGTAATAGAAACAGTTTTTAAAATCTAACACAAGAAAATAAATATGTAAAACGATTATTGCTTACTTCCATGAGAGTCTGTAAGTACCACCCTCTTTGATTCACACACACGCACACAATATCAATCAAACCAATACATTCTCAATGCAGACGCAGTAAATAACAACATTCAGCAAAAAAGCCTTGAAGTAACAGTTTTATGTTGCGGTATTCTGGGCCCTGTGCCTGCTATTTTAACTTTTAATAGCCCCCGCCGAGCGAGCAACGACGACTGTCGACTGAAGCGGATTTGTCCTTATTTTACATTTTGTACACTGTTAAATAATAGCAGTGGTTTGTGTCTTTGCTAAGCTTAAAATGCTATTTACCACTGTTTGTACATAGGGTATTCACGTTTTGTGTTGACTTGTTGACTTGCGGACTTGTTGAAAAAGTCAACAGGCCAAAGCGTGAATCCCTCCTGTTGACTTTTTGAGTTGACTTGTTGACTTTTCTTCTTCTTTCCTGTTTTTGTTTACATTTGTAAATTGGTACAAATTGCATTAAAACTCAAAAGGTTCAATTAAAAATGCCAAGTAAAAGAGTAAAATCTATACTAACAGAATCTGTAGCAGAAGTAGCTATGGATTACATAGAGTTGTATTATTTTATTGCTGCAAAAACGAAATACTTGCAGAAAACCCGTATTTGATTTTGTGCTTCCTCTTCTTGTGTTTGTTTACATTTGCAAAATGCTGCAAATAATTATTAAAATTAAAAGTATTGAATTAAAGATGCCGAGTCAAAGCATAAAATCTATTTTAACTAAACCTGTAGGTAAAGTAGCTATGTATTACATCGATTTGTATTATTTTATTGCTGCGAAAATTAAATAATTGCAGAAAACCCGTATTTGATTTTGTGCTTACTCTTCTTGTGTTTGTTTACATTTATAAATTGCTGCAAATAATCATTAAAATAAAAATTTTGATTTAAAAATGCCAAGACTGAGCGTAAAGTCTACTTTGATCGAAGCTGTTGCTAAAGTGGCTTTGGAAATAAATTTTATTGAAGGTTCGTCTGCTAAAACAAATTCATTGCAGAAAAACTAAATTTTGTTTAATACAGATACAATGGGGTTGCGTGGCGACGCACAAATTGACGAAGTTCTACATAGTTATCATAAGGACATGGATGCAATTACACTCACATCGCGGTGACCACTTCAGTCACAAAAATTAAACTTGCAGAATCATGAAGCTTACTTCTCGAGAAAACGAAATTATGCCATTAAATTGCAGGCGATGTGCGATTACAAATTACGGATTCAAGACGTTATTGTCGGATACCCAGGAAGCTGGCACGATGCAAAATTATTTAAAACCGGCAGCATTTATAATCGAAGTTCGGAGTACTTCAGTGGTGAGCAATAGATGGCAGGTGATTCTGCATACCCACTATCAAAATCCGTAATTGTTCCGTATAGAAGCAATTCACACTTCATGAACGCCGAAATGCGGAAACGCTTTAACAGACGCCATAGTCAATACCGCGTCCGAATAGAAAACTGCTTTGGATTACTAAAAAACAAATTTTGCAGCTTGAAGGAAATGCGAATAAGAATTGGAAACCTGGCTAGCAAGAAATTTTTTTGTAAATGGGTAACAGTGTGCTGAATATTACACAACATATTGCTCACTGACGAAAAAGTGGAGAATATGCAACCAGAGAGTGAAGAAGATGATGAATTCTACCAAGAAAGAACTTTCAACTTAAATTATAATGAAGTAAATCGCCAAGCCATTTATAATTTAATGTTTTGAAAATACATTTTATTGATTTTTATATTTTAATTCTATTTCATATTTTTTTATTTCTTTTAAATTTTCAAGTTCAATTTTTGTAAGCTCATAATCATTTTGTATTTTTTTTTCTTCCAACTCAAGCCGCCTTGTCTCAATATTCTGCTTGAAATGCAGTGCTTCCAAGTCAAGTGCCAAGCGCTTTTCATCCTGCTCCAATTGTTTTTGCTCCTTCTTGCGCCTCCACTCCTCACTTGCGGCTTCCATTTTCAATCTTTCCTCGTCGTTTTTGAGCATCTGGGTGCGCTGCATTAAACGACTTTGCTCATTTTCGTGAATAGTCTCCGCTGCAGTTTTTTTTCGTCTCAAACTGCCCACGAAAGATACCTCTGGTACATCCACCTCCGCCTCTACCTCCGTATCTTTCGACATTTTCCTCTGCGAAGTAGACCGATGACATGCTGCTGCTGGTAGCGTTCTCATTGAAGTCTCCCGAATGGAATCCAAAAGCCTCCGCATCTTTCTCTTTTTCAAAGATGGCCTCGAGAGCATTGAAATAAGGGCAAATTTCACGCAATTTTCCTGTAATTGTAGAATTCGTATACATTATTATTTAATAAAAAGAAAACATTTTAATCATCATACCTTGGATTGATAATTGGGAATCGTCGTCATCTAAGCCAGCACCCGTGGAATTGCGCCATTGGTTGGCTTCCGAATTTTCCCCTTGAGCATTGTCCACTTCGCATCAATTTTCAAGTCAGCCAGCATCTTTTTATAGTACAATTGCGCCGTTGGTTTCTGAAAGACAAACGCATTATTTTGTAGACCTAATAGTTCCATAAGTGCAAATCTTACCACGAAGTTCCTATTCTCCAATAAATAATTTACAATTTGCTCCACTTCGTCGCTACTCCACTTTTTCAGCTGCATCGACATCCTGCTACGTTTTGCGTTTGATTCAGCCACTAAAAAAATAACAACAATATTTTATGTACTTAATTTAGTACATAAAATACACAATACTAACTTTTTTTATTTATTTTGTTTTACTTAATTAAATTTGGCACAATAAATTCACCTTTTAATTTATTTAGTTAAAACACTTAATTTGCGTAAATTTTGGCGCTCTTTTTTTCAACGAGTGTCAGGGAACTCGTTGTTTTTCATACCACGAATTGGCTAAAAAATGGCAAATGCGTTAGTGCTGCAAAGGCAGCGAATTACCATATTGTGCAAAACTTTCTCAACATGTCAACAGCAAAAAGTAGACTAGGCTCTGGGTTGAGGAAAAGTTGAGTTGAGAGTTGAAACACAGGGTTGTATTTTGCCATACATTTTGTTTTTGTAAAAGTCCGCAAGTCAACAAGTCAACACAAAGCATGAATACCCTAATTAAGATATTTTCACCAAATTTGGTTCTTATGCCGCATAAGTTATGCGTATTTATAACCCCGAAGACGACCTACAAGGTTTTGACCGGTTTGCGCAAATATTTCTTATAGCTGCCATATAACCTATTTGTACCAACATTGTTGTTTTTTCAGCTATTGAATGAAAACTCGATTTGTACACATATTTTAAGAAGCTACAAATTTTTTGTCTATTGTTAAATTAGTTTTAAATATTAAATCAAATATTTGAACAATAAAATATCTCTTAACATTCAATATATTTATTCCTCAGAGCCACTTAATTTTAATTAATCTGCAAGTTCTGGTGATCGTAGCAAGTCAATAAGTTCAGCTGGAATGTGTTTTATTTTTTTTCTTGTTTTGACGAGATATATGTACACTGGACAACAGGGGATCAGAGCTATACATAGCTCTGTTGAAAAAATCTGTGATGTCTAGCCGACTACATTTTCTGGCATGGTCCCTTCTATCGCTTTTGTACAATTTATTTCTCGATTCTGATGCTTGTTCTGCTAAGCAGCCAACTGGAATCAAACAGTTGTCAATTATTTCATGCCCATGAAGCAATACATTGTGAACTGTTGGAGACATAGGATACCAAAAATACTTATTAAGTTATGCCCTATAAGTTTTGGCACAGAATGTTTTAAATTTCTGAGAGTTTATCTTGTGTTCAAACGAAATTGTGACTAATATGATATAAAAATTTTGCACTATTTCGTAGTCTACATCTAAAATCGACGATAGTAGTGATGCATTAGAAAAAGCTCTTCTGGCCGTGTTGCCGTCATTTGTGTTTCCACTGCCATTTGCTTTTGGCTTGTCCACATGAAGGCCCACTTGTTGTAACATTTCCTGTTGTATAAATAGTTTTCGTGACGCTAATTGAGGTTTTCTTAACAATAACTCAAAGAAGCGGAGTGGAGTGGGCTTATTCCATATTAAAAACTGATGAGCTAAAATCGAGAATATTCAACAATTGACTTGGTTTTGCACCACAATTTGGACAAGGTTGACAAGAATACGTTTCTGTCACTATGTTCAATACTTTGCCATCTATAAGAATCATTTGGCCAGTATATCAACAAATATTTTTTTTCACTGTAAATATATGTAGAAATATGTTATCAATTTGCGTATTTGAGCATCTAAGTTTTCTTTTTCCTTTAAAATCAGTATGGCATTACTTTAGCATATTTAATAATTTTTCTTTAACTCGAAGGGATTTGTATATGTAGTCTTTGCAATTTGTAACTAATATATTTTATACGCACTTATCAAGCGATAAGGCTTGCGCCCCTTTGCTCCCCGCGGAGCCATAGGACCATATATATATCATGCGATTTGGCGGCTATGCCGTTCTTACAACACGTTTAACTCCTCCATAGTCGCCAGGCCTGATGACGAATGAAGACGCTTTTTGGAACTTCAAAAGAGTAAGCATATTATATACTTACATATTACAAATGCTACATATACACACCATACCATAGGTAGAGTTAGGGCAATAACAAATAAACTTATTAATATAAGTAAATATAATAGGTAAAAAAATAAGTAAAGTAAATCAATTCCGGTAATTTCATCGTATAAGATGGGTTGTACGCCGCCTGGCGGTATACGTTTATACAGTAAACGCAGGTACATAAAGGCGTGGTTGATGTGCATGTAGTAAGTCCGGGTGTTGTATACACATAAAAGAGTATAGAGAGGTCTGTCCATATACCTCGAAGAACAATGATGTTGGGGTTCTTCGTCTATACCCGCCCTACCTGTAAATGCAAAAACTAAACAATATCCTTGCATCTACCCTTATAATGGCTGCTAAATAGTTATCATTGGAGCCCGTCTAATAAATTAGTACAAATTCATATTAATCTTAATTATAATTCATGTAAATATATATTCAAGAAAATAGCAAACGACTTCATGTTTTGTTAGTTTAACAAATAAAGGACTTAAACTAACCAATAACTTTAGAAATTCATATAAAAAAATGGAAATTACAATGTGTGATTTTACTTAATTTTGTCAAACGACTTATGGTCGGTTCCTCCCTTACAACATTAAAATATTACTACAAAACTCGGCAGTTAATGCAAAAGAACTTGGTTTTCAAGTTTAAACTGGCGATGGCCAAGTATGTGCACACATGTATCAAAACTTATCAACACTTATATAAACTAACTCTTTTTATGGAATGTTGCTGCTGTGCCGTACTCACACGTATACAAAATGGTCCATCGATGTCAGCAGCCCTGGTGACTGATGTCCTGTTTTAGGGGTTTCAAATGGTCTAGAAATATATAAAATGCTGATTTGACACGTGTATATACATACCAGAGGCTTAACCTACTTAACTTTACAATTTAATAACATAAACAAGGTATTGTTGCTTAACAATAAGGTGATGCGACGGAAAACGGAGTCTTAATACTCAAAAATAATTAAGCTTGTGGAGATAAACGTATGTGGTTCCAGCCCAACTACCATCCTGAACTGCTACTACGTTGACGCTGGCTGCATGGCCCAACCCGATCTTTCATCGTGGTTACTGCACGAGGTTCATCTGCTTGAAGCAAGTGCCAATGGGTTGTGGTTTTATTTCTTTCCCAAAATCGATTTAGTGCAGCATTGTGGCCAACGCTGCCTTAAGGTGCGTGGCACTAACGCACTATGTGTCTTAAGCCGGTCCCAGCAGCGGTGATTTTATTTTAAAACTGAGAGTCAAAAATTCTTTACCCGGCTATGGGTGGTTTTATGCGGGGCTTGGATGGCCTATGCACGGCCTTCTTAATGCAATAATACCTGCTAATTGGTGAGAATTAGGCAAAATTCCCTACATGAAATATTTTCGTACCTGCTGATACAATTTGATTTAAATTGCATAAAATTCCAATGAAAGCAAAAACGTTAACCGCCAGCGCCTAGCTTAGGGGTTAAATATAATTTTGCGCCTTTTGTTAAGCCTGGATGGCTGATATGCTTATAATAAAAACTTGATTCAAATTTTTTTTTCTCTGGCTTGCAACTTATGTACTGCACTTGTCGGCGTCGCAAAAAAAAAGAATGGCTGCCGTGGCGTTCAGCCTTACCAGAGTGGGTGGTGATACAAATAAGATCGGCAAGCATCGATAACTGCGATGAAGAGTTTTGCAACACTATAATCGAAATATCGCACAATCATCGGCATAATAGGCGCAATTAAATTGAATTTAAAGACAATTAGAAAATTGTCAACTATTGTATAAATGTGTTCGCATATAAAAAGTGCAATAAATAAAATAATTAGAAGATGCTAGGTGCACGTGCTGAAATAGAAATAAAGTAAAGCAAGTTGGACAGCAGTAGCTGTAAAATGATGCGCGTTGCCAACTATATTTTGTTTACATTTTGTGCTGGTTGCAACAACAAAGTGTTCGGAATATATCAAACACTAATTTAATCAAGCACGTCTTATTGGCTTGATAGTGGAAAATAAAATGAAGGCTTCCGCCCGCAGGAAATGAATACTAGAAGCTGAGCCTTGCTATCCACGCAGCATGATCAGCTGTTGCTCATCGATTTTTAATGACATCGCATGTTTTTAATTAGTGGTAATCACAAAGTTTTTCAATATTTATTTCGGTAGGACAACAGTTTATTAATGATAGCGATACCAAATGAGTGTCAGTTAATGAATTTCTTTGTTTATTTTTTATTTTTGTCATTGTGGAAAATGTGGATTCGCATATGTATGTGGTGCAAAACATAGAGTGTAATTTGTAGGCTGTCTTTTGCGTGTTTCTACTTCGTTGCGCAAATAGCATTCCTAAATTGATCTCCTTTTTGCAAAGGCAGTGACAGATCTTGACGCATTTTCTCAAGTTCTTTTCTTAAAATGGGTTTTTATTTATCTCAATCATCCAATGAATACCGCGTATGTCTTTCTTTGAACCTGAAATCTTCAATCAGAGAGTATTGACGGCCTAGGAATCTATTTTTGCGTGGTTTAAGTACTGTTTGTATATTTTTTGGGTTTTCTTTAAATTTGCTAAGTTTCCCTTTGCACTTAATATGTGAGGCATTCGAGAAAAATTGTGATTAGCATCGCTTATATCAAAGATATGTTTATTTTTGCCTTGAAGAATTAAATTTAACTGATTTTTAATGAGAGTAATATCGGCAAGAAAAGCTAAATCTAAAAGAAATTCTGAACTACGCAGTGAAGAAATTAGCTCCCTATCTTTTAGTAACGCTTTGATAAAAGCTGTCGAGTTATATCAACGAAGTTATTTCAACGAACTTTGCACCCAAAAGTGGCGCTGGAGCAACAAGCTGAAGAAAAAAAAAATAAATGTAAAGAAATTGAGTTTACTCAGTTAAGTTTATTGGAGTCGATTTTGTATGAAATATAATAAGAAATTAGTTAATTTAGTGTAAGTGATGAATCATTGTCAATGCAAATATATTATTTAAATCATATTTTTATTATTTATTGTGTTTCGCTGTCTCCAGCCGCCGCGTTCTGCCAAGTTACAGACCCTTCTGTGGAGTTAATAAATTGTTTAATGTGGTCTCTGATCATTTTTGGGCCAAAAATTACAATGTTAAGAAAAGAGTGATTTTTTTCGACATAGTAAGTCGAAAATGGGTTAAATTTTGATTAAACAGCTTGTTGAGCTAACAATATTTTTTGCTAGCATTTAACCAAGTATTGAATAATAATAAATAAATGAATTAACTTGTATGCGATTTATTATAATGTAAAGGTTTATGCAGCGATATACATATGTGTAATTATTGGTATAAGAAAAGGTGCGAAATGCGTTGAGGTAAGGTTAGCGACGATATATTACTGATCTGTATCAGCAAATTATTAGGCAGATTAGCCGCCAATGTGTTAAGCGACAAATCTGAGGGAGGTCGGCGTTGTAGCCGCATGCAATGCGCTTGCGCGAAAGCTTACTTAGCTTAAAGAGAGTTATAATAAGAGAATTATCTTGCCGCGCAGGGCAAGTTACAAAATAAAGAGAAGCATTGTAGATGTATAATTAAATTATAGCTGCTGGACCAAACACAGCTTTTCTTATTTATTTGCATAAATAATTGGCCTGAAAAAGGCAGATATTTATGTTTTTTTATTTTTTACTACTTTTTGAGTGATTTTCAGTCTAATTTGTTAAGGTCTCTTATTTACTTTTTTCGTTTCACACTACTCTTGAATTATCACTTTTTGTACACATAAATATTTATATTTTTTTTTATTGTTAGTGTAGAAACAAGAATTTCTAAAATTTACATGAAGAAATGCATAAAGCTAAAGAGGTGGAAAAATTTGTCGCGTACTGAATGTCATGTACTTATTCAGACTTATAAAAAAATAACGAGTATATACATTTTAACAAAATAAAGTCTAAAAGAAAGCTACAATATTTCACATTAGTTACAAAATTGCTTTTAATTATGTTATATTATTTCGAAGATTTTTACATTTTTGTAGATGCAGTCGAAAACGACACTTACCTTTTGCACTACACATACAGGTACAAAAAGAGTATCAAAAAATAAAACAAGAAAAAAAAAATTGTATTTTTTCTTTACTGTTTTGCGTACGAATGTCGCGTACGCGATCCTGAAAGTGCCCATATACAATAACCCATTATGCTGTTCTACTAACATTTATCCAATGAACTGTTTATGTTAGAAAATAACTCGAGTAGCTGCGTCAAGATCTGTCACTGCGAATCCACAATGACCACAATTTGAAAACTGACGCAAACAACAATAGTGAAGATACAAAAAATAAATAGAAAAAATGTAATACAGTCGAGGCGGTGCCCGACAGTGTAATACCCTGTACCTTTTTTTCTCGAAAAAAGTTTTATTCCTGCATATTCTTACTAAGAATTTCCAATTGGAACATTTTTTTGTTGGTGCAAAACGATATTTATACCTATAAGTTCCACAAATTTTAACCGATTTTGATGAAAATCGAAATTTACGTCATAGAAGTTATTTAAAGTAAATGAGGAAAGTTTTAAGGGGATGTGTTGAGGGGTGTGGGAGAAAACACGATAAATCGGTTGCGGGGGGTGGGGGGCCTGCATTGATAAAAGTTTGATGTAGATTGGTTCATTAGAGCCACATGAATCAGCTTACCAAAAATTGTTATTCTAGTCCATTTGTTACTATAATTACGTAGAGTCAAATATTGACGCAATTTATAGGGAAGGGGTAGTGAAATTTGTACATTTTAGGCTATAACTTTTGTTGTATTTGTCCGATTTTGTTTATTTTTGACATACAGATGCATTAAACTACAATGCATCGCTCTGTTAAATTTCAGACTAAAATATTAAACGGTGTAGTCAAAAACCGCGAAACTCTGCTACGGGGAAACGGGGAAAGATATGGACATGATTCAACAAACTTGATCTTCTCAGGAAATATGCGCATCAGCTGGTAAAGTTTCGTATCTCTAACTCTTATAGTCTCCGAGATCTAGGTGTTCATACAGACGGACAGACGGACATGGCTCAATCGCTACCCGAGGTTATGATAAGCATTTTGGTATAATGGACTTGGGGTCTGCCACGCCTCCTTCTTGCCGTTACATACATTGCACAAATCTAGTATACCCTTTGTACCTATAGGTACAGGGTATAAAAATAAATATAAAACAATTTGCTGTACAGCGCATTGCGCAGTGTATAGCTTATATACTGACACACTCGCTGTTTTCGGTCGCTCTCTTTTTCCCATCTCTGCTTTTGGGTTGCAAACGTTGTCTCTTTTCTTCAACCTTTTATTATACCGAGCGGCCATCTTTGTTTCGGGCTTGCATAAGCAGCGTGGCTGGTTTGCTTCTCTGACCCTCTCTCTCACTCAACCAGTAAACCTATGGGAAGCGAGGCCGACTGAGTGATAATGATGGCAGCCAAAATTCATGTTGCAATAAATATGGCGTTCAAAGGGTCTAGCTGGATAAGGTACTGGGAATTGCCCCCAGCGATTTTTGAACTTACTTTTTGTTTAATGAAGGTTGGCAATAGAGCCATTTAAAAAAAAAATACTGAATTTTTTTTAACCAACAATTTTCTTAAAAAAAAAAAAAATTCACACACTAAATATTTTTATGTAGCGATTAACTTTTTTTCATCAATATTGGATCATAACCTAATCTATATCGGTTGATTTCCAAATAAAAATATATATAAAAAAAAAATAATATAATATGAATTTTCTTATTATACCCTGTACCGTATGTTACAAAGGGTATATTGTGTTTGTGCAAGCCGAAAATGTATGTAACGTACAGAAGGAGACGTCGGAGACCCCCAAAGTTACCTAAAGTATGATCAGAGTGACTAGAGAAGTCGATATACCCATGTCCGTCTGTCCGTCCGTTCGTATGAACGCCTAGATCTCAGAGATGGTAAGAGCTAGAGCAACCAAACTTTCAGATTAGATCCCTTATTAATCCATAGGAGACAAGTTTATTTTATTTTTTTGATATCGGGATTACATTATATAGCTCCCATAGGGGTGTTTCAGAGGACCTCGAAAAAAAGAAAAAGTTTTAGATGGATAATTCGTTTGTTTACGAAGATATCATAACCAAATTTGGCGATCGAAAGATTTTTGGAGACCCAAATTTTATCAAAATCGGTTGACTATATCATATAGCTCCCATAGGATCGATCCGTCAAAAAAACGCTTTTTTTACAAAATTCATTGTGTTTCGTTTGTTTGTGAAGATATTGTAGCCAAATTTGGCATTAAGAAGTTTTTTAGAGTTCCCAAGCACTGTAGCAAATTTGATAAAAATCGGTTGGCTAAATCATATAGCTCCCATAGGCACGATCCGTCAAAAAAACGCTTTTTTTACAAAATTCGTTGTGTTTCGTTTGTTTGTGAAGATATTGTAACCAAATTTGTCGTTAAGAAGTTTTTTTAGAGTTCGCAAGCACTGTAGCAAATTTGATCAAAATCGGTTGACTATATCATATAGCTCCCATAGGATCGATCGGTCGAAAAATGTTTTTTGTACAAAATTCGTTGTGTTTCGTTTGTTTGTGAAGATATTGTAACCAAACTTGGCGTTAAGAAGTTTTTTAGAGTTCCCAAGCACTGTAGCAAATTTGATAAAAATCAGTTGGCTATATCATATAGCTCCCATAGGCACGATCCGTCAAAAAAACGCTTTTTTTACAAAATTCGTTGTGTTTCGTTTGTTTGTGAAGATATTGTAACCAAATTTGGCGTTAAGACGTTTTTTAGAGTTCGCAAGCACTGTAGCAAATTTGATCAAAATCGGTTGACTATATCATATAGCTCCCATAGGACCAATCGGTCAAAAAAGCGTTTTTTGTACAAAATTCGTTGTGTTTCGTTTGGTTTTGAAGATATCGGAACCAAATATGGCAGTCGGAAGTTTTTTATAGTTTCCAATCAGTGTACTAAATTGGGTTAAAATCGGTTGACTATATCATATAGTCCTCATAGGACCGATCGGTCAAAAAAATTGTTGGTTTATGAAAATATCGTAGCCAAAGCCGAATAAAATATCTTTTGGAGGTCTTAAGCAATATTTCGGACTTAATTGCAATGTGGTGGTACAGGGTATCCCAAAGTCGTCTGCGCCCGACTTTAACGTACGCCATCTTTTTTATTAAAGTATGTTAATCACCATTTTTTTTAAGCAAGTGAAAGTATGCACTCGCACGGCTTGTTGGCCACGCACAATCGTTTAAGCGCATTGATGCGTCGCAAAATAGACATATTCCGCAATGCGCCGACTGTTCCAATAATTCCTACTGGAGTGCTTGTTAGTAGCACTTCCAGTAACGGATCTTATGCACTGTGTATTTGTCTCGCTCGCACCTGCACGAATTGCGGCTTGAGCCGGACACATTCTGGACTGTAGCAGCTACTGCGATAGCTTCTGCAATTAAGAATGTGACCGGCTCAAATCAGTAAGTGAAAGAACTTGATTGAGTGCACTCAGGACCGTATGTGAGGCGCAGGCAAACCAAAAGTGTAAAGCCGGGAATTCGCATACACCGTTTTCGTTGACGAAAACTGAAAAACGTTGTTGTATGGTGCCGTTTCGTTGCTATTCCGTTGCTGTATCGTTGTACGTTTTCGTTGATGGCAAAGCCTCATGCAACAGAAAAATTTATTGCAAATTTTTTCTTCAGTCTATAATAGAATTTTGTACATTGCTTTTGCGAATGAAAGTGTTCCTGAATAAAAATATGAATTATAGTGCTGAGGAGATTGACGATGCAAATCGTCGCATAGCCGCATATAATAGGGCTCAGCAGCAATTCGAAGACGACATTTTATTATTTGTATTTTCATTAAAAACAAAAAAGAAGAGGCAAAAGGTTCATACAATGTACAAACAGCGGTCCCAAGAAGATGCTCATTCTGTTTTGGTTGATCGATATTTGATGGATGATGATACCAAATTCAAAGAATATTTTCGATTGAGTCCTGAACTTTTTGCCTCTGTTCTTGAATCAATCAAATGTGACTTCAAGGGAATACCTACAACCTGGAATAGGAATCCAATGGCGCCAAGACAAAAGCTTTTTATTACTTTGAGGTAATTTTTTTTTTTTAAATATATATTTATGCATTATTATTAAGAGGAATTTTCATCAGCTTGCGGTGTATACAAAATTTCAGCTTGTGAAAGGAGCTGGTTTTGTTCGGCCAATGAAACTTCTTCTTCACCGACAAGCTGCGATATTTTTAATTTCAACTTTGCCATTGACAATGGTGAAAGTGAGCGCATTGTGTCTGCAATTGAATCAAAAAAGCGATCCAAATGGTCCTTTGGAGCAGGCTGCGGTGGCAAAAAGTCCACAGGATTTGGCTTACGAGATTATATAATCTCGTATAAAAGATCAATGGAATTACGTTGTTCAGATTGCCTTTTTTTTTTAGTTGGCGGTGGAGCTTCCACATCAATGCCACTACAACCATAAGTATCTGCTCCATCATCATTGTGTATGGGTTCCTCCAATATCGCTTCAAAATCTGTAAGCTCCATTCCTGAGTTGGATGCGGTTGTTGAAGCGGATTCGTTGCTGTCTTGCACATTGGTTACAGTTCTGAAAGAATATTTGCGTTAAGGAAAATATTTCAAGAAAATAAAAAATAATTAACTTACTGTCGCTACAGAATTGATGTATCCAACAGAAACATAAGTGATTCATCTCGCTTCGTAGCGGTTGCCGGTTTTCCTGTTGATTTTTTTGCCTGGTTACGAACAAAATAATCTCGCATATGTGCCCATTTTTTCTTCACAACATCAACTGAAACATTAGAACAAAAATCAATTGGATATGCTATTCTTTTCAGATATTTAGCGACTTATGAAACATTTGCATCTTTGGCATTTCAATTCAGAGCACACCGATCAACAATTGGCAAAATTGTTGCACAATGTTTAAATTCCATTGTGAAACGTTTACTGCAATCAATTATGCCAGACCCAACCACTGAATCTTTGAAACAAAATATTCCGGAATTTTTATCAAAATGGAACTATCCAAATTGCTGTGGTGCAATTGATGATAGGCATATCCGTATCAAGTGTCCACCGAAGGCTGCCTCGGCTTTTTTCAACTACAAAGATTTTCATTCAATTGTACTCTTGGCTATTGTCGATGCAAATTATAAATTCATAGCCGTCGACGTAGGCTCATATGGCCGAGAGGGCGATGCAGGTAGTCCAAGTGAAATTATTAATTGAATTACGAAATTAACGAAATATAATATTACAGGCATTTTTTTGAAAATCACAATGGGCCAAAAACTGAACAATGAGCTAGTTAATATTCCACCACCGATGGCTTTACCATACACTGAAACAGTTCTGCCGAATGTGATTCTTGGTGATGAAGCGTTTGCCTTGCACAAAAATTTAACGAAACCTTTTCCAAGACAACAATCGCTACATGATCGATCAAAGGCTATTTATAACTATCGGCATTCGCGTGCTAGAAGAAAGAAGAACGACCGAGAACGCATTCGGAATAATGGCATCATATTTCCGTGTTTTTCACACACCAATCGGTATTGCTACGTTGAAAACAATAGATAATGTTGTTGTTGCTGGTTGCTGCATGTATATTGCACAACATGATGCGGTCTGAACAAATAACAACAGTTTGACAGCCGCCTTTTTTAGGCAATGCGTAGTAAAGATGCAGGTGTTCATTTGATTTTATTCTCTTTACGCCTTGCTCGCTTTTCGTCTTGTTCGCCTTTCGCCTTGTGTTTGCATTTTGCAAGCATGGCAAACAGCAAACATAATACAAGAAAGTGTTTTTTATCAAAAATAATAAAAAGATGAAATTTCATATTGGTTGCAAATTATTTTATTTTTTGATAATTTTTGTTAAAGAACAAAGTATGCAATGTTGTTAAATAATTAAAAAGTTTTAAGCGGTATAATAAAAAAAAAAAAAATGCGTTTGTTGTGATTCACTATATAAAATAAATGATAATTTTTTTTCTATTATATTGTTAAAAACCTAATAATTAACAACATTGCATACTTTATTTTATGAAAAAATCACCATAGCGTATCAAAAGAGAATTTCGTCGCTGCAGCAACGAAAAAAACCTACTTGAGGGTTGTTTTCGTTGCTGCAGCGACGAAATCTCTCTTTTGATACGCTGCAGCGCGCTGTGGTGATTTTTTCATAAAACAAAGTATGCAATGTTGTTAGTTATTAGGTTTTTAACAATAAATAGAAAAAAAAATTAGCATTTATTATTTTTAGTTAATCACAATCAAGAAAAAAAGAAAAGAGTTGGCAGCGCCAACACGTGTGCGGAAAAAATTTTCTTCGGTTGCAAAAAATTAAATTGTTACAATTTTAATTTATGGACAAGTCCACCAACGTGGCAATATATATATTTTACTTGTGTACATTAATGTTTATGTGCAAAAAAAAAAAAAACTTACTAACTATAACAACACATAAAAAAAAAAAATAAAAAAAATTTTGTGCAGTCACAGTGCAAATTTTGTGTGAGACTTTTCTGACAGCTGTCATTGTGCTACGCGTGCGCACTTTTTACGTTCGCACACAATCACGTGCATTTAGTGTACGTGGCTAGTATGTATGCGCAGCATGCTCAAAATACGTCTGACATCTGCTCTAATAATGAAAAGCAGAGTAAACTTAATGAAAACATAACCTTACAAAACGCAAGAAAAAGAAAAAACAATATGAATAATCAAGAGAAACCAAAGAATTACTCGATGTTGAAGTAGATGAAGCAGGTGTAGAAGAATATATAAAAAAATTTGAGGACCATGTATCGCAGAGTTTTAAAAAAGCAGAGCTCCAGACGGCTGTAGGCTCATCTCAAAAGGCTTCGCTATCGGATAAGGACTCAGCCAATCCAGAGGCAAGTGTATCTAGCCGTAATACTAAAACAGACAATAAAAGCTACAATAAAAAAATACCACCCATAATAATTTACGATATCGAAACAAATAAACTTATAGAGTTTCTGACTGAGGGGCTTAAAATCACCAAGTTTAAAATTAAAGAAAATAGCTCAAAAAAGCAAACTCTTTTTATTCAAGATCTTGACAACTACAGCAAAATAAAATCATTTCTTATTAAAATGGGTGTTAAATTCTATACTTACACCCCAAAATCTATAAAAACAAAACCCTATCTGCTTAAAGGTCTAAATGCTAATACAGATATTGAAACAATTTTCATCGAACTTCGGACGCTAGAGAATAAAAAACTCAAATTTACGAATGTTTCTGCATTTAAGATAAAAACTTCTTCAAGACTATAAGTCGCTTTGCCTATATTTTTTGTGCAAGTCACAGCTGACAGTGACGTAAACATGCTTAAAAAAATTATAAATCTTTTATATCGTTGCATTTATTGGGAACCCTTGAAAAGAGAAGTTATACCTCAATGCAGAAACTGTCAAGGCTTTTTCCATAGCGCTGCAAACTGTTTTCTTCCCCCAAAATGTGTTAAATGTGGAGCCAATCATAAAAGTAACGAGTGTAATGTGAGCACCAATTCTGGCGAAGACAGGAGTAAACTATTTTGCATTATATGCAATAAACCCGGTCACCCTGCATCATACAGAGGTTGCGAAAAATAGTAGCTTCTACAAGAAAAAATTAGAGCTAAAAAACAAAATTTAGCAGAAAAAAAAAAAATGTTTAAATCCAACTACATAAACAAGAATATAAGTTTTGCTAACGCTGTTAAATCTCATTTGCCCATTGTTCCTCAAGAGCAGGACTTATTAGCTTTAAACAATAACAACACATTAGTTGATCTCAAAAATATGATACAAAGTCTAACACAACAAATTGTTACTTTTAAGCATGAACTCACTATGCAATCAAATAGAATTGACGCAATTTTCACAATAATGGAATCTTAAATGCCTACTATCAACGAGCTAAGCATAATTTCTATAAACGTAAACTCTCTAATTAACCTATATAGAAGAGTATAGATGCAGAAATTCCTATATTACCACAATCCAGATATCGTACTAATCAATGAAACAAAACTTAATCCAAATCACAAACTTTGCTTCAAAAACTACAACATGTTTAGAAAAGACAGGATGAACTCTAAGCAAGGAGGCGGAACAGCGGTTCTTGTAAAAAAAAACTTAACATGCTCATTTTATACAAATACTAAAATTAGCTCATTTGTCCATCTTGAAACATGTATCATAAAAATGCCAATGAGTGACAATTGCCAATTGTTCATTATAGCAGCATACTACCCTAGCGGTAACAATGATACATTCTTTCAATCTGAAATTAATTCGCTTTTTGAATCTCTACATCTAAATTGCAACAATCACTACTATATTCTAGCTGGGGATCTGAATTGCAAGCACACAGACTGGTGTAACACCTCAAACAACCCAAAAGGCCAAATACTAAGACGTTGGTTGGATTCTAGTTCTATCTTATTTAAATGCAACTTGTTTGCCTCATCTTCCCCTTCTTTTCCAAGATCTGCATCTTTCCTGGACATCTGTTTACTGGACGCCAGACTTTCAATTAAAAAAGAAAACGACTCAACTAATTGCTTAAAAACAATTGAATACGACAGCGATCATAATGCCCTCCATATCATAATTTCGTCTAATGATGAATTCAAATTTGATGTAATTAATGTAAACTCAACGAGCAAATTCAATTTCAAAAAAACGTGTTGGCTGAATTTTCAAAAACATATAAACACGCAATTACTTCAACAATCAATAATTCCAAACGATAGAAATCTCTCAAATACCGAAATAGACAATCATCTTGATCAAATTAATAATATAATATCTAACGCAATTAAATCCAAAGTACCCAAATACAAAGATTCCGATCATACTCAAAAATTCCTTAATGCAACAATAAACAAACTATATAAAGAAAAAAGTAAAACACTGTCGCGAATTAAATCCTATAACCGTCTTTCAAGTAATATGTCGTCATCGGATATAAAATGGGAAAAATCTAAATTAAAGCTTATTAAAAAATTAATAAATGAAAACTTAAAAATTTCAATTAACAATTTCTATAAAAATAAACTGAAACAACTGGATACCGTAGACTCATCACAAATGTTCCAACAAATTAAAAGCAGCCTCAAAGAAAAATCAATAAATCTAGATCTTCAGACAATCAAAATACCTCATAGCTTGAGTGACATTATAGAAAAAGCCGAAATACCTGCAGAAAGCATTGAAATGGATGTAAACTATCCTATTTAGACCTCCTGTCTATAAATGCAACAATAACCTACGAAAAAATTGGAAATCTTTCGGCATCGCAACTCCGAATGGTGGAGGATTAATAAACAACAATGATACTGTCAATTACTTAGGGGTAAGAATTGATAAGTTCTTATATTTTGATAAACACATTCAACAACAAATTATTAAAGCCAAAAACAATCATTTATCCGTCCAATTATAACATACGCTTGTCCTATTTGGTTCAACATATCACCATCATACATGGAAAGATTAAGTAAATTTGAGAGAGAGTGCCTAAGAGTTTGCACCTCAATGCACAGAACGCCGCAAAGTGACTTCTTAAAACTCTATTCAAACAAAAAAATTTACAACTCTACAAAAATTATAAGGATTGATAACTTCATTATTGATCTTATCAGAAAACACATCGTTCGAAGCTTTGACTGTATAAATAACAATCTTATTTTGGCTCCTTATTATACCTGCGATGAATATCTGGAAAAATGTTTACTATCCGGCTATGTTCCTTCTGAAGCCTTTTTGTATTTGGACAAAATGGGATACATTCAGAACTCCGAAGGGATCCCCTACTTCTATCATGTCTACAGAAGAGCAAACAAGAAATCCGTAAATATAACAGATATAGTAAGCTGTACCAACTTGAGATTTGACACAAGTATGTCTCGTAACGACTTGTCTTACATTTTAAACAATTTTATCAAAAAACGCTTTTGTTGGCAACATATGTAAATTTGATAATATTATTATTTTATATATATATAATATGTATATATTTTTTTTTTTCTCACACCTTTTATAAATAACTCTTATTTAATGTAATGTTTTTATATAATTTTTTCATTACAATCTATATCTTTTTTTCTTTTACTATATACTATGTACTAGCAAAGAATATAGAATATAGAGATGCGCATTCTATGTAGTTCTATATTCTTTGGTACTAGTCAATATAGTTTTAATATTTGTACTATTAATTTTAAAATGTTAATTTGATATGCCAAAGTTTGAGTACCCGTGCGGGGTCAGTGCTTTAAATAATAAAATTTTTTTCAACTAATGTTTATAATAGTAATTAAATAATATTGTATGAAATAAATAAACATCTTTAAAAAAAAAAAAAAAAAAGTTAATCACAATCAACGAAAACAACCCACATAAAGTTTTCGGCAACGAAAATTTTTCGTTTAGATTTAGATTTAGATTTTTATGCTCAAAGTATGCAACAAATATTTTAAGCAAGCTGTCCCCAAGTCCAATATGAAAAAAAATCAAAAGGCTTGCGCAAAATTGCAGATGCCCCATTATATTCGTAATCGCAACCTTCACAAGGATCTAGGTGACTTGTTGAATAAACTAAACGACCGACGACCGATATGCGGATCGCGATCACACCTGGCCGGAGATATCCAACATTATCCAAATACCAAATACCAAATAATAAATAAAAACATACAAAAACCAAAAAATACGTAGTAAAATGTGCACTGGAAATTAACTTTACATTTTTGATTGTATAATGGTACTTTTTATTTCAACTAATATTCAATAACTTATTCCAAAATATTAGGCTCATTATAGCTCTAAATTTAATTTTAATTAAGTATTAAGTAGGAGCTGTTTATAAGTAAATAAATAAAAATGAATTATTCCAAAATTTTACATAAAATAATAAATATATGAATCCAATCAGTTTTTTTAAACAATCGTAAGAATTCTAGTTCTTCAAAAGAGGAGTTGAATGGAATGGAATCCTGAATCCTGAATCACACAATCATTCATTATTTAATTAGCGGCGCTTGCTTTAGAAGTTGTTGCTGCTTTTTCCCCTTCCACAGGCGGCTCAGGCTCGAGTGCCACCTCCAGCTGCGCCAGCTGCCGCTCAAGCTCTACTATACGTGATTTTTTATTATTAATTAGCAGAATGAATTTCTTAAGCAGCTTGGTTTCTTGAATTTTCGATTCCTCCACATATTGTTTGTATTCTGCCAATACTCCTCTATGTTTATTTGAGGCGATTGCAGCATCTAATAGTTCAAAACAATTTGATATCTTATGCAGCTCAACTTCCATGTACACTGATGATGATGTTTCACAGCCTCCTTGACATTTGTACAGCTTAAATAATGGCGGGTCCTCATTGCAGCTCAATTCATAGTCAAATCCGACCAGACCCATATCTGTGGACAGTGCCTTCTTGCACTCATTGTAAAATTCTTCATATGGCTGATCCTTATTGCGGAGCTCTGCAAACTTAGTTGTACCTCTATAGCTTTGATTGTTTTTTGTTAGCAAAATATGAAATTGTACTTCATGCTCTTTATCTAACCACTTGCTATGGGTATAAATAAAATGCTTTGCGTCGTCAACTTGACTTGTGCCACGTTGCACAAGCTTTGTAAAAAATGAGTTGCTCAATTAGAAAAATATTAATTTGGTTTAAATTTTTTTTTGTAAAAATTTGGTTTTGCTGACCCTCCAACACTCAACTAATAGTCATCGATATAGATAAAAATAGTTTTTTAGTGTTGGGTTGCTTTTAATTTTTTATGGGGTACATATATTTTTTTTACCTCCCACACCCACCACCCACCACCTACGCTGGTTTTTATTTTTGGCCATGGTGGCAGCCTTAATTCCACAACTAACGGAATAATGTTGAATTTAGGTATCTATAAATTATAAATAAATATATATTAATACAAAAATAAAAAATTATTAAACAATAAAAAACATAATAAATATACATAGAAAGGAGTTTGTATTGTTGCAAATTGTTGTTTATATGTTTTTTTTTTTGTCTGCTTTTGCTGCTTTCGTCAATTTTTTGGACAGGGTGGCAAGCCTAATTACCATTTTGATTTTACGCGCATTAAGAGTGCAAATCAAAAACTAAAAACTAAAAATTATAATGTTTAAAAAGTGCATTATAAAAAAATGTAATGGGAGAAATTTATTTTCATTCCCGAAAGAAAAAATTGCATGTGAAACATGGTGCAATAACTTACAAATTGCTGAAAATGCAATTAGCACATATTCTCGAATATGCAGCAGGCATTTCGACTCTAAGTGGGTAGGCAACGGCCGATTGCGGAAGGGGGCAATACCCACTGACTTAGCAGGTAAGTGATGATAATTTTATTATTATTATTATTGTTATAGATAGAGAAGTTTACAAAACTAAACTAACTTAGGTGGTATAGCACTGGCTGCGGGGCCTTGGCTATGTTGGTTGACTTAGAATTTGAGGTAATTAAGTAATTGTTGTTTTTATGTTTTTGTTTATTTTATTATGTTTGTTTCGGACACACATGTCTAGGCTATTGTAAGCAAAGCTAGTAAGATGTTATTATAGTATACTTATGGCTGGGGGTAAGAGCATATCTGGACTGCCGGAAAATATTGACATTGCTTATGCTGTTTTGGTATTATGTTTATGTTCAGAAATGCAATTTAAAAAAAAAAAAACCTAG
This sequence comes from Chymomyza costata, assembly GCA_018150985.1. NCBI lineage: Eukaryota > Metazoa > Arthropoda > Insecta > Diptera > Drosophilidae > Chymomyza > Chymomyza costata. The sequence goes on from JAECWU010000600.1 coordinate 179,751, forward strand.
ATTAGATAAGCAAATCAATTTTATTTGCTATCCAGACATTTAAATAAAATGCGATTATTTTTATAATCAACTGACTTATTTCCGTAATCTATTTATTTAAGCATATCTCTTGCTGATGTCAAACCTATTAATATGCTTTCATATTTCGATTTTCAAACTTAAATATGATTAGGGTATTCACGCTTTGTGAGCACTTGAGCAGTTGAGGAAAAAGTGCTCAGGCTAAAGCGTGAATCCCTCCTGTTGAGTTTTTGTGTTGAGTTGAGCACTTTTCTTCTTCTTGCCAGAGTTTGTTTACATTTGTAAATTGGTACAATTTACGGTAACTCCACAACAATTCCAGCGTATTGTAAACCTAGTGAAACCCCAGCATTTTCCAAATCGCATCTATTTTTTATCTTTTACTTGCGTTAACTCCAACAACAAGTAACAAGTAATAATGTCTAATTCACTTAATTTCGCACAAAAAGGCACAACCATTTTTTACTTGCGTTGATACAATTTGATTATTTTAAATTTGGCGCTCATTTTTTAACGAGTTGTTTTTCCTGCAAAATGTTTATAACTAAAATTTTTATACAAATTTATAAAAATATTGAAATAAAATTTATAATGAACTTTTTCTTTACAGGTAACGACCCAGATGAGATACTGCCGTATCTAATGTGCTGCATTGAAAAGTGCAGCCGTAAAAGACCCACCTCCACCCTACATATTTGTAAGGAGGAGTGGAAGTCACAATGCAATATAAAGCCGTCGTTTCAAAATCGCACACGGCTTTATATATGCAATAGTCATTTCAGACGTGAAGACTTAATAAATGAATCATTAAAAAAAAATGCAATGCCCTTCATGGATGCAGCTGCTCAAGCTCATCCCGAAATTCTTCCGCAACAACATTTCGAAATGAATGTTGAAATTGAAAATGTCATGGGCTCCCCTCAATGCCAAAATGAATTAGCAGAATTGGAACAACATTCTGATAATAATTCCCAAATTCCCATAAAGAGAATTTGGGCTGGCATTGACTTAAAAGTTTGCCAAAAAATTAAAGAAAGCATCAAAGATATGCAAGAACTGGAAAAACAATGTGTTCTTGTATTTGATGAAACGCCAGTTCGGCCGGAACTGAAATATAATGTCACTACAGACCAGATAGATGGCTTAGTTGACTTTGGCAATGGGGAGAGACTTAAAATGGTTGCAAGAACCATTTTATTATTCCAAGTAAAAGGAATAGTAACACCGTGGCAATACGAATTCTCGTATTACTGCGGTGCCCATGCAGTGGAAGACATTCATCTTGGCCGCATTGTAAAAGAAAATGTGAGCGCCCTTAAAAATATTGGCCTGCAAGTCAGAGCATTAATCTGCGATCAAAGCTCTTCAAACAGATCTGTTTTTGGATTATTCGCTGAAAAATGCGATTCATCGAAATTTACAGACGCAGACGGCCACATAATTTATTTGTTACATGATTATGTACATATGTACACAAATGTACGTAATAACTTCGTGTCTGATGCTGTAATAATGCCAAACGGCACCACAGCAAAATGGGAAGTCATTTCGGAACTATTCGAATTAAACAAAAACAGCGAAACAACACGTTTAGTTCCGAAACTGACAGAGGAGCATATGAATCCTCTGACTTGGCAACAGAATAAAGTGAGCTTGGCAGCGCAAATTTTTTCAAAATCGGTTGCAGATGCCATAAGAGAGTTCCATAGTAATTATAAGTTTACTGAAACTCTTATGCCCCACGCACTGCCAACAGCCGATTTTGTATTAAAAATGAACGACGCATTTGATGTGCTTAATTGCCGAAAAATGCTTTATACGGCTGGAAATGATGTCAAGTTGAAATTACTTACATTTGCGTCGTTCTTAAACAATATAAAAATGAAAGCCAATTTCTGTATCGATGGCCTAATCGTCACACTGAAGAATATGGTAGCACTGTGTGACGAATTAATATCGGAAGGTGCGGAGTCTGTGGATCTAACGCGATTAAACCAAGACAGTATAGAAAACTTCTTTCGCGCTATTAGATCCACAGTTGGCAAAACTCCATCAGTACACGAAATGCAGTTTTTAATTGAAAACTGCTGCGATGAAGATGAAGATTCGGAACTGAATTGGGTCACCGAAATCGGTGATCCATATGCCGACGACAATGAGCAATTGTTAAATAGCCCCGGTGATGTCGGTGAAGCGGCATCACGTTTACGTTTGTACGGGGATTTAATCAAAAATAACAATGAGAAGTTTCACTGCAACGATTGTGAAAACGCAATGCAAACATTGGCGACTTTTTCGAAAATATGCAATTTACATTGCAATATCATTGTGAAACATTTTGAAGAAAATGTGCATAAACAAGATATTGGCAAAAGCATAATGAGTAAATGCATATCGAAAACAAATGAATTGTTTCCGGAGTGGTTTGCTGTTAACCACGGAGAATGCTGTGACCATCGTCGAAGCATTCTGAAAAATTTAATAATAAATTTATTAAAAGACAAAGCTCAATGGCTTGGAGAAAAGCTACTGAAAAAACCATAGACGCTTCCAATTTGCAATAAACTAATGGCACTGTGAAAGTGTCATTAGAAAGAAATTCAAGGTACTGCCCTAACTGACCTGACGTGGAATAGGCCTACTGGGGAAACCACGATAAAAAAAACGCGCTAAGTACACTACCTCATAGGTGGCGTGGAAACGTGTACAAATTAATAAATATAACTTTATTTATTTTATAAATTATAATATTGTTTTAAACTGCACTATGTGCATTTGATTTATGCAGCACTATGTGCTTATATTTTTTGGCAACATCCAAATTTGGTGAATCCAATTTAGACTGAAGCTTAATTCTAGCTTATGTTATAGTGAGACCTTAAACTAAGCTGTTGTTGCGTCTTGCTCTGAGCTTAACAAAAATAAATTGATGACTAACCTAACACCTGGCCCTAAGTTTCTAATAATGAAAAGAACTGATGACAACAATAACTTATCCGATGTGTCGCCGTTTTTAATAAAAAAAGTAATAGATAATGTCTGCAATGGCGAAAATCAAGAATGTAAAAAATTACGCAATGGAACATTATTACTAAAAACAAAAACTCTCATGCAAGCCAAACAAACCATAGACGTTTCCGAACACAATTCCCTAAACTTCACCAAAGGAGTTATATATTGCAACGATACCCGAAGCTGAAATACGTGACGAGTTGAAATCACAAATTGTCGTAGAATGCAAAAAAATCTTAAAATTAAAAAAATATACACTGCATTCATTCCAACAACCAAACCATAAACCATCACTCACAAACAAAAACACAATGGCAAATTCTTTCGCCCTTCGCCCAGAACTGGTCGAACTTATCCCAATACCGAACACTTCGAGCAAGAATTTATTAACAGTAAATACTCACAAAACCGCAATTTCTACGTACCCATACCAACAGCACAAACAATAGACCAAGAAATCACCCTCATTGAACTTAGTTCCTGATAGCATATAATAAATTAGCAAACATAATAAACCTTCAAAAAGAACTACACTTTAGTGCTTATGCTAATGATTCTTACCACTCCTACCGCAGAAAACATAACAACACTAGTCACCTTTCTCAAAAGATCAAAACTGTACAACCTAATTTAAGTAATAATATGTAACACTATAATGTAATAAACATTAAGTCATAATTATAGATAGATTTGTTAATATTTATAAGCCACTTAAATTTTAGTTATACAATTATAGCCGAAGGCCTTTTGCTGCCAGCGCTTTCCCATTAGTTAAGCTAGTTTTATAAATTCGCTTAATCTGTATTAAATAAATAAATAAAATATAATTCATAAACAGACGGACAAAATATCATTATTTGTGGCAATTATATGAAAGGAAGGTCTTAACTTACATATCATGACTTATGACGATTACAACTTTTACAACTTTGTACAAGTCTCAAGTCTATCAGATAAAGGTTCATTCTGCTATCTATAGTTACATAGAATGATATAGTTCATAAAATGGTTATAGCATATAGCAGCGGTGGGCACTTAAAATAACGGAAAAAATCCTATAAGCTACAAGAACATCAAGAAGCCAAGGGCATTGAACAGCATTACATAATTGAATATTGTTTTATTTTATTTTAAATATTTTTAGTTTTGATTGGTACATAATGTTGCTACAGCTCTGCTTATTATTATTACAAGAATTGAAATAAAATGAATTCATATATACATATACAATATTATAAACATAATTAACAATTTTATGCTGTTACATACAGACAAAATTTTACATATAAAATGATTTTAACAATAATAATTACTATTAGTTAATGTTGTTTCTGCTGCTTATGGCGTCTCTTCTATGTTTGAAGTGACTTTACCTTCTTAAAACATCAATAATTTGTTTTTAATGCAGTTTTAGTTTAATACAAAGAAGCGTTTAGGTAAATCGAAATTAATTTTTGTGATTTGACTTAATTGGTAAGAATTTTGCAAGCGCGGTTTTCAATAAGCTTTTCCATGGACGACGTTATCGGCACCCATCCAGGTGTCTAAAGTGCTGCCAATGCCGGCGATTTGAGGGCGATCGACGTGGCTGACCCCAGACCATTTTGATGATCGATTTCCCCAAAGCCAAAGCCTGAGCAGTTCTAAATATTCTTCATCTTGTAGAATCCGGAATCTGTTTAAAGAAGAGTAAACGATATTACAATTAAAATGTTTTAAGAGAAAGCGGATTAATACCTAGCATTTCTATGTGGAAATACTTATGGCTGTTTATATATACTGCGGAGTGTCAAATGGCATGAACGTAAATGTCAGGATTTTTCACTAAGTTAAATCGTATGCTATTAATCCGCCTTGATATTTACTTACTTTTTAAAGCAGTTCTCCTATGGGCAAGCCCAGATCATGCCAGCATATAGTACAATACAATTGCCAAATATATTATTACAATTTTTTATCCTTCACTTTTTCATTAATACTATTGTTGCTGTTGTTGTGGTTCAACAGGATATTATGATATTATTGCTGGTACGGTGGTGATTAGGTCGTGACTGCTGATCCGATAATTCTTAACTTCAAAGCAGTCTTAGAATAGATTTATGAATTTGAGCAATGCCTTGTCAGAAAATTCCCATGGCCATTGACCATTTTAGTTTCGCGTCTAAGATATAATAAATTATTGTGTTTATTATTGTATTTCACATTAAAAAAACAATATTTACCCGAAAATAGTTACAGCTCGTCTTGCGCCTAAATGCAAATGGTGCCCCTCATCTTCACTTTCGGATCCCAGATCCCAGCCGTTATGAGCGCTACCGTTACTGTCAAGATGCTGGTGAGGCGCTCTGCCGCTGCAGGTGATGCAAGTTTGTCAGATGTGCAGTTGACACCCCCGGTGCTATCAGGCCAATGCCTGGCAAATACTGTTGATGTGGTTGCTGTTGCTGCTTTTCACGCGGCAATTTATGTTTTCGTTTCTTGTATGGCCGCTTTTCCTTCCGACTGCTAATGTTGCCGCTACCGCTGATAGCTTCTGTATAGATTTACCAAGTTAGTGAAGTTCATACTTTATTAGCTTAGAATATACCCATTGTCAGATTCGACGTGTTCAGGTACTGCATGCAGATGTGTATATTTGTATACAATGGATTATGTGCGGGCCGTTCTTTCCGGGTAAAGTGTACATAATGAATTATGTGGTTTAAACAATCATTTTGCCTCAAAGAAATAGCTACCTTCTTGAACTGAGCGTTAAGCTCAGAGTACACAGCTCTAGTATAGTTGTAGCACGCTGTAGATCGCATCTATAGCAAAAAAGAGAGTTTGATATTGCCATATTTAGCTTATTTCATAATTTTACTGACCTTAATTTAAGCATTTTTTCGTACGAAGCCTCGTCGTTCTTGCGGTTCTTGCGTGTTTGCATTTTCTCGGTACGCCGCCTAAACGCAAGATATGGGTTGTTAGATGTTAGATGAGGCACCAGGACGACTTTCTGTCTTAACTGTCAATATCAGCGGATGTTGCTAAATATGAATGAGTTTTAAGATCGAATTATTATTCACATGTTTCACTAGCACAGCTTGTTACCATTTTTAAGCGCTTATTCAACCACATACCACATACACTGATATGCTTGTCTCATCATCCTGATTTAGTAGGCGTTTTGGCCTCATAAAATGTTATAACGGTTTGGCCTGAGCTCTTCTCTAAGCGATCCATCATTTGTGCAAACTTAATCTCGGTCAATTCCAAACGCTGCATCATAAATCATCATAATCGGGCACTTCAGTGTCCAAACAAAGCGCTGCAATTTAAAGATAGTTAAATTATTGATAATATATGTTTAATTTGTATTTTCTTACGTTGCAATGTGAATCATTTGACTTTTATAATCAGGCGGATAATATGCATCATAAAAGGGCAGTACCTCTGGCGTAGGAATAATTAGACAGTGAGGCTTTGTGAGATGTGCAGCTGTCGCTAGAACGCCACCACCTGCGGTCAGGTCAGAAGTGTTCCAGAAGATTGTATACAATGATTTATATGCGGCCTCCTGGGGAGTAAAATTAAAGTGTATTTAATATGTATGCATGTATGTAAGTACATATTAATGCGCCTATACATAAGAAAATTCAAGGTTTTTTGCAGCCATTTATTGCCAATTGCCATTATTGTTTTTGCTTTTTGTCTAGCAATTCATTTAAAAAAATAATTAAAGTTATTAATGCATTTGCCTACGCATATTAAAAATAAGCGGCTATATGGTGGATAATTTTGTCGATTATATTGTTGCTAGTTGCTATTTATTATTATTATTATTTTAAACACAAAACACCTTACGATATGATGGAAAATTAGAATTATTTTTGCAAGACAATTTTTATGAATTTATCAAATTCAACAAACAAAAAACAAACGCACCATTTTTGTAGATTTTTTAATTTTGTAGCTGGCTGAAATTTTAATTGCACAAAAAATGCAACAAGCAACAATCAATAATTTTCAATGAAAAATGAAAACAAAAAAACAAATTTTGGCAGTTTACAGTTAACTAGTTACTGGTGTTGTAAAACGCTTGCGTTGTGATGCGTGATTGTAGTTCAAAATAATATAAACATACAATACAATTTTAAATAAGTTTCTATAGATTAATTTTTATAGATTAATGCATTTGCCTATACGCATATTGAAATTTAACAATAAAAAAATAAGCGGCTGTATATTTTTCCGTGCACCTCTGTTATATATATTTTTTTTCGAATTGACTCAAAAATACCCTAAAAAATGACAAAAGTGCTCGATATAAATTGTTTTTTACATCGATAGAAATGGAAATGCATCATTGCATCCGGCATCCGGCATCATTATTTTGCGGCGGGCGCCAATGAAGTGTATTGTTTTTAATATTATCAGTGTAAAAAGTTCAAAAAATAATTAAAATGTAAGTATTTATTGTTAATATCTTATTGTCTATCTGATCTATTACAGTATAGTTTTAAATATTCTAAGAATAAAGTGTAAAACTTAGATAAATTTAACATGATTGATATAGAGCTTTTTGGTCGGCAATTGAGTTTCCATTGAGGATTAGAAAATATTCTCTTTATTCATCTGAAATTAGCTACAAATATATTACGTCATAGTGGCCCATGAGTGCGTGCTCCCATCACTGAATATTTTCTCTTCCAAAGTGAAGCTTTATTACTACTTTGAGCGTTTGTGACGTCAAAACAACAAGTTTAAGAGCCGAAGCCGTGGCTTCACTCAACTGCTTGTCTGTTGCTTAGCAACGTAGAGCAACGTCAGTGTCGCATACGTCACTGCGGCAGAGAAAACTTCAATACATACGCAAAAAAAAAATGTGAGTGTATTTTGTGCCGACCACTGATATAGAGTTATATACATATTTTATTAAACGCCACATTGCACTAACAAGCATACGTACAACAACGCCTTAAAATTAATTTGTGTTTTTTTAATTATTTCTAGATGTACAGTTTTTATAACTTCGTGAAAGATAAAAATAACGGAAACGGTGGAAGCCACATCGACTTGCCGAGGGAGGCAAGCGTCCGCCGTCGAGGCGGCCAACAAGGCGACCGTTTGCCTCCCTTGGCAAGTCGAGGTGGCCAAGGCCGCTTGCCTCACTCGGGAAGCCGTCGAGGTGGCCAAGGCCGCTTGCCTCACTCGGCAAGCCGTCGAGGTGGCCAAGGCCGCTTGCCTCCTCGGGAAGCTCGTCGAGGTGGCCAAGGCCCCTTGCCGATGGAGGCAAGCCGTCGAGGGCCAAGGCCGCTTGCCGATTTGGAAGTAAGAAACAAAATACAAAGTCTCGAGGAAAAACTGAAAGCCTACGAGGAGGCCAAACGTGGCATAGGAAATGCCCGTTTCCGCAGAAACGCGGAGCGGACATTAGTCCATGAAATAGACACCCCAAGGGCGTGGCTGCAGCCAATTATAGAGGCAGAGAGACAACTGGCAAAATTGAAGGCAAAATTGACTAATTTCGCCTTCAATGTTGTCAACAGGCCATCATTCCAACGACGGAAGTCAATTTAATTGTAAGTATGGAAGCTTAAGTTGAATTGAATTTTTAAAATTACATTTTTATATTATTTTAGGGAATTTGTACATATTTTTCATATGGCGCAGCAATTTTATTTTGTATTAGCGTTTTAAGTTATTGGAAAGCATTGAAGCTGTAAATCATTTATTTTTTGTTAATTTTATTTTGTATTAGTTTTAAGTTATTGAAATAAGGAAGCATTGAAGCTGTAATTCATTTATTTTTTGTTAATTTTATTTTGTATTAGTTTTAAGTTATTGCAAATAAGGAAGCATTGAAGCTGTAAATAATTTATTTTTTGTTAATTTTATTTTGTATTAGTTTTAAGTTATTGCAAATAAGGAAGCATTGAAGCTGTAAATCATTTATTTTTTGTTAATTTTATTTTGTATTAGTTTTAAGTTATTGCAAATAAGAAAGCATTGAAGCTGTAAATCATTTATTGTTCATTTTTTATTGAAATAGTCGTCCTCTTTGCACGCATTCTAACTGGCCGCCATTGAGAACTGGATTGACTAGCCACCCTGGTACCTCCCCTCCACCCACACGTTTTTTTGATTTATTAGCGTGTACCCAGCACTATACTAGCGTCGTCCTCTTTGCACCCCAGCTTTAACATTGAGAACTGGATTGACTAGCCACCCTGTCTGCCTCTGCCTCTTTGCCGACCCTACTGCATCATGCGCATGCGCATGGGCTCGACTCAGAGCTGAGCTCCGTCAGTTGCTTAGTTGACTTTGGCAATGGGGAAAGATTTCAAATGGTTGCAAGAACCATTTTATTATTCCAAGTAAAAGGAATAGTAACACCGTGGCAATACGAATTTTCGTATTACTGCGGTGCCCATGCAGTGGAAGGTATTTATCTTGGCCGCATTATAAAAGAAAATGTGAGCGCACTTAATAATATTGGCCTGCAAGTCAGAGCATTGATCTTCGATCAAGGCTCTTCAAACCTGAGTGTTTTTAGATTATTCGCTGAAAAATGTGAATTGAAATTTACAAACGCAGACGGCCATATTATTTATTTGATGCATGATTATGTACAAAAATATACGGGATTACTTCAAGTCTGAAGCTGTTACAATGCCAAACGGCACCACAGCAAAATGGGAAGTCATTTCGGAACTCTACGAATTAAACAAAAGCAGCAAAACAACACGTTTAGTTCCGAAATTGACAGAGCAGCACATTAAACCCAATTCGTGGCAAAAAGAAGATTTGAAGAAATTCAAAATCTGTTGCAGATGCAATAGAATTGTGCAGTAATGAGATTACTCATACTGAAAACGCACTGCCAACAGCCAATTTTGTTTTAACAATGAACGACGCACTTGATATGCTTAACTGCCGAGAAGTGCCTTATATGGCTGAAAATGAGGTTAAGCTAAAATTACAAAAATTTGCGTCGTTCCTAAATGAAATTATTATGGGAGGCAATATCTGTGTCAAAGGCCTCATCGTCACAGTGAATAATATGATAACACTGTGTGACGAATTAATATCGGAAGGTGCGGAGTCTTTGGATCTAACGCGATTTAACCAAGACAGTTTAGAAAACTTCTTTGGCGCGATTAGATCCAAAGTTGGCAAAACTCCATCAGTGAAGATTCGGAACTGAATTGGATCACCGAAATCGATATAGAATATGCCGACGACAATGAGCAACTATTAAATAGCCCAGGTGATGTCGGTGAAGCGACATCACGTTTACGTTTGTACGCGGCTTTAATCAAAAATAACAATGAGAAGTTTCACTGCAACGATTGTGAAAACGCAATGCAAACAGTGGAGCTCCAGCATAATGATGTGTTTGAACATTCCACATCGGAGCTCCATTTAAATGCATCGGATACTTTTTCGAAAATAGGCAATTTACATTGCAATATCATTGCGAAACATTTTGAAGAAAATGCGCATGAAAAAGATATTGGCAAAAAAATAATGAATAAATGCATATCAAAAACAAATGAATTGTTTCCGGAGTGGTTTGCTGCTAACCACGGAGAATGCTGTGACCATCGTCAAAGCATTCTCAAGAATTTAATATTAAATTTATTGAGAGATAAAGCTCAATGGCTTGGAGAAAAGCTAATCGTCGAAAGTAAAAAACGAAAAGTTACTGAAAAAACGATGGACGGTTGCAATTTAGAATATGCTAATGGCTGAAGTGCCTTTAGTTTGTAATACATATTTAAAATTTACAATATACTAATTGCACTGCTTAAGTGCCTTTAGAAAGAAATTCATGGCACTGTGAAAGTGCCTTTAAGTGGCGGACCTTGACGGAGGTTTTTGAATTTGCCCTAACAGGACCTGGTATAGCATGAAATACCCCAAAAGAGGAGGAGGGAGTTTTTAGTGGATACACCACACACGTAGCAACGACGGTTGATATACGTCGCGAAGGCATTTAGTTCCTACTAGTTCAAATTTTTTTAACTTATCCAAGTTATAACAATGATACGCGCTGATGCAGTCAAAAGGTACAAAGATGAGGCGGCTGCTCCAATTTTTTTGATCGATTACGAAAAAATGATTGGTGGTTTATCAAAATCGGAGAAAAATGTGGAAATATCAAGTATTTTTGTAAAAAGTGAAAAGTGTAAATTTGTTTGAAAAAGCAAAAGTTTTAGATGAATAATTCATTTATTTATAAAAATAGCTTTACCAAAATCGACCAAAATAAGTTTGGATTGTCATTTATTATTTCTTTGCTCATTTTTCTATGAAATGTAATTAATTTTGAAAGGTATATTATGAAAATATAGATATCTCTTGGTTTGTTTGTTAATTGCATTTTATTATTTGAAAATACTTATGTAACCAAATCAACAGATGGCCCACTATGAAAAAATTTAAGCATTCAAAAAATGCCCGCCACATGCGCCACAAAACGTAAAACAAATTATAGAAAAAAGTTTAAAAAAAGCTAAATACAGTACAATTGTGCAGTTGAGTGCGTGACTTTCTATTATTTCCACAAGCAGTCATTATATACATTTGCTTCGTTCTTTAGCTGCAAATAAAATCATGCGCAGACCCAACCTACCTCACAAACAATCGCAATAAGACTGATAATTTGCTCTACCTTATTAATGCTTTCAACCAGCGTTTAAAAAGTAAGCTGCATTTTCGTAGCAGCCGCCGCCGTTGCTATTTCGGCTCTGTTAATTTTCAGTATCTGCTGCAGCAGTCGTAGCCGAAAAGACTAAACGAATAGAGCCGATCGTAGCTCGACGTCACCAGCGCGACAAAATTCAGAGCCGTAGCAGCAGCATACTTTTTGCACACGCAGCCAAGTATTATTTTCACTTGGGATTTTACACACAAAATATTTCGACTGCGGCCGCTGCTGCCGAAAATGCGAGCTCGGCTGCAGAGCCTGTCGAATATAAGAAACCCATGGAAAAATGGGTGCGTGTGAGCAAGAGAAAGCATTACTTTTGCAACTGTAGCAAGAGCGAGTAAGCATTAGGGCAGGAACAAAATTTTAACTGTCTTATTGCTGTACATTTTGTGTTTTTGTTTTGCTGAGAGCTTGCGAAAATCGGCCAACACTTTAAGAGTGTCCGAAAACACCGCTCTCTTACGAACACTTAAAGTCTAAACAAAGAGATTGACAAAACACACTCAATTCAATTGAGTCAACTGTCTTTCCGCTCAAGCCCATGGTAGAATTATTAATTATTAATTAATTATTAATTCTACCATGGCTCAAGCCAAGAACAATTTTTTCTCTTCCTTTTTGATTGTGTTGTCCGCTTACATTTTTTCTTCGGACTTTCGGCAAAATTGTCTTTTGCGTATGTATGCGTGTTGTGTGAGACTCCTGTGCATGTAAACAGTAAGTGCAGTTGTGCATTCAAAGACTTTCGCATGGAGATGGGCTTGGTTGGGGTAAAAGCAAAATCAAACACAAAATAAACACCACGCAACAAAAATAAGCAACAGCAATGGCAGTCGGGCTGCGTTTTGTGTTGATTTTTATGCATTGACTTAGAACATTTTAGTTCAATCGCTACCCTAGGTAATGAAAAGCTTTAATAATAAAAATCTAGTATGTAAAAGCTTGACCCTGACTACTAAATAAATAAAAAGAAGCCATTTGACTGTTAATTTTTAATTAAATCAGCATATTTTAAATTTATTTTACGCATACCGTGCAACTGAACTTCGAACTATCTCCTTGATGCCATTTCTTCGATATTTTCGGGGTTATTCAATATTTCTTCATCATTGATTTCTCTTTCTTTTCCCAAATCCAATTTAGTTGCAAGTCCTCATTATTTTCACAATTAGCTCCTTGCAAGTGGGACCTCGTTACGATCTTCATTGAAAGGAGTCGTGCAGTGAGGTATTGTAATTCGCGAACTGAAGGATTTGTATTGTTCCCGAGTTTCGAACGAACATTTTGATATTTTGTAAATACGATATACACCCAATTAGCTTGGCTTTGACCACGTTTCCTGCTGCGTATGGATTGTTCTGGTCTTTGTTCAACGACGTGCAGTTCAAAATGTCAAACTTATCATTTATTTTTCGTACAAAATCGGCAGTTTTTCATATTATGTGGTGAAAATAGATTGTTTTTAAAACACACTGTGATTGCGTCGGATACCGATTTTGAAAAAACTTGGATTGCAAGCTTCACCGCCACTTTTGGAAACATCTTGGGTTAATATGTGCATCTGGCAATTTCGGTACCATACGCGTTGTTGTGCTTCTTTTGTCAATGGCATACAACTCCGAAATTACGGACCAGCTAGCAAATCATATTGGTGTTTGTATGCTGTTTGCTATCAGGCAGTTCCGCATACTCTTAACCAGATGCACATAATCGTACATCAAATAGATTTTCCTTCCGTTCCTGTCATGGAACTTCAAATCGCCGTTGGTGCTAAGCGAGTTGAAGACGGATCGGTTGGCATATCCTTGATCGCTGACAAGTGCCCTTACGCGCAAGTCGATCTCCGTTAAAGCGCTTACATTTTCAATAATGATGGCTTGGAGATCGGTACGGATCACTCCACCAGCGCTGCAGTAGTAGGAGAACACGTACTTACACGGTTGCACCAGGCCTTTTACTTAGGTTAGGTTAGGTTAAAGTGGTTGCCTGTTTTGGAACATCAAAGACGCTTTTAGGCACAATGAGACCCTTTGTGATGCCACAGGTAACGCTGTTCGAGAGCTGACCAGGGATGTCTTTATAACTGCATATACAGGCATTCATTATGCATTCTAATAAATAAATTTAAAAAAAGGCAAAAACATGGAGGACACTCAAGAAATGCGAGAGTTTGTGGATGCATACAAGAGTATGACGGATCTAAGGAACGTAAAAAGCGCAAATTACAAAAACATATTCGTGCGCAACAAGTGCTACATAAAGTTGCTAGAAACATATAAAAAAATTAAAAGTGATGCCTCATTGGAGGATGTGCGCAAAAAAATACCAAATATGCGTACGTCATATAGACGCAATTTAAAGAAATTAATTCAAAGTGAAAACTCAGGAGCTGCTGCCGAAGATGTATTTTTCTCAAATTTGTGGTATTTTGAAGAGTTTGCATTTTTGCGCCATTTAGAAGTGCCGCGGCCTGGTCAATCAAGTTTTAGCCCAGATGAAGATGAAGATACTGGTTCTGTAAATATGGTATGTATTGATAACACGATGCTCGTTACCCTTAATAAACAAATGATTTTTTTTTCTACATTAAGCGATCTAAAAGGCTGACAAGGAAAGCAGGTGTAGCGGATGCGCGGGGCACTTTTTTAAAATCAGCAGCAGAGCACCTTGAAGTTGCAGCGAAAATGCCGAAATTAGACGACGAGGCCAACGCATATTCTTCCGGCTAGACCCACATGTTCCGGAATATGATTCTTCAACAACAGCTCCTGGCCAAAAAAATCCTTGACGACGTACTTATGGTGGGACGAGCTAATGAATTGACGAGTCAGAAGGTAAAAAATATAGGCCATATTTTGGAAAGTACACCTGATTCATTAGTGTGCAGCACACCCATTTCAAACAACTCATTTGTATATACGGATGATTTCAGTTCTTATCAATTGGTGCAATCGCCGTCTATAGTAGGAGCACCGCCTATGTATGTGACCGATGAGTCCAATTCAGTGCATTTGGTAGGAAGGGGCCCAATGACTTTCTCAAATATATTTCCAAATCGGAAAATAAATAATAAATAATAATTGTAATAATAAATATTGTATTTACATTTTTTAAAAAATTAAAATAAAATAAAGAATTTGTTATACTATTAAATTTCGCGTTACTTTTTAATTGCTTCGCAAAACTTTTCCCTTATTTATTTTGCTTCGTTTGACGCATTTCTATTTTGCGTTGTCTCCATTCCGGGTAAGACCACAGGGCTTTCAATTTCGTCGATGCTGCAACTTGATTGCCGACGCAAATAATCGTGTAAATAGCAACATGCCAAGACCACTGTAGTTCTTTCTCTGGGCATAAATTTATGCAATTCCGAAGAATTCGAAAGCGAGAAGCCATTATTCCGAAGGCATTCTCAACTTTCACCCTGGCCGAGCTCAATGTCTTGTTGAACAGTACCTCCTCAGCTGTCAAATTGGCGTGACCAAATGGTTTCAGTATGTTTTTTCTCAATGCAAACGCTGCATCTGAAACAAATACGAAGGGTAAAGGCTCCTGTCCACTCAGCGCAGGTTTCCGATTTGGCAAATTCAGTTCCTCATTTTCCAGTTTTTCAAAATACTTTCTATTGGAAAACACGCCACCATCCGAAATTCTGCCGTTCGCGTCTGCGTCTACCATTAAAAAATCACTGTTGCTATTCACTATAGCCAAAAAAACGATGCTGAATGTCTTTTTGTAATTAAAAAAAAAAAAGACCCTGAATGGTGTGGCTTCCTAATGTTCACATGTTTTCCGTCAATGGCTCCAATGCAATTTGGAAATAACGATTTTTCATAAAATTTATCTGCAACATTCATCCATTCAACTGGAGTTTTAGGAATCTAAAAATAAAGACTTTTTAGAAAATACATTATCAGAATTACTTTTATGTAATATAAGGTTTCAAAACTTTAATAATGGCCTCGCTCGTTTCAATTACAATTTTTCCAATGGCCTGAGGAGATACTGCCGTTAAAAACTTTAACTCTTCATAGTGTCTTGTATAGTAATATATGTTGACACTTTTCCTAAAAGTTCCTTAAAAACCCCTCCCCAAAAACCATATTATTTTTTTTATTTATTGTTTTTTTTTTTTTTTTTTTTTTTTTTTTTTTTTTTTTTTTTTTTTTTTTTATGTTGACCACTTCTTTTCTCCCTTTTTTTTCCCCCTTCGTAAAAGCTGTCCTTATTAATTATTTTAACTCCATCTCAGCTAGCAATGTGTTGTTTACAAATGAAATTACAGAATGTGGTTGAACTGTCTGCTGTATCGTTTGTATGCACAACGTACAGCTCGATAAACAGCCTCGCTGTACAGCACGTTGTATAGTGTATGCCTTGCTTAAGCGCAGCCGCTATCGGGTCTTGCTTTGTCTTAAGCTAAGATCAGTTCTCACTGTATGCCCGGTGCGTTTAGTTCGACACACCCCTCCCCAAGGAGCGGCAGATGGAGGCCAGGGATTAATGAAAATTTCACTGTCAATATTTCAAGAGTATTATTCCGCCGAACTGGATCATTATATGAACAACTCTGATGAAGACGACACACCACTTGAAAATTCAAATAGGAAAAGTAAATACTCCGAGGGTGGTAGTCTGGGAAAGAAAGCCAAGTTAATGAGCGTTAAACGTCTCCAATTGCTGTGCGTACTTCCCAAAATAAGGAAAACGTACGGCAACGTGAAACTCTTATTTGATCTGACAAATATAAATGACATTGACTGTTGCGATGTATCCTTGCCCTTACTGTTTTATTTCCCTCAATGATCTGAAAGAGTGTATCCTGAAAAAGCAAGAAGAAAGCAGTGCTGCAACCAGTAGTTCCTATTCAGACAATTTGAGAAATAACAGTTTTTTGATGTTAAAGACTTGTGGAGACTTGCGTAAAGAATGAAAGATCTGGAAAAAACAAAAAATACGCGCAAGAGTGCCACAATAACGTTAACCGTCCGCTATTTAACGAGAGTGACGACACTACCGTGTTAAAGAAATGCGTAGTACCCGAATTGCGTATTTTAATTGGATTTGTTCACCATTTATTTTGGGAGGGTTGGATACCTCTTTTGGGGAGGGACGTAGCTTTAATATGGCCGAAAAAATGGAATCTAATTTCAAAAAATTATCATGGTGATTCCTTTGAAGGCAACGCCTTTAGAAAATTATTAAAAAAAAGGCCGAAAAGCTTTACGATCCTAAAATTTATGGAAATCTTGGTGTTTTGGCTCTTGTACCTTATATTAACGCCTTCATAAGTATGGATAGAGTGGTCACTTGTTGTTTTAAATCTGGGAAAGTAGGAGCGGGGTTAAAAGGCTATTTGGCAGTAGTACTAATTACGGATTTCGAAGCCTTAAATATGATTGAGGGCGTTACCGAAACTTTAAAAATCCATGTTTTGAAAATTCATGTTGCAAGCCGGATAATCCGTTCACCGCGAACTTTTGCCCATCTGGGAACGCTACAAGATAGATTCAATCGAAAATGAATGATATGAACCTTCTCATGACTGTTGTTGAATTTTCATCTCTTAATATATAAATTTTAATAGCACTGGTTGCGCAAGCATTCGGTTTATTGAATTGTTAAAAAAAAAATGTTACAATTTAAAAATAAAAATAAAATAAAAAAAAAAACAAAACACACAAATTTCTTTTAAAACCGTGGTCTCTTCGTAGACTTTAGGAAAAAAAACCTACGAGACCAAAATGAGTGAAAATAACACCATTATAATATTTACAATATTTTTTATTATCCTTATTAGATAGATGTCTCTGAGGTCTCTTTGAAGTCCTTATTCACGTATTTTATATCAACCACTATGAGTTGTGTAAAGTCATCTGTCAGATGCTTCATCTGCTTGTCATTATCAAGTGCAATGCAGCAGCTACCATAGTTAGACAACATATGCCGAACGCCCTGAAACTTAGACATTGGCATCAAATCCAGTACCACACCCCGAATTTGTCGATTCTTTGTATAGAGAAGTAAGCGACAGGCCGTCTCCTTGGGGAAATCATCATATGTTATAAACCAAAAGACATAAACTTTGGTTCGCTCCAAGGAGCAGCTCTCGTTGTCTTCGCTCTTCA
Source organism: Chymomyza costata (assembly GCA_018150985.1). Classification (NCBI taxonomy): domain Eukaryota; kingdom Metazoa; phylum Arthropoda; class Insecta; order Diptera; family Drosophilidae; genus Chymomyza; species Chymomyza costata. The sequence goes on from JAECWU010000600.1 coordinate 197,607, forward strand.
AGATTGCGGAAATCTGACTGTACATAAACAGACATGGCAGATGATCAGCCAAAAATAATATATTTGAGGGCAACTGAAGATGGCGCACTTGACGAGGTCTGGGTACTTTAGATATGGGCTTCTCTGTTGCCAACCCCAGTACGAAGAGGCAGAAAATTTGCTCCGGTGTATAAAAACGGGAGTAGAACACATAGACCAAGCGATCATGCTTATAAAGTTCCGACCAACGTCGACAGTGGTGTGTCACAAAGTGGGACATCAAATTACGCTCGCAGAGTCCTACGTCGCAGCCCTGCACGGGACAAATAGCTACAGACGGTAGCTGTAAATTGGGCATATCATACTTGCGCACCCCAATCCGGTGCGGGTTAATGGCCAACGCATCAGGCCTTGGCAATACGTCGTTGTTATAATACTCCCTGTATTCTTCAATATTGGGTGTGCAAATATGACTCTTTTTGGACATGTAAATCACAGCGCGTTCTTGAGCAGAGCGCAGTGGCTCGTCAAGCAACAGATGTAGTCTACTCTCATGAAGCAGAGACCAATCAAAGAAATCCTTGCTGCAGATCGGTTCAGTGCTTCCAGCGTTTTCACACTCCTCAATATAATGCTCCAGCACGTGCGCAGCAAAGCGTGCCCTGAGTAAACGGCGCTCCAATATGGGTCTATCACTGTGATTAACGCCTTCGAGCAGCATGCGTATATACCCAGTAAGCAGATAGTAGCTTAGTAGACCCGTCAAAGGCAGTGGAGCTGATAATACATTGTACTTCTTTACATAACTATACATGCGTTTCATTAAATAGTCATGTGCTGCTTGGATTTTGGCAGCACTGTGTGGCTCTTCAGATTTTGGCAGCACCTTGTCCAGATATGATGGATGCTTAATTAGCATGTGAGCTGCAAAGAATCCCTCGTTCATATACCAATGAAAGTGAGTATCTTGTGGATAATCACGCGACTCGTAAAAATGGATCAAGAAGCGAGTTACGCGCTCATCAATAATGCAGCCTGGCGGGTCTTTGTCCTGCTCATGCATTGGCATAAAAGCAATGTGCTGCATTATCTCAATGGACTTACTGTCCAGCTCAAAATAAACGCGAAAGTCCTCTTTCTTAGGTATTTTTTGTAATTCCGCTGTGTGGAAAATGCGTGTTATTAAAATTAAACCGATATTAGTTAAGCAGTACGTACGTAGTGGTGTGTCAGGGTCCAGCTCTATCATAGCAGGCTTGATGCTGACACTATCTGTTAGATATGGCGCAAGAGAACTATCAAGCGATAGGGTAGACTCTTTTCGAATTTCTTTGTAGTCTGAAAAACCCGAATAAAGTCCCTGGAATATTTGTAGTTCACTTTCGGGTGGCTCCTCGTCTTCGACGTCAAAATTAGACTCTAAATCGTCAAAAAGCTCGGCTTTTGGCGACGACTGCTCTTGGGGCTTGGCTTTTAGAGACTGATTTTCAGTGAAGACTTCTGTAAGTTTCTGATCCGTGGTTTTATCGTCCTCTAATGTAGTTGCGGTGTCATTTAATAGCAACCAATTACTTTGCTTATTTTTACGTACCAGTTTTTACAATTATATCCAGCGGATCACATTCAGGCATTTCATTTCCTTGCAAATCCATGTTAAAGCGTCACTTGAAATTAACCTGCGTGAAAAATGTAAAATGTTCAAAAAAATTGTCACGCAAAAAGTTTCACTCAAAAAAAATTTTTTTTTTTTTGCGAAAAATTTTAAATTTATTTAAATACTTGTAACACGTCCTTACAGTTCGAATGAAATTAAACTTTTCGTTGTACTTTTGGTGCAAAATTTGAAAATACTTCCGATTTAAATTTTTTAGGTGTTGAATAGACAATTTTCTAAGTAAGAATGCGAGTGAAAAATAAATTTTTCTGCTATCGTATAGTTGTTTTTTCACAGCCAACTAGATACAAAAAAAAATGTAATACATTCTCGAAAAAAGTTTTTTTTTGCATTGATAAAATTTGAATGTGGATTTTTCCATTAGATGCACATGAATCAACTTACCAAAATTGGTGATTGGTGGTCATTGTTACTATAATTACGTAGAGTTAAATATTGTCGCAGTTTATTGGCAAGGTGAGGTGAAATTTGTGCATTTTTGACTATAACTTTTGTTGTAATTGGCAGATTTTGTTTATTTTCGACAGATGCATGTAACCATAATGCATCGCTCTGGTAAGTTTCAGATTAAAATATTAAATGGTTAAGCTAAAAACCGCGTGACTGCTACGGGGGAACGGGGACAGATATTGACATGATTCAACAAAAGCTTCATCTTCTAAGGAAATATGCGCATCAGCTCTTATAGTCTCCGAGATCTAGGTGTTCATACAGATGGACGGACGGACGGACGGACATGGCTCAATCGCTACCTCAGGTTATGATTAGTATTTTGATATAAAGGACTTAAGGTCTACCACGCCTCCTTCTATCCGTTACATACATTGCACAAATCTAGTATACCCTTTGTACCATACGATACAGGGTATAATTATAAGTCGCTTATTATAAAGACACTCTCAAAATTTACATAAACCAACATAGACGTGTTTTCTTTTCCGCTCCTGTTCGGTCCGGATATATTTTAAACTAGTTGCATTGTGCTACATAGGCACATCAAACTCAATCTGTGTATAAGATTGAGTAGTGTTCTTTAGTTGAACAGAAGTTGAATTTCATTACCAAGAGTATCAGAAAAGTATAAATTATTATTAGTTGACAATGAGCTAAAAAGAGATATATTTATGGGTGACTGGTCAGTTACGATCGCTCGAACTGTAAGACAAATTACATTAATTTTCTTTAAATTTTCAAAATTTTTTGAAGTTTACTTTTAGTTACGGCTGAAGTACAATAATACGATAAAATTTGTACAAAATAAAAAGAAGTTGGCCAATTTTCCTTCTCTTTCCGAATTACCGCAGTCAACAAATCCATCTAGTTGATTAGTTGCTTCGTTATACTCCAATTCGGAGCGGCCATGAAGTTCGTCTATAACTAACACACAATTTTTGTCTTTATACTTAATGACTGCATGTTTCTCAATAAAGTAACACGCACCTGTCTCTATTCCAGTGCAAACTCTGCGTACTGGCCTCCAATTTAATAAAACTTCTTGGATGAGGCAAAGGAAAACCCAAGCTTGATCTCATAAATGCGTAGCACTTAGCAAGTACAAAGTACATTTCTTTCTTGGGGAAAATATTCTTTTGAATGCCTTTGTCTTTAGACAAAAGGTTAAGAAATGTTTTTGTACTCTCATTTAAAGAGGGATCAATTGTTAAAGAATTTGCTCGTATTTCAGATTTTTTTCAAATTTAACTCATTTTTAAATTGTAGCTAATGTTTTTAACAAAATAAAAGATATAGTGACCAACAATGGCGCTAATAAAGTCCGTGCATGCGATCTATTTCAAGAGCAGCACTTTAGCTTACGCAAAGTTAAAGAATGCCCAGGAGTCGGAAATACTCTTTAGCCTGAAACAGCATGTAACCACTCGGTGGAAGTGTTAGGCAAAATCACCAGATCTTGTTACTGCTGATGAAATGTTGGTGCTAGAAGAGTTGACAAAAATTTTGTGCTTTTTTGATTCGACAACACAATGGACTTCAGCAAACACAGTTACAATTTCCAAGAAGCAAAAGTGTTTGCCTTTACGCTATTGAACGTGTAAATTACAGATTGTGCACTATTTTGGATGTCCGCTTTAAAAAGGAAGGCTTTTGATCAAAAAACATTGCTTTTTTGTCACGTAGTGACATATTCGCAAAACTTGGAATATTTACTTAACTAAAACTTTTACAATGTAATATTGAATATATGTATCCCACCAAAAAACATTTTCATGTAAAATGTTGCCAAGACGAGAACATATAACTCGCACTGTCAAAAAGTTATCAGATCTCATATAGAGCCAAGCTTCTAACTCTACACGCCCTAACTCTACAAGGCCTAACTTCACAAACTCTACACCTTAGTCAAAATATGTGGCTTGGCCGTTCGTTACAAGAACTATTGTATAACAGAAAAGTAATGAACAGTGAATTAATTTTTCACCTTACGCCTATGTGAATGTAGCGAAATGACCAAGCCACATATTTTGACTTAGGTGTAGAGTTTGTGAAGTTAGGCCTTGTAGGGTTACGGCGTGTAGAGTTAGAAGCTTGGCTCTATATGAGATCTGAAAACTTTTTGACAGTGCGAGTTATATGTTCTCGTCTTGGCAACATTTTACACGAAAACGGGTTGGGGGATGAAAGTTACAAGTTTTATAATTTTTTTGTTGTTTGTGTGCTAATACTAGCTTACATACAAAATTTCAGCTTTCTAGGACATTGGGAAATACCTAAGAATTTTGATGATCATCAGTGACGAAATCAGCGTTTTTTAGGTATCAATAAAATCTAAAGTATGGGAGCTATGCAATTAAAACTTTATACGTTTAATAAGTCCGCTATTGACAACATATCCCGAAAATTTTGTTGATCTAGCATAATCCTAACCAAAGTTATAAGGGCTCAAAAAAACGACGAAGCGCTTCGAGAATAGGTAGGTAGTGCCCTTACGCTTCGCTTCGCTTGGCTCGTCTTGGCGGGGGCACTACCGTGCCACCAGATTCATTACAGTGTTGCAAAAAGCCATATCTTCACTAAGTATGGTGAGTGTACGTATGGTGAATGGACGCGTGGTAAATGTATGTACTACGTTTCCGTTTTTCCTTTTGCTTAATCTTTTCTTAGACACAGTTTGGACAAGTCGGGCATCAGTAAATATACTTGTATTAAATAACATTTAAAACTATTAAATATTTGTTTTCATTATTGGCTAAAAAATCTAACAAGTATAAATTCAGTGAGTGAAAGGGGCAAGGCAGAACTACAAACTTTTAAAAGGAAAATTCTCAGAAAAATATTTGGCGCAGTCAGAATTACACAAGATGAATGGAGGCGCATAAGATGGAATGATGAACTGGAACATCTAATCAAGGGCGAAAACGTTGTACGATACAACAAACCGTAGCGCATAAGATGGTCGTCAGGAAGGAAGAGGAAGAGCAAGATCGAGATGGATTGACATAGCGAAAGGAGATCTACAACGACTCAAGTCAACAACTGGAAGGAGACTCCAACAGATCGAGCAACATGGAGGCGTATTGTTCAGCAGACCAAAGCTCACAAAGAGCCGCAGCACTAAACGATGCTGAACTGTAAGTATGCACTGCATAAAATATGCTGTGAGCCACTGTATATATGCATGTGTGCATAATCTCTACGTCTGTTTGTGCTAGAGATCGCTGGAAACGCTATGACTTATCTTTTCAATTTCGTTCTTCGCAAAGTGCAAAGGTGTGTTATATTTTGTAATATTAAAGTTAACGCCGCATTGCAATTATAAATACAAGCCACTCATTTCACTCATCACTCATATTAACCTAACACAAAGAACTTAACTCGAGTCGTAAACAGATTGACTCATGTGGCTGCGTTAGTAAAATCAAAGTCAGCCGAATGTCCCGAATCAATCAGCCAATACTTGAATAGGACAAGAGGAGGTAGCAGCGCAGCCAACAGCGACGGTGACATCAGACAGCGGCGTCAACACACATTCTCTAAATATCCACGTTAGTCGATTAAGCAGGGTGGTCTGTTCTCAGTTTTAGTCGAGTCTAAGCGGAGCTCGTTCCATAGTTTTAAGCAAGAGAGAGTTAAGTACTTGAAACAAAAAAAGTTTATTAAATTAAATTAAACATTGTTACGTTAATTTATGTAAAGTTTATTACGTTTGTAGTGGTCAGCAGATAAACTGTGAAATATATAGGGTTAATTTGCTCTGCAACTATTATTGTCTCTAGCCGTCAGCAATAGGGGGTATATTGATGTCTCGCTTTACTTTAAGCACTGTAAAGACCGCGCTGTTACAAGAGCATTTGAAAAGTCAGCTTGTGGTGTGCAGACGTGCTCGCGCAAAATTTTCTGATCTACTGCGTTTGAGTGTTGAAACTTTTTTTAAAATATTTATGAAGTACTTTTATTGTTTATAAGCATAAACCAGGCTAAACAAGTGAATTAAAGAGTCACCCCGCTTCCCTGCCCAAAGGGGTATCGACCGCTGCATCCGCATTGTTGCTGTTCATGAGCTACCAGAATACCTGCGGAGGATCACTTCAAGCTTCCTCTCGGACAGAGTGCTCGAGTACGATACAGATGAAGGCATGATGCGCTAAAACGTCACTGCCGGCGTTCCACAAGGGTCAGTCCTGGGACCCCTTCTGTGGAACAAAACTTATAATGAAGTCCTGCGGCTTGGCCTCCCAAAAGGATGCAAGCTCATCGGATTCGCGGACGATCTGGTATTGGTCGTAATTGCAAAACACCTTAAAGAGGTGGAGGAGGCTGCAAACAAATGGGTCCAGAATTCTGGCCTCGATCTAGCAGGACATAAAACGGAAGCAGTGCACATTTCAAGCAGGAAAACTATGGAGTTTATGAACATACAAGTTGCTAATGTACTGGTACCTGGAACACATGCTGGAAAACAGGCTGATCTTCCGACCCCACGTAGAATATGCCAGTAACAAAGCAGCAAGCAGGCAGGCTGCTTTGTCCCGAACGTACCAAACATTGGTGGTCCCAAAGCGGGAAGGCGGCTGCTCCTGCCAAGTGTAGTGGCATCAATTTTGCTATATGTGGCAAATGTATGGGCGACTGCACTGAATACCCAGGAGCTCCGGAGGAAGCTGGCGGCACCTTACCGACTGAGCGCTCTCCGTGTAATATCAGGATTTAGGACAATCTCGGAGGATGCAGCCTTAGTGCTAGCAAAAATGATACCAGTGGACATCTTAACACAGGAGATGTCATCAATCTATGACATTCGCAACGCAGCGGGCGATTCCAACACCACAGCAGACACCAGACAGTAGTCAAAGAGACGCAGCGATAGCTGCCTGCAGGCCAGATGAGACACGTCCCAAAAGATAGATGGACGCATAGGCTCATTCCAAAACTGGCGGAGTAGATTGACAGTCGCGGAGGACAGGTTAAGTACCACCTCACGCAATTCCTCTCAGGTCATGGCGGCTATAGAGAGTACGTGCTTAAGTTTATGCACGAGGACACACCCTTCTGTCCGGTGTGTCCCGATGAGAAGAGAAATGTAGAGCACGTTCTGTACCAATGTACGAGGTACAGGACTTTGGTGGACTCACTTCCTCCTCGGAGGAGTTGATAAAGTCCATGCAGGAAAGTATAAACGCGTGGCAAAGGATGTGCCAAATCATCGTCCCCGTCCAAGTTGACCTAAGGCGCTGCGAGAGACTACGGCGTGTAGCACAAGGAACTGGAACAAATGTATGAAAATCAAAGATTTTAGATGGCAACAAACACCCAGCTTATCGAATGCATCCAGAAGGATATCAGATGATGTAAAAGAGAGCTGTAGTGCCTAAAATAGGCAAATAATTGACGGTGAATCCCGCGGGGAGTGGTGGTGACGAGTTGTGTATGGGGTGAGGTTAGTGCGTAGGCATGGCGTAAGAAGACGTCATGAATCGTGCATACTTAGTGGTACGGGCCACTTGTATTTTACTTAAATGATCATCCCCCCTGGCGAATCCATGGGAAAAAAAGGCCATTCTCACGCCTCTCTCTAATATTACTCTTTGGCCAAAATTGTCAACAATAAAATTGCTAACACTAGAATTATCAACACTAACATTGCCAATACTAAGTAGTCAACACTAAAATTTTCATCACTCAGCTTGCGACACGTGTACAAATATTTCACGCCAAAAAATAAAAAGAAAACTTTAATCATGTTTAGAAACATCCAACACATGGTTAAATCCAACGATGATGAGTATAATGCAACAGAAGCAAGGTAAATAATTAAGTGCATTTAAGCTAATAAGTTTTTAACATGCTTTTCATTGAAGTGATGCACAGCCACGAGATTCTGAAATGTCACATCTGCTCAAAGACTTTTGAAGATGATGCTGAAGACCAATCAAACATAATCTTAGCTCCGACACCTAGGAGAAAGCACTGGATAACATTAAAAACAACAAATTCCCGGATTTGTTAGTTGTCGTTTGTGGCAAGGAATTTCGCGTTCATTATGACGTCCTGGCACTTTATTCCAATCGCATTCTTGAGTACAAGCACAGTTCCATAGCTGTATTTAATTCACCCGAGATTTCTCCTTTCGGGTTTGAGTGGGTCTACAACTGGATGAAGTCTGATGAAGATGTTGTGTATTCTGGTCATCTTGTTGACATGTTGCGCACTGCAACTTTTTTAGACGTACCTAGGCTTGTAGCCAGATCCTGTATTATACGAATATGACTATTTTGTTTTAACTTATAACACCAAAATTTTCGACGATGTCTTTACTCCATCAAATAAAAGGAAAGCAGAAAGGTGTGTGTTTCTTATAGACGAAATGCATGCAAATGAATTGGAGTATAACGAATCGACATATGGATATGTAGATTATGGTAATTCCGAAAGAGAAGGAAAATTTGGCAACTCCTTTTTATTTTTTCAAATAAAGGGAACATTAAGTCCCTGGAAGTATACTTTATCGTTATATTGTACATCAACTGTGAATTTTTATGAAATTGGTCTTAAAGTTCGAGCAATCGTAACTGACCAGTCAGCAATCAATAGATCTTTTTTTAACTCATTGTCACCTGATATTAATTTATACTTTTCTGATGCTCTTGGTAATAAAATTAACCTACTTCACGATTATGTGCATCTAATGAAAAGTTTTAGAAATTGTCTTATGCGGAATAACATAGAAACTGCTGACGGAATTGTTAGCTGGAAATTTATTTCCAATTTATATGACGTTGATAAGGCCTCACTTTCAACAAGAACACATTTGAAAAAATTCGAGTCAAATTTTTGGCGCAAGTCTTCTTAAAATCTGTAGCCAATGCCATTAAAATATGTCATGCAAATAATACATTCAATGAATTTAATATGAATAATGCCGTAGCTACGGCCAAGTTCATTGAAACATTTAATGACGCATTTGATTTCCTTAATGGTAAATCATTTGAAAAGAATAAAAAAATTCTCCTCAGCAAGAAAAATGACATGAAGGATAATTTAGTAAAATTCTTGGTTAATTTAAATTCAATTAAAGTTTTGCACAAGAATTTTTGCCACAAAGGGCTTATAAATACATTCAAAAATAAAAATTACTTGTGTGAAGACGACCTTCTTTCTGAAGATGATATTGAATTTGTATTTCTCTCCCGTTTCAATCAAGATAGTTTAGAAAACTATTTTGCTATACTAAGATCAAAACTGGGAACAAACTCAGATCCCTCAGTGAGGGAAATGCAGTATTTAATGGCTCGACTTTAATCTATGAAAGTTATAAGGCAGCCAATTGAAACAGGTACAAGCTGCGAAAATGAAAGTTGACCCAAGGCATATAGTATACAACATTTTGTGTGAAATGGAGTCAAAAATTATTTCATGCTTTATTATTGACGAGGTGATGGACATATATGACGAAGAAGAGGAGCAAAACCGAAGGTCAGGAGTAAAAAGAAAATGGTCTTGTAAAAAGAGGAATTTGCAAACACGAAATTTATAAAACAATTGCAAGACAGTGAACCACATGATTACAGAAATTATATGCGCCTATCACATAAGACATTTTCTGAACTGCTAGGAAAAGTGTCAGTATTCATAACCAAACAAGACACCATGATGCGAGACGCAATACCTGCCAATCATTGTTTGGCAAACACGTTACGTTTTTTGGCAACAGGGTGTACGTATGAGGAACTGAAGTTTTCAACGGTCGTATCTCTTCAGACTATTGGGAAAATTGTCATTGAAACGCGCGAGGCCATTATCAATGTTTTGAAACCTTTTTTATTGTAAGTCATAAAAGTCATTCTGGAAATGTAATACATTAAAAACGTGTTTACTCTCAGATTCCTTAAGCCCCAATAGAATGGATGAATGTTGCTGACAAATTTTATGAAAAACCATTGTTCCCAAATTGTATAGGAGCCTTTGACGGAAAACATGTTAACATTATGAAGCGACGACATTCAGGATCTTTTTTTTTTTTCAATTACAAAAAGACATTCAGCATTGTTTTGATGGCTATAGTGAATAGCAACAGCGATTTTTTAATGGTAGATGGTGGAGTTTTCGCAAATACCAAGTTTTTTGGCGTGTTGCTACTTGCACAATTATTTGCGTAGGCAGTCCTATTGCAGCATTGATGAAATTTAAAACTCTGTGGACTTACCGGTAATTGATGCAACACCAAATAGAAATGTGTTGAACGAAGGCAAAGAAATAAGGAAAACATTTTGTGAAACAATAACAAAATTGAAAGAAATTTGATTGCAATAAATTCTTCATGAAAATGAACTATTTTTTGTTTTATTTTTTTCATAATTGGATTATTCTAAGAATTAGTTAATCAGTCGTGCTCCGCATGTTTTATTCGGATTCATTTTGGAACCGAATGTTTGGTGCTCCCGTTTCCACCAAACCGAATTTTTCATGTGCTTTGAAACTGAATGGTATGTTGCATGTGGAATTAAAACGAATCGCCAAAACATGATTAAAAAAGCACGCATTTTATATTGAAATAATTTTTTAAATATTTTTTGATATTCTTAGATTCTATTTATGCTAACTTTAATATTTATATTGACAATGATTTAAAATAATTTTTTTTCTAACTCAACACAAAAATTAGCATGAACAGCCAAACCGAATTTTTGTTTGTTTGTGTTTGTGTGCGTATCACATGGCCGATAAGTGCGACAGGGTTCCCGCATTACACAAAGAAAATTTCCCTTTTAGCAAAACTATCTAAGTCGTGTTTCATTTCAATTCAATTTTATTTTGCAGATTAACACAGTCACTTCAATAATTCGGCCTGGAGGCATTGACAAAAATTTAAAGATCGTTTTGTCGGATGCGGTCACAATGGCCTATAATATCGGAGGCAAAAAAAAAGAATTTTTAAAAAGGTACCCAGGAAAAATATTTAAATTGAAAGCAATCAAAATATATGAAGTCTACTTTTATGTCAAAATTAATATTAATATTAAACTATAATAAATTTTGTAATTTGCTTATTGTAATCTAAAATAACCCTTATTTTTTTATAATTTGTGGAAAATTTCAATACGAATAACTAATAATGTAAAACATTGAATAAATATTTGTACGGGCACAATTTTGCACTTAAAGTAATTTTAATTTCAGTAAAAATAAAATTGAATTCAAAAATTTGCAAATTTTTAAAATATTCAAATGAATAGATGTATAGATTTAAAAACAACAAATAAAAGCAAAAATTTATGAATTTTATTTATATACTATATAGTCTAAATTTATACATTTTTTGCTTTTATATACATATTTCGAGCAACAAAAGGAATTTGACAAAATGAAAAAACAAATTGAATATTTGGAAAGCCAAAGTGATGGATTATTAAAAACTTTGAAAGAAAATAACGAAATGTGGGCATCAAGGTTTACAAAAACAAATACAGAAAGTGTTCTAGTGACTGCGGTGTAAGTGACGAAACAAAGGTATTTGGCAAATTGCTTTTAGAAAAAAGCAAAGATGGTGTACTGATTTAGAAAAAAATGTTCTCTTGAACATAAATTACCATTCGACCAAATGCTACAAATTTATGAAATCAAGTCTTTTGTTTTCGCTACCGCAACCTAGATCGTCGCTTCGTAATTAGAGTCCCATAAGAAGAATACGGCCTGGTATTGACGAACAAGTTTGCAAAAATATTGCAGAACACGTCACAAATATGGAAGATACAGAAAGACAATGTGTTCTCATGCTTGACGAAATACACGGTCGAGCAGAGCTCGAATACAATACTACAACAGACCAGATGGATGGCCTTGTAGACTTGGGCGATGGAAGAAGAATGAAAAATGTGGCAAATTCTTTTCTCTTCATCCAAGCAAAAGGCCTAGTACAACCATGGAAATATGTATTCTCCTATTACTGCGCTGACGGTAGAGTGGGATCCGCTGATCTGGGCGGCATTATAAAAGAAAATTAAAGGGCCCTAAAAAAGATTGGCCTACATGTAAGAGCAATCATCTGCGGTCAAGATCTCACAAATCGCACTGTTTTTAATTCGATCGCGGTAAAAAGCGAATTGAAATTCTATGAAGCAGATGACACTCTCATCTATCTATCTGTACGATTACGTTCATTTGATAAAAAGTATGCGGAATAGCTTTATGTCCAACTGCATACGTACACCAAATGGCGTCGTAGATTGGGCTGTCATTTCCGAATTATATAATATAAACAAAAGCAGCACAACTACACGGATGGTTCCGAAACTGACGGAGGAACACGTAAGCCCCAAATTTTGGCAACGCAGGCCAAAAAAGGCCTTATCCGGCCAAAAATTATGTTAAGGAGAAACTTGTTGAATTTGCGTCGTTCCTAAAAACACTTGTTATGGGACCCAATTACTGTCTCTATGGCCTAATGGTCACAGTGAATAATATGATAGCACAGTTTGACGATTTGCGAGGATGATGAGGATTTGCAACTGGATTGGATATGCCACACTGATACCGACACCAATGCCATCGAGTCAGAACCAGACCACCAAAATGACTTAGACGATGAGAAACTATTAAATAGCCCCGAAAATATCGGCGAATTAACAGCACGCAGATATTTTGACGGGTATTTAATAAATAAGAATAAGAAGAAGTTTGATTGCGAAGAATGCGACAACGAAATGCCAACAATGGAGCTCTTCCAGAAGGATGCGTCAGAAGATTTAATAGCAGCAAAAAATGTTTCCGCATCAGTGCTCCATTTAAAATATGTATCGTATACATTCTTTAAAATATGCAATTTGCATTACAATATCTTTGCGCAACATTTTGAACAAAATGCGCATGAAAAAGATATTTGCAAAAAAATCATGACCAAATGCATTTCAACGACCAATAGAACGTATCCGAAGTGGTTTGCTGCTAACCACAAATGCTATTCTCATCATCAAAGCATACTCAACAAATTAATCGTTATTCTATTGAGGAAAAAAGCTAGACCTCAGAATCAATAGCAACAAACAAAAAGCTACAAAAAGAATGAGGATACTTCTGGATAAGAATTGGTAAGGAATTAAAAAATGTTTAACAAAATAATTGTATTTATTGCTAATAATTGGGTTTTTTGTCTTTTACAGATGAGAATGCTTTTCATGTCATATGGTGGCTGGATTGAAACCAAGCAAGGAGTATAAAGAGTGGAACACTGGATACCCAAAACATACAAAGTGGCAACTTTGAATATAATAATGGCACTGCCGAAGTGCCTTTAAGTGGCGGACCTTGACGGAGGTTTTTGAATTTGCCCCAACTGCTGGTATGGTCGCCGGACATGGTTCACCTGGTGGATCCTGCCCGGCGGTCATGACAGTAGCATAGGGGACCTATTTGGGGGCTCTACCAGAGCAGAGAGTGCCGGGTATAGCATGAAATACCCCAAATACACACGTAGCATCGGTTGCTACACGGTGCGAAGGCAATCTACCTTACCTTAACTAAAAACTAAAAAATAGTAAAAATCAGGTCACGTAATTTGGGTATGGCCCCTTATCTAGAATGCCGGAATCATGGTATAATAAGTAAGGTAGAGTAAAATGGCCTGACTCGAGGCCCTAATTTAATATTTAATTTAATATTTTATTAATAATAATATTAATATAATAATAATAATTATAGTTGCATAACAATTTAATTTGATTTCTTTTGCTATTGCTTCTGTTTATAATTCAATAATAGAAATCGAATCTCTGTATTTATAAATGCTAGTTTTAACCCTAGACACACAATGTTAGTCGAACCGACTAGCAATATCTTTGCTTTTGTATGAAAAAATTGTTTGAAAAACGAAAAAAGCGAAAAGTATATCTTTATCCCTTTTTTTGAAAGCATAAAGTTTAATATTCAATTAATTAAATCAAGTTATACGATTTTATATTTAAAATCCGTAGGTACAGTTCGCGCTGCACGTTTGTTGTACGCACTTGCAGTATCTTTGATTTTAAAAGAACTTGATCTTGCCTTTTTACGGACAGTAGGCGATGCAGCCGTGGCCGCAGTTCCTGCTGTTGGTGTTTTTTAACTGACGCCGAAGCTGTAGCTTCATTTGGAAATCCAATTTGCCGCTGTCGGCAACCTTCATTAGTTTTAAAGCATTAAGAAATACATTACGACATTTCTTATAATCGGGTGCCGGGTTGTGCGACATTTCGGCCACATACATACTTCATAAACTCGCCTATAGGCACAGGCACAACCTTTTCAAATAACACTTCAAGCGCACCTACAACGTCCGCCATGAACTGCTCCTTGGCCTCTTGCACTTTCGGCGGCGATGCCAACAAATTATGCTTTACCCATGGCAGCTCCACGCCCAGCCACTCAATTAGATTGTAGCCGAAAATTTCGATATCGGAACGCCAGGTGGCCACACCCAAATGAGCGTCTCGCTAGGTAAAGTCGATAGTGCCGTTGTGCATTTTCTTAACATCCGGCTTAAAATCGCCCGTCGCATAACGACTGGCCAGACCATAGTCAGTCAGGTACGCCAGGTAGTCAGACCGAGTTCGCCCTACTAGCCCTATCTTTTTTCCTACTTACTAATACTCCTTCCTTCAAAAAAAACATGGCCGCTACCCTTTGCTAGCATTGATGAGAGTACTTTCACCGCTTCTTGCAGCAAGCAGTCCAAGCAGTTAAATTGACAATATCAATGAATTTTTAAAATCAATAAGGACTAGTTAAAAAGATGGCGTACGTTAAAGTCGGGCGTGGACGACTTTGGAATACCCTGTACCACCACATCGCAATTAAGTCCGATAGTCCGGTCAAACTAGACTAAAAAATAAGAATAAAGCTACCTAAATTCCCACCAAGCTGAAAATCAGTAAGATTGCTTAAAATATAATTAAAAATAAAATTTGAAAATTCCCCATCATTCTCCTGTAATGAAAAAATTTTATTCAAGGTCAAAGGTCAAAAAAATGAGTTTTTCGCGATTTTCAGCAAAACGGTAAGTTTTATCATAAAAATACCTTTGATAAAAATTGTAGATCATAAAATTATCTACAAAAAGTGTATCAATACTTTTTTTCCTACGAGCCCCGTTTCAATAATATTAAATTAAAACGCACTGACAAAGTTGTTCCTCTTTTAGCTATGACTAGTACCATAAAAATTCATGAAGAAAAAGTACCTGTTGACCCTGTATTGTTGTTCCAACGCATGAGTATTACTGCAGCATTTTAAGATGAAATAGAAAACTATTTTGAATATGAATTATCTCCCTACCCTTTATCGTTGTTTGATGACGTCGAGATGCGTAAAACACAGAAGTCTGCCATTTACGATTGTTTTGAAAAGGTAGATTTTGATATTAACAACACAAATGCGACATACATCATTGACGGAGGATACTTGCTACATCGCGTTGTGTGGGATAGCGAAGAAACATTCAACGTTATCTTAGATAAATACGTACAGTATGTAAGTCAACATTTTGGTTCCAGAGTTATTGTCGAACTTTAGAAACATCTTCATCAATTGATATTTTATTTGATGAAAATATGACAGTTCCAACCAGTCAACAAAAATTTCTTACAAATACTCACAACAAGTCTCGGTTCATTTCAATGTTGAAAGAAAAATTTACTGCTGAAAATATATTGGTAAAATAACCTAATAATGATGCTGATGTAATGATAATTGAAACAGCAATAGAGCAATTCAATTTGACAAATACAACTATTGTTGTCGGTGAAGATGTAGACTTACTCGTATTACTCACTGCTCGAACTCCAACTGAAAAAACTATTTTCTTCTTAAAACCAGGAAAAGCTCAACATCAATCGGAAATATATTCATCAAGAAGTTTATCGACTTTTGCAAAGTGTCAAAATCATGTACTACTTTTACACGTAATTACTGGCTGTGATACGACATCAGCATTTTACAGGAGAGGTAAAATAACAGTTTTTAAAATGTTTGAAAAACAAAATTTAGTTCAATGTGCTGTAGTTTTTAAAAATAGTAATTAATTGATTCAAAAATCCTGTTATGTCTGCAAGGAAGGCCAAGCTTAGAAGAAAAGTAGGATCGCTTAGGTGGTCCACAAGCTCTTTAGTATCAGATGGGCATTCGGTTTGCAAGAACTGCAAAGCATCTTCTCGTAAACTGAAGAGACGTGCGAGATTTTTGCCACTACTTAGCCAACGGACTTCTGTGAATAAGACTAGGTATTTGTAGTCCACTTCGAGGTCTTGCAAGAACACCTAAAATTTTCGATGTGTTAAAGCATTGTGGCCTCCTCTAATACGATTTATCATTTGTATGGCAATATTCATTATTGATTGCATTTTGCAAGACTTTTCCAATAGGAATTGCTGATAAATAATACAATGAAATGAAGGAACATCAATGCCGTTTTCCTTCAACTGGCCAATAAGTCAATTTTTTTCCCCCACCATCACTTTTGCACCATCTCACAGTGGTTGCTGTTGTATGAAGATGGTGGCCAAAAATACTTCCCGTTAAGATATCGGCCTGAATAATGTAAAAATACAATATTTAAGAAATAGGCATGGTTAACGACCTCTACCGCCTTCCCTCGTTCCCTCCTTCCGCTCAAACACTCAACCATTTAACATTTAAATAAAATAAATTTTAGTCCTTTTTTTTAATTAATAAAGTAACTTAGTACCTATTTATAAAATAAACATAATAATTATACTAATAATATTCAAAAAAGATAAACATATTACAATAATACCAAAATATAAACAAAATTATTCTAACAAATCAAAAACTGATTTAAGCAAAATTGATTTGTTCTTGCTTATTAATTTTCTTTGGCCTGATATAAAAGGATCAGAACTCAACAGTACCCTGTTCAGCAAATCGGTATTTGTTAAAATTCGAGAAGCTTTACGTGAATGCTGATTTCGGAACTTTTGTATGTCTTTGTTTCTGGGCTCAGCAGCTTCTGCAGAGAGCTCTCCAATTGACACTAACGCGTTTTCTATTACATCAGGAGCGTGTATTAATACTTTATGCACTGTAGCTGGGAGGTAATACCAAGAATATTCTTAAGTTAATTCAAGGGCAGTACTAAGCGCGTAAACTCTAAATTTTTCAACGTTAATACGATAACCTGACGATAAAGCTTGTAATATGGTAGCACATCTATCTATTCAATTTCTATTCAGGCCTGTAATTTCAGCAGGCAATAGACTATTTAAAAAAAAAAATCTTGCTATGTTTCCGTCATTGAAAGACCCACTTCCACCACTTTTTGGTTTGTCCACAATTAGTCCTAGTTTTCCCCGAAATTCTAATTGGATGTGCAATATTCTCTCCTGAACTTGCTGTCTTCTTTCTTGCGTTCTTACTTGCCATTTTAATAGGAATTCGTTGCAATCCGAAAAAAATATACAAACGATGCAGAGTTGCAGACCTTTTTCGATCCGAAAAAAACGGCAAATAAGCAGAAAGCAGCCGAAGAAAGAAAAAGTGACTCAGACAACGCCCTTATTAAAATGATAGCATTGGATATGCAGCCATTTCAAATAGTCAAAGACAAGGGATTCCGGTACTTTGTTCATTGTTTGGACCCAAGCTACGTGTTACCCAACCGCAAAAACTGCGCGATGTTTTGCTTGTTAACATGTACTATGAAGAAATGAAGAATATGTTAAAGAACGTAAAATAATGCGGAATTACTGCAGATCCTCAGGTCCTCACGAGCCAACGATTATTCTTTACAGAGGTGGGCACGAAAAATAACGGAAAGAGCACTACAACAAAAGACGGTTACGGTCGCAAATGCATCCTCGAGTAGGGCCATAAAAATCGCACACTGTGTGTATTTTGATTTTGTAAAATTCTGCGAGTCGAGCGATGGCCCACACTGTGTGCATTTTGTTTTTGTAAGTTGCTGCGAGTCGAGCGATGGCCCACACTGTGTGTATTTTGTTTTTGTAAACTCGGCGCGTCGCCGGCGATCTGCTTGTGCGTGTACACTGAACGAAATTTTGCAACACATTCAAAGAAACAGAAAAGTCATATGAGTTTATATGACAATTTTAATTTACCAAAAAAATTACTGGGTCTTACAGTTGCCAAATTAACTATGTTTCTGTGCTCAGTGTACTTGTGCCAATTTTTCGTCCGCGAGCACTAATAAAAACTACCGTTACGGTCCAAAAAGAGATGCTCGAGTAGGGCCATAAAAATCGCACACTGTGTGTATTTTGTTTTTGTAAGTTGCTGCGAGTCGAGCGAAGGCACACATTGTGTGTATTTTGTTTTTTGTAAACTAGGCGCGTCGCCGACGATCGTAATAAAAACTACCGTTACGGTCACCTAAGCTGTGTGTATTTTGTTTTTGTAACATTCTCGGTTTTTTGCATGTGCGTCTGGCTGGCGCCACTTACAAGACATAACGGAAAGAGCACTCGGTGCAAAAAGAGCCAAGGCGTTTTTTGTACCAAGTGCTCTTTCCGTTATGTCTTGTCAGTGGCGAAAGATAGGCGCACAAACAAAAAGTGCTATTTCCGTTATTTTTCGTGCCCACCGCTGTTTATGAATAAATATACTGGATAGGATAACGCACTTTTGGGAGTAATTTCTTTTATTAGAACTATTTCGCGCAAAAAGGCGCATAGGTTGGGTGGGTAGTGACGCTACATGTTGCCTTACATCACTGCAACATTCATGTGGGAATGATATTGTCCGCTTTTGTCTGTTTGTGTAAATCTATATAGCTATCCGTAATGGCAGGGGCCTCCACAAATTTTTTTAGTTTTTTGTAAATGTGAAATCTTCAAATCATCATCAACGAACCCCCCACAGGCTGCTTTTGCTAGCTGTTTAGGAGCCCAAGTGATGAGGGATTTGGAAGATGTTGTATGTGGTTAGGTGTTTGGGTATTTTTGTAGACCACCAAGACCATCAGTGTTACACCAACAAATCCTTAGTAGGGTACCCGCAGCACAACAAAATTATTTAAGACCACACTATATACACGCAACACATTACACAATTTGGAATGGCTAAGCTGTTCGTTTGACATTTCGCAAGAATGAACACCCAACAAAAAGGTAAAAGGTTGTCCGGTATTAGATGTTAGGGAAAAGTGAGAGAGATCACAATGGCGCGAAGTAGCCAATTTAAGTAAAAATAATAGCCAAGATTATTTTAATTTCATCGAGATTGGTGCGTACACAGCGAAGCGATCTGGGGAAAAGCAGCTGTTCGGGGCGTTAAATGAGCTCTCCCTTAGCCAAGAAAAAAAGAATCAAATTGCCAAGAGTGAGAATTTATTAACAAAAGCACCCAGGTATTCTGTAAGTTAGCACTTACATAAGTTGATGGAAAAGTGCTTAATATATTAACAGAAGCACTCTCTATGCAAACTTGTACAATATGCCATCGTAATCCTAAAGATATGCATAAACAACATAAAAAGTGGAATTTTCAAACCAATTAAGGCAACCTTGATGATTGGTATCAGCCCGCTTCATGCTTGGCTAAGATTGTTTGAGTTGTGCCTTCAGATTGCATTTAGACCAGTGGTCGGCAAAATATACATATGCATTTTTTATTTGCGCTTGTATTGGACATTTTCTGCCGCTGTGACGTATTTCGACGTTGACGTCGCAAAGCAACAGACACGAAGTTGCTTGTGCCTGCCTTTTGGCTTTGGTGCTGTGTGGCAGAAAACACAAAATCAGTTTAGGTTTAGTTGGCTACAAGTTTAGATTGCGCCGCTCATTTTTCCATTCCTCTTTGAACATTTTTTCCTTTTTAAAATCAATAATTTGCGTAGCACGATCTTAGCTTGTAGCAAATTAAACATAAACTGATTTTGTGTTTTCTGCCACACAGCACCAAAGCCACGGCATACTACAAGGTATACTTACTACAGGTAGCATACTCCCGCCGAAGGCTCTAACGAATATTACCAATTTTTAGTTTCGTTGCGACTGTTCGTGAGAAGGGCTGTTTACGCGCATCGGGTGCGAGCAACAGCTACAATTTTTGTTTGTTTCCCTCTCTCGCTTTTTCTTGCTCTCACTAAAATTGGAAACGACGTCGGCAGCATTACTCTACCTTTAATAAGTATACCTTGGGCCATGGTATTATACCATGCCTTGGGCATACTAAAGCTGGAGTGCTTTAGCATTGTGAGAGCAAGCACGCTCTCTAAGCAAGAGCCGAAGTCATGACAAGCAACTTCGTGTCTGTTGCTTTGCAACAAGAGCATGGCAACGCCAGAGAATTTGCTGAGAGTAGTTCAGTACAAAAATCACGCACACATGCATGTGTTTTGTGTACAACACAGGGATTGGATCCCATGGGATTGGGCCGTGCCGACCACTGATTTAGACCATCACCAAAAAGATAAGCTTTCTTTCCAGACTCAAAAGTGTAAAATCCATAAGAGTATTTGGGAAAAGTTGGGCTTAAGGGTCAGTAGACTGAAACCAAGAGGATATGACAATAGCAACACTGAAAGAGCCTTTAAAGCCAAAGATTTTTTTTCAAAAGTAACGGGGATAGATTTAAAGCTTCTGAATAAGTTCTAAAAGTTGTAACCGTCATAATATGCACACGTTTTCACGCCACCTATGAGGTAGTAGACTTAGCGCATATCTATACTTATCTAAGCAGGTAGTTTTTTTAGGAGCTCCGTACATAGAAAGAAGAAAGCTAAAGCCGTTAGTGATAATTTCATGTCGAGTTGAATTACTATTTTTAAAAACTACAGCACATTGAACTAAATTTTGTTTTTCAAACATTTTAAAAACTGTTATTTTACCTCTCCTGTAAAATGCTGATGTCGTATCACAGCCAGTAATTACGTGTAAAAGTAGTACATGATTTTGACACTTTGCAAAAGTCGATAAACTTCTTGATGAATATATTTCCGATTGATGTTGAGCTTTTCCTGGTTTTAAGAAGAAAATAGTTTTTTCAGTTGGAGTTCGAGCAGTGAGTAATACGAGTAAGTCTACATCTTCACCGACAACAATAGTTGTATTTGTCAAATTGAATTGCTCTATTGCTGTTTCAATTATCATTACATCAGCATCATTATTAGCTTATTTTACCAATATATTTTCAGCAGTAAATTTTTCTTTCAACATTGAAATGAACCGAGACTTGTTGTGAGTATTTGTAAGAAATTTTTGTTGACTGGTTGGAACTGTCATATTTTCATCAAATAAAATATCAATTGATGAAGATGTTTCTAAAGTTCGACAATAACTCTGGAACCAAAATGTTGACTTACATACTGTACGTATTTATCTAAGATAACGTTGAATGTTTCTTCGCTATCCCACACAACGCGATGTAGCAAGTATCCTCCGTCAATGATGTATGTCGCATTTGTTTTTTTTTTTTTTTTTTTTTAAAGATGTTTATTTATTTCATACAATATTATTTAATTACTATTATAAACATTAGTTGAAAAAAATTTTATTATTTAAAGCACTGACCCCGGACGGGTACTCAAACTTTGGCATATCAAATTAACATTTTAAAATTAATAGTACAAATATTAAAACTATATTGACTAGTACATAGTATATAGTAAAAGAAAAAAAGATATAGATTGTAATGAAAAAATTATATAAAAACATTACATTAAATAAGAGTTATTTATAAAAGGAGGTGTGAGAAAAAAAAAAATATATACATATTATATATATATAAAATAATAATATTATCAAATTTACATATGTTGCCAACAAAAGCGTTTTTTGATAAAATTGTTTAAAATGTAAGACAAGTCTTTACAAGACATACTTGTGTCAAATCTCAAGTTGGTACAGCTTACTATATCTGTTATATTTACGGATTTCTTGTTTGCTCTTCTGTAGACATGATAGAAGTAGGGGATCCCTTCGGAGTTCTGAATGTATTCCATTTTGTCCAAATACAAAAAGGCTTCAGAAGGAACATAGCCGGATAGTAAACATTTTTCCAGATATTCATCGCAGGTATAATAAGGAGCCAAAATAAGATTGTTATTTATACAGTCAAAGCTTCGAACGATGTGTTTTCTGATAAGATCAATAATGAAGTTATCAATCCTTATAATTTTTGTAGAGTTGTAAATTTTTTTGTTTGAATAGAGTTTTAAGAAGTCTTTTTGTGGCGTTCTGTGCATTGAGGTGCAAACTCTTAGGCACTCTCTCTCAAATTTAGTTAATCTTTCCATGTATGATGGTGATATGTTGAACCAAATAGGACAAGCGTATGTTATAATTGGACGGATAAATGATTGTTTTTGGCTTTAATAATTTGTTGTTGAATGTGTTTATCAAAATATAAGAACTTATCAATTCTTACCCCTAAGTAATTGACAGTATCTTTGTTGTTTATTAATCCTCCACCATTCGGAGTTGCGATGCCGAAAGATTTCCAATTTTTTCGTAGGTTATTGTTGCATTTATAGACAGGAGGTCTAAATAGGATAGTTTCACATTTATCCGTGTTAACTTTTAAGTGCCAATTCTTTGTGTATTCATAAACAGTGTCAAATTTTTGTTGTAGAAAAGTATTGATTTTCTGAACTTTGCTATCAGCATGATAAATAATGATATCGTCTGCATAGGTTATTATATGGTCGATTTTTTCAAAAAGGTCGTAAATGTATAGATTAAACAAGATAGGTGAATTAACTGTTCCTTGTTGTAAGCCATTATCAATATTGAAAGTTTTCGAGCTGAATTGGTTGCCATGAAATACAACGAATTCTCGATTAGTTATCATATTATGTATAAGATTCAGAAGATGAATAGGAAATTTAAAATTAATCAATTTACATATAAGACCTTTAATCCAAACACTATCAAATGCTTTCTCCAAGTCAATCAAACAAGCTCCAGTAAATAGCTTCTTGTTCCAGTTCCAATTTATGTTTGAAACTAAACAGTTAATTGCGTGTGTTGTTGAGTGACCCGATTTAAATCCGAATTGTTTTTCGCTAATTATATTATTTTTCATACAATGATTGTTTATGTTGTTATTTATACAAATTTCAAAAATCTTGCTTATGTTGGGAAGTAAGCTAATTGGCCGTAAATTGCTGACTACATTAGGATCCTTGCCTTTTTTTGGTATTATAATCATTTTTGCTCTTTTCCATTGGACAGGAAAGTAAGCATTATTCAGCATGTTATTGAATAAGATGCAGTATGCCTTGATTATTATTTCTGGAAGGTTTTTGATAACAGTATTTGGGACTTCATCTAGACCATACGATACTTTATTGCGTAAATTTTTAATTATATATTTTAAGTTTTCAATGGTGATGAAATAATCATCAGTTTGCGATTTAGACAAATTATCTGCTGGTTTGCTATTGCTAAAGGTGGTTCTATAAATAAAATTCATTTCAAATCTTTGTTTATATAAAATAAATTTATTGAAGGAAGACTCAGTTAAAATATGTGTGTTATTGTTCGGATCATTTGTTTTTTTTTGAGTGGACTTTTTCAAAATATGAGCCTATTGCATTAAGTATGTGATTTTGATTTCTGATCACTATGTTGTTTACATCCATTTCAATGCTTTCTGCAGGTATTTCGGCTTTTTCTATAATGTCACTCAAGCTATGAGGTATTTTGATTGTCTGAAGATCTAGATTTATTGATTTTTCTTTGAGACTGCTTTTAATTTGTTGGAACATTTGTGATGAGTCTACGGTATCCAGTTGTTTCAGTTTATTTTTATAGAAATTGTTAATTGAAATTTTTAAGTTTTCATTTATTAATTTTTTAATAAGCTTTAATTTAGATTTTTCCCATTTTATATCCGATGACGACATATTACTTGAAAGACGGTTATAGGATTTAATTCTCGACAGTGTTTTACTTTTTTCTTTATATAGTTTGTTTATTGTTGCATTAAGGAATTTTTGAGTATGATCGGAATCTTTGTATTTGGGTACTTTAGATTTAATTGCGTTAGATATTATATTATTAATTTGATCAAGATGATTGTCTATTTCGGTATTTGAGAGATTTCTATCGTTTGGAATTATTGATTGTTGAAGTAATTGCGTGTTTATATGTTTTTGAAAATTCAGCCAACACGTTTTTTTGAAATTGAATTTGCTCGTTGAGTTTTCATTAATTACATCAAATTTGAATTCATCATTAGACGAAATTATGATATGGAGGGCATTATGATCGCTGTCGTATTCAATTGTTTTTAAGCAATTAGTTGAGTCGTTTTCTTTTTTAATTGAAAGTCTGGCGTCCACTAAACAGATGTCCAGGAAAGATGCAGATCTTGGAAAAGAAGGGGAAGATGAGGCAAACAAGTTGCATTTAAATGAGATAGAACTAGAATCCAACCAACGTCTTAGTATTTGGCCTTTTGGGTTGTTTGAGGTGTTACACCAGTCTGTGTGCTTGCAATTTAGATCCCCAGCTAGAATATACATAGTAGTGATTGTTGCAATTTAGATGTAGAGATTCAAAAAGCGAATTAATTTCAGATTGAAAGAATGTATCATTGTTACCGCTAGGGTAGTATGCTGCTATAATGAACAATTGGCAATTGTCACTCATTGGCATTTTTATGATACATGTTTCAAGATGGACAAATGAGCTAATTTTAGTATTTGTATAAAATGAGCATGTTAAGTTTTTTTTACAAGAACCGCTGTTCCGCCTCCTTGCTTAGAGTTCATCCTGTCTTTTCTAAACATGTTGTAGTTTTTGAAGCAAAGTTTGTGATTTGGATTAAGTTTTGTTTCATTGATTAGTACGATATCTGGATTGTGGTAAAATAGGAATTTTTGCATCTCTACTCTTCTATTTAAGTTAATTAGAGAGTTTACGTTTATAGAAATTATGCTTAGCTCGTTGATAGTAGGCATTTAAGATTCCATTATGGTGAAAATTGCGTCAATTCTATTTGATTGCATAGTGAGTTCATGTTTAAAAGTAACAATTTGTTGTGTTAGACTTTGTATCATATTTTTGAGATCAACTAATGTGTTGTTATTGTTTAAAGCTAATAAGTCCTGCTCCTGAGGAACAATGGGCAAGTTGGATTTAACAGCGTTAGCAAAACTTATATTCTTGTTTATGTAGTTGGATTTAAACATTTGTGTTTTTTCTGCTAAATTTTGTTTTTTAGCTCTAATTTTTTCTTGTAGAAGCTTATATTTTTCGCAACCTCTGTATGATGCAGGGTGACCAGGCTTATTGCATATAATGCAAAATAGTTTACTCCTGTCTTCGCCGGAATTGGTGTTCACATTACATTCGTTACTTTTATGGTTGGCTCCACATTTAACACATTTTGGGGGAAGAAAACAGTTTGCAGCGCTATGGAAAAAGCCTTGGCAGTTTCTGCATTGAGGTATAGCTTCTCTTTTCAAGGGTTCCCAATAAATGCAACGATATAAAAGATTTGTAATTTTTTTAAGCATGTTTACGTCACTGTCAGCTGTGACTTGCACCAAAAAATATAGGCAAGGCGACTTTTAGTCTTGAAGAAGTTTTTGTCGTAAATGCAGAAACTTTCGTAAATTTGAGTTTTTCATTCTCTTGCGTCCGAAGTTCGTTGAAAATTGTTTCAATATCTGTATTAGCATTTAGACCTTTAAGCAGATAGGGTTTTGTTTTTATAGATTTTGGGGTGTAAGTATAGAATTTAACACCCATTTCAATAAGAAATGATTTTATTTTGCTGTAGTTGTCAAGATCTTGAATAAAAAGAGTTTGCTTTTTTGAGCTATTTTCTTTAATTTTAAACTTGGTGATTTTAAGCCCCTCAGTCAGAAACTCTATAAGTTTATTTGTTTCGATATCGTAAATTATTATGGGTGGTATTTTTTTATTGTAGCTTTTATTGTCTGTTTTAGTATTACGGCTAGATACACTTGCCTCTGGATTGGCTGAGTCCTTATCCGATAGCGAAGCCTTTTGAGATGAGCCTACAGCCGTCTGAAGCTCTGCTTTTTTAAAACTCTGCGATACATGGTCCTCAAATTCTTTTATATATTCTTCTACACCTGCTTCATCTACTTCAACATCGAGTAATTCATAGTAATTGCCTTTGACGAGCTTTGGTTTCTCTTGATTATTCATATTGTTTTTTCTTTTTCTTGCGTTTTGTAAGGTTATGTTTTCATTAAGTTTACTCTGCTTTTCATTATTAGAGCAGATATCAGACGTATTTTGAGCATGCTGCGCATACATACTAGCCACGTACACTAAATGTACGTGATTGTGTGCGAACGTAAAAAGTGCGCACGCGTAGCACAATGACAGCTGTCAGAAAAGTCTCACACAAAATTTGCACTGTCACTGCACAAAATTTTTTTTATTTTTTTTTTATGTGTTGTAATAGTTAGTAAGTTTTTTTTTTTTTGCACATAAACATTAATGTACACAAGTAAAATATATATTGCCACGTTGGTGGACTTGTCCATAAATTAAAATTGTAACAATTTAATTTTTTGCAACCGAAGAAAATTTTTTCCGCACACGTGTTGGCGCTGCCAACTCTTTTTTTCTTTTTTCTGTCGCATTTGTGTTGTTAATATCAAAATCTACCTTTTCAAAACAATCGTAAATGGCAGACTTCTGTGTTTTACGCATCTCGACGTCATCAAACAACGATAAAGGGTAGGGAGATAATTCATATTCAAAATAGTTTTCTATTTCATCTTAAAATGCTGCAGTAATACTCATGCGTTGGAACAACAATACAGGGTCAACAGGTACTTTTTCTTCATGAATTTTTATGGTACTAGTCATAGCTAAAAGAGGAACAACTTTGTCAGTGCGTTTTAATTTAATATTATTGAAACGGGGCTCGTAGGAAAAAAAGTATTGATACACTTTTTGTAGATAATTTTATGATCTACAATTTTTATCAAAGGTATTTTTATGATAAAACTTACCGTTTTGCTGAAAATCGCGACTCATTTTTTTGACCTTTGACCTTGAATAAAATTTTTTCATTACAGGAGAATGATGGGGAATTTTCAAATTTTATTTTTAATTATATTTTAAACAATCTTAATGATTTTCAGCTTGGTGGGAATTTAGGTAGCTTTATTCTTATTTTTTAGTCTAGTTTGACCGGACTATCGGACTTAATTGCGATGTGGTGGTACAGGGTATTCCAAAGTAGTCCACGCCCGACTTTAACGTACGCCATCTTTTTAACTAGTCCTTATTGATTTTAAAAATTCATTGATATTGTCAATTTAACATAAACGTTTTAGGTGAGAAGGCAAGATAAAGCTTAAAAACTGCTTGGACTGCTTGCTGCAAGAAGCGGTGAAAGTACTCTCATCAATGCTAGCAAAGGGTAGCGGCCATGTTTTTTTTGAAGGAAGGAGTATTAGTAAGTAGGAAAAAAGATAGGGCTAGTAGGGCGAACTCGGTCTGACTACCTGGCGTACCTGACAGACTATGGTCTGGCCAGTCGTTATGCGACGGCCGATTTTAAGCCGGATGTTAAGAAAATGCACAACGGCACTATCGACTTTACCTAGCGAGACGCTCATTTGGGTGTGGCCACCTGGCGTTCCGATATCGAAATTTTGGGCTACAATCTAATTGAGTGGCTGGGCGTGGAGCTGCCATGGGTAAAGCATAATTTGTTGGCATCGCCGCCGAAAGTGCAAGAGGCCAAGGAGCAGTTCATGGCGGACGTTGTAGGTGCGCTTGAAGTGTTATTTGAAAAGGTTGTGCCTGTGCCTATAGGCGAGTTTATGAAGTATGTATGTGGCCGAAATGTCGCACAACCCGGCACCCGATTATAAGAAATGTCGTAATGTATTTCTTAATGCTTTAAAACTAATGAAGGTTGCCGACAGCGGCAAATTGGATTTCCAAATGAAGCTACAGCTTCGGCGTCAGTTAAAAAATACCAACAGCAGGAACTGCGGCCACGGCTGCATCGCCTACTGTCCGTAAAAAGGCAAGATCAAGTTCTTTTAAAACCAAGGATACTGCAAGAGCGTACAACAAACGTGCAGCGCGAACTGTACCTACGGATTTTAAATATAAAATCGTATAACTCGATTTAATTAATTGAATATTAAACTTTCTGCTTTCAAAAAAAGGGATAAAGATATACTTTTCGCTTTTTTCGTTTTTCAAACAATTTTTTCATACAAAAGCAAAGATATTGCTAGTCGGTTCGACTAACATTGTGTGTCTAGGGTTAAAACTGGCCGTCAGGCCGTCAGTCACTCAAGGGGACCAACATGTACCAGTGTACGTGCCGTAATTGAGTTTCTGGCGGAAGTCAGGTCTATCACCTCCACGCGGTGACGGCTGGTAACAATTGCATAACTGATATCTGGGGTAGTTCATTTATGGAAATGGACTACTTCATATATCTGGTGTGCAATTGGCTAAGATAGACTCTGGCGAAGGGAGTAAACCCTTTTCAAATCTCCCCTAACCCAAGGTGTTGTGCGATCCGTGCCTATTGGGTGAGTTTGGCAGCCAGGGGATAAATTAGGCTGTCATCTAACGGAGCCCTCCTGATACCAGGCCGAATCAGGTTGTAATGATGGCCTTACCATGGTATGGGGCGCTGCCATGGTGGACCGGTTATTTTCCCCTTTTCCTCTTTTTGGTCACCGTACACGGTGACTTGTCATCGTGTGCAGCCTCTCCTTTCTATGAGATAGGGTGGGCAGGTGACCGTACGAACCAGTTGAAATGTCTTATTATACAAATAAAAATTCGGATGACGTAACGGACGGACGGATGGGGTTGGGTACCCCTTCGGAAGAAGAACTCTTGGAGTCAAGCCAAGAGACTGTTATCGGTGTAGCTGTAGGCAACAGCACACTGATAACTCAACCACCAATATCCGCTAAGGCCATGGGGCCTACGCGACAAAAAACTAAAAAACAGCCATCGAAATATAAACTGTACCAAAGGGCCCTAGTTATCCTCGGCAGGATCAACAAGAATAAGGCCGAAGGTACAGTTCACCCAAAGGACGAAGCCGACAGGGCCAAGTTTGAAAAGGTGGTCCATGACTATGAGGAGTCAATGGCCGCCCAAAAAAACGAGACGACGAAGCGGAACCGGTCCCAAGACGAACCTGGAAAGGTGTCGAAGAGGAGCAAAACGTTCGATGGGAACGTTGCCGCAGCCGGCTCGTCGTCTAAACAGCCGAAAAACACATCCGCACCGCGTAACTATAACGAGGTGGCTCGTGATAGCCTACAGATTGCGCTTTTGGATGAGACCTCTAACCGCGGAAAGCCTGTGCTGGACAAGTGGTCCGAAATCGAGGCACGGCTGTCACGTATCGTTGTCGACCACGTTATGGCACATCCGGAGGATGAGCCACCACGTTTCGACTCGGCAGAGGTTGTCCGCGGTTACAGGGTCATCAAATGCAGCGATCAGACCTCCCTCGAGTTCCTGAACGGTGCAGTCGGCGAAATAAAAGACGCCTGGGAAGGCTTGCGGCTCAAGATCATCCCAGCCAGCGAAATTCCTCGCAGGCCTCGAGCGCGTATTTGGATCCCGAACATGGAGTTTGACAGCAGTAAGCTAATAACCTACCTGCAGACGCATAACCGTGCTATCCCGATGGCTGAATGGTCAGTCATCAAGGCGGAAACCCCGCAGAAAAATAGCATGTCTTTCCTTCTTCTCATCACAGAGGAGAGCCTTGAACCGCTTCAGAAAGCAGACAACAAGTTGTGGTTTGGCATACGGTACGCCAAACTAAAAATATTCCGCTCTGCCAGTCCGGAGGACGAACATGACGAAAACATCGTAGACGCCGACAAGCCGCATGAAGGAATGCAGCTTGATGACGTCGACGACGATTTGTAACCAAGACGGGTATCAAGGTTGTCCAAATCAACTTGCAGCACTCAAGAGCTGCAACGGACAATCTTGCCGTCTTCCTAGCGGAGGAGGACGCTGACATAGCCATTATCCAGGAACCTTGGGTGTGGAACACTAAAATAAAAGGTCTCCCAGGCAAGAATTATAACCTTTACTACAAACGAGTCTCGGATAGGCCGAGATCTTGTATTGTAGCAAAGAAAAATTTAAACATTTATCTTATCCCATCATACAGCTCACAGGATGTGACGGTCGTAGAACTGGAGGCCGCTGACGGGGTCAGAATAAAAGTCGCCTCGGTGTATATGTCGCATGAATACCATGCACCGCCTGAGGAAGTCCACAGACTGGTGCATGACAACAAGAACAACATCCTACTCCTTGGATGTGATGCCAATGCTAGGCACGCATTGTGGGGCAGTTCCGAGGATAATGATCGAGGTGAGTCCTTATATGACTTTATAATAAGTACTAACTTAGTAGTATGCAATAGAGGTAGCACTCCCACTTTCACATTTCCAAGCTCGGCGCAATATAATGGTTGGGCGGAAGTGCTTGATGTTACCTTACTATCTGATAACGATGTGGTTAGAATTGAAAATTGGCGGGTCTCCAGCGAAAATTCCTTTTCGGATCATAGCTGGATACTCTACAGTGTGGACCTAAAGGTAGATCCAATTCTTCCACATCGTAATCCACAGAGAACCAACTGGGTACGGTTTAAAAATATTGTTGAGCATAAGATAGGAAGGATTCCTGTAAATCAGATCACATCCACCGACTTACTTGATAGTAGGGTTAACACACTAGAAAAAACCTTCGGTAAGGCGTTCGAAATGTCATGCCCACTAAAATACAGTAAGAAAACCTTTCCTCCTTGGTGGAGTAATGAACTCTCAGAGCTTAGGAAGAAAGCACGGCTAGCATACAACCTCAGCTTCTCCACTGGAAACTGGCAAGTTTATAAAGACTGTCGGAGACTTTATTAGAAAGCTATTAGGAGCGCCAAAAAAGAGAGCTGGACAGAATTCTGCTCGTCAATCGAATCCACCAAGGATTCAGCTAGACTCAGCCGGATCTTGTCTAGGGAACACTTGAGTGCTTCCTGGATTAAGAAACCAGATGGAACTTGGACTGAAACGGCAGATGAGTCCTTAGAACTACTTTTAAACACACACTTTCCGGGTTGCAGCCAGTACGAAAATGGAAGTAGTACACGGGAGCGACGCTCTAATGTAACACTGCATCGCACAGATGAGATAGTAACGAAAGAAAAAATTGCATGGGCTATTAGAAATTTTTCACCTCTGAAATCCCCAGGTCAAGATGGGATTATCCCCAAAATGTTACAGGTAACATTGGATAGTGTGCTCCCATGGTTGACAGAGATTTTTAGAGCGTGCATAAACCTAAAATATGTCCCCACTAGCTGGAAACGGGTGAAGGTTGTCTTCATACCTAAGGTCGGCAGAAGAGGACATGAAACAGCGAAGGATTTTAGACCTATTAGTTTAACATCTTTTGTGTTAAAGACTTTTGAACGGCTGCTGGATATATATATGAGGAGCTCACTGGAGAACTCCAATATATCTACAGCTCAACACGCATACATGAAAGGGAGGTCAACGGAGACGGCCCTTCACGAAGTTGTGCATGCGATAGAAGGGTCTCTAGACAACAAACAATATACTATGGCAGCCTTTTTGGATATTGAGGGTGCCTTTAACAATGTAAAAACAGAAGCTATTCAACGGGCGTTGACGGAATTAGAGGTGGACAACTGTGTTACAGATTGGATCACCTCTATGCTTCGGACAAGGATCATAAGTGCTAGCATGGGAAATGTAAAAATATCTAAGCAAGTCAATAGAGGAACGCCACAAGGCGGTGTCGTCTCCCCTCTACTTTGGCTATGCGTTATAAACAGTATCCTAATAAAACTAAATAGGGGTGGTGTCAAAGTAGTGGCGTACGCCGATGATGTGGTGTTAATGGTGTCAGGACAGTGCCCTAGCACGATCAGTGGGATTATGCAAAAGGCATTAGACGAGCTCAGCACTTGGGCCATCGGCTGTGGTCTGGGGCTGAACCCGAATAAAACAGAACTCATGCTTTTCACCAAAAGAATCAAAATACCCAACTTTGACCCACCAAAACTTAACCAACAGACACTCACTTTTTCATCTAGTGCTAAATACATGGGGGTAATACTGGACTCCAAGCTGAACTGGAAATTAAACACAGAGCTGCGGGCAAAGAAGGCTGGTTTTGCCTTATATGCCTGTAAACGAACAATAGGTAAGAGGTGGGGCCTTCAACCAAAACTAGCTCTTTGGATGTACAAAGCGGTTGTACGTCCAATTTTATCGTACGGCTCTGTGGTTTGGTGGAAAGCCCTGGAAAAAGGTTACACCACCAACAAACTTATCAGTATACAAAGGTCAGCATGTGCAATGGCAGTTGGAGCCATTAAGCCATGTCCCAGGGAGGCTCTTAATGTTCTGACGCACACGCTGCCAATAGACCTACATATCATGAAAACGGCGACCACGGCTGCACTTAGGTTAAGAGAAGCAGGGCGCTGGAAAGAAAGAACCAATGGCCATGGAAGCCTATTAACGAAACTAACGCAGAACCTCTCGGGAAAGACTGACTATATTGTACCAAAGATGATATTCAACAGGAATTTCAATATAGTCCTGCCCTTACGGAAGGATTGGACTACGGGATCTTTGCTAAACAATTTCGACACCACAATCTACACTGATGGCTCCAAAATGGATTGCGGTGTCGGAGCAGGTATATATTCCGAGAGACTAAACATTAAAAAGTCAGTGCGCCTCCCCAATTTATCCAGCGTCTTCAAGGCGGAAGTATTTGCGATCGGGGAAGCATGTAGGTTACTAATTGCTGACTACACATTCAAAAACAACATCGCTACTCTGTCGGATAGCCAGGCTGCGATTCAGGCCCTGAATTCAGCTATCACAACCTCTAAAATGGTGGAGCAAAGCAGGAAAAGCCTCACCACCGTAAGCGAAAGGCATAACGTTACTCTAATCTGGGTCCCGGGACACAGGAACATAGAGGGAAACGAAAAAGCCGACGAACTGGCAAGAAATGGATCTGCCATGAGTGAAGCTCTTGCGGAACCGGTGTTCACACCACTTAACGTGGTCAAGAGAAACATCAACACAAAATACCTGCAGATAGCGGATCGTAGATGGAACAGTCTTGTAACATGCAGGACTAGTAGATCCCTATGGCCTAAATACAACCTTAAACAAACAACATCACTTATAAACAGGAATAGAAAAGACGCCTCTAGACTGGTGGCAGTCATCACTGGCTTCTGGCCTCTGGGAGAACAGGCGGCCAAAATGAGGCTTCCCCACAATAACCACTGTCACAGTTGCAACCAGCCAGAAGAAAAAGAAACTGTCCTTCATTTTCTCTGTAAATGTCCTGCTCTTTGGAAGCAGAGAATGGACACACTAGGAAAGCCGCTCTTAAATGGACTAGGAGAGCTGGCGGAAATAAACATTAACGGCCTCCAGAGGTTCCTTAACCGCACGGACTGGATCTAACCGAGCTGTCTACACAAACAACCAACAAACGAGTTGGAAACGAGGATGTGGCAACAAAATGGTGCGAAAGCGCTAGTTGGGCTCATGGACTGAGCCACCACTTCAACCAACCAACCAACCAGGGTTAAAACTAGCATTTATAAATACAGAGATTCGATTTCTATTATTGAATTATAAACAGAAGCAATAGCAAAAGAAATCAAATTAAATTGTTATGCAACTATAATTATTATTATTATATTAATATTATTATTAATAAAATATTAAATTAAATATTAAATTAGGGCCTCGAGTCAGGCCATTTTACTCTACCTTACTTATTATACCATGATTCCGGCATTCTAGATAAGGGGCCATACCCAAATTACGTGACCTGATTTTTACTATTTTTTAGTTAAGGTAAGGTAGATTGCCTTCGCACCGTATAGCAACCGTCGATGCTACGTGTGTATTTGGGGTATTTCATGCTATACCCGGCACTCTCTGCTCTGGTAGAGCCCCCAAATAGGTCCCCTATGCTACTGTCATGACCGCCGGGCAGGATCCACCAGGTGAACCATGCCCGGCGATCATACCAGCAGTTGGGGCAAATTCAAAAACCTCCGTCAAGGTCCGCCACTTAAAGGCACTTCGGCAGTGCCATTATTATATTCAAAATTCAAAGTTGCCACTTTGTATGTTTTGGGTATCCAGTGTTCCACTCTTTATACTCCTTGCTTGGTTTCAATCCAGCCACCATATGACATGAAAAGCATTCTCATCTGTAAAAGACAAAAAACCCAATTAAATACAATTATTTTGTTAAACATTTTTTAATTCCTTACCAATTATTATCCAGAAGTATCCTCATTCTTTTTGTAGCTTTTTGTTTGTTGCTATTGATTCTGAGGTCTAGCTTTTTTCCTCAATAGAATAACGATTAATTTGTTGAGTATGCTTTGATGATGAGAATAGCATTTGTGGTTAGCAGCAAACCACTTTGGATACGTTCTATTGGTCGTTGATATGCATTTGGTCATGATTTTTTTGCAAATATCTTTTTCATGCGCATTTTGTTCAAAATGTTGCGCAAAGATATTGTAATGCAAATTGCATATTTTAAAGAATGTATCCGATACATATTTTAAATGGAGCACTGATGCGGAAACATTTTTTGCTGCTATTAAATCTTCTGACGCATCCTTCTGGAAGAGCTCCATTGTTGGCATTTCGTTGTCGCATTCTTCGCAATCAAACTTCTTCTTATTCTTATTTATTAAATACCCGTCAAAATATCTGCGTGCTGTTAATTCGCCGATATTTTCGGGGCTATTTAATAGTTTCTCATCGTCTAAGTCATTTTGGTGGTCTGGTTCTGTCTCGATGGCATTGGTGTCGGTATCAGTGTGGCATATCCAATCCAGTTGCAAATCCTCATCATCCTCGCAGTTTGCTCCTTCCAAATGAGATCGTGTAATTATCTTCATTGAAAGGAGGGGGGCTGTGAGATATTGTGTTTCGCGAACTGATGGATTGGTGTTATTGCCAAATTTGGATCTAATTGCGCCAAAGAAGTTTTTCAAACTGTCTTGGTTGAATCGCGTTAGATGCACAAACACCACAACATTATTCAATATCAAATAGTCAAACAGTGCTATCATATTATTCACTGTGACCATTAGGCCATAGAGACAGTGATTGGGTCCCATACACAAGCTTTTTTAGGAACGACGCAAATTCAACAAGTTTCTCCTTAACATAATTTTTGGCCGGATAAGGCCTTTTTTGGCCTGCGTTGCCAAAATTTGGGGCTTACGTGTTCCTCTGTCAGTTTCGGAACCATCCGTGTAGTTGTGCTGCTTTTGTTTATATTATATAATTCGGAAATGACAGCCCAATCTACGACGCCATTTGGTGTACGTATGCAGTTGGACATAAAGCTATTCCGCATACTTTTTATCAAATGAACGTAATCGTACATTAGATAGATGAGAGTGTCATCTGCTTCATTTATTTATTTTATTTTTGCACTGTATGCTTAAAGTTTAAAACTAAAGCTACAGAGAGGAGGACAGCCATAGCTACTAAAGGCTTTCGGCTGGTTCTTATTGAGATCTTATCATATAACAATTAAATTAAAAATTAAATTATTGAAAGGATTTAGAAGTAAGTATATAATAGCTGAACACAAATACAATAATTAAGATCTAATTATGATATACGGTATAGCTTTGGTTGTTTTGAGA
The DNA here is from genome assembly GCA_018150985.1 of Chymomyza costata. Classification (NCBI taxonomy): domain Eukaryota; kingdom Metazoa; phylum Arthropoda; class Insecta; order Diptera; family Drosophilidae; genus Chymomyza; species Chymomyza costata. The sequence goes on from JAECWU010000600.1 coordinate 233,407, forward strand.
AATTAAAGGATATTTAGGAGGTTTTTGGATGAGGGCTCGGCAAGAAGGTGTGTTAAATTTTGGCTCTGAATATTATTTCGATAAGTTTGCAACGATGTGCATTCATTTAGAATGTGATCTATTGTTAGAGTAGCATCAGTGTCGCAAAATGGGCAGTGATTATTGCTGCGCTGTAGAAAACGGTACTCGTGTGTTAATCTTGTGTGTCCGAGACGTAGTCTAATAAGTTTGATTTGATGCTTTCTTGGCAGTTCAATAATTTCTTTTTGTTTAAGATAATTGTCAATATTTTCATTGTTTCGGTTAAGATTTTGGTACCAGATTGAAGTGCGGTGTATTAAGTCTGTGTTCTTGTTGAGGAATAATTTTTTAACATGTCTATTAATGTCTATTCGTTTTATATTTGACGTTGTGATTAGTGGAGATATTGTTGCCTTTTTTGCTGTCTCGTCAGCATATTCATTACCTCTTATACCGACGTGACTGGGAACCCACAATATTTTAATTTTTGGGTAATGTTTTATTAACAGCGTTCAAATGGTAGCTGGATAAAAAGAATAGTTACCCACATTCTCTATGGATTCAATTGCTGATAATGAGTCAGAGCATATCATTATTTTCCCAGGCATTTTAGTTGCAATGTTTACTGCTTCAAGTATAGCGATTATCTCTGCAGTGTATACCGATGAATAACTTGGTAGAATTGCGAGTTTAATAGCTTCATTCTCAGTTGTTATCGCATATCCAATAACTTCCTTGTTAAGGGATCCGTCTGTGTATAGGAGAGTGTGATCGTTCATGCTTTGCTTAATTTCTCTAAATTTTTGTATGTATATATCCTTACATGTAGAGGATTTGTGGAACGCTTTAAGTTGTGTGTCAATAGCATTCTCTTTGAGATGCCAAGGGGGTCTGCCTTAGGACCTGTTTTATTTAGAGAAGGTTTGATGTTTAGCATCGAAAAGATGTTTATGCATTTTTGAATGGTAGAGTTTTTATATTTTTTACTGTTTTTAGTTGTTATATTTTCTATTATTTGCTTAAGCGGAGAATCAAATGAATGGACTATAGTATTAAATAATTTAGTTTGTAGCTGTTTGGTTCTTATTTCAAGTGTCGCAACGTTTGCCTCAAAGTATAAATTGCTTATTGGTGTTGAGCAAAATGCTCCTAACGCAATGCGTATCGCCGTATTTAATATTGTTTTTATTGGTTTTAGTGTTGTTTTTGCAGCCAGTGCATATAATGGTAAGCCGTAATCTATTTTAGATAATAATATACTTTGGACAATTTGGATTATTGTGTGAGGGTGACAGTTGAACTTTTCATTAGAAAGGCATTTTATTATATTTAATGATTTGTTTAGAGATTTTTGCAAGCTTTTAATATGTGGTGTCCATTTGTATTTTGAGTTAAATGATAATCCAAGGAGTTTTAACTCCTTGACCGTTTCTATTGTTGTTGTGCTAGTTGAGATGCGACATATACAGTTTCTTTTCCTGCAAATATGGATATGTTTGCATTTCGAAACAGAAAGTACTGCGCCAGATTCATTGCACCAATCTGTTATGTCTCCAAACAAATTTTCGAGATCGATGTGGATATTTTTTTGTTTTTTCAGGTCCGCTATTATGTTATAATCATCCGCATATGCTATGAATTTTATATTTTTGTGTGTAGTAATGGTGTCTGATAGACTATTGAAAGCGATAAGGAATAGAATTACTGAAAGAGGAGATCCTTGAGGGATTCCATTGTGTAAAGGATAAATATTTGAGTATTTTTTGTTAACTCTTACTCTAATCTTTCTGTTAGACATAAATTGTTTGATGTAATTAATTATTAAAGGGCCACAACCCCAATTAGTCACTTGTTTGATAATAGTGTGTTGGCCAACTTTTTCAAACGCTTTTGCAAAGTCAAGTGAAATAATGGAGATGTGTCTTTTCTCTAATATGGCTTTATTGACAAGAGCGTCTACATATAGTAGACAATCTGCAGCCGACTTTCCCTTCTTGAAACCAAGTTGGTGACTATTTAGTAGTTTATTAGATGTCACAAACCACCACAGTCTTTTGGATATTATCTTGTCTAAGACTTTTGAGAGGCATGAGTTGAGAGATATTGGTCTATATGCTTCTATTGATGTTTTATCTTGACCTTTCTTATGGATTGGGACTATTGTGCTTGTTTTATAAATTTGTGGGATGTAGTTTTTTAGAACGCTATTGTAGAATGTAATGATTCGGATTTTTACTGATTTGCAAGTATTTTTTATCATCGCATAATCGATTTTGTCATATCCAGGTGTGTGTCCTTTTAGACAGTTTAATGCTGATGAGAACTCTAAGAAACTTATCTCATTTTCTATAGATTTTGCTCTTCCCTTTGGTGGGCTGTATTCGTTGTTGACGTTAATCGTTTGTTTAGCAGTAAGAAAAGCGGAAGAAAATTTGTTGTCTTCAGATTGAACAGACCAGTGCTTAGAAAACGCATCTGCGACTTCACCTGTATCTGTAACCATTTGATTAGAGAGATTGTCTTTCACACAGTGAATTGAAGTGGATTTATGCATGCCACAAAATTGTCTAATTTTGTTCCATATGAACTCACTTTTTTCATTTGGTCGTATGTTTGATGTTAGTTTATGTATGCTTTCTGCTTTTTGTGTTCTTATTTTCCGTCTGAGTTCTGCATTTGCTTTTCTATATTTAATTATATTTTCAAAGTTCATATTTCTGTTAAGTTCTCTCCAAGCTATTTTTTTTTCACTTTTAAGTTTCTCTAAGTCATTGTTCCACCAAGGGACATTATACGGCTTTTTAGGAGGTTGGGAAATAGGTATACTGTTGTATGCACTTTGTAGAATAATTTTATTGATGTTGCTTGCTTCTTTGTTAATATTTGTGGAGTATGGAATTTGCGTGTTCAAAGTATTTGTAATATGTTCAAATTTTTCCCAGTTGGCTCGTCTAGTAATGAATCTTCTTGTGTAGTTAGGTTGTGCTTTGTTTGTAATATTGTTGAACATATCAATTATGATGGGAAAATGATCACTTCCTTGGAGAGTGCTGCTTATTTGGAAGTCACAATGTAGTCTTAAATCATTTGAACAAATTGACAAGTCAATGTGTGTAAAAGAGTTGTGTGTAGAAAAGTGTGTTGGTTTGCCATTATTTAAAATGATGTAATTATTATCGTGAAAAAACTTTGCTAAAATTTTTCCTTTACTATTACTTGTTGGTGAACCCCAGCATATATTCCAGCTGTTAAAATCACCTGTAATTAGTGTGGGTGTATTTGTATTTGAAAACATTATTTCAAGGTCTTGTCGTGAGAATTTTTGATGAGGAGGAATGTAGGCGGCTATAATCTTAAATTTTATTTTTGACTGTATTTCGATCGAAATAACATCAAAAATATTCCCAATGACAATGTTTTTGTGCTGAATTGATTTATGTACTAAAATAGCCACTCCACCTCTCGCAGAAGGGGAGACGGTTGGGTAGATTTTGAAGTTTACTGGTATGGGAAGTTTATGGAAGGATGTAGAGTGGGTTTCTTGGAGGGAGATAATTTTTGGGCTATATTGTTTTATTAGAATTAAGAGCTCATTGTAGTTGTTGATGTAGCCATTAATGTTCCATTGCATTATTTTGAGGGTCATTGTTAGTCTTATAGTGAGATTTTTTAAATTCTTAGATAAATAATTAACTTAATTCTATGTATATTATGTGAAGTTTTAATTAGTTATTTTTGTTAATTAAGGTTAATTTTAGGTCGTTTTTTGTATTCGGGATAGTTTTAAACTTAGATGTAGTAGCTGGCTTACTTACACCCTTATTTTTTTTTAGGTTTCGCTTGTTTTTGTTTGAAAGTTTGTTGGGGTATATCTCTATTCTCTGTTTGGATTCGGTTTTCAGGTAATCTTCATCGGTGCTGATTGGCATGTCGTCTTCGTCTTCTGTTTCCAGTTGGGTTTTGGTTGTATCTGATTCTTGGATATCTTCTTGGATTATGCTTGAGTGTTCCATAAGTTCAGATGTGGACGCAGATGGTGCGCTAATTTTATTTGGTGTTCGTTCTTTTACACTGATATTTGTGGTCTCTCTTTCGGAGTCGACCAGCATATCATCATAAGAAATGATCCGTCTAGCGTTTCCTTCTATTATTTGAGTGTTGTTTTGGGTTTTTGTGAGTGGCATGGAAAGTGAAGTGTGGAATTGTGGTGCTATAGCTTGGTTTGTTTTGGCTACAGAAGAGTACATTGCACCATCGTGTGGGTGTCTGGATTTATAGAGTGTCCAGGCGTTTCGGTTGGTCACTTTTTCCTTTACCTTTATTTCCTGCACTTCTTTATACATTTTAAAGATAGGGCATTTCCTATCCTTTGCTTGGTGATTGTTGGAGCTTACTTTTTTTTCGCGGCAGTTAATGCAGCAAGGGTCACGTTCGCATTTTTCTCCGGTCTCAACGTCGACATGTTGCTTGTGGCTGCAGTTGTTGCATGTTTCGTCATTTTTACACATTTTGGCAATGTGTCCCATGCGTAAGCACTTATTGCAGCGCAACGGGAGAGGGACGTATGTCCGAACTTCAACTCTTTCGTACCCTATATAGAGGTAATGTGGTATATCGGGAAGGTCGAATGTGATAATGTTTAGTCCCGTTTCAGTGAGTATGCCGTCTTTCATTTTCATAATTTTTTTAATTTCATGCACTTTTTGATCTTTTAGCTCTGCTAAGCTTTCAGACTCAGGTATTCCCCGCAAATCATTTGAGTATATAATGCCTTTGGCATAATTCAAAGTTTTGTGCTCTGAGACAATTATTGGTATATTCATTAACTCGTTTAGTTTAAGTAGTTTTTCCGTCTGGCCTTTATTTTTTGTTTTAATCAGTATTTTCCCGTCTCGCGTTTTTTTGCAAATTGCAACTTCGCCTCCACAGGTAAAATCAATCGTTTTTTTTATTCCAAACGGAGAAATATTAGCCAGTGATCCATTGTCTTCTTTAATTATCATCAAAAATTTGCCATCTAGGGAAGGGAGCGGCCTTCTCCAGATGTCAGGAGGGTCCGGCATGCTGCCGGTTTTTGTTGTTTTTAGTTGATGCAGTTGTTTTGCTGATGTGCCGATAGAGACAACATCTATTTATAGACACTACAGTTATATGACTTAGTTTTGTTTTTGCTTGTCCGCTCTGTGCTGAATTGCTTCGATGGGTTTTGTTTGTGAAACGCGACCGATCGACTCGACTGCTTAAAGTGAACTGCATCTGCTTCATAGAATTTCAATTCGCTTTTTACCGCGATCGAATTAAAAACAGTGCGATTTGTGAGATCTTGACCGCAGATGATTGCTCTTACATGTAGGCCAATCTTTTTTAGGGCCCTTAAATTTTCTTTTATAATGCCGCCCAGATCAGCGGATCCCACTCTACCGTCAGCGCAGTAATAGGAGAATACATATTTTCATGGTTTTACAAGGCCTTTTGCTTGGAAGAAGAGAAAAGAATTTGCCACATTTTTCATTCTTCTTCCATCGCCCAAGTCTACAAGGCCATCCATCTGGTCTGTTGTAGTATTGTATTCGAGCTCTGCTCGACCGTGTATTTCGTCAAGCATGAGAACACATTGTCTTTCTGTATCTTCCATATTTGTGACGTGTTCTGCAATATTTTTGCAAACTTGTTCGTCAATACCAGGCCGTATTCTTCTTATGGGACTCTAATTACGAAGCGATCTAGGTTGCGGTAGCGGAAACAAAAGACTTGATTTCATAAATTTGTAGCATTTGGTCGAATGGTAATTTATGTTCAAGAGAACATTTTTTTCTAAATCAGTACACCATCTTTGCTTTTTTCTAAAAGCAATTTGCCAAATACCTTTGTTTCGTCACTTACACCGCAGTCACTAGAACACTTTCTGTATTTGTTTTTGTAAACCATGATGCCCACATTTCGTTATTTTCTTTCAAAGTTTTTAATAATCCATCACTTTGGCTTTCCAAATATTCAATTTGTTTTTTCATTTTGTCAAATTCCTTTTGTTGTTCGAAATATGTATATAAAAGCAAAAAATGTATAAATTTAGACTATATAGTATATAAATAAAATTCATAAATTTTTGCTTTTATTTGTTGTTTTTAAATCTATACATCTATTCATTTGAATATTTTAAAAAATTTGCAAATTTTTGAATTCAATTTTATTTTTACTGAAATTAAAATTACTTTAAGTGCAAAATTGTGCCCGTACAAATATTTATTCAATGTTTTATATTATTAGTTATTCGTATTAAAATTTCCACAAATTATAAAAAATAAGGGTTATTTTAGATTACAATAAGCAAATAACAAAATGTATTATAGTTTAATATTAATATTAATTTTGACATAAAAGTAGACTTCATATATTTTGATTGCTTTCAATTTAAATATTTTTCCTGGGTACCTTTTTAAAAATTCTTTTTTTATGCCTCCGATATTATAGGCCATTGTGACCGCATCCGACAAAACGAACTTTAAATTTTTGTCAATACCTCCAGGCCGAATTATTGAAGTGACTGTGTTAATCTGCAAAATTAAATTGAATTGAAATGAAACACGACTTAGATAGTTTTGCTAAAAGGGAAATTTTCTTTGTGTAATGCGGGAACCCTGTCGCACTTATTGGCCATGTGATACGCACACAAACACAAACAAACAAAAATTCGGTTTGGCTGTTCATGCTAATTTTTGTGTTGAGTTAGAAAAAAAATTATTTTAAATCATTGTCAATATAAATATTAAAGTTAGCATAAATAGAATCTAAGAATATCAAAAAATATTTAAAAAATTATTTCAATATAAAATGCGTGCTTTTTTAATCCTGTTTTGGCGATTCGTTTTAATTCCACATGCAACATACCATAGAATAATCCAATTATGAAAAAAATAAAACAAAAAATAGTTAATTTTCATGAAGAATTTATTGCAATCAAATTTCTTTCAATTTTGTTATTGTTTCACAAAATGTTTTCCTTATTTCTTTGCCTTCGTTCAACACATTTCTATTTGGTGTTGCATCAATTACCGGTAAGTCCACAGAGTTTTAAATTTCATCAATGCTGCAATAGGACTGCCTACGCAAATAATTGTGCAAGTAGCAACACGCCAAAAAACTTTGTATTTGCGAAACCTCCACCGTCTACCATTAAAAAATCGCTACTGCTATCAACTATAGCCATCAAAACAATGCTGAATGTCTTTTTGTAATTGCAAAAAAAAAGATCCTAAATGTCGTGGCTTCATAATGTTAACATGTTTTCCGTCAATGGCTCCTATACAATTTGGGAACAATGATTTTTCATAAAATTTGTCAGCAACATTCATCCATTCTATTGGGGCTTAAGGAATCTGAAAGTAAACACGTTTTTAATGCAATACATTTTCAGAATGACTTTTATGACTTACCATAAAAAAAGGTTTCAAAACTTTGATAATGGCCTCGCGCGTTTCAATGACAATTTTCCCAATAGTCTGAAGAGTAACGACCGTTGAAAACTTCAGTTCCTCATACGTACACCCTGTTGCCAAAAAACGTAACGTTATTGCCAAACGATGATTGGCAGGTATTGCGTCTCATATCATAGTGTCTTGTTTGGTTATGAATACTGGCACTTTTCCTAGCAGTTCAGAAAATGTCTTATGTGATAGGCGAATATAATTTCTGTAATCATGCGGTTCACTGTCTTGCAATTGTTTTATAAGTTTCGTGTTTGAAAATTCCTCTTTTTGCAAGACCATTTTCTTTTTACTCCTGACCTTCGACTTTGCTCCTCTTCTTCGTCATATATGTCCGTCACCTCGTCAATAATAAAGCATGAAATAATTTTTGACTCCATTTCACACAGAATGTTGTATAGTATATGCCTTGGCTCATCTTTCATTTTCGCAGCTTGTACCTGTTTCAATTGGCTGCCTTATAACTTTCATAGATTAAAGTCGAGCCATTAAATACTGCATTTCCCTCATTGAGGGATCTGAGTTTGTTCCCAGTTTTGATCTTAGTATAGCAAAATAGTTTTCTAAACTATCTTGATTGAAACTGGAGAGAAATACAAATTCAATATCATCTTCAGAAAGAAGGTCGTCTTCACACAAGTCATTTTTATTTTTGAATGTATTTGTAAGCCCTTTGTGGCAAAAATTCTTGTGCAAAACTTTAATTGAATTTAAATTAACCAAGAATTTTACTAAATTATCCTTCATGTCATTTTTCTTGCTGAGGAGAATTTTTTTATTCTTTTCAAATGATTTACCATTAAGGAAATCAAATGCGTCATTAAATGTTTCAATGAACTTGGCCGTAGCTACGGCATTATTCATATTAAATTCATTGAATGTATTATTTGCATGACATATTTTAATGGCATTGGCTACAGATTTTAAGAAGACTTGCGCCAAAAATTTGACTCGAATTTTTTCAAATGTGTTCATGTTGAAAGTGAGGCCTTATCAACGTCATATAAATTGGAAATAAATTTCCAGCTAACAATTCCGTCAGCAGTTTCTATATTATTCCGCATAAGACAATTTCTAAAACTTTTCATTAGATGCACATAATCGTGAAGAAGGTAAATTTTATTACCAAGAGCATCAGAAAAGTATAAATTAATATCAGGTGACAATGAGTTAAAAAGAGATCTATTGATTGCTGACTGGTCAGTTACGATTGCTCGAACTTTAAGACCAATTTTATAAAAATTCACAGTTGATGTACAATATAACGATAAAGTATACTTCCAGGGACTAAATGTTCCCTTTATTTGAAAAAATAAAAAGGAGTTGCCAAATTTTCCTTCTCTTTCGGAATTACCATAATCTACATATCCATCTGTTGATTCGTTATACTCCAATTCAGAGCGGCCATGCATTTCGTCTATAAGTAGCACACACCTTTCTGCTTTCCTTTTATTTGATGGAGTAAAGACATCGTCGAAAATTTTGGTGTTATAAGTTAAAACAAAATAGTCATATTCGTATAATCCAGCATCTGGCTACAAGCCTAGGTACGTCCAAAAAAGTTGCAGTGCGCAACATGTCAACAAGATGACCAGAATACACAACATCTTCATCAGACTTCATCCAGTTGTAGACCCACTCAAACCCGAAAGGAGAAATCTCGGGTGAATTAAATACAGCTATGGAACTGTGCTTGTACTCAAGAATGCGATTGGAATAAAGTGCCAGGACGTCATAATGAACGCGAAATTCCTTGCCACAAACGACAACTAACAAATCCGGGAATTTGTTGTTTTTAATGTTATCCAGTGCTTTCTCCAAGGTGTCGGAAGTGGGAGCTAAGATTATGTTTGATTGGTCTTCACCATCATCTTCAAAAGTCTTTGAGCAGCTGTGACATTTCAGAATCTCGTGGCTGTGCATCACTTCAATGAAAAGCATGTTAAAAACTTATAAGCTTAAATGCAAGTTATTATTTACCTTGCTTCTGTTGCATTATAATCATCATCGTTGGATTTAACCATGTGTTGGATGTTTCTAAACATGATTAAAGTTTTCTTTTTATTTTTTGGCGTGAAATATTTGTACACGTGTCGCAAGCTGAGTGATGAAAATTTTAGTGATGACAATTTTAGTGTTGACTACTTAGTGCTGGCAATGTTAGTGTTGATAATTCTAGTGTTGGCAATTTTATTGTTGACAATTTGGCCAAAGAGTAATATTAGAGAGAGGCGTGAGAATGGCCGTTTTTTTCCCCATGGATTCGCCAGGGGGGATGATCATTTAAATAAAATACAAGTGGCCCGTACCACTAAGTATGCACGATTCATGACGTCTTCTTACGCCATGCCTACGCACTAACCTCACCCCACACACAACTCGTCACCACCACTCCCCGCGGGATTCACCAAGTATTTGCCTATTTTAGGCACTACAGCTCTCTTTTACATCATCTGATATCCTTCTGGATGCATTCGATAAGCTGGGTGTTTGCTGCCATCTAAAATCTTTGATTTTCATACATTTGTTCCAGTTCCTTGTGCTACACGCCGTAGTCTCTCGCAGCGCCTTAGGTCGACTTGGACGGCGACGATGATTTGGCCCATCCTTTGCCACGCGTTTATACTTTCCTGCATGAACTTTGTCAACTCCTCCGAGGAGGAAGTGTGTCCACTAAAGTCCTGTACCTCGTACATTGGTACAGAACGTGCTCTACATTTCTCTTCTCATCGGGACACACCGGACAGAAGGGTGTGTCCTCGTGCATAAACTTAAGCACGTACTCTCTATAGCCGCCATGACCTGAGAGGAATTGCGTGAGGTGGTACTTAACCTGTCCTCGGCGACTGTCAATCTACTCCGCCAGTTTTGCAATGAGCCTATGCGTCCATCTATCTTTTGGGACGTGTCTCATCTGGCCTGCCAGGCAGCTATCGCTGCGTCTCTTTGACTATTGTCTGGTGTCTGCTGTGGTGTTGGAATCGCCCGCTGCCTTGCGAATGTCATAGATTGATGACATCTCCTGTGTTAAGATGTCCACTGGTATCATTTTTGCTAGCACTAAGCCTGCATCCTCCGAGATTGTCCTAAATCCTGATATTACACGGAGAGCGCTCAGTCGGTAAGGTGCCGCCAGCTTCCTCCGGAGCTCCTGGGTATTCAGTGCAGTCGCCCATACATTTGCCACATATAGCAAAATTGATGCCAATACACTTGCCAGGAGCAGCCGCCTTCCCGCTTTGGGACCACCAATGTTTGGTAGCATTCGGGACAAAGCAGCCTGCCTGCTTGCTAAGTTTTGTTCCACAGAAGGGGTCCCAGGACTGACCCTTGTGGAACGCCGGCAGTGACGTTTTAGCGCATCATGCCTTTATCTGTATCGTACTCGAGCACTCTGTCCGAGAGGAAGCTTGAAGTGATCCTCCGCAGGTATTCTGGTAGCTCATGAACAGCAACAATGCGGATGCAGCGGTCGATACCACTTGGGCAGGGAAGCGGCGTGACTCTTTAATTCACTTGTTTAGCCTGGTTTATGCTTATAAACAATAAAAGTACTTCATAAATATTTTAAAAAAAGTTTCAACACTCAAACGCAGTAGATCAGAAAATTTTGCGCGAGCACGTCTGCACACCACAAGCTGACTTTTCAAATGCTCTTGTAACAGCGCGGTCTTTACAGTGCTTAAAGTAAAGCGAGACTTTAATAGGGGGTATACGGCTATAGACAATAATAGTTGCAGAGCAAATTAACCCTATATATTTCACAGTTTATCTGCTGACCACTACAAACGTAATAAACTTTAAATAAATAACATAACAATGTTGAATTTAATTTAATAAACTTTTTTTGTTTCAAGTACTTAACTTTCTCTACCTTAAATCTATGCAACGAGCTCCGCTTAGACTCGACTAAAACTGAGAACAGACCACCCTGCTTAATCGACTAACGTGGATATTTAGAGAATGTGTGTTGACGCCGCTGTCTGATGTCACCGTCGCTGTTGGCTGCGCTGCTACCTCCCCTTGTCCTATTCAAGTATTGGCTGATTGATTCGGGACATTCGGCTGACTTTGATTTTACGCAGCCACATGAGTCAATCTGTTTACGACTCGAGTTAAGTTCTTTGTGTTAGGTTAATATGAGTGATGAGTGAAATGAGTGGCTTGTATTTATAATTGCAATTTGGCGTTAACTTTAATATTACAAAATATAACACACCTTTGCACTTTGCGAAGAACGAAATTGAAAAGATAAGTCATAGCGTTTCCAGCGATCTCTAGCACAAACAGACGTAGAGATTATGTACACATGCATATATACAGTGGCTCACAGCATATTTTATGCAGTGCATACTTACAGTTCAGCATCGTTTAGTGCTGCGGCTCTTTGTGAGCTTTGGTCTGCTGAACAATACGCCTCCATGTTGCTCGATCTGTTGGAGTCTCCTTCCAGTTGTTGACTTGAGTCGTTGTAGATCTCCTTTCGCTATGTCAATCCATCTCGATCTTGCTCTTCCTCTTGCTTCCTCTTACTTCCTCTTCCTTCCTGACCATCTTATGCGCTGTGGTTTGTTGTATCGTACAACGTTTTCGCCCTTGATTAGATGTTCCAGTTCATCATTCCATCTTATGCGCCTCCATTCATCTTGTGTAATTCTGACTGCGCCAAATATTTTTCTGAGAATTTTCCTTTTAAAAGTTTGTAGTTCTGCCTTGCCACTTTCACTCACTGAATTTATACTTGTTAGATTTTTTAGCCAATAATGAAAACAAATATTTAATAGTTTTAAATGTTATTTAATACAAGTACTGATGCCCGACGTGTACACAGTTTGGACAGTTTTCCTTTTGCTTAATCATTTCTTACTCTACACGCCCTAACTCTACAACTCATTATTATACTTTTCTGTTATACAATAACGAACCGTCAAGCCACATATTTTGACTAAGGTGTAGAGTTTGTGAAGTTAGGCCTTGTAGAGTTAGGGCGTGTAGAGTTAGAAGCTTGGCTCTATATGAGATCTGATAACTTTTTGACAGTGCGAGTTATATGTTCTCGTCTTGGCAACATTTTACATGAAAATGTTTTTTGGTGGGATACATATATTCAATAATACTATTGTAAAAGTTTTAGTTAAGTAAATATTCCAAGTTTTGCGAATATGTCACTACGTGACAAAAAAGCAATGTTTTTTGATCAAAAGCCTTCCTTTTTAAAGCGGACATCCAAAATAGTGCACAATCTGCAATTTACACGTTCAATAGCGTAAAGGCAAACACTTTTGCTTCTTGGAAATTGTAACTGTGTTTGCTGAAGTCCATTGTGTTGTCGAATCAAAAAAGCACAAAATTTTTGTCAACTCTTCTAGCACCAACATTTCATCAGCAGTAACAAGATCTGGTGATTTTGCCTACCACTTCCACCGAGTGGTTACATGCTGTTTCAGGCTAAAGAGTATTTCCGACTCCTGGGCATTCTTTAACTTTGCGTAAGCTAAAGTGCTGCTCTTGAAATAGATCGCATGCACGGACTTTATTCGCGCCATTGTTGGTCACTATATCTTTTATTTTGTTAAAAACATTAGCTACAATTTAAAAATGAGTTAAATTTGAAAAAAATCTGAAATACGAGCAAATTCTTTAACAATTGATCCCTCTTTAAATGAGAGTAGAAAACATTTCTCTAAAAAAAGGCATTCAAAAAAATATTTTCCCCAAGAAAGAAATGTACTTTGTACTTGCTAAGTGCTACGCATTTATGAGATCAAGCTTGGGTTTTCCTTTGCCTCATCCAAGAAGTTTTATTAAATTGGAGGCTAGTACACAGAGTTTGCACTGGAATAGAGACAGGTGCGTGTTACTTTATTGAGAAACATGCAGTCATTAAGTATAAAGACAAAAATTGTGTGCTAGTTATAGACGAACTTCATGGCCGTTCCGAATTGGAGTATAACGAAGCAACGAATCAACTAGATGGATTTGTTGACTGTGGTAATTCGGAAAGAGAAGGAAAATTGGCCAACTTCTTTTTATTTTGTACAAATAAAGGGAATTATTAATCCCTGGAAGTATATTAATGAAATTCAACTTCTGTTCAACTAAAGAACACTACTCAATCTTAAACACAGATTGAGTTTGGTGTGCCTATGTAGCACAATGCAACTTGTTTAAAATATATCCGGACCGAACAGGAGCGGAAAAGAAAACACGTCTATGCTGGTTTATGTAAATTTTGAGAGTGTCTTTATGATAAGCTAATTATAAGTCGCTGTAACGTATGGTACAAAGTACCATACCAGAAGGAAACGTCGGAGACCCCATAAAGTTACCTAAAGTATGATCAGGGTGACTAGAGAAGTCGATATACCCATGTCCGTCTATCCGTCCGTCTGTCCGTCTGTATGAACACCTAGATCTCGGAGACTATAAGAGCTTGATATACGAAAATTTACCAGCTGATGCGGATATTTCGCGGTTTTTAGCTAAACCATTTTATATTTTAATCTGAAACTTAACAGAGCGATGTATTGTGGTTACATGCATCTGTGTGTCAAAAATAAACAAAATCGGACAATTACAACAAAAGTTATAGTCAAAAATGCACAAATTTCACCAACCCTTGCCAATAAACCACGTCAATATTTGACTTGGTAAGCTGATTCATGTGCATCTAATGGAATACCCACATACAAATTTTATCAATGCGGGCCCCCCAACCCCAGCAATCGATTTACCGTGTTTTTTTCCACACTCTTCAACATAACCCTTGAAACTTTCCCCATATACTTTAAATCCTCCTTTGACGTAAATTTCGATTTTCATCAAAATCGGAACAAATTCACGGAACTTATAGGTATAAAGATCGTTTTGCACCAACAAATAAAATATTCCAATTGGAAAGTTCATAGAAGGAATATGCAGGAATACAACTTTTTTCGAGAATGTATTACATTTTTTTTTTGTATCTAGTTGGCTGTGAAAAAACAATTATACGATAGCAGAAAAATTTATTTTTCACTCGCATTCTTACTAAGAAAAGCGTGTATTCAACACCTAAAAAATTTACATCGGAAGTATTTTCAAATTTTGCACCAAAAGTACAACGAAAAGTTTAATTTCATTCGAACTGTAAGGACGTGTTACAAGTATTTAAATAAATTTAAAATTTTTCGCAAAAAAAAAAAAAAAATTTTTTTTTGAGTGAAACCTTTTACGTGACAATTTTTTTGAACATTTTACATTTTGCACGCAGGTTAATTTCAAGTGACGCTTTAACATGGACTTGCAAGGAAATGAAATGCCTGATAGTAATCGGTTGCTATTAAATGACACCGCAACTACATTAGAGGACGATGAAACCACGGAGCAGAAACTCACAGAAGTCTTCACTGAAAATCAGTCTGTAAAAGCCGAGCCCCAAGAGCAGGGATCGCCAAAAGTCGAGCTTTTTGACGATTTAGAGTCTAATTTTGACGACGAAGACGAGGAGCCACCCGAAAGTGAACTACAAATATTCCAGAGACTTTATTCGGGTTTTTCGGACTATAAAGAAATTCGAAAAGAGTCTACACTATCGCTTGACAGTTCTCTTGCGCCATCTCTAACAGATAGTGTCAGCATCAAGCCTGCTATGATAGAGCTGGACCCTGACTTACCACTACGTACGTACTGCTTAACTAATATCGGTTTAATTTTAATAACACGCATTTTCCACACAGCGGAATTACAAAAAATACCTAAGAAAGAGGACTTTCGCGTTTATTTTGAGCTGGACAGCAAGTCCATTGAGATAATGCAGCACATTGCTTTTATGCCAATGCATGAGCAGGACAAAGACCCGCCAGGCTGCATTATTGATGAGCGCGTAACTCGCTTCTTGATCCATTTTTACGAGTCGCGTGATTATCCACAGGATACTCACTTTCATTGGTACATGAACGAGGGATTCTTTGCAGCTCACATGCTAATTAAGCATCCATCATATCTGGACAAGGTGCTGCCAAAATCTGAAGAGCCACACAGTGCTGCCAAAATCCAAGCAGCACATGACTATTTAATGAAACGCATGTATAGTTATGTAACGAAGTACAATGTATTATCAGCTCCACTGCCTTTGACGGGTCTACTAAGCTACTATCTGCTTACTGGGTATATACGCATGCTGCTCGAAGGCGTTACTCACAGTGATAGACCCATATTGGACCGCCGTTTACTCAGGGCACGCTTTGCTGCGCACGTGCTGGAGCATTATATTGAGGAGTGTGATAACGCTGGAAGCACTAAACCGATCTGCAGCAAGGATTTCTTTGATTGGTCTCTGCTTCATGAGAGTAGACTACATCTGTTGCTTGACGAGCCACTGCGCTTTGCTCAAGAACGCGCTGTGATTTACATGTCCAAAAAAAGTCATATTTGCACACCCAATATTGAAGAATACAGGGAGTATTATAACAACGACGTATTGCCAAGGCCTGATGCGTTGGCCATTAACCCGCACCGGATTGGAGTGCGCAAGTATGATATGCCCAATTTACAGCTACCGTCTGTAGCTATTTGTCCCGTGCAGGGCTGCGACGTAGGACTCTGCGAGCGTAATTTGATGTCCCACTTTGTGACACACCACTGTCGACGTTGGTCGGAGCTTTATCAGCATGATCGCTTGGTCTATATGTTCTACTCCCGTTTTTATACACTGGAGCAAATTTTCTGCCTCTTCGTACTGGGGTTGGCAACAGAGAAGCCCATATCTAAAGTACCCAGACCTCGTCAAGTGCGCAATCTTCAGTTGCCCTCAAATATATTATTTTTGGCTAATCATCTGCCATGTCTGTTTATGTACAGTCAGATTTCCGCAATCTTGAAGAGCGAAGACAACGAGAGCTGCTCCGTGGATACAGAGAAGAGAGCTACCAAAGTTTATGTCTTTTGGTTTATGACATATGATGATTTCCCCAAGGAGACGGCCTGTCGCTTACTTCTATATACAAAGAATCGACAAATTCGGGGTGTGGTACTGGATTTGATGCCAATGTCTAAGTTTCAGGGCGTTCGGCATATGTTGTCTAACTATGGTAGCTGCTGCATTGCACTTGATGATGACACGATGAAGCATCTGACAGATGACTTTACACAACTCATAGTGATTGATATAAAATACGTGAATAAGGACTTAAAAGAGACCTCCGAGACATCTATCTAATCAGGATTAGCTTCAGGAGAAAGCTTGTCCAGAAATTTAAAAGCAAGAACAGCAGACAAATATTTTAAAGATTATAACTCAACATCATTTTCACTCATTTTGGTATCGTAGGTTTTTTTCATAAAGACTACAAAGAGACCACGGTTTTAAAAGAAATTTGTGTTAAGCCTCAGGAATTTATTTCCGCAGCAAAAAATATTAAATTTTCAAAACCATTTTATTACAATTTAATGTATCACTTTTTCAATTATGATTTCATCTCTCTATAATTAAAAAAATAATTAGCGGGAATTCCCGACTACAACAATATATTCTGATTTTAACAAATTTATTTTAACTGTTGAACTGGATTGGAAGAAGAAAGCTTGTCCAGAATTTTAAAAAAGCAGTCAAGAAATTTTATATTGGTGCGACTCATTTTCTTTTTCATCGCATGGGTTTCTCACAAAGAGGTGAAGATCTTTTGTACCGTAACCATATATTAATGCAAAAGACTTTTCGCTTTCCATATGAATAGCAGTAGGGTTTTTGTTGGTGTTGAGCTAAGATGAAAAGGACTGATCCTTTCCTTTCTCATGTGACAGGCTCTTTTGATTTCATTTCAGTGCTCTAGCTGTTATAGCCTACGAGTCGGGCTGTTTTTTTCCGAGTGTTTAGATTGTGGTCTAAAAAAAAATTGAAAAAAACCCCGATTGACTCTTAGTCGTAGCAATCCTTGCAAAGTCCTTCCGCAGATTCACGGCACAACGTTGCCTCAATAAGTTTACAGCCACGACGTAACCACAAAAGACTGGCTGCTCTTTCCGTTCTCAGTTCGACTACTATACGGACAGACGCTGTATCTGCTTATAGGCTTAGAGATATCTGCTTCCGTCCGCAATATACATTTGCACCTAGTTGCTGAACTATACCTATGTTATCTTGAAAATGATTCAACCACCTAATTAAATTTTGCGAATTCTTTTCGCAACGATAACTTCTGCAACAAAACTTCATATAAAAAAAAACGAACGTGTGGCACTCGGGGACTGCCGCGGTAAAGCTATTGCATAGCATTTTTATCAACTTATGCAATTATAATATTTATGCAATATTTTTTTTTCTTTGATATTAATTCAAGTTACACTTTTTGAGCGTGGTGACCGATAAAAAAATATAATTTTTTCTTTTATTGAATAAATGGCAAGTTAATATTGTTTAAAATATTTTTATGATCTTACAATACATGTAGGTTATTCAGGAATTTTTATAATTGAAACTATAGGTTTATACTACTTACTGAAATAAGAAACATAAGTTTGAGACATCATATCCTCTAAATATATTGAAAATACCGCGTCAATGGTGGTCCCATATTTTGTTGTGGATTCTTGTGGATCATTATTCATTTTCAAATTCAATTTTTCCGAAAGAAAAGTTGTCAACCGCTCTGATTTGTTATTAGCAAAGTTGATGTTTGAATCGCCAGCCAAGATAAGTGGAAATTTATTACCATTTGTACCAAGTATTTTCGACCCTTCTTCAGTGTACTCCAGTAAAGTGCGATGAATAAAATGCTCTACCTCGTCTAATTTTGGATTTGGAGAAATGTAAACTGCTACCATGACTATGTGTAGGCCATTTCTAAGTTTGCATAAACACGCACAAATATCTCGAACAAATGAGCGCCTAACATTAACATCGCTAACGTGTGCAATAATTATTTCAATATTCGGAGTCATAATATTAGTAACATTATTATTATTTTTGTAAATAGCTACCCCACCTTTTGGAACAGTATCTCGTTTGAATTGAACAATACAATTGAAATTATGTAGGTATTTCAATCGGATTATCACGCGTCATGCAAGTATCGGTAAGAAGTAACACATTTGTTTGTCTCGTAACTGAATCTTGTAAATCGTATTTGTGACTATTTACACTTTGGCAATTGAAAGTCATTATTGAAATGCCATTTCTATTACTAATGAAATCTAAGAAACTTTGAGCTATCGTCTGAACACTATTTAAAGACAGTCTTTTGAATTCTTGCAACAAAGATGCAGTCGATGCAGCTTGCCTTCGATTATGATAAAACTTGAATGTAGAATTTTCGTTTTTTGTCGTGATATACAATTTTTCAATATTAGTCACCCGAGAGAACGCAACATAAACGAGTTCCTGAGAATGTGCTTTACTATACTCATATACTATTTCGTCAAAAGTTCCACCTTGCGACTTATGTATAGTTAGAGAAAGAGCTGAAGTTAATGGAAAATATAGTCAAGGATCGCGATGAAATTTGGGTTTGTTGATCCTCAAACCCACATTAAACTAAACAAAAAGCAGTAACAGCACATCGATCACAAATAAGAGCAGCGCCACATGCTTACAACCTTGTCCGTTAAAGCCTCTACTTGAACACCCGCGCGCAATCACTAATGCACTCACACCCACACAACGCTACAGCGTTAACATTAAAAGCAACAACAAAAACAACTACAGCCAATACTTATAAAGCAGCAAAAATAACAACAACAAGAGCAAGCAAATCAAAAAGCGTGAAACCAAAGCCAACGTCTACGCTAACGTCAACAGCGACGTCGACAGCATTGCCAACATTGTGCGCCGCTCTCTTTAGCTTGCCCACTGCGCTGCAAATATGCGTACAGCGCTACGTGCTCGTTTTTTTTTTTTTTTTTTTTTTTTTGTATAGGTGGGTGAAGCTTGAATAGCCGAAAAGTGTGGGACTTGTGTTACCTCACCCACTAAACCTACCACCTACTCTCCGTTTCCCTCTCACGGTACCACCGTGGAGTATTACTTCGCGAGGGGGAGAAGGCATGAAAGCCGCAGCTAGATTCTCATCTAGGATTGGAACCTCTGCGTTGACGTTCAGCGCGACGCAATGATTTAATGATTCTTTAAGCCATGTGGCTGACAGCCGACCAATTGTTTTGTGAGCTAAGAAGGATTTCTAACAAGTCAGAAGCAATAAATGGTTTCCCAATTCCTAAGCTTAGCTCTTCCCGTTCTACAGAAAATCTCGGACAGTCAAAAAAGACATGTTCTGCGTCTTCTAGTGTCCGCGCACAG
The DNA here is from genome assembly GCA_018150985.1 of Chymomyza costata. NCBI lineage: Eukaryota > Metazoa > Arthropoda > Insecta > Diptera > Drosophilidae > Chymomyza > Chymomyza costata. The sequence continues at coordinate 253,186 of JAECWU010000600.1, forward strand.
TGTGTGCAAAACGGATCAGTCTCATGTTTAAATCTAAATAAGTAATATTTGAAACACCCGTGGCCTGTTAGGAGTTGGGTAAGGTAGAAGTCGGACTGTCCGTGTTTCCTACTCACCCACGGTTGAATGGCAGGTATGAGCCGCCTGGTCCAACTGCCGTTGGGACTGCTGTCCCATCTCTCCTGCCACAAACGCATCGTTGCGTCCCTCCTGTCCGAATCGGTCTGTCTGGCTTCTTGAGCCAATAGATCAAGCGGCGCCATTCCAGCTAGCACCAGCGCAGCATCTTCCGAGACTGTACGAAACGCGCACAGGACTCGCAGGGCGCCTCTGCGGTAGGCTGCCTTACAGTCACGGCCGTAAGTCCTAACGCCAATTGAGGGAGCCCAGACTGCTGCTGCGTAGAGGATTATAGACCTAACAACATTAGCAATAAGCCACCTGCTGCGTTCCCGTGGCCCGCCAATGTTCGCCATTATCCTCGTTAAAGCATTCATTGCTCTCGATGCTTTGCCGCCTACATACTCAAGGTGTTGCTTGAAAGTGATCCTGTGGTCAAGCATAACACCCAGATATCTAATTGCTGGCTTAGATTGGATTATGCTGTTTCCCACTTGAATTGAGGCACTTTCCACAACCTTCCTACTACTTATGAGCACTGCCTCTGTTTTGTGTTCTGCGAGGCTTAGGCAGTTTTCACCAAGCCATTGAGTAACTAGGCTTATGGCAGCGTTAGTCGCCTGCTCTACATCAGGCAACTCTTTGGCGACCGCTATGACTGCAATGTCGTCAGCAAAACCAACAATGCGTGTTCCCTCGGGCGTTGCAAGTCGCAACACAGCATCGTACATAACGTTCCACAGCGTGGGACCAAGTACTGATCCTTGAGGTACGCCGCCGCTGATGGCACGTTGCCGTTGTCCTGACGAGGTGTCATATATTAGCACGCGGTCCTCGAAGTAGCTGCAGATTAACCTGATGAGATACTCGGAGATTCTCAAACTGTTGAGCGCGCGTATAATGCTAAGCCAGCTAGCAGAGTTAAACGCGTTTTTAACGTCCAGCGTCGTGACCAGACAGTACTTCTTGCTGCCTCCTCTCCATCTTGTGCCATCAATTGCACGAGTAGCAATGTCTACCACTGCCGTAATGGCGTCTATGGTACTGCGCCTCTTACGAAAGCCAAACTGCCAGTCAGACAGCCCATGTCGTTCCTGCAGTTCTTCTTCGAGACGATTGCATATGATGCGCTCAAATATTTTTCCGGCGACATCCAACATGCAAAGAGGCCGGTAGGCAGATGGGTCCTCTGCTGGCTTGTTTCCCTTGGGAATCAGCACCAGTTTTTGCAGTTTCCATCGTCTCGGGAACCGCCGCTGGATAATGCATTTGTTGAAAATATCAGCATATATCCGAGGATGTGCTGCCACTACAAGCTTAATAACTCTTGTAGGCACCCCGTCAGGCCCAGCGGCTTTTTTGGGGTGAACACGGGTGAGTGCTTCAAGGACCTCCACTTCATCCGTGAGCCGCACTACTGGATTGCAATTTTGGGCGGCAGGGAACTGCACAATCGGCTTTGGCGGAAATAAAGCTGTAACAATGTGGCTCAGTTGCTCAGGGCATGTTGGCATTGGGAATCTGGCAAGTTTGCCCATCACTAGTTTGTACGCCAGTCCGAAAGGCTGTGCATCAGCCTACGGAATTTCTTGATTCGGTCGCCGCGCTCAAAGCCCAAGAAAGAAGCTATGCAATAGCTTAAAATCCTAAATGGGATATCCCAAATGCAATTTTTTTTTTTTGTTTGAAGTTTAGTCATTCCGTGCGAAATTTTTCAAACTGCGTATGGGCCTTTAATCTATACAAAAATATAAGACTAGCTGAGGAAAGCACTAAAAAAAACCCCATACTCTATTCATTAAGCGCTATCATCCACAATCATTAATTCCCCCAGAAAATTTCCCAAAGTTGTTGCACAGTGTTATCTATCAAATCATATGTGTTGCGCTTTGCGAGATTTCACTGTATTTGCTATCGGTAAAAACTGGTGAAATACAAACGCAAACTTACGCATGCTTAAACAATCCAAGCGGATTTTGATTGCTTTGTGCAATGGACAAAAAAAAAAAATATGTATAGTATCTATCAGAGAGCTGCATCGGGTATGCTCGATCAAACATGTTAAAAATCCAATCAAACCAAGGTAGCATACTCCCGCCGAAGGCTTTAAACGGAAGTTACCAATTTTTAGTTTCGATGCGACTGAGCGTGAGGAGGGTTGTTTACGCACATCGTTTTTCGGCATACGCATTGTTGTGACTTTTTATACCCTGTACCTATAGGTACAAAGGGTATACTAGATTTGTGCAATGTATGTAACGGCAAGAAGAAGGCGTGGCAGACCCTAAGTCCTTTATACCAAAATGCTTATCATAACCTCGGGTAGCGATTGAGCCATGTCCGTCCGTCTGTCCGTCTGTATGAACACCTAGATCTCGGAGACTATAAGAGCTAGAGATACGAAACTTTACCAGCTGATGCGCATATTTCCTCAGAAGATCAAGTTTGTTGAATCATGTCAATATCTTTCCCCGTTCCCCCGTAGCAAAGTTTCGCGGTTTTTAGCTAAACCGTTTAATATTTTAATCTGAAATGATTCGTTGTGGTTACATGCATCTGTGTGTCAAAAATAAACAAAATCGGACAATTACAACAAAAGTTATAGTCTAAAATGTAAAAATTTCACCTCCCCTTGCCTATAAACTGCGTCAATATTTGACTCTACGTAATAAGAGTAACAAATGACCTAGAACCACCAATTTTGGTAAGCTGATTCATGTGCCTCTAATAAACAAATCCACATCCAAATTTTATCAATGCAGCCCCCCCACCCTCCGCAATCGATTTACCGTGTTTTCTCCCACACCCTTCAACATATCGCCTTGAAACTTACCCCATATACTTTAAATAACTCCTTTGACGTAAATTTCGATTTTCATCAAAATCGGTTAAAATTTGCGGAACTTATAGGTATCAATATCGTTTTGCACCAACAAAAAAATGTTCCAATTGGAAATTCTTAGTAAGAATATGCAGGAATAAATCTTTTTTTGAGAAAAAAAGGTAGAGGGTATTACACTGTCGGGCACCGCCTCGACTGTATTACATTTTTATGTTACGGTTATTTGACCTGTGTTTGATTTTGTGTTTGTGCCCAAGTCATTTGATCTGATAGTTGTTAAGCAAGGCTGGCAATCTAGTGATCGACAAGTGGAGTTCGTTGACAACGTTGACATGATTTTATTTAATACCCATAATAAAAGGATCTCAAATTAGTTTAAAGATTATGGGACTGCAATTCTAGCTGGAACAAAAACTTTTTTGTTGTTATAACTCACAGGCTCACAAAAAAAAGTGGTGTAAGCTTTACATGTGACAGAGGCACCCTTTATGGACTTTGCGCAGCTGTATCCGAAGACCAAAAAACCCCGATCCAAGGGTTCTTAGATAATATTAAAATTATCTAGTTTTATGGGACCCATGTGTGAAGGATTTTTTTGGACTTCGGATTTGGCTGCTCAAAATCCATAATGGACTGTGTTATCTTTTGCTTTCGTTGTATAACCTTTTGGGTTGTTATTTAGTATTTCTTTGCTTATTTTTCTATGAAGTGTAATTAATTGCTTGTTAATTCCATTTTATTATTAGAATTATCCATATTATTATATATTATTATTACCCATTTTATTATATAACCAAACCAACAGATGGCCCACTCTCAATTAATTGAAGCATTAAAAAAATAGCCGCCACATGTACTTTGATGTATCGAAACATCGATGTATCGAAACATCGATGTATCGAAACATCGATGTATCGTAGTTAAAAAATAGCACTAATAGGTACATATGATGTGTGTATAAATGTATTTAATATATTTTAATAAGTACTTACTAATAGTCTAAACTAAGGACATATGTATAAAAAGTGTACTTACTCGATTTGCGAATTGAAATCTTTTCTGGAGGAGTCTAAGGATGATATAAAGTGTCCTGTATATTGGAATGCTGTCTTTAAAATATGCTGAATCTAAGTTTTTGTTATTAAAATATTGTCTAAGTGACAAAATTGAGTCAATCCTACTATTATGGATCTTTTAATATATGTAAAATGCAATCTGTATATTAATTAAACAAAAAAAAAACAGGAACGAAGTCATTGAAAGCGGCGTGGCCCTTGAAAATTTGCGACTAATAAAAAATAAAGGAATTGGAAACTGAAACTGCTCGACTAAATAAAAAATTGAATGAGGAAAAACAGTTAAATAGCTGTCTAAGCTAAATTTTCACACAATCCCAAATCAAGAACATGCGCATTGGAGGAAGATCCAGATGGAAAGAAGACGACATTTCCTATCCCATTTATAAAAAAGGATTTCCGCTTCCATACGTCTCAACTTTGCAAAAATGGTGTCAGTCGGTGAATGTTCAACCAGGTCCATTAGATGCTAGTTTGAATCTAATGAAAAATTGTGTTGATATTGCCGACGAGGACAAAATTTGCATTTTGATGTTCGACGAAATGAAGGTAGCTGCGTCCTATGAGTGGGACCCTTCTGAAAAAGCAGCTTGCCCTCCGCGCAACTTTGTGCAAGTTGCTATGGTACAGGGACTACGTAGGTCTTGGAAACAACCAGTTTATTTTGACTACGATCAGCTCATGACGGTCACAATTCTTCGCTGCTTTGTTGAGAAGCTTAATACTGCAGGTTACCATGTCGTAGCAATGGTTTCGAACATGGGGCTAAGTAACGTGCAGTTATGGAAACAGCTTCAAATTTCTCCTGGTAGCATGCGTGAGTAAGATGTGGGTGTATTTATTAATTTGTGTTTTCTTTTCAGATAAACCATGGTTTCAGCATCCCTCAAATGCAGATTTGAAAATTTTTGCATTTGCAGATGTGCCGCATTTTGTGAAACTTTTAAGAAACCACTATCTGGATTCTGGGGTGGTGATAGATGGTAAACTCTTAATAGTCGACACAATCAGACAAGCCATGAGTCATTGTTGCTCCTCTGATCTTTCCATATTATGGAAAGTGACTGAGGAGCATGTGAATGTGCAGGGCTCAGCAAGGCAGCGCGTTAAATTGGCAACTCAGCTCTTGTCAAACACAACCGCCAATGCCATCTTGCGGTGCTTTTCCTTGGGGTTGGACGTAGACATCGCTACCGAGTCAGCGGAGTTTTTAAAATTGGCCTATGACTGGTTTGATATTTTCAATACAAAATTATCGAGCACGAATAATATAATAATAGCTGGAACTGCAGCGTGATACTCTGCAACGGATGACAGTATGATGTCCGCTCCGCTAATAGCAAATTGGAAAAAATGTCCCTTAACTCAACGCCCAAGACACTCCCTTAAAAAAATCTTTGCCTTTCCAGAGGGGCATTAGGGTAAGCAACAACGCCCTTATAGAGTTGCATTTGTATTTAGCGGAGCGGTACAACATGCAGTGCCTTATCACGAGCAGGCTGTCGCAAGACTTGTTGGAGCATTTTTTTGGAGCAATGAGATCGCAAGGAGGACTCCAGGATCACCCAACTCCTGTTCCATTTAAATACAGATTGCGAAAATATCTCCTTGGTAACCTTTTACATAGTTTTAATCTTTTATGTTAATTGTTTAATGTAAAATGTTTTGTTTACTTGTTATAGCAATATGTCTGTGTTGTCCCTAAGTAGTATCATGTCATTGGTAATGTTTTACGGTTTGGGTTAATTGTAGAATATGTATAAATTAAAATTAACACATATTTTGACTGCAGCTCGTAACACAGAGCTGTTGTTGGGCTCAAAAAACCATCTGGCGCGTTAAAAAAAAAAATAATTGCATTGGAAAATATTTTCAATAAATTCAACAACAATTTGATATCTTTAGAACCAAAAGTGGTTGAGAAATTGGTTGGCCGTGCCAATAATATTAATGTGGCAGATAATATTAAGGTTTTATTTTTCAAAATGAGAGTCCACTTTAAGGCCCATACCCAGCATGTAAAAATTTCGCACGAAATGTCAAAACTTCATATAAAAAAAATATCCCAAAAAAGGGAATTTTTTTTATATGAAGTTTTGCATGCTGCGTATGTGCCTTTAGACCAGTGATGTGCACCCATAGCCCGTGGGGGCCGAATGAAAATGAGTATTCACACAGACACGTGCCGAGCACTTGCCGAAGTTAAAAGCCAAAGCGAAAAACGCTAGCGTGCACTGACAGAATAGCTGTAGTGGCGCATAAAACTATTTTCACTTTTCAGTTGCGCACTGGCCGTCTTATGCGAACGTTCGTTGTGTAGTTTTTGATTGCGAGTTATTACTTGCCAGTTGTGCGCCTTATGTGAATATAATGTGGGATTCAAAGTGGGAACTAGAATTTTTATTTTCAATAAATATGCTTAACGAAGCCGAATGCATGGTATGCCATCGGGTGATAGCAAAAAAGGCAAAATATAATATTGAGATACATTACCGAATTCATAATGAATTACGTGTTGTTGTTGGAGTTGACCGACTTAACCTTTTCAAAAAATTGAAACTTTTATTTGAGTCAAAGAATAAAAATATTTGTAATATTCAGGCGTGCTCCGAAATCAGAAAAATTCGATCCGAACAATTTTATTTGGATTCGGTTTTGCGTGCTCCGGAATCAGAATTTTTTGTCGGTAATTTCCTTTTTATTTTCGATACATTTGAATATTTCCCTCGTTTTTATCGATAAATTCACATATGTGTGGTGTAACCAGCTGACTGCCTTTTGTTAAAAATTGTAAACATTGCAAAAATTCCATTTATTTTCTCAATTGCTTGTTTTGAAGCTAAAAGAAGGCGTAAAATAATGGAAGAATCATGTCCTACTCGCGGCTTTTTGTTTTCCCCTGCAATAAATATATTTTTTAGCATTAAATTCTTTTGATTATACATGTAGTTACATTGTGTTTGTTGGCGCGAAATGTTTTCTGTTTGATACAAAACAGCTGACATGGCTGCCGTAGTTTTCCACCTTTTTATTAGTACATGTTTTATTTTTTAAATAAAACTACACAAAAATATTAATTTAGCAACAATGTTTAAACCGAAATGGTTCCATAGCAGCTACAATTCTTCCCCAATTTTAAAGATCTTACACTCGCAATGTTCGTAAAAACGAATGTTGAGAATATTCTCTTTCAGCCTAAAGCTTAAAATAATTTTTAAAAAATTGTATTCGTTAGTAAAAAGCAAACCGAAAAAATTACACTTTTATTCGATTTTCGTTGCTTGTAACTTTTATAATTTTTGCTTAACCTGTACATAATTATATATCACTGTAAAGACACACATCAATACCTTTCGATATAATCATCTTTTATGTCGATACAAAATTTGTTCACGAGATATTGACGAATAACGGAAATAAGTGCCCAAAAACATGTTTTTCGAAAAAATCTCGAAAACGGTGCTTAAAAAAAAAAGGTTGCCATAATCATAGTGTAAACTAGTGTAATCAAAAACACCTGCGGAGCATTTTTTGGCAGTTCTAATTTAAAAATCCATCTTTAAATAGCTACGCGCATTACTAAATATTGGTTTAGTTTGGAGAACATATGTTCTCATACGTATTTTTGCCTTTTGACCGCCCTATCGATGAAAGTCATGCGCAAACACATAAGTTCAAATTTTAAATACAACTTTTAATCAATACGCGACATCTATGTGAGGTCAGTTATGATTAATTCAAAAATAATATATGATTAAGTAAGTAAATGCATTACATATTTATTTTTACAAACAAAATTTTCGTGAATTATAAATTTGCTCAAAAATTAGAACTAGCAGTTCTAATTTCAGAGCTTCCAATGCAATGAGAAATTTGGTTCGAATTTCTTGAATATTGAATTTGTGAGCGTTCTAATAAGTGAGCTTCCTTTGTATTGTATTCATCCGCAACAAGTTTTCTTTTAACATCATGGGCATTTTTGGTTCTACCTTTGTTCAATACAAAAGCCATGTCTTTGTCACATTATTTTTGTTGTTTTTTTTGCAGAAACTGAGGCAGCTTGTACAAACAATGGCGTAGAGTTGTTGTTGTCGTCTGAAAGCTCCGCAGCTAATTTTCTTCTTAGACTAGCCTCAGCCTTACAGTAATCACTTTTTGGACGACCACCTCTGTTGTGTGGCTCAAAATGACTTTCAAATTGAAAACCCGTCCTGGAAGTTAGCCAATTTGCGTGTTTTCTTTGAAAATATTCGATGTTATGTTTGCAACTTTTGGGTTGCTGTGTTGAATATTTGACGAAAGCTTTCACTTTTTGCGAAATCAATTCATAATGTTGTTCTTCTAAATTCTTTATGTTGATTTCGCACATTATGTACTTAATAACTGCGTCTGTTGAATGATTGTTGCTGCTCTAAACTTCAAACAGCGTTGCATTGCAGAATGCGAATTTTGCTAAAAGAAATGCACATATCTTACATTGTGGCAAAATGTGGCAAAAGAGGTTTGTTATTCAGTGTTCTACACACTTTGGTTAATAATTTGGCATTTTAATCTGTAATGGCTGTGCCACTGTTTTTTTTATTTTTTTATATAATTCTCGCAGCTAGAATTTCTCTCAGCAATAATTTATCGCAGTTAGAATTTCTCTCAGCTACAATTTATCGCAGATAGAATTTATTGCACCCTTTTTATCGCAGCTACTTTTTCTCGCTGTTTGTCTTTTTGGGACGAAAATATCGCATGCGAGAAAATGAAAAAATCTTGTCTGTCTATTATCAGACTGTGACTAAAAGCTCAAGATGCCAGAGTTCGAAGACAGATCGCCACCTACTTAAGGTCATACAAATTTATTTGTTGTTGCTGCACCGGCGACTATAAAAGGGCTGCAGCAGCCATGTGCGGTCTCTTACTCGACCTGAAGCCTCCAGTTAATACGTTCGACACCGGCTACGTTGGCCCAAAAAAATTTTTATTTTTTTTATTCGGCCACTAAACCCACTTGGTTAAACTATTCAAATAAAACGTTGCGAAATACAAAACAAACAAACTAAAAGTATATAAAAACTAAATTTTTAAATGAAAAGAACACGAAAACAAAAAGAAAAGAAAAACGTTTACAAATTCGACGGCGTATCTACATCCAAATATGTTGCATCTACATATATATCTGATATATATATGTATTAGATATTAAAATATATAATATGCGCCAACCAAAACGATCGCCAGCAAATTCTAATGGAGGTAAAGACGGCCCTAGTACCCTGAACCGCTGGTAGAGACCAGCTGATCCGCACTTCCAGGGCGAGACAGAGCTTGGAAGCGCTCTCCTTCCCTCCCGGCTGTCGCAGCACTCGAAATTTAGTAGCAATCGCGATTGAAAGACGTGCGCACCTGCCTGGCGGCGAGCGGGATTACATATATCAATTTTTTTTTTGTTAACTAAACTCAATCTTTTATACTAAAAGAAAATATAAAAACCAATTACAGAAATCCAAAAAGAAACAAAGAAAAAAAAAGAAGAACTATTAGACGAAAAGCTTGGCTTAAATAGCTTTATCGGAATGGTAAAAAAAAAAAAAAAAAAAAAAACCAAATACAGAAATCTAGAAAGAAATCAGAAAAAAAAACATGTAAAATGAGCTCTTACGTAGTGCGTGTTTGAAGTGTAGTGAAAAAAAATAAATAAAAAAATAAAGAAACCTATATATGTATATATTTAAAGGTATATATATACTCCCCTCTAAATAAAAAAATACATATCTAGTATATAATTATGTATATATAAAATTATATGTCTATATATATATTATCGTTGCAGCCCTATATATATTAAATTTTTTTTTTTTTGCAAATATAATCTAAATCTAAATAACCTCAATTATTTGTGAAACGGAGAGAATGAAAAGTGATAACGAACTGTGAAGTAAAGTAAAAAAGCGAAAAAAAAAAAATTAAAAAGAAAGAAAGAAAGCACAAAGAAACACACCTTTAAAATAACAAGAGAATACAAAAAAACAAATGTGAGGAAAAAAAAAAAAATTTTATAAATGCAATAAAAATATTATTACAAAATCTCCCGTCCCCTATGTGCATTTTTTTTTTCTTGTGAAAATAATATCTAATCTATAATAATAATACTCTACACCCATGATTTAAACCACGATGAAAGGCCTTTCAGCGCTGGATCTCCCGAACACATGTAAGTTTTAACCAAAGTATTCCTTTGTTGTTTTTTTTTTTTGTTTCTGCACATCTCTTTACTTTACATTCGCGAAGCTCTCCAACTCTCCATGTTCCAGATATTATTCCCGATTCCAATGGGAATCCAAAATAAAGAAAAGAATATATAAACAGTAAAATCAAAAACAAAATAAATAACACCCTCAAATACGAACTACAAGAGTACATAAGTTAGGTAATTCATCTAGTAGATATTTAATGCACCAGTAAACGAAATAGAAAAACATTTTTTAAAAAAATAAAATTTTTGTTCGGTTTTTGACGTAGATAAGGAATTTCGGTATTTTTATTTAGTTAACTTTAATTGAACTGTATAATGTAACAATATCAAAAAGTATTAATTAATAAGTAATCATGTCTAAAATTATAATGAATATAATTAATGAAGATTTAAGAAAAATAATGAAGTGGTAAATTTTTAATTGTCTTTCCTGTGTGACGTAGGCATATAAAGTGTAGGCAAGGTTTTGTTTTGGGGTCTTTGGCTTACTACATATTGTAGCCAAAGCCATGGCAGGGTATTGGGTTTAGGCTGCGAGGGTCAACTAACATCTGAGCCCTCGTCGCAATTGGACACAGTAGTTAATTTCCCCCTTTGTTCCTTTGTGTTCTTGTTTGGCAAGAAAGTCTTTGTTTTTACTTCAAGAGTCAAGCTCTTAATTTTTGAAGGGACTCTATAATAATCTCAATATGTTATCCGGAGGCAAGACGTAGCAAAACCCACCCCAACTACCCAAGAGCTAGGGAATCAAAGGGTCCCGCCTCGCTACCATACTTTTCGTCCCCCAAAAGATACATAACCATCCGTATCTAACAAATTTTTTTTGAAAACAAAAATTAAAAAATGAATTAAACCAAAGAGATAGTTGATACAAATCTCTGTGAGCCGCTGTGCCGTGCAAAAGTTATAAGCCACGAAGCAAAGTTACTTTTGTTAGGACATATCTAAAATAAAACATAAACAATACATACCACAATAGAACAAAACACAAAAAAATGGTTAGAGTGTTATTTAATCTTTAATATTAATTACCTGGGCTAACGTCCCCCATCATTAAAATTTGTATTTTTCTTTTGGTTTTTAACAAGTACGCGCGTAAACCTAGCTGATTTTTCCTGCCAGTAACACGGTTTCCCCATGATTTGAAATGTGAGAATATGAATTTGGAAAAAAAAAGTTTTGAGATTTATTCCAAAAAAGTGAAAAAAAATACCATAGTTCATTGTAACAGCCAGGAAGCTTTGCCTTGCGTCTGCTGTGTATAAATTACTACAAGTTAAAAATAGATTGCGTGGTCCAAAAATATTATTCAGCTGGGCTGACAATTCAGCCATTCTTATCGTTGAAGTTACACAGATTAATAATTTTTAATATTATTTCAATGAATACTTACTTAAATTTGTTGTGTGTCTTTTGTTGAAAGTTTGGATATTTGTTTTAAAATTTTTCATGTGTTGAATTTCAAATACCCAGATACGTGCCAACAAACTTGGTTGTTTTTACAGCAATACTTTTTTGATATTATAACTGATTTCGATAGTAAATCATTGATTCATTTCTTAAAAAATAACTCAAAATTAGAGTTAGTGTACTTAGTGTACTTGTTATTGTTGCCTTAAAAAGGTACCAGATCCCCGCAGTCTTATTGCTTATTTTAAAATGATTCAAGTTTAGTTTTGTGCATTGTAATAATAGTTCAATAGATACTATGTCACAACTAGATAATAACTTTAAAGATGCTGAAGTACTATGTTATGAAATCGTTTTTAATGGAACACGTTATAAAACCAATAACTGAGTTTCAACTTTTTAAAATTAACTTTTTCCTCGTTCAAAACAATAGTATCTACATACAATGTAATCCTATAGAAATGAGACTATAGACAAAAATGTAAATTGAATTGCATAAAAAAGTATGTTGAGAAATCATATTTATTTTATTGTCTATTTTATGGTTTCTGCCCACTGTAACAAACATGAAATAAATACGAAGGCAATAGGAACAATGATAATTAACAGTTAGAATAAGTCTCCTCACATTGCTACTTTAGCGCCATATTGTGTGCGTCTTTGCTTTGTTCTCCCACTTCTTTTCTGACAATCAAAGTGTATAGACCGGCAAGCTCTGCGTACAAACTTTTTTTGTTGTTTTTACAACAATTTCGAATACCGTGGATCGAAAAACAAAGTTTATTGTAGATAACCCAAGATTATTAAAAAAAAAAAAAAAAAATGATACCTTTGTGCGAAGGAGTACCACATGGTGGAGGCTCGGTTATGTTTCGGGATGTGTGAGCTTTAATGGCTTGGGCGATTTCATACCAATCGATGGTACAAAGAAAAAAGATAAATATTTACACGTCTTAAATGACAACGCATTCACTTCTGGTGATAGTCTCATTGGACAATCCTTTATCTTGCAACATGAAAATGCTCCGTGCCACAAGGCCCATAAAATAACCAATTTTTTGAGAGAAGCGGAAGTAAATACATTAAATACATTGGCCATCCTGATCATAACATAATATAGAACGTATGGGCTTGTATAAAAAGAAAGAGAAGCGCAAATTTGTGAAGAGCACGAGTTGAGACAATTGCAGAAATTGTAATGTGTTGTTTAGCGTATTTAGTAGTGTTAAATAATGTTGTGGTGCTGTGTGTATCTTACTAAGGTTTGGTTAGTATAATACCGATAGTCTTGGTCTACAAAAAAAAGATTCCCAAACACTCAACCACATCCAACATCTTTCAAAATCCCTCATCCTTTGGGCTCCTAAACAGCTAGCAAAAGCAGCCTGTGGGGGGTTCGTTGAGGAGGTGATTTGGAAATTCACATTTACAAAAAACAAAAATAAATTGTGGAGGCCCCTGCCATTACGGATAGAGATACATAGATTTATACATACAGACTATATCGGCCCTTTATCATGCACATGTTATTGTTGCATTGATGTTGTGCAACATGCCGCGTCACAACCCACCCTACCTATGAGTCTTTTTCGCGCAGATATTATAAAAAGACTCCCAAACGTTCTTTACCCTATCCTCTTCCTTTAAGAAAGCTTAACAAAAATATCTATTCCATTATTATACAATATTATTTATTCATAAAAATAAAAAAAAAATTCCTAACTCCATTCGTTTCAATTCTGATATAAGATCAACAACAAAAATATTACATTACGATTACTAAAATTAATAATAATATTACAACTAGTTATTATTAAGACATTTTATTTAACTATAGTATACTAAGCAATATATATCATGTATATAAATTACACTATATATCAATCAAATAGACTTATTTCGATGAGCAGCATTGTTAATGATTAACTCGGACTGTTTGAATGTTTGCAGTCGATGCAAAAGAGAATAGAAAAAAAAACAACAACTCTGCCAGACAGAGGCTTCCCCAAAAAGTTTTATGATACAATGTCGTCTAAACATAACTTTAATGATAAAGTGCGCTTTAGATCGCGAAGCATTGAGCAAGAACAAACATAATTTACATCAACTACATATGTCTGTGCAGTGACCATAAAACTGTATGACTAAGCGCATTATCTGGCATTGTTTTAAAAGTTGCGCAATCGGACAAATTGATTAGTTTATTGTACCCTTTGAGAAATATTACTAAACACATATATAAGTATGAACCATGTAAAGAAGCTTTTTGTGGCTGGGGTATGAATTCAGTCCGGCCAGGATCATCTACAAAACATTTATAAATTGCCGGGACCCGGGATGAAAAGGAGTAGACCGATGACAGTGATAGAATCGGCTTACTTGTAGTTGGGCGTTCGCTTGGCTGGACCAAGTAATGATTTAGGGTGGAACCCGTAAGCGAAGCGTGGACTCCGACCTTCCGCCCCTTGCCGTGGGTGTAATATCGGGAAAGCGTGTTGTAACCAATTGCCTTGGGAAGCCGGATAGACCTGGATTGATCAATCCGTGAATCTACTCGGTCCTCCCCATCAGCACTGTCGTTGCCCGGAAACGTCCGAAGTGAGGCCTTTGCGGACGTTCCAGAGGCACCAGAGAGATCTCTCGTCTAGGGTCGGAAATTTCGATGGTGACCCCTCTCAGAACCCGTGAACCAACACCAAACCGTAGAGACTCCGGCGATTGAGGAGGGTCAGCTATATCTAGATCGACCGATCCGTTGATACACCGGGCTACTCCGCTATCACACGCGTTACCTCCGGAATGTTTGAAGTGACCACTTTGCAAGCATTCCGGAGCAACGTCTGCGGCCCAATTTGGGTTCCTCTCGTGTTTCACCCTAGAAATATATATTTTTGACGGTTCAAATTTTATTATTGTCCAGAAGAGGTCCTTACTGTATACTCTATATCCCTAAATGGTATGCCTAGAGTTCAGCTCACCCTTCTCTCAGAGAAACGACTCCCACACATTTCGTCCGGCGGAATCATCCGTACTCGCGTCTTAAGACTTTTGCCTCCGCGTCATCACCATAAGTGGCCGTCAAGTGTTTGTTGTTTTTAAAAATGTTGTTTACTGTTGGTCCACGTGGCTGTAGTTAGTTGTTGTTTTCTCCTTGTCGTCACTTGTTATTGTTATGGCGGCTCGACATCTGTAGTAGACACGTCCAATCGCTAGTCGCGGCCGCGGATGACTGGCTGACTCTCGTTTTCTGCGCTTGCCTAGCATCTCCCTTAGCTAGCACTCGGTATACAGCGCGCACGAGGTCGTAATGTTCTTCGTTCGTTTTGTTCTCGTGTTGTGTTGCGCATGAGCAGCGGTCGTTGTGACTCTCTGTGTCTTAGTTGTATACTTCGTTACTTTTTTTATCTTAGTGCTAGTTATTCATTATTTTCTCTTAGTGCTATCAATTAATTTCTCTTAGAGCTTTAAATTCATAATATTCTCTTTTATAAATGCTTAATTGCTAGATACCAAATCCCATGCTAAACATTACAACTAAATGCTAATTAATTTTCTTTATACAGTTTTAACTTAAAAATATATATGGAGTTACAATTGTGATTCATCACACCCCCCCCCTTTCTTCACGGTAGCGAAGATGGAACGTTATTTTGTTGCTTTTGTTGATATGTACCCGGAACCATGTGCCTTGCTCTTCTTCCAGATATTTTATATTTTTCCCGGTGTTCGCTGCCAATCGTCTTTTGAGCCGTTCGACTAGACCCGGTGGGAGCCTTTTCTCCGGAGTGTTAACTCTCCATGCGTCAGGCGTGTCCACCCACTCGGACTCCATTTGAATCAACTCGAGTTCGGATAGCGGTGGTAGCACCTCCAACAGTGTCGCCATTTCTTCGGCTGTCATTGGTAGCTCTATGTTTTCCTCCGGGTTTGAACAAACAGCTTGGAGTTGAGGTTCGGCGAGTACGACAGTCCTGCCACTAGGCTCAACATTTTCTTGGGTGTGGTGCGATTGTTCCACTTCGTCGGAACTGATGTCAGAGTAAGCCGGCCGCCAGTCCATTTGCATCCTTTTTCCTAATGTTAGGGTCTTTCTCTCACCGTTTACTTCGATAGAGCTCCCAGGTTTTCAGCAAGCGACGGACCTCTAAAAATGGGTCCAATACACCCGAAAGCCTTCGGTTCATGGACCCGCTGCAACTGTTGGCCGCTAGTAGATGGTCTCGTATCCAACTCGTCCGGGAAGAGCTCCTCGTAGCTCGGTGGGGGACGGTACAGCCAGGAACCGTAAGCGGGCGGAGGAGTTGTCCCCGTGACATGGCTTTCTGATTCCGTATCGTCATCGGGAGGGTTTTCCGCAGTTGTCATCGGCTCGTCCTCTGACTCCGTCATATTCTCTGGAAAGAGATCATTCCATGGAATGCTTCCAGGAATCATTGGACTCCTTGGGCTTAGGACGCGAGTCCCGAATCTTTCGTCCGGCACTACCTCCTCCTCACCTGAGCTGGTGTTGTGCTCGCTCGGGGACCAGTTCGGACTAGAGATGTTCGAAACCTCACTGTCGCTAGACAATTCGATTGGGGAGCCATTGTCGACATTTATACGTCCAAGACGTACTCTCGTGTCGGTGCTTTCGTTCATCTCTTCTTCATCTGACCTGCTTTGGGGCTGCGAGGTCCGGCTGCAGAATCGTTCTCGGATATCGCGATAGCTTCTCGGTGGTAGGGGCATCGTGATTTCTCTTCTTTATTTTTTTTTTTATTTTCTTAATCAAAGCGCGCTTGGTCTACTTTCTTAATCTGGACTTTTATTATATATTTATTTTTCTTGGTGTGGTTAAGCTGAGGTAGGTTGGATATCACTCAGCTGCCCTTCTGGTATTGTCGCTCGTTCACTTGGCTGATCGTCGGCTTCGAATCGCTTGAGCTCGCCGATTGCTGCCGTGCGTCTTTGACGGCCTTGAGTGGACTGGACACGGACTATGTTGGGGGATATAAATTTTACCATTTTATATGGACCCTCGTACTTTGGAGCCAACTTTGCATTAAACGCGTCCACAGCTTTTGATAAGTAATGTTGCCTTACCAGGACTTATTCTCCAAGGACGGGTCGCCAGTCTCTCCTCCGTAGGTTATAATGTCGGCCTTGCTCTTGAGACAACTTGGGCAACTTGAAAAATATTTTTAGGCGTTCAGCCTTGGTGATCGGTCCTAGAGGGCTTGTCTGACTTCCTTTGCTTACTTCGTCGTATAGCGCTCCTGGCAGTCGTGGTTCCCATCCCTGTATTAGAAAAGCTGGGCTAAATCCGGTCGTGTCGGAGACGCTCGTGTTAATTGCCAATGAAATCTCAGGAAGAAGCTCATCTCATGTCCTCTGGTCGCCGGTGATGTACTACGAAATCATTGTCTTGATCGTCCGGTTTGCTCGTTCAGTGGGGTTTTGTTGCGGAGTGTACGGTGCGGTAAAACTCATTTCGATTCCTAACGGTTTGCAATATGCCCTAAAAGACCGACTTGTGAATTGCGTACCATTGTCACAGATGAACGATCTCGGTACTCCAAAGCGACTCAGGATCCTTTCTCTGAACGCCCGCTCAAGTTGTGTTGCTGTTGCCTTGCGCAGTGGTACCAGTTCTACCCACTTGGGGAATAAGTCGAAGAACACTAGAAGCATCGTATTCCCTTGCTTGGATCTCGGTAGAGGTCCAACGAAGTCGGCGAACAGTGTGTTAAACGGTTGGGACACTGTACGAGTAAGCATTTTCCCATGACCCTTGTTGCGGTTTTCCTGATACCCATATGACCTGCCGTGGGGTGGTCATGGCATTCTCGTAACACTCGGTTTCTCTGTTCCACTGGTACACATAACTTCCACTGCATATGGTCCTCTTCCTGTGGGCGTTGCCCGTAGTTACGGTTCATCTGACCGTTTTCCCATGCAAAGTCCGGGTATTTTTCAGGCTGCTCTTCCATCTGTTTCTTCGTTTTGCGTATCCACGCGCACGATGGATCTTCCTCTCGGGCTTGGGCTAGTGCTGCCAGAGGTTGTCGTGACAGTGCATCGGCTACCACATTATGTTTGCCCCGACGGTACTGCACGTCGAATTGATATTGTTGTAGCTCCAATGCCCAGCGAGCTATCCGTCCTGTGGGGTTGTCGATGGAGTTTAGCCATTTCTGTGCGAGGTGGTCGGTTATAACTGCAAGGCGATAGCCTTCAAGGTAGCATCGTAGTTTCCGGATGGCCCATACGATGGCCAAACATTCTTTCTCCGTAGCGGAATAGTTCTCTTCAGCCTTGACGATTCGTCGGCTGGCATAAGCGATGACCCGTTCTTCCCCTGTAATCTGCTGGGTCAGTACTGCTCCCAATCCATAATCACTGGCGTCAGTCTGCAAAGAGAACTTCACGTTAAAGTCAAGGCAGGCTAATACAGGTGCTTGGGTCAAGCTGGACTTAATGTCTTCAAAGGGTTGTTGTTGTTCTATGTTCCACTCCCACTTCTTTCCCTTTTTCAGCAGGGTGGACATAGGCTGGACTATGCTGGCGAAGTTCGGGACAAATTGTCGGTACCACGAGGCAATTCCAATGTAGCGGCGGAGTTCTTTGACCGTGGTTGGAGTTCACGAATAGCTGCAATCTTGTCCGGATCGGTGTGATTCCCAGATTCGCTGATCTCGTGTCCCAGGTACTTGAGTTTGCGACGGAAGAAACTACACTTGGCTCGGTTCAACCGTAAATTCGCGATTCGTAGTCTTCGGAAGACTTCCCGAAGGTGGCACACATGTTGTTCAAACGTGGCACCGATGACGATGATGTCGTCCAAGTAAGCAAAGGCGTAAGGATCTAATTCTGGGCCAATGACTTGATCCAGTGCCCTCTGGAACGTTGCTGGTGCGGAATGGAGACCAAATGGCATGACCTTCCAGTGGAATAATCCTCCTCCGGGTACGGTGAAGGCGGTGTATTCGCGACTCGCTCTCGCTAATGGGATCTGTCAATATCCACTCTTCAAGTCCAACGTCGATATGTACCGGGCATTCCTAAGTTGCTCAAGGATGTGGTATATTCGAGGTAACGGGTAGGCGTCTGGAATCGAGCGAGCATTAAGTAATCGGTAAACGATGCACATCCGAGTGTCGCCAGTCTTCTTTCCCACAAGGACGATTGGAGCACTATGTGGGCTTTTGGAGGGCTCAATACGGTCGTCTCGCATAACTCATCTACTTGGGCGTCTATAATTTTTAGCATGGCTGGATTTTGCGGGTAGTAGCGCTGTTTAATAGGGCAATCGTCACGCATTACGATGCTGTGCTCGGCGATGTGTGTTTTTCCCTTGAGATCTTCGAACATTTTAAGCTCATTTTCTAGAAATTCGTAGATCCATGGAGGTAACACCTCTTCCTCAAGTTCGGTTTTTGACTCTCGTGTGATCGATGTATCTATAGTGGCTAGTACGCCCTTGTCGGACTCTAGCGAGGATGCGTTTTTAGTTTCAACAGTTTGGCACGTGGGATGGCGGAATAGATTTTTCTTAACGGCGGAGTCGGTAGGTGGTGGTACTGCATCCCATCTGCTAGGCCTTGGTTCGCCGGATTCTGGTGTTGGTACGTCCGTGAGCATCGGGGTAATCCTTCGAGTCGTCAGTGATGCTTGTCGAGGTGGCGGTAAGTGAAGTAGTGCACGGCCAACCCGGATGAAGGCGCGAACTCCCCAGAGGAAGTCCATCTCCAGGATGAGGTCATACATTGCCGTAGGCAGGATGGCGAAAGGTACCTTAAAACTCCACAACTACTCTCAAAGTCCGCGAGACAGTTAACCGGGAACCATCCGGTAAGCGTATACGCATACCTGCTTCCTGAATATTCTCGTTTGTTTCCCATTTCTGCGCTGCCCTTTCGCTAATGAAACTACGAGTGGCGCCTGAATCTATGGTATCCAGTGACGGCCTATTTTCAATGACAATCCGAATTGCTATCTTGTCATTAATGAATGCTAAGGGGTTTCTTAGTTGGAATAGGCGTTCTGCCGATTCGTCTCCACCCGCTCCCCTACTGGGTGGAGACGCTGCTCTTTTCCCGACGCTAGCTTCCGGCAACATTCAATTGTTCGTAATCCCCGCCGCCCGCAGCTCCAACAGAACAGCAGGGGAATATTACGACAATCTTTAGAGAAATGACCGTTTTGCCCGCAAGTCCGACAAGCATGGCGAACATCAATCGGGTCCTCAGCTCCTTGTAACGCCATGTGCCGGCTATTCTCAGGTTTATTCGGCACCACGGAACTTCTGGCAGAGTGTGGCGAAGTTATAAGTTGGGGCGCCGCTAGGGTGGTACATGACGTTGTAAATCCCGATCTCTGGCCGTCTCGTAATTCACTATTTCGTCTAGTAAACAGTTGATACTCCGGTAGTAGGTTCTCGTATATCCGCTCTTACTCCTGGATTTCGGGTGGTAGGCTCGGTGCATCATAAGACGGAGTTCTAGCATGTACGACTTGAAACTCTCGCCTGGCCGTTGAAGTCGGGCCCGGATCTCATCTTCCAATCGTTGAAAATAACGGGGTGGTAGAAAGAAATCTAGCAGTTCCTTCCGTAGAACGCTCCACGCTGCACCTTGTAGACGGCTAGTCCGGAACCAACTTTCTGCTCGGTCGGACAATACTACCGACACTGCTTCCGCCACTTGGCCAAAATCCACCTTGTGAGTCATGGCACGTTCTTCCAAATGCTCTACAAAGGTCAACGGGTCGTACGTACCGTCGAAGATGATACCCCACTTCCGAATCTTTTCAGCCACTACTGCGGAGGATATTTCACTTGTCCTTGGTCCTTGCACTTCCCTCAAGGCATTTTCCGGTCCTGGGGAATCAGGCTCTAGACCGGGCACCGGTAGGTGATGTGGTCCGATAGTGATAGCCGGGGTGGCCGAGGCCTTTGACTTTACTTCGGGTACTGGTGACGCTGAGCGGGATCGGATAGTCCCAGTCTTAAGATCACCGGTTGGTCCTTGACCGTACAGGGTTTCTAATTCAGCCAACCTGGCTCTTATGGTCGGAGTATGATCATCTTTTTTCACAAAAGTGCCAAACCGTGCACGTAACTACTCAACGGACCCACTTCCATCTAGCCCGAATTCAGAAGCGAAGGCTTCCGGTTCTGATTTACGACGAAACGAGATCCACCGCACACCCATGGAAAGGGTTTTCTTTAAGGCTTGTTGCTGTTGGATCTGACTGTTGCTTTGCTATGCAACTGTTGCCTTGTTATTTCGCTGTTGCTTTACTATGTCACTGTTGCTTTGCTATGCCACTGTTGCTTGTATAGCACTGTTGCTTGCTTTGCTATGTCACTGTTGCTTAAGTAGCATTTGCGGGTTGCTTGGATTAGTTGTGCTCCCGACGAAGGTTGCTGCTTGACTGCTTCATGGTCTGTAGCACGCTCGTATTTATTCAAATTGTCCACTAGGTCCGTTGCGATTCGATGTTTTACAGTTAGGTTTGGGGTTCGGCTCACTATCCGACCACGTAGTGTGTGGTAATGGGACTACTCGTGTCGGAGTCGATTTACTCGTGAAACAAAAGTGAGCCCTCGGTAGAAAATCGTCGGTGCATATTAGTTAGCTCGTAATGGAAATCTCGATTCACCCAAGTCTTTCTATCTCGCTTTTCTTTCGAACGCCTCTATCTACTTTATGGGTGTTTACGCCATATGATGTTATCCTTTTCCCTCAATATTTTGTCAACAAAAATTTAATTTATCTATCCCAGAGTCCCTGCTCGGGCGCCATTTGTAAAGAAGCTTTTTGTGGCTGGGGTATGAACTCAGTCCGGCCAGGATCATCTACAAAACATTTATAAATTGCCAGGACCCGGGATGAAAAGGAGTGGACCGATGACAGTGATAGAATCGGCTTACTTGTAGTTGGGCGTTCGCTTGGCTGGACCAAGTAATGATTTAGGGTGGAACCCGTAAGCGAAGCGTGGACTCCGACCTTCCGCCCCTTGCCGTGGGTGTAATATCGGGAAAGCGTGTTGTAAGCAATTGCCTTGGGAAGCCGGATAGATCTGGATTGATCAATCCGTGGATCTAATCGGTCCTCCCCATCAGCACTCTCGTTGCCCGGAAACGTCCGAAGTGAGCACTTTGCGGACGTTCCAGAGGCAACGTAGCCCCCTACGCCGACATCCATCGAACTCCCCGACCCCACGAGATTTCTCTCGGCTAGAATCGTGAATTTCGACGGAGGCCTCCCTCAAGGACCCACAAACCAACACCAAACCGTCTGAACTCTGATTGCTGGAGAGAGTCAGGTACATTTAGACCGATCGATCCGTTAATGCGCCTG
The DNA here is from genome assembly GCA_018150985.1 of Chymomyza costata. NCBI lineage: Eukaryota > Metazoa > Arthropoda > Insecta > Diptera > Drosophilidae > Chymomyza > Chymomyza costata. The sequence goes on from JAECWU010000600.1 coordinate 275,221, forward strand.
ACTTCTCCGACAGTACTCACGTTGTCTCCGAAATGCTTGAAGTGAGCACTTTTGCAAACATTTTGGAGCACCGTAGCCCAGTGACGCCGGTATCCGGTCCCCGTCGAACTTCCCGGTCCCACGAGAGATCTCTCGGCTAGGATCGGAAATTTCGACGGTGACCCCTCTCAGAACCCGTGAACCAACACCAAACCGTAGAGACTCCGGCGATTGTGGAGGGTCAGGTATATCTAGATCGACCGATCCGTTGATACACCGGGCTACTCCGCTATCACATGCGTTACCTCCGGAATGTTTGAAGTGACCACTTTGCAAGCATTCCGGAGCAACGTCTACGACCCAATTTTGGTTCCTCTCGTGTTTCACCCTAGAAATATACCATGAGTGGCAGTCTCACGTGTTTGTTGTTTTTAAAAATGTTGTTTACTGTTGGTCCACGTGGCTGTAGTTAGTTGTTGTTTTTCTCCTTGTCGTCACTTGTTGTTGTTATGGCGGCTCGACATCTGTAGTAGACACGTCCAATCGCTAGTCGCGGCCGCGGATGACTGACTGACTCGTTTTCTGCGCTTGCCTAGCATCTCCCATGCTTAACACTACAACTAAATGCTAATTAATTATCTTTATACAGTTTTAACTTATAAATATATATGCAGTTACAATTGTGATTTATCACAACCAACATAGTTCGTTTAAAACTCACCCCTTTGAAAATCCGATGAAGGCCTCCATGGTTTTTTCTCAGATTGGGATATTTAGTTTTTGTTTGATTGGTATGTTTCTTTTAATTTTTATGCTGTAACTTATATGGGTTATTGGTTATGCACATATATATAGATATTAATATTTTTTCTTTTTTTTTTTATGCTCTTATGCATAGAAAATTGAATAGTAAGAATTAAAAAAACCAAAAAAAAAAACACTAACAATTTCGCACCAACGCTTCACGCGCTCTCGCTTTCTTACGCGAGGTTTTAGAAGCACTGGTTTTTGTTAGTTCTGTTATTTAACAGAGCATGATTATTTACTAGGTTTGCTGCACATCTGTTAAGTTTATTTGACGTTGGTAGCTAACCCTTTTTTTTTTTTTAAACACTTTAACGAAAGCTTAATTAATATCTCAATTTAGAATTTTGGGTAATCATTTAGATTTATATATATAATTTATTTTATATTTTTGCATGGCGTTTTTCGCCACTATTTTCAAGCAATTTTAAGATTTTGACCACTTTAATTTGCTTTTAATCACCACACTTTGCACTTTAAGAAATTTTTTTAGAACTTTTCTGCTTGGTATTTGGCTTTCTGCAACTTTCAAGCAAAACACTGTACTCGTTTCGGGTTTGCGGACTAGGCACGATCATCGGCTGCAGGCGACTACTTATAGTAGTAAAATTAAAGCCAGCGTTTAGCCAGCTAGCGCTAGTTCCTCTTCCTACTTCCGCTGCCTGACCTTTTGTTTTCCCCTGCCAAGATCAATTGGGTTGGTAGCATTTACATATGTAGCCAACAAGAACTAAATATGTAAAAGAAATAACGAAAGAAATGACTAGGCTGCTAGCTGATCACATGTGCCATTTAGCGACATATGTAAGTGGGATTTTGTTGTATATTTTTTTTTTTTTTATAATTACCTCCTTTGGTGCCATTGACCTCAAGCATTCTTTTATGGACGCCTTTCTAGCAATATGATTTGCTTTATTTTTTCTAAAATATCCATTAATTGCAAACAAATTTGCATATGCGCATGCGCGCGACGTTGTAGCAAAACTGATAATTAGGTCCAATTAATGATTACCTTGGTGATGTTTAAAATATCTTTGGATTAAAAATTTAAAAGCATGTTTTAACGCATGAAAGTTAATTAGGATATTTACATTACCTGTGCAGCATCCTACTGCTCTTTGGGACGGTTCAAATGAAAAAGAACGGACAATCGGAAAAGTACGAGGCCATGACCTCGGCTAAGCTAATTAACTGACCTACCATTTCTTAACAGTGACTTATGTCAATTTCATGTCAAAGTGACAGTTCACTTTCGCCGTGAAAGTGCTTTCATTTATTTAGTGCTTTCATAAATTTAAATACTAAGTTATATATCACTATAAATAAAAATTTAAATGTATCTTACTCAAAAAACTATACCAATAGCATGTTATAATTATATAGATATATATTGATATATATTATAATAAAAAAAATAAAACTTTTCCTAGCCCATACAAGAAAATTATATTCTACTATTTTTGCTCAGTAACTGAACACTACATACTGGATAATTCTTAAATTCTTAATGCAAAGAATTAGACTGAGAAAGGGAAGTTACTGACGAATATCTTTTGTATGATATGTACCTATTAATTTACCTTGCACGTTCTCAAGTACATAAAACGAATTCCCTAGCTTTTCCCTCACTCTAGACTTAAGCCAAGCTGGACAAAGTTTTGCATTGACACCTTTCGCATAATTGCTTTGCGCAAAGTTCCTTCGGAACACTTCCTGATTAATTTTAAAGTTTACAGGTTTAGTTCGCAAATTATATTGAGCAGCTTGTCTGTCACAGGCTACTTTCATGTTTTTGTGTAGAGTTTTTCTTAATAATTGTAAACGGTCATCCCTAGCTAATTGAAAATAAGGCTCTGATAACGCATTTCTTAACAGCTTGTAAGATTCTCCATGCGTTGCCATATTAAAACCGTACAAAGCATGATAAGGAGAACATCCTATGCTTTGATGAACAGAATTTCGAAGTGCACAGCTAATTGAATGTATATTGTCATCCCATTCCTTCTGATCAGATTTCAGATAAGCTCTAATAGCTGACACTATAGATCGATTTACACGTTCTGACGCATTTGACTGTGGCGAGTATAACGCAGTATAAATATGCTGAATTCCGTAATTCGTCAAAAATGCATTAAATTCATTGGCTTTAAATTGCGACCCGTTGTCGCTTATAACAATTTCTGGGACACCATATACTGAAAATATGTGTTGTTGCAAATAGTCTTTTATAGCTTTAGACGAAAACTTTTTTAGTAAGCATAGCCAGTGAAACTGGTGGTCCAGGACAATCAGAATTCCAATGTAGCCTTGTTTGCTCCTTGGGTACGGACCTAAAATATCTACATACAGGCGTTGAAAAGGCCGTGCAGACTCAGCTTTCTGTCCCATCGGAGGTTTTAGCGTAAAGTTGGGTGCTTTTGTAGTTTTGCACGTTTCACAATGACGAATATACTCGCGAACCTGAGATACCATTCCTGGCCAATAAAACTGCCTACGAAGGATGTCAAGCGTTTTGTTGATTCCGCCATGAGCAGCTATGACCACGTCATGTGCTCTACGAATGACTGATTCTGTCAGATTTTTGGGTATCCAAAGCTTCCATATCGTCTGATCAGATTCAGGAGGACCATCATTATGTTCGGTACGTATGTACACAAACTCATCTATTATTTTAATGTCGGGGTATGAACTTTCATCGGAAGATATTTTCTCTTTAAGACGGAGATATTCTGCATCTTGAAAACAAGGTGAATTTAAAGCGTCACTTCCTTTTCATTTCCAGTGAGCTACGGACTGATACGGGTTTTCTTAAATTAATTAGTTTTCAATAAAATAAGAAAAAGAGTTCAAGGTAAGAAATATTAATAATAAAACGTACAATACGTACGTTTCTATATATATATTTAGTTTAATAACATATCCATACATATATGTACATTTAAACATACACATTTATATACGTGCATACAAACATATATACTTAAAAATATGAGTGCAAGAAAGTGAATTAGCAAACGGAATATAATAAAAGTTAACAAACCTATTTTAATTTTAAGATGTGTTCCATCAAAAGGAGTTTAAAGCAACATCGTCGGAGTTTGATGAGGGCAACAATCATGATGCCAGGATTCGCAGAATGGATATCCAAATTAAAGAAATGAAGGAAACCCAAATCGATGTACTCAAAAGCCAAAAAATAATTGAAAACAACCAACACGAAATATTGGCTATTTTAAGAAAATTTACGAAAGTGGACATTCCAGTTGAGGACGATACATTCCCTATTTGCACCATGGAAAATTTAAAAAAATTAGAACCTTTGATAAGTTCTAATGAAGACAAATATGTAAGTATGCTACATTTTTGTTTAATTTATAAATAATGATTCAATTCTTTCTTTTTTAACCAGAGGTGAATTTAATTAAGACTATTATAAAAGGAGACGTAGTCAAAAATTTTGATTCAATTTTGGGAAAAAAACTTAATAGCAGCCTTTAACTATGACAGAATAAATGAAAAATGTGGATTTAAGCAGTTCCATGCGTTGAACGATGCGCTCTGTACGGTATGCATAAGTATTTTCAAATAACTAATTTAATAAAAAAACTAAATAAACTTTACTCTCAATTTTGGAAGACAACAACGAAAATGCAGCTATGACTACGCAAAAATGGACGGTCAAAACATTATTGCTGTCAAGTGGAATGACAATTATGTGGTCAGTCTTATTTCTAATTTTGATGGCGTTGGACCAATTCATACGGTTAAACGCTATTCCCAGGCAGAAAAACGAAATATACAGGACAAAGAGCCACACTTTGTTCATCAATATAGTGGAAATATGGGAGGAGTTGATCACTCAGATCAAAACATGAGCCTATACAGAGTGTCAATAAGAGACAAAAAATGGTACACTCCGTTGTTAATGCATTGCATCATGCCTGGCATCTTTACCGCAAAGGAGGTGGTGACCAGAATCAACTCAGCTTTAGACGAAATATAAATAAATCTTACCAACAAGGTCGCCCAAATACCGCATTAGGACTAGATGTGCGCTGTGACCGCTTGGATCACCTTGTGATACCACAGGAAAAATAAATACGCTGTGCATTGTGCCATCAAAAATCGACCACCAGGTGCATCAAATGCGATGTAGGAGTTCAAATTAAGTGTTTTATTGCTTATCATACAAAAAATTAATATATACCTCATTATGGCATAAGTGCCCAATGTCCTACATATAGGACGCGTCCAAAACCATGGATCTCAATAAAAATGTTTGTTTAAATGAATGCAATTGTTTTATTTAGCTTATTTTTTTAGAACCACTTTTTGGCTATTCAGCAATTCTTCTCTGATTGCATTTGAGTGAGAAAATTAGGGTATGTTGCGTTGAGGCATTTTCGACGTTTGTCATTGTGGTTTTGTTTTTCGTATGGTAAACACGCATTCTTTGCCCGCGAAAATGTCTGTTGAAAGCCAGGATATATTTTTTGAAAATATTCAGGTGCAAACCGTGCAAGCTGTGTGGACGAACCAATTAATATTCGATTAAATCACGGCTTTCGAGGAAAAAGAAATAATTTGGAATGTAAAAAGCACTGAGTAAAAAAACCGAGACGGACGAGAACATGCATGGAGCGCCATCGCGAAAAAAATAAATGTGACGAACCAGGCAGCTAACGACAAATGGAGATTGTTGCGGCAGCAATTTCGAGAGTTTCCGATAAAATCTGTGCCATTGTCTGGTTTCTGAATTGTTATTTTTTTATTTTGCATTCGTAGAATGCATTGCATCGGTGATGACCAAGTATCCGGACATGGATGCCGTTCTCCAGTTCAAATGCCGAGTGAATCGTCTGGTCGAACAGCTGAAGATGGGTGAGCTGGATGTTTCAACGTTGCCGGCAATAACAATACTACCACCATTTGAACCATTGAATCTTTGAACATTTTTAACAAAAAAAACTCACCTTCAAGAAATCATCTTTTAATGCATTGTGAATAACATCACATGTTTCATGTACTATTCTCGAAATCGTAAAATCTGCTATTTTCGCTATGAATCGTAGACTAGTGAAATTCTCGCCAGTCGCCACTACTGCGAGTCGCTGGCCAGGTGAGATCGCTTTTCGAAATTGAATATTTTGCTTGGCAATCCGCGGTGATACACGCTCAAGAAGAAAATCGAAATCCTCCACGTCCATTCGCACAATACTTTAAAAAAATTACACAGCATTGGAGTTCATAGGGCCAGCAGAATTTATCGAATTCAGTTTCGAATATATTTCGTTAAAAAAACAGCTTTCGTCGCGATTCAAAAACATTTCGTCCACCCAGAATCTTCTACGCTTTTTTTTCGCTCTTGCGTCGACGTTCAGCGTCCGCTAAAATTATTATTGCAGCAGCTACTTTTCGCTTCCGTTCAGCGGAAATTATTTTTTATTTTCACAAAAAAACACGTGTCTTCACTTTAAAATCTCAAATATAAATGAATTTGCCTTCGCAGTTTATATACATTCGAAGCTACCAGCTGTCAAGTGCGTTGACCGAGTTGATAAGCGCTCGATGCTTCGTCTAGTGTACGAGGCTATCAACGCGTGCATCAACTGGATGCTTCAGCCGTGTTCAACTCGTGTTGATCAAAGATTTTTAGGCCGAATTTGCGTTGACGAACTAAAGTTGATTAACTAGGTGGACGAGGTCTCTCAACAATTAAATGAGTTGACCAACTAGGTGGACGCGGCTCGCAACGCATTCAACGCATTCATGTTCAATTTCAAGTCCGAACGCGTTGATCAACGCAAAAATTGACAAGTTGCGCACTAGTGTACGAGCTCATAAATTTGTTTATGCAATCGGAGAATGTGAAAACAAATTGCATGCGTGCGTTGAAAGCTAGTGTACGACCGGCATTACACAACTGCAGCAGAAATTGAACAAGTCTCCATATTTTCATTTACTTGGCTTTTTTCGGTGACCTTCGAACTAGATCAGAAAGAAATTCTGATTATGCTTTGCGCATCTTCGTAATTTCATAAGGAAACAGACAAATGCCCATCAAACGAGTAAGTGCAAACGAGATAGCATCAATATGCACTTTTCCATCTCTGTACTCAAGCGAGACAGCAACAAATCAAACTTTTCATGCTCTCTTTGAAGCGGAGCTGCAGCATTGAATAAATAATAACTTACATAATTTGCTTATTTCACCTGAAAATATGGCAGCAAGGTTTTTATTATTATTCAAAAGTATGCACACAATTACAAATTATGGGCTACTTAAAGCAGTTAAGCTATAGCAGCGGGGGGCTCTGTGAAGTTAGCACCCCATGTTCGAATTTTGTGTCGAAATAAACCTTGTTCGTTTGTCCAAGGTTAGCCCATGTTTGTCCAGGCATTTTTTTCGTTTGCCCACTTTTTGAAAAAAAGGTATGCCTAAATCAAAAAAATCTGCGTGTAGTTGGCACCCTTCTCTTCTTCTTCTGAGCTTTACAGTCTTTGGTGGACCATAGCTTCTCTCTCTACAACGACATCTCTCCAGTGTCTTACTCCTATGTTTCTGAGATCGGCTTATACATCATCCAGCCATCGTTTCTTTGGACGTCCTATTCTTCTTCCTCTAATCGGTTGCAATACAAAGACCTTTCGAGCTATTCTTTCCGTGGACGTTCTTAGCACATGGCCCAGCCACCTTATTCTCTGAGCTTTAATAAATCTGATAATTGTTTCATGTCCTGCTAGCGATTCTAGTTCATGATTGTATCCATCCGTTAGTTTGATAGGGCCATATATTTTTCGCCATAGTTTTCTCTCGAAGCACAACAGTTGAGCTGCATCTGCGTTCTTCAAGACCCAGAGTTCGCAGGCATATGTGAGTACTGGTCTGATTACTGTTTTGTACATTCTGAATTTTTGGATAAGTGAGCCTGTATTCTTTCCTTAATTGCTACTGTCGAGTCTTTTATAGCATTAGATCAGATAGCATTATACCCAGGTATTTGAATTCTTCTACGCTCTCAAAAACGTAGTCGCCAATGGCTATATTGCTAGAGCTGGATCGAACCATACATTTTGTCTAATCAGTGTTAATTTTTAGCACCGCCGCTTTGGAGTTTCGTTCCAGATTTTTGAATGTATTTTCCAGTTCAGACTTGCTTTTGGCCATTATTAGTATCGCTTAAGGTCATAATAACGAGCTGTATAAGCTTCGATGGAATTCCCAGGGATTGGAGGTAGTATTTGATCTTTTTGCGGTCTATGCTATCAAATGCCTGCTTGAAATATACGAGCCGGCAGTAAATATCGATTTTGTATTCAGAGAATTTTTCGAATATTTGGGACACTAGAAGTACCTGATCTATTGCTGACCTGTTGGCACGTAAGCCTGCTTGATAGTCATCAAGTATATCCTCTGCATAGATATTGAGTCTATCGAAAAGCACGTTTGTAAATATTTTATAGCCGCCGTTAAGCAATGATATGCCACGATAGTTACAACAATTTGCTTTGTCGCATTTGTTATGTATCGGTACGATTAGGCTTGACAGCCATTCATCGGGAAGGGTGTTAGAGTTCCATATTTTCACTATAAGTTTGTGAATGTGCTCTGTCAAATCTTCTCCTCCATATTTTATCAATTCCGCAATGATTCCATCTTCCCTGGCGCTTTTGTGCATTTTAAGCTTGCGTATTGCTGTTTTCGTTTCTTCTAATCTGGGTTCGTCTATGGAAATTTCTGTGGTTTGAAACTCAGGCCATGTTTCATTCTCGCTTTGGGTATTGAGGATCTCGTTAAAGTGCTCTTTCCATCGATTCAGGATTTGTTCTTTGTTGCTCAGAACTTTTCCATTTTTATTTTTGCATATATTGGTGCGGGGGTGAAATGTCTTCGATTGCTGCTTTATAGAGAGATGTACATTTTTCTAGTATTTTTGTTTTGGAAGTCAATCTCTATTTTCTCTATCTGAGGCTTCAGATGTTCCATCTTCTTCTTTCTAATAGTTTTCTTTGCCTCTTTTCATTTTTCTTGATATTCTACTAGATTTTGCCGGATTCTCATGTTTAAGCATTTGTTTCTTGCTTCCTTCTTTTTTCCATTTGCTAGTCTGCAGTGCTGGTCATACCATTTGTTTTGTACTCTGCGTTTTGTGCCAACTTTTTCATTCGAAGCGCTAATATCGGCGTCTTTTATCTGATTCCATGTTTTTGCTACGTCCCAATCATTATTAGTCATTGGTACGTTTTTAGACACTGCATTTTCATTAGCTATTTGCTCCGCTTGTTCGATTAGTTTGTCTGTGTCCCATCTGGGAAGTTTAACATTGTTGTTTCTGTTAATCATGGCGATTCTTTGTTTTAGCTTTCCAACAACAAGGTAGTGATCTGTGCCGCAGCAAGCCCCCCTGTATGTCCTGATATCTATTAGCGATGTAGCATGTCTTTTATCAATTACTATATGGTCTTTTTTATTTGCTCGACTTTGTCCGGGTATTTTCCAGGTTTGGCTTTGTATCTTTTTGTGACCGAAAGCCGTGCTTCCTATGTAAAGGCTATGCGAAGCAGCAAAGTTGCACAACCGCATGCCATTTTCATTGGTGGTTTCGTGCAACGAGAATTTTCCTGCGACTCTATTGATCATAATTTGTTCTCTACCTATTTTTGCATTACAGTCGCCTGCAATAATCAACATATCGTGGTTACTGATTCTGCAGCATTGTTGGTCCAACTGGTCATAAAACTCATCCTTCGTCGCATCTGAGCTTTCTTCTGTGGGTGCATATATACTTATAATGGATAAGTTTTGAAATTTTCCCTGGAATCTTATGTAGCATTTGCGATTATTTACTGGCTTGAACTCTATGATACTCATTCTTGCCTTGTTGTTCACATAGAAACCATTGCCTTTATGACCCTGAGTTGCGGCTCCGCCGTAGAATATTGAGTATGCATTTTTCCTTACTTCACCACTGCATTTCCATCAAGTTGGCACCCCCATGTTCGAATTATTTGTCGATATAAACCTTGTTCGTTTGTCCAAGGTTAGTCCATGTTTGTCCAGGCATTTTCTTCGGTTGTCCATTTTTGAAAAAAAGTTATGCTTAAATCCAAAAAATTACTAGATTTGTTACCAAAAATAGAGATTTTCCGAAATCAGGCATTAGAATTAACGTTTTGTTTGTCCAAGGTTAGTCCTCATTTGTCCAATATCTTTTTTATCGTTTGTCCATCCTTAACAAACTTAAACTTATTCAAAAAAAAAAATTATATTATTTTATATATGAGTGTTATTACTGTTTATAAACAAAAAATTATAAGCAATTAAAAAAAATAAAACTAAAAACCAATTCCTTCAATTAAAAATAAAAGTAACTAAAACTAACTTAAAATTGCATATAATTTTACTATCAAACTTTTATGTAGATAAGCGTTTCAACATCTTTACGCAGAGTTTTGAGTTGTTTAGCCTTTACAAATGATCATCTGCAGCACATATCGTTGTATTGCCACCAAGTTCCTGAAGTTTGACGGCAAAAAGCCACAAAATGCTGTGGTTCACGGCTTATAAATCTAGATAAAATATATACTTTTCCTCTTAGAAAAATTTGTTTTCGGAATGTCTGTCAAAAATATGGTTTGCAAATTGCTTATTTCTAATACTACAGTTATGTCTACGAGAATAAATTGCTTATTCTCTTCGAATTCTGATAAATTTCAGTTACATTGAGGGCATACATTTTTTTCATTAAGCATCTCTGCTAAAAATGTAGACATATATTGCTTGAGTTGGGCTCCATCTTTTAAAAAACCATCTACTTCGATGACTGTCAAGTCAATCTGCTGGTTGGGACTGCATTTAGGGCATACGTCCCTTTTAACAGCACTCGGGAAACTGACGAGTAATTTCTTCAACAACGTACACGTCGATTCGAAACAGTTCATGATATTTTTAATAATTTGAAAAAATCCACGAAGTATCTCAGCGCGTTTTCGGTACAGAGCAGGATTGATGTCTCCGTTCGCATACTGCCTCACGAAGGAAAAGAGTGGCACTTGATCATTCGAAACGATGAACTGCTAGAAGTTCGAATAATTGAAATACGCGGTAGTAAATATTTGCGAACATGAATCGAACGAACATGTATTGTACAGCTGAATGCGGAGACATTACGTAAAATATCATCTTTACATTTAAAATGAGGTTTATTATAAATCAATTCAAAATCTGGACATTCTCGCAAATATTTTCCTCTACAAGTCACAATTTCCTTCGCAATCGATTTATTCTGTGGATTGTCAATGATTTCGACAATGGTAGGTTCGTGGGTTTTATTGGCGGTTTCTGTGAGTGTAGATGATACAATATACCCGAATTCATCCTCCGATTCAATTTCATTTTGCTCTGTCAAAGCAAACACGAGATACTTTGTTCGTTGCCATAGATTTTTCCCTTTGCTCCTCTGTGTGGCCATTATCTGTATCGCTTAGGGTATCACCATGCTGACGATTTTTTTTTCCTCCCACAAACAGCCGAATTTTGACCATACCAATCTTTCTCGTAACCCAAAAAATCTTTTTCATCTAAAGCAATTTGACTTTTTCGTTTGGTTCTTTTGTTTTTTTCATGCTGCATCTTTAAATCGGCTTCGTCCCTCATACGTTCTTTTTTAGCAGCGTCCAATTTCGAAATACTTTCGATAGATCTGACATGATTAACATCGAACTTGTCAACTTGAAGCGGCGTATAATTTGGTCCCAAATCCGAGTATATCAAATGTAGCCTATCTGAAATAGGCCTCGCATCTAGCCGATGAAGCTGCTTTTCGAGCTTAAGGGAAAGTAAAAAACGAGGAGCAATCAGAGGAGTGCTCCGAGAAGAAATATTAAAATAATACTTTTTTTTTTGAATAAGTTTAAGTTTGTTAAGGATGGACAAACGATAAAAAAGATATTGGACAAATGAGGACTAACCTTGGACAAACAAAACGTTAATTCTAATGCCTGATTTCGGAAAATCTCTATTTTTGGTAACAAATCTAGTAATTTTTTTGATTTAGGCGTAACTTTTTTTCGAAAAGTGGGCAAACAAAAAAAACGCCTGGACAAACATGGGCTAACCTTGGACAAACGAACAAGGTTTATTTCGCCAAAAATTGCGAACATGGGGGTGCCAACATCACAGAGCCAAAAAAAAAAAATCAAATAACGAAAAAGAATGAAGAATAATTGAGAATTTCAAATTGGATCAGTTATATAAACAGCTATAAAACAAAAAAGCATTAATTTATTTCAATATTTTTTCCATGTTTATTATTAATATTATTATTAGTTCTTAATTATATTACTATTTAACTTTTTACATTATATTGAAAAGAATCTGCAGTCATTGCCATTTTAATTGTAAGATCATCAAAATGTGAAGCAAAATAATGGCTTGCTTGCACACCAGGAATATTTTTTACTTTATGTCAGTTTTCTGAAATTTCTTTTTGTTGTACATTTAATATCATTTTTTGAAACGTAAATTAAGGTACTTCCTGTAATTTTAGGTTTTGCCAATATGTGGAAGTCTCTGGCATTTTTGATTATAAGATTTTGCGAGCGTACTAGTTGTTAAACTTTCCGCTTCACCACAGCTCCTATTCCACCCACAGCGCATTTACCATGTGATGTTGCTAAGAAATTCCATTCAAAACTATTTACATCAAATTCTTTGACGAATTGTGGAATGCAACTTAGAATAAATTTATTCTTAAATTAATGGAATTCTATTAATGGTATGGCACTTTTTAATTTTATGTAATATTATTTTTAGGAAACAACAAACAGAGTTTTTATCGTGCGATAGTTCATTACTTTCAAAACAATATGATATCATATAGTTGTTGAACCATACTACGCAAGTAAACAAAGTAATTTGTTCATAACTAAAATTTGCTGATTGTACTTCGTTTTGAGAAAAATACTCTATAGTTTTCTGCGAAATCCAGTTGCATAATTAGGTCATTTGGTCGAATTTTATTTTTGCTATTCGCAAAAACCTTTTTTGGGAACGTTTAATAAATGTATGCAGTTTAAAAGACGGCAATTGAGAGTTCAATGCGTATACTAAATCTATTAATGACGCTTCCGTGCTGCCTAAGATTATCCGCTTATTCACCATTGTATGTCTTTTACGCACCTATTGCACTTATTTGACATGCAAATTTCGCTTTCAACATTGCAGCAAGTTTTTTTTAAAAGTTCCTCAAAATTTGACGGAATCACAGAAATTTCTTTATGTAAGCTTTCCAATAAGAACCCGATGTTTGCGTGATATTGGCATACGCACATATTATTAATTCTATTGTTCTGGGTAGTGCTGGAGAAAACATCGATGATCGAAGTTTAAAATCTCTATATATCGATGTTGGCCAACAGAGACGTTTCTCCAGCACTTCTGCTCTCATCAAATGGGTGTTTAGCAGCACTAGTTCTGGGTCTAATTGCATAAAACTTACTTCGAGAAATATTTTTTACTGGAAATTCAGTTTGAAAAAGTTGAAAAGCCTTATTCACTGTGACTATAAAAAACCGCTTAGGCTTCGGTATTTTCCCAGTCAAAACCAATATCGTTGATATTCTGCCAGCAGATTGGACCGAAATGTCATCGCGATTATAAAATTGTTCGATTAGATTGACATCATTATCATTTTTATTCGGCTCTCCTTCAGTATTTTTTTGTCCCAAATACTTTTTTAATAAAAGCTCTAGAACAATACATTTTTTATCAAGATTTGTTGGCACTTGTAAGATCCGTTGGCATGTAATTTTGGTGGTGCTTCGATTTTTTGTCTTGCTCTTAAATTTACAACACGTTCTCTTATACGACGCTGATTATTTGTTTGAAGTGATGGGTTTCTTTTTAATTCCATTTTAATTTCTTCGCGATAGGCTCGCATCCGTTTTGCTTCTTTCGCTTTATGTAACAGCAGCCTGTGTTCATCCGTTTTTAATACGGCACGAAATTGTTTTGATCTCACCGTAGAGGATGTCATTCTCACTTTAATGGAACCATTTAACCAATGACCACAAACGTACAATAATTTAGTGAGGTCTAGGAAAGCTTCAGGTGAAGTTCATTAATGTGGTGACTTTAAAATAATCTTCCACAGCTTTCAAACGGTAAATGCCAGTGCAGTGAGTGATATTGATAATGAGCTTTTAAGAATTTTTGTTATTTGTTTTGCTTGAGATTAAGATGAAAAGCGGTATGTGAGACCTGACTGTAACTCTAAAGCTTCTGGCCTTCATTCTCCATTCCACAAACCTTAGGGTACAAAGGTCATATTAATATTGTGCATGCCGAAAACAAATGTAATACACAGAAGACAATCTGGAGTAAGAATAACGAGGTAGACGTAATAAATCGATACATCTCTGTCTCGTATATGCCTAGAAGTTGTAAGACTCGTGCGAATAAGCTTTCAGGTTAAACATCTTATTTTGTAACAGAATATAAATTTTATTTATTTTTTTTAAGCAGCGTTATTTTATAAAGTTTCCATAGAAAGGTGTTTTAAAACGCGAGAGCACCTTGAAAAAGAACAGAAGCTATAGACGAATAACTTGATTGTTTATGAAGATATTGTAACCAAATTTGACAGTCAGAAGCTTTCTTTAGGAGTTCTTAAGCAATAAACCGAATTTAAATGCATTACGAGGGTTCAGATTATCTCAAAGTCCTTTCTGTCCAACTTTAACGTACGCCTTTTATAGGTTTTTCACTTCAAATTAAAGTTTTTTCATTTCAAATTAAATTTTTTTCATTTCAAATTCAAGTTTTTTCATTTCAAATTCAAGTTTTTTCATTTCAAATTCAAGTTTTTCATTTCAAATTCATATATTTTCATTTCAAATTCAATTTTTTTCATTTCAAATTCAATTTTCATTTTATATAAAGTGAAAAACTAAGTATTTTTAAGAAAAATGATAGAGTAGGCATAAATTTCTCGCTATTATTTTGTTGAAAAAATTTTGTCCAGAGCTCGCAAGAAGTGGTCCCTTTTTGCCAGCAGTCATAAAAAATCATGTTGCTTGCGGACACGATTAAAAACGGAATTAAAATAAAAACGAAGATATTTGAAACCAAAAACGTCAGTCTGTGCTCAACGACTATTTTTAATGCATTGAAAACCTTAAGAATAACATTAAAAACGGCTACAATCAATTTGGACCGCATGAATAGTATAAACACGATTGAACTACGTAAAGCATATGCCGTTAATTTTTCGCAGAATGCACCACAGACACGGGATAAAATAGTTTTTATAGATGAATCCGGTTTCAACTGCCATCTTCGCAGAACCAAGGCAAGATCAAAAATAAATACTGCTGCTCATGTAATGGTATCAACTGTCAGAGGACGAAATGTTTCCCTCATAGCGGCTATGAACTTAAATGGTATTATATATAGCAAAATAATAGCAAACACATCCGTGAATTCAAATATTTTCATAACATTTCTTGATGAATTACTTGACAAACTGGCTGCTGAGAACATCACAGGGGCATGGCTAGTTTTAGATAATTGTACCATCCACAAAACCCGTGAAGTACATGAAAAAATTAGTGAAACAACTCACACTATCGTTTTTCTTTCTCCATACTCGCCGATGTTGAATCCAATTGAAAAGGTTTTCTCAAAGGTCAAATTTTCAGCGAGAAGTTTGTTGGCAGATCCACAAAATAATATCAATTTAGAAACTGTAATCCAAACATCAGTGGCAACAGTTACCCCGAACGATTGCAACAATTATTATCTGGATATGTCAATGAAATTGCCTTTGGCAGCAGTTGGACAACCACTACATTAAATATTATATATTTCTTATAGTGAAAAACCTATATGGTTATGAATTTCAATTTTTGTAATTTTTATACCCTGTACCTATAGGTACAAAGGGTATACTAGATTTGTGCAATGTATGTAACGGCAAGAAGGAGGCGTGGCAGACCCTAAGTCCTTTATACCAAAATGCTTATCATAACCTCGGGTAGCGATTGAGCCATGTCCGTCTGTCCGTCCGTCCGTCTGTCCGTCTGTATGAACACCTAGATCTCGGAGACTATAAGAGCTACAGATACGAAACTTTACCAGCTGATGCGCATATTTCCTCAGAAGATCAAGTTTGTTGAATCATGTCAATATCTTTCCCCGTTTCTCCGTAGCAGAGTTTCGCGGTTTTTGACTACACCGTTTAATATTTTAGTCTGAAATTTAACAGAGCGATGCATTGTGGTTGCATGCATCTGTGTGTCAAAAATAAACAAAATCGGACAAATACAACAAAAGTTATTGCCTAAAATGTAAAAATTTCACTACCCCTTCCCTATAAATTGCGTTAATATTTGACTCTACGTAATTATAGTAACAAATGGACTAGAATCACAATTTTTGGTAAGCTGATTCATGTGGCTCTAATAAACAAATCCACATCCAAATTTTATCAATGCAGCCCCCCCACCCCCCGCAATCGATTTACCGTGTTTTGTCCCACACCCTTCAACATATCGCCTTGAAACTTACCCTATATACTTAAAATAACTCCTTTGACGTAAATTTCGATTTTCATCAAAATCGGTTAAAATTTACGGAACTTATAGGTATCAATATCGTTGTCGGGAGCAGAACATAACAAACACATAACTTAAAAATATGAACATAGCATAAGAACAATTTAAAAACAGGCAGTACATATGTAAACTGCAATTCTGTATATTTTCTTTTATTATCATGCTCTTTGCTATGCACTTATCTACTGCGTTAGATACTCACTCAAGCGGGAGCTTTGAGTGCACTCATTCTCTTTATTTGTTACACTCATTTTCTAAAGCCGAGCTTTTTCATGCAGCTGCTGCTGCTTGCGCTAGCTCTAAAATTACTCCAAACAGATCACGCAATAAAGACACACGTGTGTATTAATTATATCAGCTTTATTATTTAAATCAAATCTTTATACCCTGTACCTATAGGTACAAAGGGTATACTAGATTTGTGCAATGTATGTAACGGCAAGAAGGAGGCGTGGCAGACCCCAAGTCCTTTATACCAAAATGCTTATCATAACCTCGGGAAGCGATTGAGACATGTCCGTCTGTCCGTCTAGCCGTCTGTCCGTCTGTCCGTCTGGCTGTCTGTATGAACACCTAGATCACGGAGACTATAAGAGCTAGAGATACGAAACATTACCAGCTGATGCGCATATTTCCTGAGAAGATCAAGTTTGTTGAATCATGTCTATATCTTTCCCCGTTTCCCCATAGCAGAGTTTCGCGGTTTTTGACTACACCGTTTTATATTTTAGTCTGAAATTTAACAGAGCGATGCATTGTGGTTGCATGCATCTGTGTGTCAAAAATAAACAAAATCGGACAAATACAACAAAAGTTATAGCTTAAAATGTACAAATTTCACTACCCCTTCCCTATAAATTGCGTTAATATTTGACTCTACGTAATTATAGTAACAAATAGACTAGAATCACAATTTTTGGTAAGCTGATTCATGTGGCTCTAATGAACCAATCTACATCAAAATTTTATCAATGCAGGCCCCCCACCCCCCGCAATCGATTTATCGTGTTTTCTCCCACACCCCTCAACATATCCCCTTGAAACTTACCCCGTATACTTTAAATAACTCCTTTGACGTAAATTTCGATTTTCATCAAAATCGGTTAAAATTTGCGGAACTTATAGGTATAAACATCGTTTTGCACCAACAAATAAAATATTCCAATTGGAAAGTTCATAGAAAGAATATGCAGGAATAAAACTTTTTTCGAGAAAAAAAGGTACAGGGTATTACACTATCGGGCACCGGTCGACTGTATTACATTTTTCTTATTCTTATTATCTCTGTTAATCTTAAGCTGCGCACTAGGGTGGCCATCTCACGATTTTAATAACGCCGCCCCCTAAAAAGTTTCCTTTTTACCTGTATGAAGCGCCTGTAAAATTTAAAGGCGATCCTAATGTATTTGATGGTCCCTGAATAGGTCAAAGGTCAAAATTCTACATAAACTTTAAAAACTTATTTCCAATAAAACAAATGATGGTTCAAAAAGTCTCATATCTATCCAAACATAATTTAAAAAAAATATTGAGTCGGCCTGAATAAATTTGGTAAGTTCTAAAATTGATTAAATTGACTCATTACACCAGCTTACAAATAAAAAAAAATTTGGTATCCTTAACATGTCGTTAGTCGTTTCTGTAGTAAAATGGCACGCTAAATCCGAAAATGAAGTCCAAAAATTTTTTCATGAAACGGGCTTCGAGATATTTTGAAAAAACCATATTTCGAAATTTGAAAAAAAGTGTCTCTAATTTTTTTTACTTGATTGAAGATAATTGAATTACCCATCGATTATACTTGGAACATGTTATTGTCAAAGTTACGGTTTGGTTACTATGTATGCATTCTTATGAACATTTTTTATGACCTTTGACCTTTTTTAGGGACCATCAAATAAATTCGGATCACCTTTAAATTTTACAAATTATAATTTGCCCAAATAAACGAGCTGTCATGATGTTTGATGACGACGTTCTAATCGATACTTTGTTTGAATCAGACAAACAACTTATACAGATCGGTAGGGAGCTCGAGGGGACGCACATGATCCTTTTTCAATCAATTGACGGGTTATAAGCCACAAAGACCAGCAATGTACGAAAACGCACAACTTATTCGGTCTGTGCCTGCGGATGAAGATTACATTCAAATTTTGCATTGCCGCTATCCTAATGGCGTTAATAACGTTACGTTTCATTGAATATGCATATATTACGATACCAGAGATGTCTTCATTTATGATTCAATGAATTATCGAATTGTACCAGATTATTTGCGTACGTCCCTGTCCAAGCTTTTTCCTTATGTAAAAGCCTCCGACGTTAAATTTCCACCAGTATAGAAACAACAAAATTGTGACTGCAGCATTTTTGCAATTGCGTTTGCGGTTTCTTTGATTTTTCAAATGAAACCGAATAATGTAGCGTACGATGTTACTAAAATGAAGACACATTTAGTAAAAATTTTGGAAAATTTTACTATTGAGCACTTCCCGCAAAGCGATAAACTTCTAAAACAACAAGTAGATACGTTGAATTTAGCTATAGAGAGGCGCAACAAAAATCTAAAAGTGCGGGTGTACCGTTGACGTAAGGCGGAATAAATAACCACATGGCTAGGGTTTCGTAGACTTCAACTTTGCTTTCTCACTGAGAATGATAAAACGGATATCGAAGAAAACCGTTGCCTAAACGACTCGCATATGAGTGTTTTTTCTTCAATACTTGAAAACATGAAATCGTTTATGCCTTATGAAACAATAGTTTTACAAAGATTGAGCAGTGTCAAACCTGTCCCTACAGGACAAAGCCACATTCAAATATTACCCAGTCACAACCATTGGGTTTGCAGTTATTATAATCATATAGCTAATTCTCTTTTCATCTACGATTCTTTCAATCGTAAACATCTGGAAAAGGAGCATACTATGTTTTTAAAAAAATTGTACCCCTTGTTTGACTTAGGGCAAACTCAGTTTCCTTTAGTGCAAAACCAAAACAACTTCGTTGATTGTGGAGTATTTGCAATCGCTTTTGCAGTTTCACTGTTATGCAATGTCACCCCTGAAACGGTCAATTATTGTCGCCATTTATTGTGTGGACATTTAATGCGAATTTTGGATGAGCATAAAATAGAGCATTTCCCGATATACGATGCAGTGGAAAAGAGGTTCGCACAGAACCAGTTATACTTGAAACTGATGAGAGGATTATTGACACTACTAATCCTTCTAAAGTTATAAACAAAGAGATGAAAGTTGACATATGTTCAAACATGTGTGAGACCCAGTTGAAACGATCAAGACAAGCCGATAAAAGTTCTTGTGATGCAGAGTACTTTTCAATTAAAATGGATAAGCCTGAGACGCATTCGTTGTTGTCGTTGAAGATAAAAAGAAGAATATCAGCGAGTTCGAAATATTAATAAGGGCGCACAAGGTGAAAAAACTGCAGAATTCAAAATATTACTTCAAGAATAAAGAAAGTATTAAGACAGAAAAAAGGTTCTTTACGATAGGAAAAAAGAAAGTGCAAAACAAAAAATTTAATGTATGTACAGAAGCTGTCAAAAAAAAAAAACTTGACATGGGGTCAAAAGCGAGGAGACACAAAATATTATTAAATGGTGCCTTACAAGTAGAAAAAATAATATACAGTCAAACCTGCCAAGTTGGCCACCCTCATAAGTTGGCAACATTTCAGTCTTTTTATACACGATTTTGAAATAACAAGGTCTAGAAAAAAAATTAATTCCGTTTTTATACGATTTTATTCGATTTAGCACGATTGAAAATAAGTATTTGTTTGAAATGATTGAGAAAAATATTTTTACTAATCGTAATATTTCTAAATTAATTGCATATCACCTTAAGTCTTTTGTTTAGTTTCAATAAAGTTGTATGTGTTCTTATATGAAATGAAGATGCTATTAGGAGATCTGGAACAAAACTATCTGCTAGGTTTTCATCTTACACCGTTAAAGAAAAGATGGAAAAAACACTGGTAATATGGGTAGAGGAGCTCTTTTCCCAAGTCGGATGACTTGGCCTGAAGGCAGACCCAGTGGAAACCTCCGGTGGCATCAATGGTTCAAGGGTGGGTCCAAAACTGAACAGGGTGTAGGTGCTTGAGTCGCTTGGCCCAACACCAGAATCCCTCTTGCTATGGGTATTTGGCCTAGCGTCTTTCAATCAGAGATTCATGCCATAGAGATCTGCGTCCACAGTACCCTTCACATGGGAACTAGGGGATCAAACATTTTTATTTATTCAGATAACTAAGCTGCCATTTGATTTTATATTTTCTGCAAGTACATCATCTAACAGGATTTCTCGAAAGGCACGTACTCCATAATATAAAGATCAAAAGGGGAGTTTGCTTCTAGATGTGTAAAGGTGTTAATACACATTATATATGTGATTTAATAAAATAAACATGAATTCTTGTTCTTAAAAAATCCTTGTTTAAGGAACCAATCACAAATTTTTGCATACGATCGAGGTATTTTTTACACGGTTTTTTTTTTTAAACGGTATTTTCTGGAACCAATCTACCGTGTAAAAACAGAATTAGGTATAATTGTGTATTTAAGCGTCGATTTTATTAGTTAACCCGAAAGTGCGTTGCTAAAATGTAAGTTCATATGTAATGGTGTGTGTAAGCGGGCTGTCTAAAAAATTTATGTTTAGAATGGAAACAAAAAAGCTGGTAGAATTAAGAAGAATTGGACAACGTTAAAGGAGATACATCTCTTACGCAAGAAGGCACCGGAATGAGAGTCGCAGGACCAAGAACGCGACTGTCAGAAGCTCTGGGTATATACACCAGCATATTTCAGGCAGAAGCATGTACCATAGGTCGGTATGTGTGGACATCAACCTGGATAGGAAATATAAAGACAGAGACATTGCCATACCGTCAGACAGTCAAGCCGCGATCAATGCGGTGGCTGGCTTGAAGATTAATTCAAAGTTGGTTCGGGAAACTAGAGCCAAACTCAACCATCTAGGACAATTGAACAAAGTCTCCCTTAGATGGATCCCGGGACATATAAATATTCCCGGGAGCGAAGCAGCTGACAAACTGGCGAGAAATGGTGCTGCGAAACCATTAGTAGGGCCTGAACCTTATTGTGGCCTTGGCAGACATACGACTAGACGGCTGTTAAGAGAAGAGGAGAGGTCCAGACGAAAAATAGAGTGGACTGGCACGGCTGGCTTACGGCAAGCCAAGCAACTCCTCGGTTCCTATAACCTAAATATGTTCAAGAAAAAATGTCAACTGGGCAGGAATTCCCTTTGGATACTGACTGGGCTACTGACGGGACATTGCAGACTCAGGAAACACCTGAGTACTATTGGTATCGTGAGCTCGAACACATGCAGGTTTTTTGAGATTGAGGAGGAAACCTCTACAAATACTTGGAGAGTGTGACGCCCTTGCCAGAAGAAGACATCCTTCCTCGGCGGGCATAGAGAAACGATACATGACATCACCAGACTAAACCCATCTCAAATATTTAAGTTTGTTGCAGATAAAGGTCTAGTTGAGGAGCTCTAGGGCTAAAAGGGAGCACAATAGATCCTACAGGTCGCAGTGCAGCATTTCCCACTAATATTATTATTATATTAAGCAGGAGTTTATTTTCGTGACACTGACATACAGTGGCTCACAGTTTAATTCGACCAGCACCTATTAAACAGTTTAAAGACAAGGGGAGAGATGCCCCCAACAAAATATTCAATCCAACAGACAAGCGCTATATTGTCTGAAAAATCCGGGAAAACCCAAAACTATCGGCTCCAAAAATTGCCATTGAAGTTGAAGCAGAGCTGGGCAAGTCATGCCACCCGGAGACTATCGTGTGCTGCGAGAACATGTTTTTAACAGCAGAATAGCGCACAAGAAACCGTTTATAAGCGCTAAAAATCAAAAGCACGCTTAAAATTTGCAAAGGAGCACTTGAATAAGGACTCTGCATTTTGAAGTACGGTTATATTCGCCGATGAGTCCAAATTCAATATTTTTGGATTTGATGGCGTAAGCCAAATACAGAGTTGCAAACCAAAAATTTGAAGGCCACGGTCAAACGCGGAGGTGGCAACGTTATGGTTTGGGCCTGTATGTCCGCAGCGGGGGTTGGAAACTTGCAGTTTATTGAAACAACCATGGACAAAGATAAATATCTTGAAATTTTGAAGTCCAATTTGATTGAAAGTGCGGAAAAGCTGGGGATCCGTGATGGATTCAGATTTTACCAAGACAATGACCCGAAGCATAAATCGGGTATTGAACAGACATGGCTGATTTGGAACTGCCCACACGTTATGCCACCACCGGCACAGTGTCCTGACTTGAACGTGATCGAAAATTTGTGGGCCCTTTTGGATGCAAATATTCGAAAACGGAAAATATCCAGCAAAAATGACCTAAAGACTGCCCTAATGGATGAATTGGCCAAAATTACCCCAGAAGTGACCCAAAAGCTGGTCGATTCCATACCGAAAAGGTTAAAAATGGTAGTTGAACATAAAGGCGGTCATACCAAGTATTAATTTTTTTTTTCATGCCTTTAAACTTTGGTCGAAATAAGCTTTGTTTTAAGCTCCTTTTTATACCCTGTACCTATAGGTACAAAGGGTATACTAGATTTGTGCAATGTATGTAATGGCAAGAAGGAGGCGTGGCAGACCCCAAGTCCTGTATACCAAAATGCTTATCATAACCTCGGGTAGTGATTAAGCCATGTCCGTCTGTCCGTCCGTCTGTCCGTCTGTATGAACACCTAGATCTCGGAGACTATAAGAGCTAGAGATACGAAACCAGCTGATGCGCATATTTCCTGAGAAGATCAAGTTTGTTGAATCATGTCCATATCTTTCCCCGTTTCCCCGTAGCAGAGTTTCGCGGTTTTTAGCTAAACCGTTTAATATTTTAATCTGAAACAGAGCGATGCGTTATGATTACATGCATCTGTGTGTCAAAAATAAACAAAATCGGACAATTACAACAAAAGTTATATTCTAATATGTAAAAATTTCACCTCCCCTTGCCAATAAACTGAGTCAATATTTGACTCTACGTTATAATAGTAACAAATGACCTAGAACCACCAATTTTTGTAAGCTGATTCATGTGCCTCTAATGAACAAATCTACATCCAAATTTTATCAATGCAGGCCGCCCACCCCCCGCAATCGATTTATCGTGTTTTCTCCCACACCCTTCAACATATCCCCTTGAAACTTACCCCATATACTTTAAATAACTCCTTTGACGTAAATTTCGATTTTCATCAAAATCGGTTAAAATTTGCGGAACTTATAGGTATCAATATCGTTTTGCACCAACAAAAAAATGTTCCAATTGGAAATTCTTAGTAAGAATATGCAGGAACAGTGACCGTACCGACGGCGTTATACGCCAGTTGCCCGCCAACGAGCAGGATGCGGCGGAAATTGCCGAGGTAGAAGGTCATTAAATAAAACTATAAAAAAAATTTGACTCGTGTGTTTTATTTTATTCTTGCAGCAAAAACAATAATAAAAAAAAATGTCCCAATATTAAAGCCAAACGGCGATTTAAGAATTTGCGCAGACTATAAAGTCACTCTTAATAAAGTATTGATAGATTTTAAATACCCCTTACCTAGGATCGACGAAATTTTCGCGTCTTTGGAGGGAGGTCAGCTGTTTACTAAGCTAGATTTGTGCAATGCTTATAACCAGCTACAGTTGGATGAAGAGTCTCAGCTTTTATGTACTTGAAGCTGGAGCACTCATATAGGGCTTATGAAGGTGAAGCGTTTACCTTTTGGCATAAAGATAGCTGCAGCAATTTTCCAAAAGACAATGGAGAATTTAATGAGAAATATCCAGGGCTTGGTAGTGTATCAGGATGACATAACGGTGACTGGGAAAACATGCAAGAGCACATGTCAAATTTAAGACAAGTTTTAGGGAAACTTAAAAAAGCTGGCTTAATTTAGAAAAGTGCGAGTACTTTCAACAAAAATTACATATCTAGGATTTCATATTGATAAAAATGGCTTAAGTAAAAGCAAGGAAAGGACTGCCAGTTTGCTCTTAGCACCTAGTCCGAAAAATGTTTCTGAGCTTAAAGCTTTTATTGGAATGGTAAATTATTATTCCAAATTCATTAATGGCTTTGCTAACAAAATGAATCCTTTATACGAACTGCTTCGCAAAGATAAAAAGTTTATTTGGACACAAAAATGTGGAAAATCGTACGCTATCATAAAAAATGAAATCACTTCGGATCAAGTGTTAACTCACTATAATCCAAACCTACCAATTATTTTAACAACAGATGCAAGTAATAGCGCAGTTTCTGGGGTGCTTTCACACAGAATTGAAAATATTTTAAAACCTATTGCGTTTGTTTCAAGGGCATTAACCAAAAGTTAGTGTAATTATAGCTTTATTATTATCCTTCTAAACTAAGAAAACGAATTTTAAATGAATTTCACTTATCACATTTGGGGATAGTGAAAACTAAAATGTTTGCGCGTTCCTACATTTGGTGGCCTGCAATGGATAAAAACATTGAGCATTTAATCAAAAATTGTACGCCATGTCAAGAATTGCAGCCAAGTCCAGAAAAAAGTGTAGTAATTCCGTGGAAACCAACCGATTCGGTATGGCAAAGAATCCACATTGATTTTGCACGGGCAATTAAAAATTATTATTTATTTATCATTGTCGACTCATTTTCAAAATGGGTAGAAGTGTTTAAAACCAAAGATATAACAACTTCGTTTACGGTAGCTAAGTTGAGAGAGCTGTTTTGTCGATATGGATTAGTAGATGTGGTAGTAAGTGATAATGGAAGGCAGTTTACTTCAGAGGAATTTCAGAATTTCTTAGCTAACAATGGCATTAAGCACATATTGACAGCACCAGGTCATCCATCTACAAATGGCTAAGCAGAGAGTTTTGTTAAGCCGTTAAAAAAGTCTATTTATGCGAACATAAAAATAAACTCAAATTGTGATATTGAGATGGTAGTAAACCCATTCCTAATTGATTACCGCAATACTACACACTGTACCACTGGAGAATCGCCTGCAAAATTATTATTTGGCAGAGCATTAAAGACAAGATTCAGTCGGCTCAGAACACCTTTAGTAAAAGAATGCATAGTCGAAAATCAGAGAAAAAGTGTTAGAAATTACAAAGGGAAGCGTAATTCAGAATTCACGAAAGGTCAGAATGTTATGGTTAGAGACTACAAAAACCCAAATAAAGCAAGTTGGACTCAGGCAACTATCAAAGCCAAACTAGGGCCTCGATCGTATTGTTGCATTCTTACTCACAATGATAGAACCATCAAGAGACACCTAGATCGAATAAAAGACAACGATTTGAATACAAATGATGCAGCTGAGGTGTGTGAGCAGGACAACAATGTCATAAGCGAAAACCATGAAGATGAACAAGTTTTTAGTAATGAAAATTATGATATACCTGATGAACAGTCACAAGCCAAGAGACAATTGAGACCACGTAAAGATGGAAAAGTATTTAAAAATTAATGAAAACAAAGATGAATGTAAGAACTTAATCATAATGTAATCCATTCATTATTCTGTAATTTATAATTTTTTTGTATTATGTAAGCGTGTTAGATATCCACTGGTATTTTAATACTAATTATATAAAAGTACTAATTGATATCTGGCAACTCTCTTTATGTACAATACGATAGTAATAAGAAAGTGGAAGTTAAAAAACGAAAAGAAATGGAATAAAGGAACAATAAGAATTTAGCACTTGAAGCTGCCGGTCGCATTTCATTTTAAAGGTGTAATACACAACAATACTAAAGCATGAAATAATTTTTGACTCCATTTCACACAAAATGTTGTATAATTTTAGGTGCGCAACTAAGTTCTCGCTGTTTTTCCGATGAAAATGTAACTTTATTATAAAAAAATGGTTATCAATGACTCATTCAAAGTATTGCCCATCGCTAGCTACAACTTTTTCTCATCTTTCTGGCAGAGTTCGAATACCTTGACGGTAGATGTCTTCGTCTTTTGAGGCTATCCACGAATCAAGCCATTTTCCGATATCTTCATATGAATGGAAATAAATTTATAAAAATACAAATTCGTATGTTTTTATTAATTTGAGTTTATTACAGCAGCTAAAAAAATGTAATACAGTCGAGGCGGTGCCCGACAGTGTAATACCCTGTACCTTTTTTTCTCAAAAAAAGATTTATTCCTGCATATTCTTACTAAGAATTTCTAATTGGAACATTTTTTTGTTGGTGCAAAACTATATTGATACCTATAAGTTCCGCAAATTTTAACCGATTTTGATGAAAATCGAAATTTACGTCAAAGGAGTTATTTAAAGTATATGGGGTAAGTTTCAAGGGGATATGTTGAAGGGTGTGGGGGAAAACACGGTAAATCGATTGCGGGGAGTGGGGGGCTGCATTGATAAAATTTGGATGTGTATTTGTTTATTAGAGGCACATGAATCAGCTTACCAAAATTGGTGGTTCCAGGTCATTTGTTACTATTATTACGTAGAGTCAAATATTGACGCAGTTTATAGGCAAGGGGAGGTGAAATTTTTACATTTTAGGCTATAACTTTAGTTGTATTTGTCCGATTTTGTTTATTTTTGACACACAGATGCATGTAACCACAACGCATCGCTCTGTTAAGTTTCAGATTAAAATATTAAACGGTTTAGCTAAAAACCGCGAAACTCTGCTACGGGGGAACGGGGAAAGATATTGACATGATTCAACAAACTTGATCTTCTGAGGAAATATGCGCATCAGCTGGTTTCGTATCTCTAGCTCTTATAGTCTCCGAGATCTAGGTGTTCATACAGACGGACAGACGGACGGACAGACGGACATGGCTCAATCGCTACCCGAGGTTATGATAAGCATTTTGGTATAAAGGACTTGGGGTCTGCCACGCCTCCTTCTTGCCGTTACATACATTGCACAAATCTAGTATACCCTTTGTACCTATAGGTACAGGGTATAAAAATTCGTAAATTTTGCCGGCAACATTTTCGTCAAGGCTTCAACGGTTTCATGAACAAATTCGTGCACTTGCATATACTTATGTACATGTACAAACCTACAAATGTATACATATTTTGCTTTGTTTACATAACTGCGGGCGAGTTAGATATGTATTATGTGTCGTGGTCCAGCGTTTGGGAGCCCCCCACTGCACCTGCAGCTCGTGGGAGTGTGTCCAGCAAAAATGGAAATGTTTTTTATTAGTTGTTGGTTGTTAAAGTTCTTAGTTTTTTTTAATCCTTAATAGTAATTAGTTTAATAAACAATTTACGGCGACTGCTGCTGCTGATGACGACGGGGACAACGCTGCTGCTCGCTGTTTTTCATATTAAGCGCATGAGTCAGAGACAGACGACGATACACACACGTCTGTTTCAATAGTTGCCGTCCTTGTCATATTTTAAACGTCAACGCCACCTGCTGCTTTGCCGCGATTTTCTTAGTCACAGTTTGTGCTGCTAACATTGCCTGACCATGGGATGAGTATGGTCTGCGATCTAGGGGGTGCCATACCGTGTATGGCGCACAACAGCAAATAGTATTTGCGAACAAACAAGATCAAAAAAAAAACAGCAGCCAACAGCTGACTTTACACGTTTTCTTTCATTCCATTTGTTTCGCACATGCACAGAACATCGCCCGCAAAGTCACCACTTTGTGTATTTTAAGTATCGAGTCTTCGTCTCTTGGTTTTGATGCTCATTGGCCCACACTTATAGTATTTATAAGTGTTAGCAAAACGATGTCGCCCACTTTCAGATGTAATTTTTTATAAGGAAATAGATGAAGCGCTTTCGCTACTATTAAAGGATCGTATGTTGGCCAGCCGATTCTTTTCAATTTGCTTAGATGACAGCACCGACATTTGTCATACTAGTCAACTTATTATCACTGTAAAAATGGTTGACGACAATTGTGACACAGCAGAAGATATTCTTAATGTTGTTCCTCTTCATGGTAACGTGAAAAGTAAGGACATCCACGAAGCCATAGAAACAAATTTATTTTCGTTTGCTACTAAGAACAAATTGTCTTCGATTTGCACAAATGGCGCTAAAGTTATGGCGGGGAAAAAAAATTATCTTATTGGCATGTTGAAGGAAAATGGCATTGATGTTCCTTCATTCCATTGCATATTCATCAGTAAGCCTACTTGCAATGTCTTGCAAAATGCAGTCCACGATGAATATTGCAACAAGAGAGGTGTCCATAATGCCCAAACACATCGAAAGTTTAAGGTGTTCTTGCAAGAGCTCGAAGCGGACTATAAAGACCTAGTCTTATTTACGGAAGTCTGTAAGCTCCGTCGTGGCAAAAGTCTCGCAAGACTCTTTAGTTTACGAGAAGATGCATTAAAGTTCTTGCAAACGGAATGCCCCTCTGATAGTAAGTGATCCTACTTTTCGTCTTAACTTGGCCTTTGCAGATATTACAGGACTTTTTATTCAATAAAATTTGGCCCTACATGGAAAAAATCAACGAATATTTGAAGTGGTTAGTGAAATGCAAAAGTTTGAAATTAGATTGGTACTTCTCCACTCCCAAGTGCAACAAAATAATGTATCAAATTTACAGTGGAAAAATTTTGTCTGCATGGGGAGATCCGATTTTTACGAAAATCTTATAAGATCTTCCAGAAAATTTTGAGACCAGATTCACAGACTTAGACCAGTTCAGAGGAACAATAAATTCATACAAAATCAAATGGGTGTGTAGTAGTGCTAGAGAAACATCTCTGTGGGCCAACATCGATATATAGATATTTTAAGCTTCGATACATCGATATAACATCGATGTTTTTCTCAGCACTACTAAATAGGTATACAGCTAGTCCTCAATGCTTAAACATGAGTTTATTTTGCTGAAAAGCAAGAGTGCGTGCTTCAACTAACATATAACTTTTTTATAATGTGAAATTTACATATTCTTTAAAAGTGAGCCCACTTGTAGAAAAAGTAGCCTGATATGGACTGGATAGTTATTGCAAAAGGCACAGTGCCGTAACAAAGTATAGCAGTGTCATCTGCAAAAATATAGGTTGTGCAATCGCTTAGATCGGGGAAATCCGAGTTAAGAATGTTGAAAACTATAGGATACCTGTGCCCAGCCTACATCCACAACAAGCTGCTTAGATGGAGTCTTCCATAAATGAATATTTGCAATTTTAATAAAACTCAAGAGTATTGTGACGAATCTTAATTACATAAAATAAAAAAAAAGTTTGCCCTAATTTTCACCCTTTTCATTTTTACCATAAAATATTAAGCCTTTGAATTAATAACAGAAATTCCATATACCACTCATCCGCAAAATCCAATTTTTTGCGTCTAAGGTGCGCGAAAGAAGTTAGTGGTACACCCAATATATTTCGTAGAAAAGTAGTAGCTATGGCATAGTGGAATTTCGTGATTGTCTCCCAATCCAAGGTAACCGAGTTCAATTCACATGCTTATTTCATAATAGAAATAATTTCATTTTATAGTACATATTTTGGCGTTTTACTTTGACCACACGCAAACACACGCGTAGAAACAGGCGCATTTTTGCATGGTATAATAAGAAGCTAGCGAGAGTAAGTGAGATAACATAAGCCCAGGCATTAGGGAATTTATTATTTTTTTGAAAATTTTTTATTCTTTTTTTAAATACTTAAGACCTAGATTACTAGCGACAGTGGCCTAAAAACTTGCAGTTATTAATGACAATGTTCGTTTCGGCTAAAAACGTCTTGTGCTTGTGAGCGTACAATGAAAAACAGTTCAGCAGAATGGGAGGCGATAGCTAAATACTCTTCTTCGTATTTTTCGCCTCTTATGCATGCATTTGTTAGTGTAAAAGCAATTGCGATTGCAAAGTGTCAGCAGGCACATATGTACTAAGAAAGGGTATGAATGCTATAGGAAATATTTGGCTTGCAATTCCAATATTTTTTGCGTACACTTAACTCCTACTTATTGTTGATAAATGCTATGATTAATATTATAATGTCCTAAAATACAGTTCAATGTATGTATATAATATAATATATAACGCAAATTAAGCATTGCGCATCACCATTCATATTCTCAATAAAAAAGATGCTCCCCACTCTTTATTAAACATTTTTCGCTCAGCTAAAAACAAAACGATGCGCAGCCTAATCCAACTTTGTCAAGTGACTATTATTATTCCACCATGCTCATAAGCAGAGCTGGGCAGCCCATAGCCCAAACGGGCACTTTTTGTTCGTGCACTTATGGCAGATCGCTCTCTTTTTGCCCAGCTCTGCTCATAAGCAACTGATATTGTTTTCTCTGCTGCAGTGGAAGCAAAGCAGAGCAACAAGAGCCGTAGCCACGCACCATCAACTTCGTATCTGTTGCGTAGCAACGTCGACCAACGTCAGCGTCGCTGCGGCAGAGAAAATTACAGTACATACGCAAGAAAAGAATGTGAGTGTAGCTTTTCGCTCTCCCACTTTTTCGCTCAGACTAAAAATAAGGTTTCAGTGCAGTGAATAGCTTACCTGTATAATTCTCCCATGGCCGTGGCCTTGGTACTGTTTGGTTGGCTACAAAATAAGATCGCGCTGCGCAAGAACGTTGTAGAGGTAGGCGCGGGAGAAGTTAGAGTTGTATGAACAACAAAGCCAAGCAGCATTACGCGACAGTTCAATTGTTTAACTCTTTCTCTATTTCTTTTTATGCTGCTTTCTTAAGCCGGGAATTCGCATACACCGTTTTCGTTGACGAAAACGAAAACTGAAAAACGTTGTTGTACGGCGCAGTTTCGTTGCTGTTTCGTTGTACGTTTTCGTTGCTGGCAAAGCCTCATGCAACAGAAAAATTTATTACAAATTTTTTCTTCAGTCTATAATAGAATTTTGTACATTGCTGTTGCGAATGAAAGTGTTCCTGAATAAAAATATGAATTATAGTGCTGAGGAGATTGACGATGCAAATCGTCGCATAGCCGCATCTAATAGGGCTCAGCAGCAATTCGAAGACGACATTTTATTATTTGTATTTTCATTAAAAACAAAAAAGAAGAGGCAAAAGGTTCATACAATGTACAAACAGCGGTCCCAAGAAGGTGCTCGTTCTGTTTTGGTTGATCGATATATGATGGATGATGATACCAAATTCAAAGAATATTTTCGATTGAGTCCTGAACTTTTTGCCTCTGTTTTTGAATCAATCAAATGTGACTTGAAGGGAATACCTACAACCTAGAATAGGAATCCAATGACGCCAAGACAAAAGCTTTGTATTACTTTGAGGTAATTTTTTTTTATTAAATATGTATTTATGCATTATTATTAAGAGGTATTTTCATCACCTTGCGGTGAATACAAAATTTCAGCTTGTGAAAGGAGCTGGTTTTGTTCGGCCAATGAAACTTCTTCTTCACCGACAAGCTGCGATATTTTTAATTTCAACTCTGCGATTGACAATGGTGAAAATGAGCGCATTGTGTCTGCAATTTATTTATGGTCCTTTGGAGCAGGCTGCGGTGGCAAAAAGTCCACAGGATTTGGCTTGCGAGATGATATAATCTCGTATAAAAGATCAATGGAATTACGTTGTTCAGATTGCCTTTTTTTTTTAGTTGGGGGTGGAGCTTCCACATCAATGCCACTACAACCATAAGTATCTGCTCCATCATCATTGTGTATGGGTTCCTCCAATATCGCATCAAAATCTCCATTCCTGAATTGGATGCGGTTGTTGAAGTGGATTCGTTGCCTTCTTGCACATTGGTTTCAGTTCTGAAAGAATATTTGCGATAAGGAAAATATTTCAAGAAAATAAAAAATAATTAACTTACTGTCGCTACAGAATTGATGTTTCCAACAGAAACATAAGTGATTCATCTCGCTTCGTAGCGGTTGCCGGTTTTCCTGTTGATTTTTTTTCCTGGTTACGAACAAAATAATCTCGCATATGTGCCCATTTTTTCTTCACAACATCAACTGAAACATTAGAACAAAAATCAATTGTATATGCTATTCTTTTCAGATATTTAGCGACTTATGAAACATTTGCATCTTTGGCATTTCAATTCAGAGCAACCGATCAACAATTGGCAAAATTGTTGCACAATGTTTAAATTCCATTGTGAAACGTTTACTGCAATCAATTATGCGAGACCCAACCACTGAATCTTTGAAACAAAATATTCCGGAATTTTTATCAAAATGGAACTATCCAAATTGCTGTGGTGCAATTGATGGTAAGCATATCCGTATCAAGTGTCCACCGAAGGCTGCCTCGGCTTTTTTCAACTACAAAGATTTTCATTCAATTGTACTCTTGGCTATTGTCGATGCAAATTATAAATTCATAGCCGTCGACGTAGGCTCATATGGCCGAGAGGGCGATGCAGGTAGTAAAAGTGAAATTATGAATTGAATTACGAAATTAACGAAATATAATATTACAGGCATGTTTTTGAAAGCACAATGGGCCAAAAACTGATCAATGAGCTATTTAATATTCCACCACCGATGGCCTTACCATACACTGAAACAGTTCTGCCGAATGTGATTCTTGGTGATGAAGCGTTTGCCTTGCACAAAAATTTAACGAAACCTTTTCCAAGACAACAATCGCTACATGATCGATCAAAGGCCATTTATAACTATCGGCATTCGCGTGCTCGAAGAACTACCGAGAACGCATTCGGAATAATGGCATCTAGTGTTGGGTCGTTTCGTTCTGAAAAAGACCAAATGAACGGGTCTTTGAAATGAACTAAAGAACTATGTCTTTGGTTTTCGTTCTTTTAGTTCTTTTCGTTCTTTTTATTCATGGTGCTCATTCTCGTTCATAGGTCTTTTCGTTCACTATTCTCGTTCACCGGCCTTTACGTTCATCGTTCTCGTTCACATGTCTTTTCGTTCAAAGGTCTTTTCGTTCACCATTCTAGTTCACCAGTTTTCGTTCACCGAAATTCAAATAATATGGCAGCGTTGTAAGATACAGTAAACATAATTTTAAATTATATATAATATATATGAAGCGCAATGTCGTGCAAAAGAAAGAGATCAGAATTGTGGAATCATTTTATTTCTAGCAGTGACGGGAAAACGGGAAAATGCATTTATTGCAAGGTCGCCCTCAGCATCTCGGGCGGTTCCCAAGGCAATCTGGCGCGACATTTAAAACTAAAACACCCGACTGTGAACTGGGGACGCCAAGCACCGACGCCGTTGGACGAGCAGCCATCAACGTCATCTGCTGCAGCACTGGTATCAGTTGCTGGACAGCAAATAATTACTAATTTTATTCATCGCCCACCTCCAACTCGAAAAGTTGAGCAAATTGATCGCCAAGTGCTGAAAATGGTGGCCAAGGGAAACCATGCACTTAGTATTGTGGAAGAGCCCGGGTTTAAGGAACTTATTGACATGACTAGTCATTGCCCAGGCTACAAGCTACCTACGCGAAAAGTGCTCTCAACTGTATTGCTGCCAAATGTATATAACGAGCTTAAGGCCAAATTGTTTGAGACTATAAGCAAGGCAAGTGCAGTTTGTTTGAGCACAGACGGGTGGACATCTAGATGCAATGAAAGCTATATAGCAGTGACGGCACATTTTGTCGACCCTCAGGAAGTCACTTTGAAGTCACACCTTATAGCTTGTGCAGAAGTTGCTGAACGCCACACCATCGAAAACCTTTGCGAGTTTTTGAAAGGCGTAGCAAATGAATGGAATATTGCCAACAAAATAACTGCTGTCGTAACTGATAATGCTGCAAACATTCTCAGCGCAGTCAGGCAAGAGCAGTGGCGGTCCATTTCGTGTTTCGCACATTCACTAAATTTAGTAGTGCAAAAGGGACTTGGCCATATACATTGTATAAGATCAAAGAGCAAAGCCATAGTTGAATTTTTTCATCGTAGTGCCAACGGCCTAAAAAAACTAAAAGAAACGCAAAAGCAGCTTGGTCTCCCTGACCTCAAGTTGAAGATGGACGTCCAGACTCTATGGAATTCCACGTACGATATGTTTGATCGGCTGCTTACGCTCAAAGACGCATTAGCCGTCGTTTTGCCGCATCT
Source organism: Chymomyza costata (assembly GCA_018150985.1). Lineage (NCBI taxonomy): Eukaryota > Metazoa > Arthropoda > Insecta > Diptera > Drosophilidae > Chymomyza > Chymomyza costata. The sequence continues at coordinate 309,739 of JAECWU010000600.1, forward strand.
CAAACAAGATCTTTCTTTGTCTCACTCGGATTGGGCAACTGTAAAAGAGCTTATACCAATATTAAAGCCATTCTATGAAGTTACAAATGAGTTATCTGCAGAGCAAAATGTAACGCTATCAAAGGTAACTACACCTATGAGCTTAATCAAAATGTGTTCTTAAATATGTATGTACACATATATTATATAATAATATAATTTTCAGGTCACCATATTTACTAAAATGCTGCAGGCATTTTTGTGTGAAAAGAAAGCGACTACTGAAGACGTGGCAAAGGTTCTTGCTAGCATGCAAAGCGAGATGGTGTCACGCTTTTCTGAATTGGAGCACAATGTGTTGTATGCGGAAAGCACTATTCTCGACCCACGCTTCAAGAGTCGTGGGTTCAAAAACGACAGTCTGTTTAAAAATGCGGTTGAAAATTTAAAAAAAAAACTCAGTTCTGCTCAAGCTTCAGTGGTGGAAGTCTCTAAGGATCTTGATGTCTTGGTGACTACCAATGCTGACCCTCAACAACGTGCAAGCATTTGGGATGCATACGATGCAGAGTTCCGCTCTGTGACACAACCGACGAGCAATATTGCAGGAGCCATTCGGGAAATCGACAAGTATTTAAATGAGGAATATTCGCATAGAAAAGGCGACCCGTTACAATGGTGGAAAGAGCGCAAGTTGGTATATCCAAAGTTGTATGCGTTTGCCTTAAAGCGGCTATGCATTGTTGCAACTTCAGTGCCTTGCGAAAGAATTTTTTCTGTAGCGGGACAAATTATTAGCGACAGAAGGTGCCTTTTATTACCTGAAAAGGTAACCCAATTAGCATTCCTTAATAATAATATGTAAGTTTTAGTTTATTAATTAATCTTAAGATGATATCAATGGAGTTCCTTGTCATTGAATGACTGAATAAATTTTAATTTAAAAAGCTCGTTTGTTTACGTTTGAACAAAAGAACGATGAACGAAAAGCCCTATGAACGAAAAAACCTATGAACGAAAAGACCTATGAACGAAAAGACCTGTGAACGAAAAGAACTAAAAGAACGATTCGTTCGTTCACCAAAAAAGGAACTAAAGAACTAAATCAGAGAAAAGAACTAAAGTGAACAACTCTAATGGCATCATATTTCCGTGTTTCTCACACACTAATCGGTTTTTCTACGTTGAAAACAATAGATAATGTTGTTGTTGCTGCATGTATATTGCACAACATGAAGCGGTCTGAAAAAATAATATCTTCAGCAGAAACTATATTCGGAATTATTGATGATGATACCATGACAATGCCAACAAATAATTTGGTACCCCTTGCAAGTGCTGTTGGCCGACCAAACAATGATGCTTACGTGATTCGCGACAAGTTTAAAGCATATTTCAATGAGATTGGTGCGGTTGAATGGCAGAACCGTGCAATTTAAAATTTCTTTGCAAATTTTTCACCAACAATTCCAATAAGTAAAATCAATTCAAATAAACTTACCATCTGTGTTCAATTCATTTGCCAATTGAAGCCATAAACGATTTTTGGCTTCGGTATCACGAAATTTTTGGTGGCGAACGTTTTATAATGTATCATTATTTGTAACAAAATTTATGAGTTTTTCCTCATCATTGGGAGAAAATTTATTATTACCGGCCATTTTAATGCGAAAAATAGACACGCGCTTGATGTCAAATGGTCAGCCCAAGCAATACTAAGTTTTGACAACAGTTTGACAGCCGCCTTTCTTAGGCAATGCGTAGTAAAGATGCAGGTGTTCATTTGATTTTATTCTCTTTACGCCTTGTTCGCTTTTCGTCTTGTTCGCCTTTCGCCTTGTGTTTGCATTTTGCAAGCATGGCAAACATAATACAAAAAAGTGTTTTTTATCAAAAATAATAAAAAGATGAAATTTCATATTGGTTGCAAATTATTTTATTTTTTGATAATCTTTGTTAAAGAACAAAGTATGCAATGTTGTTAATTATAAAATTTTAAGCGATATAATAAAAAAAAATCTTTTGATACGCTGCAGCGCGCTGTGGTGATTTTTCATAAAACAAAGTATGCAATGTTGTTAATTATTAGGTTTTTAACAATAAAATAGAAAAAAAATTAGCATTTATTATTTTTAGTTAATCACAATCAACGAAAACAACCCACATGTAGTTTTCGGCAACGAAAATCAGCAACGAAAACGAAAACTGAAAAACGCTGTACGGCATGGTATAATAAATATTATTATACCATGGCTGTACGGTGCCGTTTCGTTGCAGTTTCGTCGCAGTTTCGTTGCTATTTCGTTGCTAATGTATGGGATTTCGTTTTCGTCGACGAAAACGGTGTATGCGAATACCCGGCTTTACGCTGTTAAGGTATATAAGCAGCAAGGCAATAACAAGCGACAAAGCCATGATGCAAAGAATTTTACAAGGTGCCGCAAACAATCGGATCGGGTTCACATTTTGTATGGTAGCTACACGAAATAGTGGACCAATTTGGACCAAACTTCACACAAATGTAAAGACTTCGATTAAATTAAACTGACATAAATTTGGTTGCGATATTCCAAAAAACAAAAAAGTTTTTCTAATAATAAATATTCCCCATACGTTCGTATAACAGCAGCTGAGAGCAACATGCTGTAATGAACTAACATACAAATGTTAATTTACAGGACAGATGCTGGCATAAGCAAAAAGTAAACAAAACAAGAAAATGGAAAAAGAAAAGAATTGTTATCAATATTTTAATTAATTAATAGTTTTATTTAATTTACTTATTGCTAGCTTTTGACATATACTCTTATTTAATTTTCTTAAATTAAAAAACATTCTCGCCCGGAAAAAAAGATTTTTTACTTTGTCACTGCAGTCAACAGATTCTGCTGCGGACAGGTGTTGCCTCAAGTAATTGGGGGTAATAAATAGACCCTCACCGTTAATGTTTTTAAATATTCTTTCCAACATTTCCATTTTTTCCATCATTTGTTGCGATGGTTTTATGAGCCCGCCTTCGGATAACTGATCGACCCAAGTACAGTGAATTTTATAACTATAGGACAGTCGAAAATTTAAATTTCAAGTGCAAATATAACGGTTTATAAGTACGAACCAGCAAAGCTTCCTTTTACAAAAACAACTATCTAATATTGGAGCTTTTAATTTACCGTAAGGTTATTGCACTGTTGCTTCACACAGTGTTACGCAATAGCTTATGCATTGGATATGCCTTTTTTGATGCAGTTTTAAGCGTTTCATAACTATAGGACAGTAGTCTTTTATAAGGAAATTAAGTGTAAGGATGGCATAAATATATTTTATATTAATTTTAAATCACATTTTGATCATTTTATGATAAAAAGCCGCAAGGTATGACACTTAGTTTAGAGGAGGGAGACTGTATTATAGCCAAAAACGACATGGGGCTTAGAATGGTCAAAATTTATTAAAAAACATATAAACCGATTACATAATTATGTTTGTCACAGCGCGCTGTGACGTATTTCGACGCTGACGTCGCAAAGCAACAGACACGAAGTTGCTTGTGCATGACTTCGGCTCTTGCTTAGAGAGCGTGCTTGCTTTTAGGCTTTGGTGCTGTGTTCTGTGTGGCAGAAAACACAAAATTAGTTTATGTTTAGTTGGCTACAAGCTAAGATCGCGCCGCTCATTTTTCCATTCCTCTTTGAACATTTGTTCCTTTTTAAAATCAATAATTTGCGTAGCGCGATCTTGGCTTGTAGCAATTTAAACATAAACTGTTTTGTGTTTTCTGCCACACAGCACCAAAGCCACGGCATACTAATGCTGGAGTGCTTTAGCATTGTGAGAGCAAAAAATTTTTGAAGGCATTTGTCTTTAGAATATTAGTAATTAAATAAAATACCTCTTAGCATTGCAACTTGTACATAATTGACGGGCTTTAGGGTAGTATCACTGGAGCAGTCATAACAATATGCTTTACGAATTTTCATCTCATCGAAACTGAGGATGCAAATCTTCTGGATGTCACTCATTTGAGTAGCCGCACTAAGCAATTGAACAACAGGTTTTATGATACCCGGACTTATGTCAAGCTTTTGTGCCCAGTGCTGCAGAGTTCGAATAGCTGGAAAAGGGAAGTTTTTTTCCGTAAAAGCCTATAGGCTTTTGGGCTAGCTGCATAAAAAGTAATGGAGTGTGTTATGTCGTCGGGTGTCCAATTTGTTTTTTGTTGGCTGTACTGCAACTTTTTTATTTGATTCTTAGTGAATACCTGCAAAAGCCTTGCTTCCATACTATCACATCTATTTTGCTCCTTTAAAAGCGAATCTTGTATTTGGCTGTTCAAAATTTTTGGTGCGCTGAAATTTAGCTTGCGCGTTGCGTAATTATGTAGATAACACATTATTATGTAGCTTCAACGATTTACTAATTAAGCATAAGCAAATTATTAATATTAATATATTAAAAGTTGTTGTCACTTACAATTATTGTTTCAACTTCTCTATTTGTATTTGTTGGTCTACTTCCCCAGTAGAATCCACCTTCAACGGAAGTTTAAATTCATCAATAAATTCAATTTCTGCTGGTTCCAAAAAACCACTTTCATCGAATCCATCTTCAGACTTATCCGTATTTAATGATAAATCAAGTGCTAATCGCTTGTTATTTCTGTCAGCGAGTCTTCGAATACGACTTGCGCGAATTGTAGGCACAGCACCGACCCTAAGGTGTTTTTGGCTATTGCTTCCTGAAAAATATGGTATTTAACTTCCTTTTTCCTCGAAATGGTCCTGACACACTCGCATAGACGGGAGCACTGGTGGTTTGTTACCGCAAAATGCAATCCATTTCCGCTGCGTGATTTCGTCACTTGGAAATCGAAACAAGCTTTTGTTATTTTCTTTATTCCTCCAGTTGTAATTATTTTTACAATTTTTTACATAGCACTTCATTTTTAATAATATTATTTTCACTTTTAATACATATGTCGCGAAAAACCAAACACGTGTGACTTGCTCTGCTTCTTTCAATTGTTTGTTTTACTTTTGTTTGTTGCTTATGCATGCATCTGTTCTGTAAATTAACATTTGTATGTATGCAACAGCATGCTCTCACACAAACGCTACCTTGAAAACAGTTTTTGTTAGAAAAACATTTTTGTTTTTTGGAATATCGCAACCAAATTATGTCAGTTTTATTTAGTGTGAGTCCAACGAGTATGAAATTAGATAGAGTGGAACGACTGGCCGTTAAGAAAAATTTTTCAGCGAGTATTGAGCAATTATTAGGATATTGCTCGGGTCAGTTAGCAGTTGTATTTTGCATGCGTGCAAAGAGCATGGCAGAAACACCCGAACACCATCGTCTGTACTGCTCTTATGTGTGAAGTTGTTGTTGGCTGCTGTGTTGCATATTTTGTTTTGGTTCTTCATTCATATTTGTTTTTCGCGCAACTAGTAAAGTGTGCGTATGCATGATTATGGAATCATGGGACGGGGGGACATGTGAGGTTTTTTGCGTGTATTCGCAAAAAGGCAAATAGTTTTGAACAGATAGTAATTTTTGTTGTTGTTTGATTCTTTGTGTACAATGTACAAGGAGGACGTATGGACAATTTGTATGCTATTCAAAATTGATTCTTGATACATATTTAATATTTTATTGCTGCTGAAAACAAATAAATATTTTTTGTTTAAAAAAGAAATATGTAATAAGTACATGTAAACAACCAATTTTTTTTATAATTATTGTGATTATTAATTATATTCTTAATGTTACATATGTATGTATATACATAGATACATATGTATGTAGGTACAAGATGTTTTCACTGCATTTGTTGTTGTTGCTCATGCTGCTCTTGTTGTTGTTATGCACATACATATTTTTGTTTTTTGTACTTTGGAAAGTTACGACGATTTTTTGAATCAGTTTTTGTTAATGGATTACAAAAAACGTAAATGTGTCGTAAATGGTTGTGCTGGTGGGCTGCAACTATTTTCGATTCCTATTGATAGAAAAGAGGAGTGGTGCGAAAATGTCCATCTTAACGTAAAGTAACTTGCAAAAGATGCTGGCGTTTGCGATCTTTATCACTTTACTTTATTGCCGTGGGGCCCACAAACTACCTTTTCATTCATATGTATGTATGTGCCTAAACTCTACTTTGTTTCCATAACTAAGTGTATTGTTACTTCAAAGACTTTAATGTTTTGCGAATACCCTATAGTGGATATTGCATATTTCGTAAAATTTGTCAGTAGGATTCTTTAAAAGCAAAATAGTTTTGCTGAAATTGCGAGCTAAAATCAATTGTTCCGAATGCTTTTGAATGCCTTCAACTTTCGACAGATGCTTTTCGCATAAATTACACTTAAAATTGTGTTTTGCCACCAAATAACCATCGAAGTATCTTCGTGAAGCCAGTTCTTCAGCGGTTTCATTCAATACATGGCCCTCTTCTTCAATTTCGACTGCTTCCTCGTGTATTTCTGGAGCAAAGTCAATTGAAGTGTCATTTGAAGAAAACTTTGTGGTATCGCAGCTGAAGTCAATATTTTCAAAAATGTCAATATCATCTTCATTTTCGCAGTTTGCACCTGTTTCAATTGGCTGCCTTATAATTTTCATAGATAAAAGTCGAGCCATTAAATATTGCATTTCCCTCACTGAGGGATTTGAGTTTGTTCCCAATTTTGATCTAAGTATAGCAAAATAGTTTTCTAAACTATCTTGATTGAAACGGGAGAGAAATACAAAAATTTAATTTCATCTTCAGAAAGAAGGTCTTCACACAAGTCATTTATATTTTTTAATGTACATATTTATAAACCCTTTCTGGCAAAAATTCTTGCGCAGAACTTTAATTGAATTTAAATAAACCAAGAATTTTACTAATTTTTCCTTCACGTCATTTTTCTTGCTGAGGGGAATTTTTTTATTCTTTTTAAATGATTTGCCATTAAGGAAATCAAATGCGTCATTAAAAGTTTCAATGAACTTGGCCGTAGATACGGCATTATTCATATTAAATTCATTGAATGCATTATTTGCATGACATATTTTAATGGCATTGGCTACAGATTTTGAGAAGACCTGCGCACAGTGGGAGAAATGGCTGATTTAGCGGCGATTAATTAATTACTCCTGCAAAAATGTTGCTATTTTTGTACGGATAATTTTATTTTGTAGATAAATATGCCACAAATCAAAATTAATATAGAAATAATTTTTTGTTTTATCTAAAATAATTTTTTTTTTTTTTTTTAATTTCTGTTAAAACTGCTATCTGGACAGTTTGGCCCAAATCTAAGACATTTTTTCACCAATTTTCATAAAATTTATTCTTTATAAATGTTTAAGAAATTTATATAAACATCTTTAAAAAATTTGGCATGAATCTGACAACCAAATAAATTCAAAATATACACCTGAAATCCATTTTGCCCGCATATGTACTTGTTAGAAAAATGGTCATTCTAGCAGAAATTTATATATAACTTTGAAAAAAAATTTTCTTTTCTGAAAGAATAAATTTATTTTATAGATCAATATTATACAAATATAAAATAATATAAAAATATTTTTTTTTTTAATTAAATTATTTATTTATTTATTATTATTATATTTCCGCAGTTTTTTCTCTGTATCTGATGAGAAATAATCTGATCTGATGAGAAATAATCTGATAAGTCTTCTTCCACTTCTTTATTTAAAATAAGACGGATAACGTCATTATTTATGAGTTCATCCGCTTTGGAAGAGGGAAATGATCCTTTTGATAGCATCATAATGAATGGGTCCAATGAAATACAAAGTATGTGTGCCAAGTCTTCCATTGAGATTTTACGCAAATTTGTGTATCAATATATAAGGACAAGGCTTCCTCTGCTGTTTTTAATTTATTTAATTATTTAATTTTGTCGGAGCTTAAAAAAGATACCATCTGAGATGCACTTCGCTTGCCAGAATTGAACAAACTGGTGCTGGCCGCATATACGAGCTCCTTGCACGGAATTTGTTTAGCAATGTCAGAAACTATTTTGCTATGTATTTGTTTTTTTTACACTCTGCAAAATCAATTTTGGCATTTGAGCTTAGGTCCACCAATAAAAGCTCACTATCTAACCAGTCCGTGTTGATTTTTTTCCAAGTTCTTAAGAATTTAATGGTTCTCTCTCCATTTTGACGTAAATTTTTTGTTGAAATTTTTAATCTGCTTGACTATGTCAACGCATTCACTACTTCCATATTTTCTTTCGTCAATAATATTGTCATAGATATATGTCTGCACCGCAAAAAGCTTTTTGGAAACGTAATATTCCATATACCATACTGAAAAAAGTACTCGCTTGGACAATGACATTGTAGCTAAAAAAATTATTTAAAAAATAAGTAGCGAACAGTAGCAGCTAATTTTGGACATTCTCACAACAGAAAATATTGAACTATTTTTCAAAAAAGGATTGATACCGAACCCGGCCGAACCTCAAAAGTTCAGCTCTACGAAAGATAAGGTTATTAGTAAACATTATACTTCTTGCTAGCACAACTTTCAACATCGAATTTTGGGAGGAAACACAATCACAGGCCACAAACACTTATTTTTTTTAATAAATACATACCTTTAATATTATTTATTAACAAAAAGTAAAATTGAAAAATAATATATACAAAATCTATAAACAATTGCAGCAACTAGTCAAAATTGGCGGGTAAGCAGTTGTCTGCAGCTGGTGGAGCTAATGTTGTGTTTGAAGCTTTACAGCTTTGCGAATATTGAGAGAATAAGAAAACGAAAAATTTTTTTGGCCTATCGGATATATTAGTAATCGAATACAAAACGATATTGGACCTAATTTTTATTTTGAAATTTGAATAAAACGGAGCTAGATTGGCCATTTCTCCCACTGTGCTGCGCCATAAATTTTACTCGCATTTTCTCAAATGCGTTTTGATACACGTGTGTTCGGCTCAATTTTGGCACCATTCTTGTTGTAAGTGAGGCCTTATCAATGTCATATAGATTGGAAATAACTTTCCAGCTAACAACTCCGTCAGCAGTTTCTATGTTTTTCCGCATTAGACAATTTCTAAAGCTTTTCATGAGATGCACATAGTCGTAAAGAAGGTAAATTTTATTACCAAGAGTATCAAAAAAGTATAATTTATTATCAGTTGACAATGTGCGAAAAAGAGATCTATTTATTGGTGACTGGTCAGTAACGATTGCTCGAACTGTAAGACCAATTTCAATAATTTTCTTTAAATTTTCAAAATTTTTTGAAGTTTACTTTTAGTTACGGCTGAAGTACAATAATACGATAAAATATACTTCCAGGGATTAATAATTCCCTTTATTTGTACAAAATAAAAAGAAGTTGGCCAATTTTCCTTCTCTTTCCGAATTACCGTAGTCAACAAATCCATCTATTTGATCTGTGGCTTCATTATACTCCAATTCGGAGCGGCCATGAATTTCATCTATGACTAACACACAGTTTTTGTCTTTTATACTTAATGAATCTGCATGTTTCTTAATAAAGTAACACGCACCATTGTCTATTCCAGTGCAAACTCTGCGTACTGGCCTCCAATTTAATAAACTTCTTGGATGAGGCAAAGGAAAACCAAAGCTTGATCTCATAAATGCGTAGCACTATAATTCAAGTTTAAAAGTACATTTCTTTCTTGGGAAAAATATTCTTTTGAATGCCTTTTTTTAGACAAAAGGCTAATAAATGTTTTTGTGCTCTCATTTAAAGAGGGATCAATTGTTATAGAATTTTCTCGTATGTCTCTGATTTTTTTCAAATTTAACTCATTATTAAATTGTAGCTCTTTCTTATATGCATAATTTTGTTGTTTTATTTCATCAAATTTTTTCAAAAGCTCATAATATTTCTTTTCAATTTCAAAACATTTTTTTCTATATGTGTTTTCATTTCTACAGTATAGCTCGCAACGAGGGCAGTACATCGTGCATTCATCTTTTCGTATATTTATTTGAAAATAATTTTCCGGCAACTCAGCAACTGACAAAACATGTCCTCCAGACTTACTGTGCGATATTATTTTGCCTGAGTTAATAGGAACAGGTTCACTGTGCCATATAAGGTTTGGCTTATCTTTAAACAGATAGTTTTCAATACAGCCATTCTTTGTAGACATAGGCACTATTTCAGGGCCTTCATTGCATTTTCTCTTTTTATTTTTTAAATCATTTTCAGACATAGGCACTATTTCAGGGCCTTCATTGTATTTTCTCTTTTTATTTTTTAAGTCATTTTTAGACATAGGCACTATTTCAGGGCCATTATTGATTTTTACTTTTTCAATTTCAAATTTATTGTTATTCAATACTGGCACTCTTTCAGCGCTATTTTCTATAAACATGATGGGATGTGCATTTTTTATTAATTTGTTATTAACTATATCGTTTTGATGAAAATGCTTTTTGCAAATAAAAAGCCATTTGTTACTTACATTTTCTTTTCTTATATTACAAATTGCTTTCCAGTGACTACGTTTTTCAACGTTCTGTGGAAAAGCAAAGAGTTTGTCCAGCTTCGAGGTTGCAATGCATCCCGCAATGCAGCATTTTCGAAATGCAAGGGAACCGACAAAAAACGGGCTATATTTGGGACCTTCCTTGTGTCCTAAAATAAAAATTGGAGCAAATTAAAGAATATTCAGTTACGTGTGGGCATAATAATATAATTGGACAATTGTTTTGGCGGTAGAACAACATTTCCAATTACAACATTACTTACCCAATTCCAAAGTAGGCATTGCGCCTTTTTTTAGTTTGCGTGCCCCACGGCACTCATTAGTAAAGTGGCGATCGCAAACGCGAGCATCTTTTGGAACACTCTTTACGTTAAGATGGAAATTCGCGCACCACTCCTCTTTTTTATCAATAGGAATTGAAAAAAGTTGCACCCCACCAGCACAACCAGTTACGACACATATACATACGTTTTTTGTAATCCATTATTACTAAAAATTAAGTAACTTCTTCAAAAAATCGTCTTAACTTTGCAAAGTACAAAATTGTTATGAAAAGTGTAAGCGCTTGTGATACATGCATATGGACCTGCATGTACACATGTATTTGTAACACATACGGCATGCTCGTCAACACACCATCTTGGTGGTGGGGGAGGGGGAGGTGTCTTTTAACCGCTTGGCCAGAATTTGCAAGTAAAAGGTCATAGAATAAAAACATTACCCTGCAGTACTGATGGTGGCGATTGCAAGGTTCGAACTACCTACTTGGATGGTCCGCGTATGGGTATCCAACGAACCAGTCCTTCGAAGAACGAACGTCGAGATAGCAAAAAAGAAAAAATGAATTAAGTCCCGTCTACTTTTGTAACCCTATGCCCACCACCCAATGTACTAGTTCGCAGGTAAGCGAACGCCGAACCACCGGACAAAAATAGATTTGCTCCGCTTACTTTTGTTAGAGAGAAAGACCGAAGTAAAATAGATTTTTGTTGTTTTTCGGCTGGGAAGACAAAGGAGAACATGTTTTGTCTTGTCCAGCATGCTCGCGTGTTTTGTATTGCTGGAATATTCTTTAGTTTTGGTTCTGACTCTTGTAAGTGACAACTGCTGGTAACGCCGCGGCGAAAATTGCAACAACTTACAATTAAATAGCAGACAAAATAAATAAAGTGCACATATTTAAAATTGTGTAAGCAAAGGTATAAAACTAAATTGTGAAATACAAATAAATAAAATAAAAACCAAGTTAATAATATAATGTCCATATATGAAAATTAATAGCAAAAGGCATGTTCGTAAGATGAATACACAAAAAATTAAGCGTGCTGCATTACCTATCAGCTGTAAGTATCAGATAAGGTTTCTTTAAAACAATAAATATATTTAATAATAATAGTTCATGTTTTATACTCCAGCACCTAAAAGCACTTGTAAAAATTTAATACATTTTAATGTTGAATCACTTGGTAAGTTTAATTTTTTTTTAGTTTTGTATTTATCAACATTTGCTTTAATATATTTAAATATTATCTTTCTAGATGCACTGGATCTGTAAAATCAAAAACCGGCGTAAAAAATGTAGCACCCATAGTAATAAATAATTTATGATTTAAGTTATTTATAAAATAAATTATTATTCAAAAAAATTAAAAGAATTTCAAATTGTTTTTATTTTGTGTGGCTCAGCAGCATAGGGAGCGAATTAAACAATTGGGTAACCTTTGCTCTAGGCACCAAATGGGTCCCCATTTGCACTACCCACCACATGGGTACCCATTTGGACTACCCATGAGGTAAACGATGTGGTGTCGCCGGTCCCCATGTCCTAGGACATTCTGTGCAAAAAACGAAATGAAGCATTACATTGGTGGTGGGTTGTAAGGTGGGTAGTGGTGGTCTGCTGGTGGGTGCCCATTTCAGCACTTCCGAACTAGTGCGCAGTACTGCAGGGTAGTTAGAAGTATGTAATGATATGCGTGCATAGTGACATTTATACGTACATACATACATATGTACATATGTAAATTGCCTTACGAACATTTTTTGCTTTTTGCCTATTGCCTACGATCAAAGAACGCGGGAAAATGCGCAATGATACAGAATGCTTTGGTATGCGTACATATTTCTATGTATGTATGTATGTATGTACACCTTACGAAGGCGAGCTTGAAGGAATAGTAGAGACAAATGCATACGTTAGTATGTGTGTCAAATAGCGATAGGCAAAAAGTAAAAACGAAATTCAGCATCGCATCACTTGATCTGTAACAGCGAACGAAGAAGGTAAGTTTTGCGCGTAATATAAAATATGCATTTTTATTGATTTTATTTCCTTTTTTTAGATGGCTACTTACACATATCATATTGCAAATTTTCACCAGGCTCCGAATAATCGTGAGCCTGATGAGGGAGTGGACGGCGGTCCCCACATACCCGCACACATCCCGCAAGTCGGCAGCGGTGGGTCGCGCGGCGGGATTCGCGGCGGATGGCGCGGAGGCCAGCGTGGTGGGTTGCGTGGTGGGTTGCGTGGCGGATGGCGTGGCGGATGGCGTGGCGAATGGCGCGGTGAGTGGCGCGGCCGCAACGCAGCGGCGGTTGGCGAGGTGGCAATTTCGGCAGCAGCAGCTTTGTTTCTTTACCAGAAAATGAGGCTACTGCGGCCGAAATTGCCGCTCTGAACGTAGAGCTCGCTGCAGCCAGGCAGACTATGGCCAACCTTGCCTCCCGTCGAGCCGCCTTAATGGGGCCCCAAAATTGCCGCGAGCGTCGTGACGCCAGGCGCCAACAACAACAACCAACACCACAGCAGCAGCAGCAGCAACAACATCAAGCACCACCACCACAGCAGCAGCAGCAGCAGCAACAACAACAAGCACCACCACCACAGCAGCAGCAGCAGCAGGAAGAACAACAACAACCAACACCACAGCAGCAGCAGGAACAACAGCAGCAACCACCACCACAGCAGAAGCAGGAACAACAATAAAAAAAATTTATAAATTTTTTTAAATAAAAAACTAAAAATTAAAATTTGATTCGTATGTGTATTTATTTCTTAAACAAAAAAATTTTTTTTTGCAGCCACAATAAATAATTTACATATGTATTAATGTTGTTACATTTTTATTATTTATTTATTGCTGACCGCAGGTTATTTTTTATACGTTTGTCCATATGTTAGTCGAATCGACTTATACGATTTTTAATTGTTTATAACCTTAATCCCAAATCAATTAATGCAGTTAATTGAATATCAAATTTCATGCTTTCGAAGAAAAATCATAAAGATATACATTTAGCTTTTTTCGTTTTTTAAATAATTTATTCATACAAAAGCAAAAGGCCAATTTGTGCAAAATCACAAAGAACAAAAATAATGTTAGTCGAATCGACTAACATTGTGTGTCTAGGGTTAACAACAACACACAGCAGCAAGAACAACAACAGCCGCAGTAAAATCAAAAATTTAGCAACAGGCTGGATTTGTATTTACATAAAACATAAATAAAACATAAAAAATTATAAGTTGATTCGTATACATATATATGTATTTATTTCTTAATTTCATATTATATAATATTACATTTTTATTAATAACAACAGCATAAGCAACAACAACAAAATATACATATGTACATATATATGAAACATTAAGAATAAAATTAATAATTATAAAAGAAATTTGGTTGTTTAAATGTACATATATATGTATGTATGTATGAACATATTTATTTTTCACAGAAAAAAAACATTATTTTTTGAAGCAACAATAAAATATTAAATTTTTATTATGAATCAATTTTTAAAAGTATACAAATTGTCCATTGTCTTCTTGTACACAAAGAATCAAACAACAACAAAAATTACTATCTGTTCAAAACTATTTGCCTTTCGGTCAAATACACGCAAAAAACCTCACATGTCCCCCCGTCCCATGATTCCATAATCATGCATACGCACACTTTACTAGTTGCGCGAAAAACAAATATGAATGAAGAACCAAAACAAAATATGCAACACAGCAGCCAACAACAACTTCACACATAAGAGCAGTACAGACGACGGCATTCGGGTGTTTCTGCCATGCTCTTTGCACGCATGCAAAATGCAACCCGAGCAAAATCCTAATAATTGCTCAACGGGGCAACCAGCGAGTAAACGCTAACGGCCAGTCGTTCCACTCTATCTAATTTCATACTCGTTGGTGAGTCTTTACATTTGTTTGAAGTTTGGTCCAAATTGGTCCACTATTTCATGGTAGCTACCATACAAAATGTGAACCCGCTCTCTTTTGAGAGAGACACGAATAACGGGACTGTGAACTTCTTATTGTTGGATCATGGTTTTCTTCCACACAGCACCAAAGCCACGGCATATTAATGCAAGGGGCGAAGTCATGCACGAGCCACAAGCAACTTCGTGTCTGTTGCTTTGCGACGTCAGCGTCACAGTGGCCTTGTAACGAAGAGGAGAGTAAAGCGGCCGCGGTTGGTCAGCTAAAGAACGCAGCACATTTGTATGCGTGTAAACGAAAGAATTGTTTATGTATCATTGCGTGAATACAACAAAGCGACATACATATATACATAAAAATGCCGGCTAGTCTTTTTGCTTCTCCTCTCTCTCTTTCTTTTTGTTGTTCTTCCCATGGCCAAACGCTTTATCCCAAAGTCGTCCGCGCCTGACCTTAACGTACGCCATATTTTTTATGTTAAATTGTTTGAAAAACGTATTGTTTTTGTTAAAAAATCATAATAAATGTTCACAAAGACATACATACATATGTATATAAACTTGCATAAAAAGCAAAACATGGTCTGACTGCTATGTTACACACATTTCGATTTTGTTTTGCCTTTTATGTTTTGCTAATGCTTCGCTATTGCTGATTGAGCTGGAAAAAGTTACTAAGTGTCAACTATCATTAATTTTTTGGGACCCGATTCGAGTCATACACAGAGTTTTGAAGCGGTTAGTTGCCCTTTCCCGCAAAAAAGTGGTTGGTGTGATTTTTAAATAATATTTTTTTGCTATTAATGTAAGATGCATATTTATTTAAAAAAAAAAAATAGTATAACTAAAAATTCGAAAATGATTTTGAAGTATTAAGAGTGTTGGATTAACTAATATTTTTTAGTTAATTGTTTTTATAAGATTTTCGAAATGAAATATAAACGTTATAAATTATTTAATATTATTTTATTATCACGCAACCGTATGTGATAGCCCAGTTGTTCTGGTGGACTGGTACAGCATTAACGATTTCGTGAAACACGAGTGATCACAACTAACGAAATATCAAACGACCGCCCTTCGCCTAACGAATTTTGCAAGGGCATGTCCTATGGTGGGACCTAAAGGTACGACGTTGCATAACCTGTCGTTAGGAACTTAGCTGGCACTAGGTCTTTAGCTGTTTCATTAGCACGCCGTGACGTGGTGGCATATAGCAGGTACGAGGTCGTTAGTTGCTTCGTCAGCACGAGGGAGCATAACCAATCGTTAGCTGATTTACCAGTACATATTTGCGATTTGACTAACGCTTTTACTGGTACATGTTAGTATGTGGCTTAGTTACATTACAGAATCCTGCGTTTTGGCTAGTAGAAAAAAATAATAAAAATAATAGCTCGATTTAATAGTACTTTCATTTGTATAGGTTAGCAAAGACTAAAAGAAGCGATCTTGGAACGCTGACGGCAAGGCAAGGGCCGCAGCATAGCGGAATAATACAAGGTGGTGTCGTCAGTAAAAGCTATCCCTTATTGTATGTAGCGTGTAAGTGCGGGTGAGAGGTCAAAAGCTTTTCTGTTGGGAAAGCTCTGTTAGCATTGCTTCGTGAAGGTTAATGAGATAGATATATATTTTGTTGATGTTTGTAAATAAATAACAAAGAACAATTCAGATATGTTTTATAGTTAATCAGGCGTGCTCCGGTATCCGAATCAGAATAATTTATGCGGATTCGTTTTGAATCCGAATGTTTGATGCTCCCATTTCCACCAATCCGAATTTTTTATGTGCTTTGAAACCGACTGCTATGTTGCAAGTGGAATGAAACCGAATCGTCAAAATAGTATTAAAAAACCACAAATTTTATATTGAAGTAATTTTTTATATATGCCTTGATATTCTTAGATTCTATTTATGCTAACTTTAATTTGCATATGAGCTGCTAACTATTTTTAATATTTTTTTTCCTGACACAACCCAAAAATAGCATACACAAGCCAAAACGAATTTTCGTTTTGTTTGTGCATGTGTGTGTAACAAACATGCACACATGGCCGATAATTGAGACAGGGTTGCCGCGTTACACAAATAAAATTTCCCTTTTAACAAAATTAGTTAACTCGTGTTTAAATTTAATAAACATTGTTGCTAAATGAATATTTTTGTGTACTTTTATTTAAAAAATAAAATAATGAAGAACTAGCTATTTATTAATGAAAATTAAATGTAAACAACATGTACAAAAAAAAGGTGCAAAACTACGGCAGCCATGTCAGCTGTTTTGTATCAAACAAAAAACTTTTCGCGCAAATAATCACCATGTAAGTATGAGAGTAATTTATTTAAAGAATTTAATGCTAAAAAATATTTATTTATTGCAGGGGAAAGCACAAAAGCGTCGAGCAAGACAACCTTATGGTTAATTTTATGAAGGCAAATAATGATTTGGCCAGGGGATACTCGAAGGGTGACCGCTCAGAAGTTTTGGCCAAATGGCAAAAACTCACAGACATTCTCAATGCGGCAGGTCCCCCTATAAAAGATGTAGCCGGGTGGAAAAAGGTAAAGTAATTTAATATAGGAATGTACTATATTCAAATTGTATTAAATTTATTTTTTTTTTAAGGCTTGGCTTGACTGGAAGCTGCATATTAGAAGGAAGCTATCAAGAAATAAAAAGGAGGCGACAGCTACTGGCGGCGGGCCCTTTGCGCAATCTGCCATCCTGCCAATAGAAGAAGAAATTGCCTTAAGTTGCGGACTTTTTGAAATGGCCGAAGGAGTATCTGGAACTACATTCGGGGCGCCAGAAATGCAAAAAGAAGTGCAGGAAGCCTGCGATCCTGTGAGTAATGAAGGAGAACAGCAGGTCCCTATTGAAGCCTGCGATCCTTTGAGTAATGAAGGAGAACATCAGGTCGCCATTGAAGCGCCTCCTACGAAAAAAAGAAAAGCATCACTTGACGATAATAATCTCGAAAAATTGTGTTCAGCCCAGCTGGACACAATGAAGACAATTGCCGCGCAACTAGAAAAGTTTGTTGAATTCCAGGTAAAACAGGAGGAGCACAACCGCGCAATGCTGGCTCTTAAGAAAGAAGAGCTGGAGATATTAAAGAAAAATAGTAATAATTAGTATTTGTTTTATTTTTTATATGAAGTTTACGTTTTTATTTTTTTTAAATATAAGGGACAAATATGAAGAAAAAAAGTTAAGTTATGTAAGTTTAAGTTTTTATTTTTTTAAATATAAGGGACAAATATGAAGAAAATATGTTGTTTTATTTAAAAATTAAATTTATATTTTTAATGGGAGAGTTGAAACAAGCCTTGTGCTATCTCTTCTCTAATTAAAGCAGCAGTTCGAGTTTCCCCTGATGCATTTTCATCTGGATCATCATCATGCATAATCTCGTCGGAATTCCAGTGTTCCTCTGGTAAAGTTGCGTTGTTCTTTCGGCAGAGATTGTGTAAAGCGCAACACACATTTATCAATCTGCAAGCGAAAGGCGGCTCATAATTGAGGCATTTCTGCAGGCATCTAAATCTGCTTTTTAACAACCCAATTGTGCGCTCAACGATATTCCTTGCAGCAGCATGTTTCTTATTGAAGACATGCTGCGGAGTTCCGTTGACAGCACTTCGAAATGGAGTCAAGACGAAATCCTCTAAAGCATACCCCGAGTCTGCCAAAACAAAATGCCCGTTGAATTTTCTTGAGAAATATTCGCGGGCTGCACTATTTTGCCAAATGAACGAATCGTGGCAGGATCCAGGGTGTTTGGCATCAACAGCAATTATTTCCATTTTGTAATTGCATACCTTTAAATTAAAATATATATAATCACTGTAAACAAATAACATATACTTTAAATACGTACCAGCATTACATTCAGACTAAAATAGCCTTTCCTATTATAAAAGCAAGACTCATTATTTGCTGGTTTTTTAATAGCGACGTGGGTGCCATCGACGCATGCGATAACGCTTGGCAGTTGAAAAGCGTTGTAAAAAATATTGTCGTCCCTCTGCGATTTCCTCGGGAGTCATTTCCATTGTGATGGCGTCCTTGCAAATTGATAATTCCAATTTATTTATAACATTGTGCAACATTTTTCCGAATGTGCTCCTGCCAATATTTATATGGTGATCCTTTGCTACTGACAGTTGGTAGGAACCAGTGGCCAGATAGCGAAGAACCGCTGCCAATTGCAGCGAGTGGGGCAATCTCGAAACACTTAAGTGCGGACTGACCTTGCTTAAAACAAACTTAAACAAATCTTTATTCAATCGAAAAGACTGAATGAATCTGAAAATGCACGCACCAACATTATTTACACAATAACAATAATAAAATGAATCTTACCGTTGCTCTGAAATGTTTAAAACCTCCGAATAGGTTCTCAAATACCTGTTACGCCTTAATTCCATTATTCTACGCCTTCTCTTAGCTTCAAAACAAGCAATTGAGAAAATAAATGGCATTTTTGCAATTTTTATAACTTTTTAACAATATGCAGTCAGCTGGTTACACCACAACATATGTGAATTTATCGATAAAAACGTGGGAAATTTACAAATGTATCGAAAATAAATAAGGAAATTATCGACAAAAAATTCTGATTCCGGAGCACGCAAATCCGAATCCGAATAAAATTGTTCTGATTGAATTTTTCTGATTCCGGAGCACGCCTGAATATTATAATTAATTCGTAATTTTTCTTGCCGAGGGAAATTTTTTGAAATCAAATGCGTCAATAAATGCTTCAATGAACTTGTCCGTAGCTACGGCATTATTCATATTAAATTCATTGAATGTATTATTTGCATGACATATTTTAATATTATTGGCAGATTTTGAGAACACCTGCGCCATAAATTTTACTCCATTTATTCAAATGTGTTTGGATATACGTGTGTTTGGCTCAATTTCCGCACCATTCTTGTTGTGCAACAACTCCGTCAGCAGTTTCTATGTTATTCCGCATTAGACAATTTCTAAAACTTTTCATTAGTTGCACATAATCGTAAAGAAGGTAAATTTTATTACCAAGAGCATCAAAAAAGTATAAATTATTATCAGGTGACAATGAGTTAAAAAGAGATCTATCGATTGCTGACTCGTCAGTTATGATTGCTCGAACTTTAGGACCAATTTCATAAATTTTCATACAAAATAGTAGTTAGTTTTATTCACAGCTGATGTACAATAATACGATAAAGTATATTTCCAGGGACTAAATATTCCCTTTATTTGAAAAAATAAAAAGGAGTTGCCCAATTTTCCTTCTCTTTTGGAATTACCATAATCTACATATCCATCTGTTGATTCGTTATACTCCAATTCAGAGCGGCCATGCATTTCGTCTATGATTAACACACAATTTTTGGCTTTTACACTTAATGATTCCACGTGTTTCTGAATAAAGAAACAAACATTGGAAACTCTGCGTACTGGCCTCCAATTGGGATGAGGCAAAGGAAAACCCAAGATGGATCTCATAAATGCATAGCACTTGCAGATCTATAATATAATTTAAGTTTAAAAGCACATTTCATTCTAGTGAAAAATATTCAGGTGAAGATTGATAAATGTTTTTGTATTTTCATTTAAAGCAGGATCAATTGCAAAAGAATTTTCACGTAGTTCTCTGAGTTTTGTCACATTTAATTCATTTATTAATTCAAGCTCATTTTTATATACATTAGTTTGCTCTTGCATTTTATACAATTTTTTAAATAGTTCATTGTATTGCTTTTTCAGTTCGAAATATTTTCATTTGTGCTATACAGCTCGCAACGAGGGCAGTACATCGTGCATTCATCTTTAAGTACATTTACTTGAAAGTAATTATCCGGTAACTCAGCAACTGATAAAACACCTCCTCCAGACTTACTGCATGATATTTCTTCAAATGAGTTAATAAGAACAGGTTTGTGCCGCCATAAAACATTGACATACTTCTCGAAGATGTAGCCACTATTTCAGACTCATCTTTGTTCATTATATTTTTATTTGTAAAGCGTTTTTATGGTTTAGATTCATATTTTCAATATACATAAATAGGATGTGCATTTTTTTTAAACTTGTTATCATGTAAATTATTTTAATGAAAATGTTTTTTGAAAATAAAAATGCATTTATTACATACACTTTGTATAGGGGGATGGCTTCCTGCTTGGGTGTATATAGGTGGTGTTCCAAAATATTTAGTCTTCGAGATGGTGTGTGTTTCAATATATATGTGTGTGTTTATTGTTGAATGTATTGTATATGTGATAAAATCCGCGTGTACGGGTGTGCTTAATTTAAGAGGGTTTAGAATATATTCAACAATGATCCTTCGGCCCGATCTGCTCGACCCCTCTTCAATCATCGGTGGATTTTCTGCATTTTTCTCATCATCATCAGAGTATGTATGTAGTGTTTTTTCTCCATTCCAAACAAATTAAAAGTGCAGTGTGTGCAGTTTAAGCTCAACTTTAAACCATCAACAAGTGTAAAAATATATCCATATTATCCAAGGATTTTAAATTTATTTCATTCGTCATCGAAGGCTGGCAGCGCTAACACGTGTTCTGTCAAAAAGAAATTGTGTGAAAAGTGAAAATAACAATAAAATCTTTTTATGGACAAGTCCACTGCCGTGGCAAAACTTTTGATAGACGCGCAGGTCTGTTTACAAGTGGGCAATCGATTTTAAAAACAAAAAAACCTAAAAAACTAAAATTTGTTAAGCCTAGTACGCAGCAGTGTAAAACCGCGTGAAAGAAAACAAAAACTTCATATAAAAAAAACGCTGTCAAAATTCTTAGCGTTTTTTTTATATGAAGTTTTGTTTTCTTTCACGCGGTTTTACACTGCTGCGTACTAGGCTTTAAGTGCAAGTGAAAATTTGTGTGTTGAGACTCCGCTGGCACAAATTTTTTTATTTCATTGTGTGTACACACTGTTTTGTGTGGTGTGCATACACTGGACTTATAAATACGAAACAAAAAATTTGTTTATCCTGTTGTTTGTTTGTCCTGTTGAATTTATGAGTTGACTTGATGACTTTTCTTCCTCTTTCCTGTTTTTGTTTACATTTGTAAATCGGTACAAATTACATAAAAATTCAAAAATTTGAATTAAAAATGCCAAGTGGAAGAGTAAAATCTATACTAACAGAATCTGTAGCTAAAGTAGCTATGGATTACATAGATTTTTATTATTTTATTGCTGCAAAAACGAAACAATTGTAGAAAAACTGTATTTGAGTTTGTGCTGCTTCTTCCTTGTGTTTGTTTACTTTTATAAATTGCTGCAAATTATCAAAATTTAAAATCTTGAATAAAAAATGCCAAGACTGAGCGTAAAGTCTACTTTGATTGAAACTGTTGCTAAAGTGGCTTTGGATGAAATTAATTTTATTGAAGGTTCGTCTGCTAAAAAAAATGCAATGTAGAAATACTTAATTTTTGTTTAATACAGACACAATGGGGTTGCTTGGCGACGCACAAATTGACGAAGTTCTAGACAATTATCATGAGAACATGGATGCAATTATACTCTCGCATCGCGGTGACCACTTCCACATTACGAGGTCAATTGACTGGCCCCAGAACGTGCTCAGTTCCTTCGACGAAGCCCGATTTCTTCAAATGCTGAGGGTAACTCAACAACAGTTCCAGCATATATTAAGCCTAATACAGCCACATACAAATTTTACGAGTCGAGGATCGTGCCTACAGATACCTGCCGATTTGCAGGTGGCGATAGTTCTATTTCGACTTGGTTCTTCAGGCAACAGTGGGTCTGTTAAAAAAATTGCGACGCTCTTTGGAATTGGCGATGGTGGCACATTGGCCAAAATAACAAGTCGAGTTTTTGATGCCATTTTGGATCAAATGAAGCAGTTGCTATATTGGCCAGATGAGCAAGAACGGCAAAAGATTGTGTCGCATACGATGAATGAACTGACGCACTGCATAGGATACATAGATGGCACAGAAATTAAACTCTCAGAAAAGCCTCAGTACAATTATGAAGCTTACTTCTCGAGAAAACGAAATTATGGCATTAAATTGCAGGTGATCTGCGATAACAAATTCGAATTCGCGTCGTTATTGTCGGATACCCAGGAAGCTGGCACGATGCAAAAATATTTAAAACCGGAATGATTCATAGGCGAAGTTCGGAGTACTTCAGTGGTGAGCAATGGATGGCAGGTGATTCTGCATACCCACTGTGAAAATTCGTCATTGTTCCGTATAGAAGCAATTCACACTTCATGAACGCCGAAATGCGGAAACGCTTTAACAGAAGCCATAGTCAATACCACGTCCGAATAGAAAACTGCTTTGGAGTGTTAAAAAACAAATTTTGCAGCTTGAAGAATATGCGAATAAGAGTTGGAGACATGGCCAGCAAGAAATTTTTTTGTAAATGGGTAACAGTGTGCTGTATATTGCACAACATATTGCTCACTGATGACGAAGTGAAGAATATGCAAACAGAGAGTGAAGAAAATGATGACTACTACCAATAAGAAAATTTGCACACAAATTCTAATGAACAAAAACGACAAGCAATTTATAATTTAATTCTTAATGAATAAATTTATTTTCTACCATATTTTAACTCTAATTTTAGCTCTTTCATTTGCTCTAATTTCATTTTTTTTATTTCAAATTCATTTCTAATTTGTTGCTCCTCCATCAGGAGCCGCCTGTTTTCAAAGGTTTGTTAAAACTGCATCGCTTCCATTTCTAGCAGTAAACGCTTTTCTTCCCGTTGCCGTTGCAGCTCCTGGTTCATGCACATCCATTCCTCTTTCTCAGCTTCGAACTTCCGCTTTTTCTCCTCATTTTCAGCTTCGAGTTTCAGTTTTTTTTCCTCATGCTGCAGCTGTCGCTCCTCCTTGCTGCGCCTCCACTCTTCGGCTGCGGCTTGCAACTGATGCCTTTCCTGCTCCTGTTGCAACAGCTGCTCCCGCTGCTTAAGGCGACCGTCTTCAATGTCTTGAAGTGCTTCCACAGCAGCTCGCTTTCTTTTTAGCCGTCCCACGAAAGACACTTCTGGTACCTTAACCTCCGTGTCTTCCATGGGCGAATCAGCGTTATTTTCAGTTAAATAACACGACGCAAAGCTGCTGCAGGTTGCGTTGTCTTGTTCCGATTTCAACGCATACACCTCCGCATATTTTTCTTTTGCAAAAATTGCATCCAGCGAATCAAAGTACGGGCATATTTCCCGCAATTTTGCTGTAATTGTACAATTTTTAATACAGTATTAAAGAAAAACAAATCAAATAATTAATCATACTTTGGATCGACAAGTGACTGTCTTCATCATCTAATCCAGCACTAGTAGAGTTGCGCCATTCGTTGGCCTCCTCCAATTTGCTCAACATCCTCCCTTGTCCATTTTTTTTGTTGCTTTGGCATTCTGGCGCTTTTTGGTGTTGCTTCAGCCACTTTAAATCATTAACAATTAATTCACTTAATTTAGTACATTAAATACACAATACTTAGTCTTTTATTAATTAATAATAAAAATTATAACGTGTTATTTATTTAATTTAACACTAAAATGCACAACCTTTTATTTGCTTTGAAGTTTTTGTTTAATTTTATTTTCCCGCTCTTTTTTTTTCAACGAGTACCAAGTAACTCGTTGTTTTTCATATCCCGAATTGACTAAAAAAAATCAGCGAATTACCATATTGTGCAACACTTTCTGCTCAACTCAACAGCAAAAAGTAGACTTGGGTCTGGGTTGAGCACTTGTTGAGTTGAGAGTGGAAACGCAGGGTTATATTTCGCCATACATTTTGTTTTTGTAAAAGTGATCAACTGCTCAAGTGCTCACAAAGCGTGAAGGGTATTCACTATGTACTCCAATACCCATTTTGTACAGAGAATAAAAAATGCTCGTTTGTTGTAAGGTAAGGCAACAAATACATAAAATTGTTTCACTTTTTTTAGTGACGACATGTCGCCAGTTGCTGGCGGCCGAACTGCAGGGGACTTACCGGTATATTACTATCGACATAGGGGCATGTTACCAGCGACATCTTCGTATCCCGCCTAATTTCTTTTTTTACACACGATGTCATACGATGCCTGCAATCGTCGCCTCCTCGATGACATGTCGACAATAATTTACCATATATTCAGTAATTTACCACCGATATGTCTGAAATAATTTACCACAAGCAATTAGGAAGGTATTACCGATTATTGGGCATTATTTTTCACTAAAAACAAATTTACTTTTCAGTAATAATAACATAAATAAAAGTATACAAATGTTTGAAAAATATTTAAATAACAAATATGTCGTTTTTAATTATATAAAATAAATTATTTTTATACTTCCCAAGAAAATTGTCTACCACTTCCTGAAAAGCATTCCACGCTTGCATTTGGGCAGCTGCTAACGTTTTTCTAAATTCGTTGCTTTTCATTGTTTTGCGAATTTGAAAACCAACAAATATTCCTTCCTTAACTTTCAGCTTACTTAATTTAGGGAATCCGTTTTCTAGGTAAGCGACTGCCACATCATTTCCATTTTTCCCAATTGGTTTAGCAAAATTTTTAATAAGACCCAATTCGATGTGTAGTGGAGGTATAATGATGTTTTCTTTTGCGACGAGCGGTTCTGACCCATCATTATATTTACCAGGAGTATATTCTGTCCTTTCAGTCCATAGATCTTTTTTGAAATGGTCTTTATATGCTCTACAGTTGTAAAAGCAAAGAAAACAGTTGTATTTTGTGTAATCACTCTGCAATCCCATTAGGATTGCAATAACTTTAAAGTCCGCAATAATTTTGAATTTGAACTTATTGTATTGTATTGTAGTATAGCTTTTATCGTTTCAAATTCTTCTTTCATTTCTGTTACAAAAGCAACTGGAATAGATAGATTTTTGTTTCCGATTCTTAAAAGCACTGCTTTAATACTAGTTTTGGAGCCATCGATGAATAATCTCCATTTCGATTCATCAAATGGTTGTATCATTTTAGCGAACAGTTTTTCAATGTCATTGCAATATCATATTTGACCATGTTTAGAATAACATTCTGCCAAATCGTTGCTTCAGTGTGCAGTGCACAAATGTTTACAAAACATACCTTCGACAAATCCAAACTCCTTCAGTCGAGATATTAATAGCTTAGACTTTTCTTTCGTCAAACACACATCGCTTCTATAGCAAATTCAAATATAGAAGAGTGAACCACTTTTCAAACCACTTTTGAAAAAAATCCTTCGGAAAAAATTATGTTTTTTTAATTTTTATTAAAAACTCATTAAGTCAGTCATTTTTACCATAAAAATACGAAACTGTATATAATCGCATCTACATATCATGACCAATAACATTAAATACTAAATTTTCAAGTGCCTAAGACTTTTTCTGAAAGAAATAGCGATATTTGTACGAAAAGTCACCAAAATGTTGTGATTTTTGGGGTTTCGGGCACACCTTTGGGGCTGTAGTTTCTTCTTAAGGTTAAACATTTTTATGATTGGGGGCATTCTGGAAAGGTGCTCTATACTACTTTTGAGAAAAAAAAAAAAATTCGAATTAGTTCAGTTTTTATGACCTCATATGTGCAACCGTATTTTGAAAAATGTCCTTTTTCACTAAAATAGCCATAGAAAAAAGAAGCCATGAGACGATTAAAAAAAAATTGTTTTTCAATGCTGAAACATTGCCCTTACATAAAATATAAGTCTTATCTTTGGAGATTTTCCATCGTCGACTGGAGTAATTTATAGCTGTTTGCTTTTTTACATCGTTTACCAATTCATGTAAAAGTAAAACCCACATTTGAAGTTAGTTTTTTTGTGTGGGTCTCCATACTTTCAATGAGGCTTTTAACAATTTCGAAACCCAAGCGAATTTTTCATATCAGATTTACATGCTATTATTTGCTTAGAAGTCAACTTGCAAGTTAGTCATAGAGCATAAAAACTGCCTTGGAACTTAACAATTGTTTTTTAAAGCGGGTTTAAAATGCTTGTATAACAATCTATGAATTCCCATAAAGAGGCATTGGCATCAACATTTTCTTCGTCTGGTTTATTTTCTACTGACTCAATATTTGTTTTGCATTATTAAGTCGTTCTAGTGCTTTTTCCCATTCGCGACTGGGGAATGTCTTGCCGACAGAAAGCCTCCAATTTCCGAACAAAAGCGTCATTGACGTCTTGTTGGCGATGATGCGTTCCCATTAGATGAGCATGTTATGAAGCCATTTGGAATCCGGAAATTGACAAGGGAAGAACGCATTTTCAACTACAGGATGAGTCGTGCTCGAAAACGCGTTCGGTATTCTTTCAGCAAGGTGGCCAATTTTTTAATAAAACGTAGCCCCCAACAATATGGCAACATGACTGACGCGATCATTTCCGAAACTCACGACACTGCTGTAGCACCTGCCGGTCGACTAAGGGAATACCCAAAATTTGTGTACCATGGCAGTACGTGGCGGCTGGAGTCAGTCAAACTGCCTCAATAATAGAAATATGCTTTAAATAAAATACTCAATATGTTTAATCAATATTTTATATTTTTCCGCAAATTGTTAACAAATTAAATTATATATTTGTACTTCATATTTGTTTTGGCATTTCCATTTCTATCATCAGCTAAGTATAGGTAACATTAACAATACATTCACAATTCATATCTTAAATATAGTTTACATTAACTCTTCATTTATGAAAATTATTCACAATTAATTTTTTAAATTACTTGTTTTTGAATTTTCGCCAGTTGCTCGGCTTCCTGATCCAGCGCCAATTTCGACATGAACATTATGGTATGATGCCTAAATGTTTCTCCAATGCACAAAATACGGCTCTAGTGGTTCTTGGGGTTCTACCCGCTTGTACGTTCATGAATTCTGCAATGATTTGTGGCTCATCTTCTGTGGTCCCATGCTCCGACTTATTTTTGGCAACCTTTTTTGGTTTCTATGGAGAAATTAGATTTTAAAATAGTAAAATAAAAAAATAAATAATCCATTCACATAAAAGTTTTCGCCACTCTGGCTTGGGATCCCTAAGGAGTCAGCTCCTACTACAAAGCTAAACACATCTTCTTCTTCTATGACGTGTTTTGCTGTGGCGCGCTCTGCTGCGGCAACACCGGTGATTGCCACTTCTTCCATGAATTCACTGCTTGTTGTTCTAAAAAGAAGTCGCAAATTTTTATTTGTGTGGGTATGAAAAATGTAAATTACTTATGTTCTTTTTGACGCTAAATGTAGTAAAAATGCCATATGCCCCGCGAATTTCCAATCTGACTGCACGTATCTAGGTGTGGCTAAGACGGTACCACCCGCACTGCCGCTTTTAGAGCGTTTGGCTGCCGGCGACTTCGTGTGGTACCGATGGCTGTCACGCAATGATGAGTCTTGCAGTCCTCCACTGAAATGAATACCCCTTGTTAATTTGTTCGGCTAAAACACTATGCTAGTATAACTAACCATCTTTATTTAACATTTTGGCAATTTCTTCCGACGCACTTTTCATCACCAGTACAATAAAGTGCATTTTGTTTGTTAAATCCCATAGCACTGGATAATCTTGTACTGCTTTTATAAGCGCTATTTTCTCTTCTCGTGGAAATGATTGACACCGTTTTCTCCTACCTGCCATTTCGAAAGCGGCAAAAACAAAACAGCTGTTGTTAGTGTTACCACACCTAGTGAAGTAGTGGCGCCATCTAACGTTTAGCATTTTTAGACAACACTGTTTTGTTTTGCTATCTGCGTCCCATTGACAAAAATTTGTAATCGGAATTTTTCGCGACTATTTTTTTATATGAGGTTTTTCATCCACTTTCATACAAACTGCTAATAAAACTAAAATTTGAGCCGAACTATTGTTCTAAAAATCGCAAAACACGTACTCTCTCGTTTGACATAATAGTTCAACTCAAGGTGTTAGTACAGTAAAAATAGGTTTTGACCTGGAAAAAATTGCACACTGGAATTTCTCTTGCCTAATGTATTAAGAACCATCCAAAAAGTCTAAAATCAAATTGGAGACCTCCTCCGCCCGTAGAGTTTTCCGTTTTTTCGACATATGTTTGAGCCCATTTATCTCGAAATCTATAAGCCGTACACAAAAACTTCCAAGGCAGAAAATGTTTAAAATTGAATTTAATTTTATTTGTAAGGGAAGTTATACCCAGAAGTTCATGTTTTAGGCGGTAGAGCGCGCCAAAGTTACTTCAACGCAGTTTTTCCTATTTGACCCACCTCCTTGCCCTTTATACCCTGTACCTATAGGTACAAAGGGTATACTAGATTTGTGCAATGTATGTAACGGCAAGAAGGAGGCGTGGCAGACCCCAAGTCCTTTTTACCAAAATGCTTATCATAACCTCGGGTAGCGATTGAGCCATGTCCGTCTGTCCGTCCGCCTGTCCGTCTGTATGAACACCTAGATCTCGGAGACTATAAGAGCTAAAGATACAAAACTTTACCAGCTGATGCGCATATTTCGCGGTTTTTAGCTAAACCGTTTAATATTTTAATCTGAAACTTAACAGAGCGATGCGTTGTGGTTACATGCATCTGTGTGTCAAAAATAAATAAAATCGGACAATTACAACAAAAGTTATAGTCTAAAATGTACAAATTTCACCTCCCCCTGCCTATAAACTGCGTCAATATTTGACTCTACGTAATAAGAGTAACAAATGACCTAGAACCACCAATTTTGGTAAGCTGATTCATGTGCCTCTAATAAACAAATCCACATCCAAATTTTATCAATGCAGCCCCCCCACCCCCCGCAATCGATTTACCGTGTTTTCTCCCACACCCTTCAACATATCCCCTTGAAACTTACCCCATATACTTTAAATAACTCCTTTGACGTAAATTTCGATTTTCATCAAAATCGGTTAAAATTTGCGGAACTTATAGGTATCAATATCGTTTTGCACCAACAAAAACATGTTCCAATTGGAAATTCTTAGTAAGAATATGCAGGAATAAATCTTTTTTTAAGAAAAAAAGGTACAGGGTATCACACTGTCGGGCACCGCCTCGACTGTATTACATTTTTTGTTTTTAGCGTGTATAAAAAAATACATAAGACTGGTTTTTGAATCATGTAAGTATCTCTAGTAGTTTCCAAGTTATAAAGCTTGAAGTCTTCCCGCGCCTTGAAAAACAAGCAACAAGTTTCGATCTACTCATTAGTACAAATTACTTTTCCAACTAGTATTACGAATAACATAACATCTTGGTACGAAACACAATTAGATTCCACAAACAATTTTACTGTTTTGCTGTTAAAGCAAAGCAGCAGTTGCCGATAACCTCTCTGGTATATTATAAATCGAACTCAATAAATTTTGTGCCAATTTAAATTTTGAAATGAAACTCCAGCAGATTGGTATTCCACCCACTGTGCGGCATGGCGCTCTATTCTCGGATCGGCGCTCACGCGAATCCGTTGTTGTCCACACATACAACTACACATGTACATATATGTTTGTGCATAGATATTGTTCATTCAACAGAATCAGAGTCGATAGCTAAATACCCTTTTTTGCATTTTATACATGAATTTGTTAATATGAAGACATACTTGTTTTACAAGTGTTAAAACAGTCACATACTCCGAAACTATAAAATTATGAGAAACTAAAGATCTATAAATTTAACTAAACAACGAAGCTTAAAGCCGAGTTCAATTGCCAGCTCACGTGAAATTCTTGCCCTATTTTTATATTTTCACTTTACTCTGCCCGCCTCTACCATAGACCTCTAAACATTAAGCGAACATTGAATAAATGAAAAAAATGTTTAATCATTATATAATTGGCATTTTTTTAAACTTAAAAAAATAAATAGTTTTATTTGTATTCAGCCGTGCTCCGGAAACCGAATCCACATGTTTCATTCGGATTCGTTTTGAAACCGAATGTTTCATGTGCTTTGAAACCGAATGGTTTGTTGCATGTGGAATTAAAACGAATCGCCAAAATTGGATTAAAAAAGCACCCATTTTATATTGAAATAATTTTTTAAATATTCTTTAATATTCTTAGATTCTATATATGCTAACTTTAAGTTGAATATTTATTGACAATGATTTTAAATTATTGCTTTTCTAACTCAACCCAAAAATTAGCATGCACAGCCAAACCGAATTTTTGTTTTTTTGTGTTTGTGTGCGTATCACATGGCCGATAAGTGCGACAGGGTTCCCGCGTTACATAAAGAAAATTTCCCTTTTACCAAAAATAGCTAAGTCGTGTTTAATTTCAGTAAATATTGTTGCTAAAGCAATATTTTTGTGTTGTTTTATTTAATATTCAACATAAGAAGAACTAGCAATATTTTAATGAAAATTATATGTAAACAACATATAGGTACAAATAAAAAGGTGCAAAACTACGGCAGCCAAGTCAGCTGTTTTGTATCAAACAAAAACATTTCGCGCCAACACAACACAATGTAAGAACATAAATATTTAATTTTAAGAATTTAATGCCAAAAAATATATATTAATTGCAGGGGTAAGTAAACACAAAAACGCAGAGCAGGACAATATTTTTATAGAGTTCATGAAACAAAACTAAGATTTTGCCAGGTGCCAGGTGCAAAAACTTACTGACACTTTAAATGCGGCTGGTCCCCCTATTAAAAACGTTGCAGGGTGGAAGAAAGTAAGTACACTTATATTGGTGTAAATTTTTATACGAAATTTGTTGTATTTTAAGGTGTGGCTTGACTGAAAAATGAGCGTCAGAAAGAAAATGTCAAAAAACAATAAGGAAGCGAAAGCCACTGGCGGAGGGCCCTTCGCCAAAGCTGTCCTCCTCCCGATCGAGGAGGAAATTGCTCTATTGTGTGGATTATATGTGATGGTTGACGGGTTTGAAGATGCACCAATTCACGGAGCACCTGCCCGTCAAGCCATTGACGCCTCATGTCCTGAAGAAGTACAGGCAGTGGCAGTAGATGCAGAGGAGCCTCCCCCAAAAAAAAGGAAGCCGTCGAATGAAGATGGGTTATTGGAGAAGTTGTGTTCCGCACAGTTGGAGTCCCTAAACAAACTCTCCTCGAATCTAGCGAAATTTGTGGACCAGCACGCCGAGTTTTTTGGGCAGCACGCCGCCTTTGTTGCCCAACAAACAGAGCACAACAAGGAAATGCTGGCGCTAGAACGTGAGAAAGTTCAAATTCTAAAAAAAAAGACGAATTAGCGTCAAAAATTAAACTTATTTTTAAGTATACCACATGTGTTCATTTAATGAACTGGAGAAAACATCGATGATCGAAGTTTAAAATCTCTATATATGGATGTTGGCCAACAGAGATGTTTCTCCAGCATTTCTGCACTCATCAAATGGGTGTTTAGTAGTGCTGGAAAAACACCTCTGTTGGCCAACATCCATATATACAGATTTTAAACTTTGATCATCGATGTTTTCTCCAGCACTAGTTCATTGTAATAATGAAGTATGAATAAAAGATTTTTTAAAACAATTTAATTTTGATTTATAATTTACTGGGTGAGTTGAAACAAGCCTTGTGCAATCTCTTCTCTTATTGCAGCAGCATTTCGAGTTTCTTTCTGTTGAACATGTCCATATATATATATTATATATGTATATATATAATTGTATTGAGAAGTTTGTCCTTGGAATCAGTTGTGACACGTACAGCGAACATGCCCATATATGGTCATGTTCAGCAGACTATATTGCTATATGGACAAGGAGCAAAAGTCACATTGATATATGAAGGAGTAAGAAGGATGGCAAGCATACACACTGATCTAACGGGACTATTCCAGTGTAGTTTGGCACTAGCTGCTTGGTTTCTATGTTCATACTCAGTCAGTCGTTTTTGTATAGTTGACAAGTGTGCGCGCATTGAAAAGAATATTAAATTGAATATATATAAATTACACCAAGACTTTTATTTAGATATTGTGCTGGAGCAATTGTTTATTATTAAACACAATATATTTATGAATATAAAACAATACTTTCAATACATTTTCATCTGCATCGTCACCAAGCATAATCTCGTCGGAATTCCAGTATTCTTCTGGTAAAGTTGCGTTACTCTTTCTGCAGAGATTGTGTAAAGCGCAACACACATTTATCAACTTGCAAGCGAAAAGTGGCTCATAATTGAGGCATTTCTGCAGGCATCTAAATCTGCTTTTAAGCAACCCAATTGTGCGCTCAATGATATTCCTTGCAGCAGCATGTTTCTTATTGAAGACATGCTGCGGAGTTCCGTTGACAGCACTTCGAAATGGAGTCAAGACGAAATCCTCTAAAGCATACCCCGAGTCGGCCAACACAAAATGTCCGTTGTATTGTCTTGAGAAATATTCGCGGGCTGAACTATTTTGCCAAATGATAATTGCAATTTGTTAACAACATTGTGCAACATTTTCCCAAATGTGCTCCTGCCAATATTAATATGGTGATCCTTTGCTACTGACAGTTGGTAGGAACCAGTGGCCAGATAGCGAAGAGCCGCCGCCAATTGCAACGAGTGGGGCAATCTCGAAACACTTAAATGTGGACTGACCTTGGTTAAAACAAACTTAAACAATTCTTTATTCAATCGAAAAGACTGAATGAATCTGAAAAAGCACGCACCAACATTATTTACACAATAACAATAATAAAATTAAACGTACCGTTTCTCTGAAATTTTTAAAACATCCGTGTAGTTTCTCAAATGCCTATTACGCCTTAATTCCATAATTTTACGCCTTCTTTTAGCTTCAAAACAAGCAATTGAGAAAATAAATGGCATTTTTGCACTTTTTATAAATTTTTAATAAAAGGCAGTCAGCTGGTTACACCACAACATATGTGAATTTATCGATAAAAACGAGGGAAATTTACAAATGTATCGAAAATAAAAAAGGAAATTTCGACAAAACATTCGGATTCCATAGCATGCAAAACCGAATCCGAACAAAATCGTTCGGTTTGGACTCTATGGTAGGGCATGGTAGAATTATACAAGGTATGCTATTCACTGCACTGAAACCTTATTTTTAGTCTGAGTGAAAAAGTGAGAGAGCGAAACCACCCCCATTGCTGTTGTTGTGCGTAGGCAAGCATATTAAAATTTTTTTTTTGTGCTGCTGGTTGCAACTAGAGTGGCTTATTTTTTACCGCTGCACAAAATTACGGTAAATGCTGAAAAACTATGCGCGGAAACAACCTTTCTCGTGAAAAATATCAACGAAACTAAAATAAGGTTTGAGTTGCGAAAATTTTTCGGGAATAGCATACCTTGTTTATTCTACCATGTGGTAGGGTATCACCCAAGTGTCGCTATTGCTTGCATGTGAAGTTTTGCAAGCAAATCAAACAAGCCTTCGATATCTCAGTGCCAGATTCTCGACCGAAGTTTTAGACAACAACAACAACGCAGTGTGTGTGTGTCATTACTTAGCACACAGCCAACTGCAAAAAAAAAATACTGGCGTCTGTGTGTTTTATTATCTACTTACATATGTATGTATATGCATACATATATGAAGTTCGCTGTGCTGCCAGTAAGGGTCATAGCAAAAATAAGTAAACAATAATAGCAATAAAGAAATCGATTTTGCAGCCTTATGTATACTTTTCAGCAAGAAACAAATATACGTTAATACTAATAATATAATATTATTAAAAATTTCAGTTAAAATAATGAAAAAAAAAATACGTGTGGCACTCGGGGACTGCCGCGGTAAAGCTATTGCATAGCATTTTTATGAACTTATGCAATTACATATAATATTTATGCAATATGTTTTTTTCTTTGATATTAATTCAAGTTACACTTTTTGAGCGTGGTGACCGATAAGAAATCATATTTTTTTTCTTTAATTGAATAAATGACAAGTTAATATTGCTTAAAATATTTTTATTATCTTACAATAAGTACATGTATGTAGGTTATTCAGGAATTTTTATAATTGAAACTATAGGTTTATGGTAACTGAAATAAGAGACATAAGTTTGAGACTTCATATCCTCTAAATATCTGGAAAATACCGCGTCAATGGTGGTCCCATATTTTGTTGTGGTTTCCTGTGGATCATTATTCATTTTCAAATTCAATTTTTCCGAAAGAAAAGTTGTCAACCGCTCTGATTTTTTATCATCGAAGTTGATGTTGAAATCGCCAGCCAAGATAAGTGGAAATAATCGAAAAAAGTGTAATTTTTTACCATTTACAAATTTTCGATTTGACTTTTTTAGCGAAAAACATTTTTAAAAAATTATATTAGGCTTTGGGCTGAAAGAGAATTCTTTTACAAACATTTCGAGTCTAAGATCTTTAAAATCGGGTAAGAATTGTAGATGTTATGGAAGGAGTATTATGTGAACAATTTAAAACACGAATAGTCAAGAAGCGCGATGAAATTTGGGTTTGTTGATCTTCAAACCCACATTAAACTAAACAAAAAGCAGTAACAGCACATCGACCACAAATAAGAGCAGCGCCACACCCTTACAACCTTGTCCGTTAAAGCGTTAACATTAAAAGCAACAACAAAAACAACTACAGCCAATACCTATAAAACAGCAAAAATAACAACAACAAGAGCAAGCAAATCAAATAAAATTGTCAGCTAGTACGAAAACTCCCACAGAAAAGCGTGAAACCAAAGCCAACGTCAACGCTAACGTCAACAGCGACGTCGACAGAATTGCCAACATTGTGCGCCGCTCTCTTTAGCTTGCCCACTGCGCTGCAAATATGCGTACAGCGTTACGTGCTCGTGTGCGTGTGTGTGTGTGGGCTGTTAGGTTTTTTTTTCGATAAATTTCTTGATTCGGTCGCCGCGCTCATAGCCCAAGAAGGAAGCTATGCAATAGCTTAAAAATTCGTGTATTTCATTCGATTTCAGTTTTTTTAAGCAGCAAAAAAAATCATACGTCTTCATAAATAAGGCTTCAACAGCTTCATGGCAACGATTTACCCACATAGCAGAAACTCGGCAACCTTGCTTGTTTGCATTGCTTCGCTTACCAAAAACAAAGCGTCATAGAAGACCTTTGGCAACATTGCTTATTTGCTTCTGCTAGATTCATATGTATGTATGTATGGCACTGCATAAGCAGCAGAAGCAACACAAAATTGTGAATAGATTTATAAAAATGCAACTACATTTACTTTATTTATCTACAACAATGTTTCCTATTTACATACTTACGTATTCATACATATGTATTGTAAATTTTTTGCAAAATAATAAAGGCTTATTAAAAAAAAAATGTTTAAAAACATTTTATAAAAATGTTCAAATATAACCATTGGTCCTCCTCCACCACCCCCTTCTAAACTGTACATTAACAATCATTATACATATTTTGCCTGCGTTGCTACTGCTTTGTTTTCATATTTGCGCGCGCACAACAGCACACATTTGCGAATATGAATAAGCAGACAAGATCAAAACAAAAACGGCAGCCAACAGCTGACTGCACACATTTTCTTTCATTCTCTTCGTTTCGCACACGCAGCACAAAAAAAACGCTGAAACCGACATGATTTTCTGCGCCACCGAGTACTTTTTGTGCGAGTGTTCGTCTCTATCAGTTTGATACTCCTTGGAAACATAACGAATTTTGAACAAAACACATTTTTTCGACCGATCGGTCCTATGGGAGCTATATGATATAGTCAACCGATTTTGATAAAATTTGGTACAGTGGGGGTCTCTAAAATATTCCGATTGCCAAATTTGGTAACAAAAGATTTATAAACAAACGAATTATCCATCTAAAACTTTTGGTTTTTTTCGAGGTCGTCTGAAACACCCCTATGGGAGCTATATAATGTAACCCCGATATCAAAGAAATAAAATAAACTTGTCTCCTATGGATTAATAAGGGATCTTATCTGAAAGTTTGGTTGCTCTAGCTCTTATCACCCCTGATATCTAGGCGTTCATACGGACGGACGGACAGACGGACATGGGTATATCGACTTCTCTAGTCACTCTGATCATACTTTAGGTAACTTTGGGGGTCTCCGACGTCTCCTTCTGTATGTTACATACATTTTCGGCTTGCACAAACTAACTATACCCTTTGTACATTACGGTTCAGGGTATAAAAATGTAATACAGTCGAGTCGATGCCCGACAGCGTAATACCCTGTACCTTTTTATTCCTGCTTAGTCCTACTAAGAACTTTCTAATTGGAACATTATTTTTTTTGTTGAAAAACGATATTTATTGCTATAAGTTTCGTGAATTTGTACCGAATTTGAGAAAAATCAAAAGTTATGTCAAAGAAGCTATTTAAAGTAGTATATGTAGCAAGTTTCAAGTTGAAATGTGTAGGGGTGTGATTGTGGGGGGTGGGGAGTCTGCATCGAAAAAATTTGGATGTGGGTTTGTTAATTAGAGCCACATGAATCAGCTTACCGAAAATTTTGATTCTGGATCACTTGTTACCATAATTACGTAGAGCCAAATATTGACGGAGTTTATTGGCAAGGCGAGGAAATTTGTACATATGTCCGACTTTTTTCATTTTTGACACACAGATGCATGTAACCACAACGCATCGCTCTGTTATTAAACGGCGTGGCTAAAAACCGCGAAATTCTACTGCGGGGAACGGGTGAAGATATTGACATGATTCAACAAATTCATCTTTTCAGGAAATATGCGCACCAGCTGGTAAAATTTCGCATCTCTAGCTCTTGTAGTCGCCGAAATCTAGGTGTTCATTAGGGTGGGGTAAATTCCAGATTAGCCAGGACTGCACTATACCAGATTTGTGATTGGGATCATTATTTCCTTCAATGAAAACCAGGTTTCCTTCACCAGCTGCAGACATACAAGCCCTAACAATTACACTGTCCCCTCCATGTGTCATAGTTGGTTTTAAAATTTCTTTTTGGAGCTCAGTGTTGGGCTTTCTCCATGCATATGTCATGCTGTCTGAGTCAAACAGGTTGAATTTGGACTCGTTTGCAAAGATCACACTATTCCAAAAGGCTGCATCATTATTTATATGGTCCTAAGCAAACAAAAGCCGGCTTTGCTGATTGCATTTGTTTATAAACGGTTTCTTCCTGGCTACTCGCCCATTGAACTCATGAGCTCTTAGGACTCTGCGTACCGTCTCTGAGCTGCACTGGATTCCTAAGTCCTTATTGAGGTTAGCAGCAAATTTTGGAGCGGAAATTTTTGGATTGTCCTTGATTTTGCGTATAATAATCCGTTCGTCCGCTTTCGAGAAAATTTTGTTTGGGGCGTTTCGGCTCTTATTATGGACTCTATTCTCATGGACAAAGCGTTTCATTATATACTGAACGGTGGAGTCTGGTTAATTGACCATTTCAGCACTTTTTCGGCGTGAATGTCCATTTTTAAAATGGTTAATTACCAGCTCACGTTGCTCTACTATAGGACGAAGGCCCCCATTACATATGTTTTCAATTTGACTAGACAAATCATACTGTAACGCAAAAGCAATTCTGCACAAAACGCAAGGAAAACGTAACTAAACAGCGTGGCTCAAATAAGCTGTGAGCTTGTTACCTACATATACACAATTCATGTTCTCGCTATTCTTTTAGGGAAGAAAAATATGATTTTTTTTGTACCAATATTGTTTTAGCTACTTACTTTACACATTTGCACTTAAATGGTGTTAATAAACATCTTAGTTTATTAACTACAGGCACGTAACGTTTTAAAAATGGATAGGTTCATTTAAGCTGTGAGCCACTGTATATTGTTTACTGCCCTACAAAAATTAAACGCCATTTTTATTGCACCATGAATTTTGGCTGCCATTATGCTGACTCAGTCTGTCCCGCTTCCCGTAGGTTTACTGGTTGAGAGAGAGAGGGACAGAGAAGCAAATCAGCCTCGCTGCCAAAGCAAACAAGAAACAAAGATGGCCGCTTGGTATAATAATAGAATGGAGAAAAGAGACAACGTTTGCAACCTAAAAGCACAGCTGGGCAAAAAGAGAACGGTATAGAGCAGCGATGGGCAAAACTACTAATGCAATTTTTTTGTGCATGTGTGCGTGAACAAAAAAGAGCCGACGTACAATGGGCCAAAACGGGTTTTTTTTTTGGCATAATTGAGATCTATTTGCTGTTATCACTAAATTCGATAATATCGAATTTTTCAAATTGTCATCTGTGAGTAAATTTCGATTTTTACATTTTATTGTTTTTAAAATTGAAAATGCCGACTCACATTGGTAAGTTGATCCAAACATTGAAAACAGCCTATATATTTCATCTTTCAACTTTGGATATTTTTCATGGTCAACTTTTCTCCAAAGTTCAAGGCCCTCGCCTAGCGGCGCGAATATTAATGGGTATTTGTATAAATTAATTGTGCCTCTTAACTGGTCAAAGTCTGTGAATCTTGTCTCAAAGTTTTCTACCGCAGCGACGCGTAAGAACATAAATGTTGCTTAGCAAGTGCCGAAACCATATAATTCGTCTCTGGTTAAGCAATTTCAATGACGCGTCGCTGCGGTGCGTAGTCACGCAATGCATAGCAAAAACGCAGGTGTTCATTTGTTTCGAGTTTGATTTGATGCATACATATATTTCTAAGAATCAAAAACCAAAAACACGCAGTGTGCGCATTGTTTTGTGTTTTGCTGTGTGGGTCTGCTTTTCATTCCATTGTAAAATTAGCTCACACGTACGAGGCGAGCTTTTATGGTAAAATTGACAAATTGCTTTAAACTTATTTATTCTATTTATTATTTGTATCTTCACTATTGTTGTTTGCGTCAGTTTTCAAATTGTGGTAGTTGTTGCCATTGTGGGATTCACAAAAACAGATCTTAACGCATTTACTCG
This sequence comes from Chymomyza costata, assembly GCA_018150985.1. NCBI lineage: Eukaryota > Metazoa > Arthropoda > Insecta > Diptera > Drosophilidae > Chymomyza > Chymomyza costata. The sequence goes on from JAECWU010000600.1 coordinate 349,295, forward strand.
ATTCTAAGTTCATTGGATAAATTGTCAGTAGAATAGATATGTATGAATGGCTCAACTGCCAAATCGATTAACTCCACTTTTTGAATTTTGCGAAATTTAAATGTCAAAGTACTTGGGGGTCATCCATAAACTACGTGACGCTGATTTTCGTCAAAATAGACCACGCCCCTCCCCCTTGTGACACAGTCACGGAATATTTTTAAAGATTTTCCATATGATAGTGACGCTTCGCCAGACCCCCCACCCCCTGGAGCGTCACGTAGTTTATGAATGATCCCTTGATAGATGCCAAATTTTCATAATAATAATCTCCAAAAATAAAAATTTACACCACTAAAAGACAAAATGACAAATATAAGACAAAAGACACTGAATAATAATTAATTTATTTCCCATTTTTCTCAACTGTTTGTTTTATGGAGTTAATCGAATTGGCTTGTGAACCATTCATATGTCAATCATTCAATGATTAAGAATCTATTTTTGCGTTTTTTGAGTACGCATTGTATTATATTATACTATCAGCCGAAATCCGCATGTTTTATTCGGATTCGTTTTGAAACCGAATGTTTGGTGCTCCCGTTTCCACCAAACCGAATTTTTCATGTGCTTTGAAACCAAATGGCATGTTGCATGTGGAATTAAAACGAATCGCCAAAATAGGATTAAAAAAGCACCCATTTTATATTGAAATAATTTTTTAAATATTCTTTGATATTCTTAGATTCTATTTATGCTAACTTTAAGTTGAATATTTATTGACAATGATTTTAAATAATTCATTTTTGTAACTCAACCCAAAAATAAGCGTGCACAGCCAAACCGAATTTTTGTTTGTTTGTGTTTGTGTGCGTATCACATGGCCGATAAGTGCGACAGGGTTCCCGCGTTACACAAAGAAAATTTCCCTTTTAGCAAACATAGCTAAGTCGTGTTTAATTTCAATAAATATTGTTGCTAAAGCAATATTTTTGTGTTATTTTATTTGATATTCAATCATAAGAAAGAACTTGCAATATTTTAATGAAAATGAAATGTAAACAACATATACAAATATTGAGTCGTTCACTAAGTAATTTCGTTTTTTTTAGTGAAATTTAAACACGATTTTTTTATTGTGTAAAACATTTTATGAAATTATATATTATCAATTTTGATCCAATATCTTTTGCCATCTTTCGGGCAAGAGATTGATTCCATGCTCATAAAATTTTTGATCCTTGCAGGCAAAAAACTGGTCCAAGTGGTTTTTGAAGTCCTGATTTGAGGTGAAGGTTCTCCCATCCAAAAAATTTTGCAGAGACCGGAACAAGTGATAGTCCGAAGGTGGCAGGTCTGGAGAATATGGTGGGTGTGGTAGCACATCCAATTCAAGCTCCAAAAGCTTTTGACGAGTCATCAAACTTGTATGAGGTCTCGCATTATTCTGGTAGAACACTACCTTTTCAATTCTGGCCTCTTCTGTTTGAGTGCATCACTCAATTTGTCCAGCTGATCACAATACACTTCAGAATTAATCGTGGTATTGTCGGGCAAAAGTTTAAGTAAACGATCCCTTTGAAATCCCACCAAACAGACAACATAACTTTTTTTTGGTGACTATCGGCCGTCGAAGTGGTTTGAGCTGGTTCGTCCTTTTTAGACCATGATCTCTTGCGCTTTACATTCTTGTAAGCAACCCACTTTTCGTCGCCAGTAACAATGCGCTTCAAAAATGGATCACTTCTTTGACGTTTGATAAGCAAATCACAGTCGTTAATGCGACGAAGCAAATTTCGTTCAGCAATCTCTCGAGTTGTTATTCGACGATTTGCATCGACCAACGACTTTATTTTATCCACATCGGCTTCAAGAGGCCTCCCAGGACGTGGTGCATCCTCAAGATCGAAATTGCCGGAACGAAATTTTGCAAACCAATTTGGGCATTGGCGTTCGGTCAACACATCTTCTCCGTATACATCACATAATTTTCGCCTTGCATGATCTGCATTTTTACATTTTGATAGTAAAACAGTAAAATATGCCGAAAATGCTGTTTTCGATCTTCCATCTTCGATAGGGCACCAAACAAAAACTATTCCAAAAAAGTTAACAAAATTTTTTACAAAAAAGCCATACTATATAAGCTATTCAAATATATAAACGTAAAGCGGCTAAGCGTGAAGTTGGCTGCGAAAAAATTCAATAAGATCAGCTGTTGTCATCAAACGAAATTACTTAGTGAACGACCCAATAAAAAAGTGCAAAACTGCGGCAGCCATGTCAGCTGTCTTGTATCAAACAAAAATAATTTCGCGCCAACACAACACAATGTAAGAACATAAATATTTAATTTTAAGAATTTAATGCCAAAAAATATATATTAATTGCAGGGGTAAGTAAACACAAAAACGCAGAGCAGGACAATATTTTTATAGAGTTCATGAAACAAAACGAAGATTTTGCCAGGTGCCATACGAAAGGAGACCGATCAGAAGTTGTGAGGAGGCAAATCGCCACCTCACAACGTTAGCTAGTTTTGCCAATAGGGCCATAGGGACACTGCTTGGACTGCTTGGTGAAAGTACTCTCACCAATACCAACAAGGGCTGGAGAGAGTACTCACACTAGCAAAGGATAGCGGCAGCAGTTTTGGCGCGCTTGAGTCGCGCTAGTATTAGTATAAAAAGCCACCAATACTAGGGAAAAGATAGCGGCCGGGATTTTGGCGCGCTTAAATAGGTAGGAGTATTAGTGAATAGGAGAAAGTAGTAGTGCATAGGTGTGAGTGTAGAGTAGGAAATAGGGATAGTTGTGGGTAAGGCGTACTCTGTCTTTCTAGGGAGAATAGGTAGTTAGATAAGCAGAGTACAGTTTAGGAGTTAGTAGTATAGGTTTGGGCGGGAATTCCAGGATTTGGCGGCGATCATGTGCCTATATAAGGCGGATCAACAGCCAAATCTGGGTCAGTCAGTGAAGCGTCAATTAATGGTCAGTCAGTGAAGCGTCAATTAATCGTCAGTCAGTGAAGCGTCAATTAAACGCCGAAATAACTAAGTGAAGTGCAAGGTATCAAGAGAAATATACGAAGTGCAGGTAACCAGTGAAGTGACAGAGCTTGTGACACCACAGGTCTGAGAGAAGCAAATAGCTTAAATTATTGCAGTGGAAAGTAAATAAAATAAAGTCAGTGCCGAAATTTTAAGGCGTATGCGGGAAAAGCTAATGAGATAAAGCCTTGCACAGAAGCAAGAAAGACATTTTAATTAGTAGCGCACCGGGTGCGACCGCGACGGAGTTACTACGCCCATATCCATCCTCTAGGAGACGTTTTGCCACCAGGACAAACCTCTGGGTGAGCGTATCGCCAAGAGGCGTAGTTCTAAAGTACGTTAGACTTAGAAATCCTCTCCATAATAAATAAACGTTTTGCTATCAGGATTTTATATCTGGATAAGCGTCTGGTTAAGAGAGAAGCGTTTGCTATCAGGATTTTTATCTGGATAGCGTACCACCAAGACAGACCCATAGGTCTTGGAGGGAAATTAGTTTTAATATTTAGTACTAAGATCAACATAACATCTCACTATCTATCCCTTGTCTAAATTGTGTTAAATATTTCAAACTTTCGTTTATAATCATTTATTTTGTTTCAAAGAGAGATTTGTAATTCTACAGAGCGTGTCGGCTCAAGTGTGGTGAGAAAATACCGCAAACGGCGGATAATATACCTTTAAAACTTAAAACGAATTGTGTTTTTATTTCAAATATCGAAAGTCTCAGCAAATATAAATTTTGTTGTGACATTTACCCTGGGCATAGCTGAGCTATCCCAGCCGTTGTTCTGGACTAACCAGAGGTCGTTACAACTGGCGCCCGAGCAGAGACTTTCGATATTCAAAATATAAATACTCGCTTTGATTTTTAAACTTATATTTCACAGCCTTCAAAGTAGCTCACAGACACACAAGATGGTGGCACGTACTTGGATTAAATATCTAAGACGTGATGAACTCCTGGCATATGGCCGAGAATTTGGCATCTCAATGGCGGGCACTGTGGAAGAATTGCGCAGCCAATTTTCCCAGTGGGTAAAAATGCAGGAGGGCCAGATGCAATGGGCGTTGCGATTGAGCGAGCTGGCCAGAAAACATGGCCGGCGCGGATCCACGAGCAACTTGGAGGAGAGTGGTTGTAGTGGACTGGCAGTACCGCAGGGTAATGCAGTCCTGACCACGAGTACTCCGGCCCAAGTCGACACAAGGCCAGCACCGTGGGGCACAGGATCCTTTAGAGATAATATTGCCGTCGAAGTCCCTGTGCCTCAGAACGGGTTTGGCGGTTCCACGGGGCTTCGCGACTATCCCAAAGTCGCGAAGCAGGTGCGCGAGTGGAGGTTTTGTTTCGACGGATCCACAAAGCCACTGGAATTCCTGGAACAAGTGGAATGGTCAGCCGAGACATACGGCTTGGACCTGGATCTGATTCCACGAACAATGCCCGAACTCTTGACAGGCATGGCCCTATGGTATGTGGCCAATAACAATCATTGGACCACGTGGGCGGCCTTCGTCGAAGATTTCGAAGGCTACTTCCTACCTAGAGGCTATTTTACGAAGCTGCGGGAGGAAGTTAGCCGAAGGCGACAAAAGCTGGGCGAGCCTTTTAAGGTGTATATGGTTGAAATGCAGACCCTGATGCGTCCTTGTCGCTATACCAAGGAGCAGCAGCTGCAAGTCATATATGACCAAAGCGTGCCTGATCTGCGAGCATATGCTCGGTCCGGCCAATTTCGAACCCTCAACCAACTCATGGTATGCCAAGTGCATACCAACGATCTTGGCAGGCGCCTAATACACAAAGGCGGGATTTGCCAAATCCCAGGTCAAGGGAGGCAAACAGGCCCCAGCAACCGCAACCACAAGGCAGGATCGAGGATCCTAGCAATGTGTGGCTCGGGAATGCCAGAACCGGCAGATATTATTCTGTTGGAAATGCGGGAAGGTTGGCAGGAGCACCCAAAGCTGTTGTCCAGCAGTGGGAAACGCCAGGCAGCTGCATTAGGCAAGGCAAGATTCGAGATGCACAGAGTGCAGTTGGCGGATGGCCGTTATAGCGAACTTGCGCAACGGCTCGATGTGGAAATCGCCTTTGGACACAGTGTCGCCACCGTAGGGCTCAGGGTGATGCCGGGTGTGATAGACGAACTGGTCCTTGGGTGGGATTTCCTCGGGCAAATGGGCGTAAGCATGAGCTGTGCAGGCCATGTACTAAACATCCCCAACAAAACGCACGATAGGCGTTTGGCTAAAGAGCGAATCACAGTCACACGGGCGGGCGGGCCTGGTGTTGATGTGGATGCGTTTCTTAGGATAGAATTAGCTGAGTTTGAGAAAATGGCGGGCGTTTCAAACATTGCGGAACATAGCATTGTAATGAAGGACACCCGGCCGATCAAACAGCGGTATTATCCTAAGAACCCAGCGATGCAGGCTCGCATCAATGAACAAATTGACGAGCTGCTGGCGCTGGGATGCATTGAGCCTTCGCATAGTCCACACAGCGCGCCGATTGTTATGGTGCGTAAGAAAAACGGCCAATGGCGGCTGTGTGTGGACTATAGACAGCTTAACGCGAGGTCAGTGCCTGATGCCTACCCTTTGCCTCGTATAAATCATATCCTGGATCAGCTGCGTGATGCCAAATATATCTGTAGCCTAGATTTAAGGAATGGTTATTGGCAAATTCCAATGGAAGAAAAGAGCAGAGAATATACTGCGTTTACAGTACCTGGGAGAGGACTGTTTCATTGGAAGGTAATGCCTTTTGGCCTACATTCGGCGCCGGCGACGTTTCAGAGGGCGTTAGATTCCGTGATTGGCGCGGATATGCAGCCACATGCGTTTGCATACTTAGACGACATTATTGTCATTGGACGCACGTTGGAGGAGCATATGGCCAATTTATAAGAAGTTTTCCGCCGCCTAAAGGAAGCAAACTTACGTCTTAATACGGAAAAGTGCGCGTTCTTTAAGAAAGAACTAAAATATCTGGGTCATATGGTGACAGACCAGGGTATTTGCACAGATCCGGAGAAAGTAACCGCAATTGCAGAGCTAAAGCCGTCATCTAATATAAAAGAACTACGCCAATATATGGGCGTTGCCTCCTGGTATAGGCGGTTCGTGCCTGGGTTCTCCGCAGTGGCACATCCTTTGAACGCGCTTTTAAAAAAAGGGCGTCAAATGGATGTGGACCGAGGAGCAGGAAAAGGCGTTTTTAGAGATAAAGGCAAAACTTACTGCGGCGCCGGTACTAGCTTGTCCAGATTTTGGGAAAACGTTTGTACTACAAACAGATGCAAGCAATTACGGATTGGGCGCAATTCTGACGCAAAACTCAGAAAATGGTGAAAGAGTAATATCATATGCTAGCCGTACGTTAAATGCGGCTGAGCGGAATTACTCTGCAACAGAGAAAGAATGTCTGGCCATAGTGTGGGCCATCCGTAAATTGCGCCCATATTTGGAGGGATACCATTTTAAAGTTGTGACTGATCACATGGCTTTAAAATGGCTAAATTCCATAGAAAGTCCTTCAGGCCGTGTAGCACGGTGGGCATTAGAACTCCAGCAATATGATTTCGAGATCGCATATAGAAAAGGCCAACTTAATGTGGTGGCGGATGCGCTATCTCGACAGCCATTAAACACGGACAAATGTAGGCGAACGGCGGATATAACTAAGCCAGCAGAACCTACTTGTGCGTGGATTAAACAGATGCGAAGGGACGTACAGGCTGCGCCACAAAAGTTTGCCGATTATTTGATAGAGGCGGGCCAACTGTATCGTCATATTCCGCATAGAGCTGGAAATGAGGACGTGGCTGCATGGAAATTGTGTGTACCTACAGAAAAGAGGCCGCGAGTCATAGCTGAGTGCCATGATGCGCCGGCGGCAGGACACACTGGCGGCCGGAAAACTATAGCCAGAGTAGCGGCACGGTACTATTGGCCTGGAATATATAGAGACATTCGGGCATATGTACAAAAGTGCGAGGTGTGCCATAAATATAAGGCGAGCCAGCTACAGGCGGCGGGTAAAATGCTGACGCAGATTCCAGAGGAACCTTGGGCAACGGTGTGTGCGGATTTCGTTGGGCCTTTGCCCCGGTCGAAGCATGGCAACACAATGCTCCTGGTCTTCTTGGACCGCTTTTCAAAATGGACAGAGCTAGTCCCTTTACGAAAAGCGACGGCGGCGTCACTGCAAAAGGCGTTTCGTGAAAGAATACTTGCTAGGTTTGGAGCACCAAAAGTATTAATCACAGACAACGGAACGCAATTTACCAGCCGGGCGTTTAAACGGTTCTTGGAGGATTTGGGTGTACGGCATCAATTTACAGCGCCTTACACACCTCAAGAAAATCCTACCGAAAGGACTAACAGAACCGTGAAGACAATGGTGGCCCAGTTTGCTAACAAGGAGCAACGTACCTGGGACGAACTCCTGCCAGAGATAATGCTAGCCGTGAATACTAGTGTTTCGGAATCCACTGGATATTCACCTGCCTTTTTAACACAGGGCCGCGAGCCGCGATTGCCAAATGCGTTGTTTGACGAAATAACCATTGGCACGGGCCAACCGCAGCGTGATCCTGGCGAAACAGCTCAAAGATTAAAGGAAGTATTTGAGGTGGTCCGCCGCAGCTTAGAAAGAGCTGCACAGGATCAAGCTCGATACTATAATCTGCGCCGGAGGCCGTGGAAACCAGTCATAGGAGACTTGGTATGGGCCAAGGAGCACCAATTGTCCAATGCGGTGGAAGGTTTTGCAGCCAAACTAGCTCCAAAGTTTGGCGGTCCATTTCGCATTGTAAACTTTATATCACCAGTCATCGTAAAGCTGCAAGGCATGAATGGTGAGCGAGCCAGGACGGCACATATAAGCTCGATAAAACCACATGGCCCAGCTGTTACCAGCCAGCCCAACATATAAGTTTACTTCTAAAAAAAAAGGAAATGATGGGGAAAAGGCGGCAGATCGATCAAAATAAAGTGGAGATCATTTACTGCATAGTGGTAAAGACAGCGACTGGTGAAGACACAGTTTAGGTGGCATAGGATGCAGTGGACAGATATTTCAGGCTGTCCAAAAGCTACTTGTGCGTTAACTTTGTTAACAGCCTAGATGGAGGTGGAAATTGTAAGATACAATGCCTTGACAACTGTGCGATTGATATTTGTTTATAGCCGAAGCCAAATAGGGCAGTCTGTTACAGTTTGAGCCATTACATGACTCAAATTGAAGTGTGTGAAAGTATTATTTAACTTAAAAGTATTATTTAACTAAATAATACTTTCACATACAACAAAACACACATTTACATTTTCATCATAGAAAATAAATGATGTGTTAAGAGACAGACTGCTTGCTGGCGGGAAATATTCAAATAACACCCACACACAAGCAATAGCACTGCTTAACTATCTTAGTTGGTAGTTTATCCGGTAAGCAGTGCTAAACGGCGCTAGTCTATGTGTGAACAGAGGCTCACAAATACATAAACATGTATGCACTTTTACGTTAGTATGTTTGAATATATTGTATGTATATTCAAATAAATACAAAACGGAACATAAGTGCGGGAGGCATACACACATAGATGCGAGTCACTCAAAAACGAGAACTCGTATGTGTAAGGAGAGTGAGTGGATATCTGGAGAGGCACCGTTAGGACATTTGCCTCGGCTCTCCACTCGGCTCAGCAGCAGCAACTTCACACTTTAAATGACATGATCTACGCTAGTAGCGGTCATTTAAAAGTGAACAGGCAATCGTGATGGAAGGCGCAAAATTGAAGCTGAGCATGGAGGAGGCAGAGGAACGTGACCCACGTGGACCGGGCGAAGGCGCGACAGGGCCTATAGCCGAGGAGGCGGAAGGCGGTCGCGGACCTGGAGAGGTGCCTCAGGTTATGGAGACAGACGCAGAGGACGCCATCTCGGTGGTGACTATCAGCTCCAACGACAGCGAAGGCGGCAGGCCGAGCCTGGTGCTGTTGGAGCGCCACCAGAAATGGCTGACGGATCGGTGGCGAACCCGGCACTTCATCATGCTGGAAACATTTAGTTTCCCGAAAGTGTCGGGTTGCGGGGGTGTCCGGCTGGTAGAAATACCAGAACAACCGAGGCCGGCACCCCAACAGGAGGCGGAGGGGGTGCCCAATGTGAGGGACCTCCTCAAAAGGTTTGAGGCGAGGCAGCAACAGCCGCAGCCACAAACAGAGCCACGCCAGCAACAGCAACAGCCACAAACAGAGCCGCGCCAGCAACAGCAACAGCCGCAGCCACAAGCAGAGCCGCGCCAGCAAAAGCAGCAGCCGCGCCAGCAGCAGCAGCAGTGCCGACCAAAGCAGCAGCATCAACAACAGCAGCAGCCGCGCCAACAGCAGCAGCAGCGCCAACAACAGCAGCAACGACTCCCACGACAGTCGGTTCACCGTACCGGAGTCGACGCAGGTTACCAAAACCTGCCCAAGGACTGTCATCCCCCGGATATCTCGGATGCCACAGTATGTGGCCTTTCTCTTATTTCTTTCCTATCATTTTTCTTCTAACTGGGCAAACAACTCCGGCCTGTCTGCCCAGACTTCTTCTTCTATGTGCCGGAGACATTGAAGAGAACCCCGGTCCCCGGGTGAGGGTGTGTCCGGTGTGCTCGCAGGACATCTCCAGGGATGTGGACTCTGTGCCGTGCAACTCCTGCCGACACAGGGCCCACCTCCCCTGCTCTGGCCTGCAGTACACACCTGGAAATAACACCAGCTACACTTGTCCCCAATGCCCTCCCATTGCCCCCAGACCTGTGGCGGGCAGCCCCCCACAAACGCAGCTGCTCCGCCGCCACACCCCCACACCTGCCGCACCTGTGGGAAGCGGTTCACCAGAGCCGCAACCCCCATGCCCTGCGCAACCTGTGGCGGGAGCAGCCACCTTAGATGCTCAGGCCTGCGTAACTCAAACCTTTACCACCCTGGTTACGTAGGCCTGTGCTGCAGAAACCCCGCACTCCCGAGACCAGTCGCGGTGTCTCCTGCACAGGCGGCCCCAGGTTCCCTTCCCCCTCAGGGATCGTTGAACGCACAATGCCGCATGTGCAGGCGACCATTCACCCGCGCGGCCACACCAATTCTGTGCTCCGCGTGTGGTGAATGTAGCCATCTGAGATGCTCGGGATTGCGAAATTCCAGCCTCTACCAGGCGAATTTTGTGGGTCCGTGCTGCCGCAGGTCTATACAATCTTCATCCCCCCGCCTAAACGGCCGTATGCCACAAATATCTCAGTCTCCCCCACCACCCCCCTTAATGCAAGCCCAAACCTCTGCCACCATCTCCTCGGCCTCAATTCTGCAATTAAATTGCAATGGCCTTAGTAGGAAAATAGTCGAGATCACCGACTATATGTCCCGAAAGCATATCTCAATAGCAGCCGTGCAAGAGACAAAGCTTTCAAGCCGAAACCCCTTGACCCATTCGGCAAACTACAACCTCGTTCGTCTGGACCGCGAACGAAATCAAGGTGGCGGGCTTGCCTTTATTCTCCATAAATCCGTCTCCTATAGACACCTGACCATAAACAGTAACGATGCCCATCTCGAGGTCCAAGGCATCACTGTTCAGGTAGGAGACGAGGATCTAGACATTATAAATGTCTACATCCCCCCCGTGGCAGCGTGTCAAGCTGGATATCGTCCCAACATTGACTTTCTGCTGGTCGGAGACCGCCGAATAATCCTCGGCGACTTTAATGCTCATCATGACAGTTGGTTCTCTGAACTCGGAAACGACGCCAGGGGCACTGTCATCGATGAGCAGGTAAGTAACTCCGACTTTAGCACAATGAATGAGGACCACCCCACCAGGATCACGGCGACTTGTCGAAGTTCTCCTGACATCACAATCGCCAGTCCTGACCTTATTACCTCTACCAGCTGGCACGCAGACGTCGCCCTAAACTCGGACCATGTCCCGATCACTGTGAGGGTTGAGGGAAGTGAGGAGTTCATCACATCTGAACGCCGCACTTTCGTCAACTTCCGCAAAGCTGACTGGGACATGTTTGAGCAGATGGCTAGTACGTCCTTCTCCCAACTGCCCCCTCCACGAAATGTTTTCGAAGGCGAAAGAAACATTCGTAAGATCCTCACCAGCGTGGCGAAACGCTGTATCCCCGCTGGAAGGATACCCAACATTAATCCCAATTTTCCGCCTGAGGCCTCCCGGCTGGCAGAAGAAAGGGATGAGCTGCGGAAAACCAATGCCGCAGATCCTCGCATTAGGCTGCTTGGTGACAGCATCACGGAAATGGTCTCAAACCATCGCCGTGAAAAATGGATCCAACAGCTAGGGAATCTGTCGGCTGGTTCAGCTAAGCTGTGGCAGACCATTAAGAGTCTGACCAACCCGCGGAGAAGCGACCAAGTGCAAATCTCATTTGGTGACTCCACCCCAGCCAACTCCTCGCGCTGCGCCGCTTCTTTCTGCAGGCAATTCGTGGAACATCCACCCGTCCCTGATAGCCGTTTCCGCAGCACCATTCGCCATATTCGTGCTCTCCCTAAAGAGACACCGCTCTCATTCTCACCAGAGCAAGTTGCACAAGCCATCAAAGAGGCCAAGAATTCCACGGCCATTGGTCCTGATGGCATTGCTGCAGTAATGCTCAAACGTATCGGAGTAGCCGGCGTTGAGTATTTAACCAAAACTTTTAATGCCTGTCTGGCTGACCTCCAGATCCCTGACATCTGGAAGACAGGTAAAATCGTCCCGGTTCCCAAACCAGGGAAACCAACCAACCAAGGTTCGTCTTACCGCCCCATTACCCTTCTTTCGCAGGTGATCAAAATTCTTGAGGCACTGCTTCTCCCCTCTCTATGCGAGTCTCTGACCCTTGCCGACCACCAGCATGGTTTCCGTGCTGGCCGAAGCACCACCACGGCGCTCTGTGAACTTTCAGCTCACATCGCCGAAAGCCTCAACAGCAAACGTCCGCACAAACGTTCTATCCTGGTCGCCCTTGATCTCTCGAAGGCCTTTGACACCGTCAATCATGGCCAACTCTTACAGGATATTCTTCTATCGTCGCTCTCTCCAAATATTAAACGTTGGCTTGCCATCTACATGGCTGGAAGGCAATCCTTTGTTGAGTTTCGTGGGACCTCATCAAAGTATAGGAAATGTAAACAAGGTATCCCACAAGGAGGAGTCCTCTCTCCGATCCTCTTCAATTACTACCTCTCAAAAATGCCCACCCCACCAGAAGGGATCAAATTAGTTTCGTATGCCGATGACTGCTCCATTGTAGCCTCTCATCGTGATATACACGTAATTGAAGAACGCATTAACAGTTATCTGCCAACTTTAGCAAACTTCTTCGCTGACCGTAACCTCAGCTTCTCAGCCCCAAAATCCTCAGCAACACTGTTCACCACTTGGACTAAAGAGGTCTCACTCGACCTAAATATCACCTCAGACGGCCGTACTATCCCCACTGAGAGATATCCCAAGATTCTTGGTGTCGTTTTCGACAATCTCTTCCAGTTTGCCAAGCACTCGGAAGGCATTGCCAAAAAAGTCCGTGGTAGAAACAAAATTCTTAAAGCCTTAGCCGGTAGTACCTGGGGCAAAGACAAAGAAATAATCACAACCACCTTTAAAGCTATAGGACGCCCACTTCTTGACTATGCAGCGCCGGTCTGGACCCCTTCCATTAGCGACACGCAATGGAGGAATCTCCAGACTGTGCAAAATGCGGCCCTCAGAGTCGCCACTGGTTGCCACGCCATTACGCATGGTGACCACCTTCATCAAGAAGTGGGTATACTCCCTGTGCGCGACAACTGCAAATTGTTGACCAGGCAATTCTTACTCAACATGACCCTCGAACCTCACCCTAACCACAGCGTTCTACTGCGTCCCTTGTCAGAGAGACCCAGACCTGTCCGACTCGACGTCCACAGCGAGCTACCTGCCATTTCAAATGTAGCTCATTCATCCGCTCCCATAAAGGACAGACTTCAAATTATCCACACGGAGTCAGTGGGTAATTATGCAAGAGACAAAGCTTTCAAGCCGAAACCCCTTGACCCATTCGGCAAACTACAACCTCGTTCGTCTGGACCGCGAACGAAATCAAGGTGGCGGGCTTGCCTTCATTCTCCATAAATCCGTCTCCTATAGACACCTGACCATAAACAGTAACGATGCCCATCTCGAGGTCCAAGGCATCACTGTTCAAGTAGGAGACGAGGATCTAGACATTATAAATGTCTACATCCCCCCCGTGGCAGCGTGTCAAGCTGGATATCGTCCCAACATTGACTTTCTGCTGGTCGGAGACCGCCGAATAATCCTCGGCGACTTTAATGCTCATCATGACAGTTGGTTCTCTGAACTCGGAAACGACGTCAGGGGCACTGTCATCGATGAGCAGGTAAGTAACTCCTACTTCAGCACAATGAATGAGGACCACCCCACCAGGATCACGGCGACTTGTCGAAGTTCTCCTGACATCACAATCGCCAGTCCTGACCTTATTACCTCTACCAGCTGGCACGCAGACGTCGCCCTAAACTCGGACCATGTCCCGATCACTGTGAGGGTTGAGGGAAGTGAGGAGTTCATCACATCTGAACGCCGCACTTTCGTCAACTTCCGCAAAGCTGACTGGGACATGTTTGAGCAGATGGCTAGTACGTCCTTCTCCCAACTGCCCCCTCCACGAAATGTTTTCGAAGGCGAAAGAAACTGTAACGACCTCTGGTTAGTCCAGAACAACGGCTGGGATAGCTCAGCTATGCCCAGGGTAAATGTCACAACAAAATTTATATTTGCTGAGACTTTCGATATTTGAAACAAAAACACAATTCGTTTTAAGTTTTAAATGTATATTATCCCCGTTTGCGGTATTTTCTCACCACACTTAATTTGAGCCGACACGCTCGCTAGAATTACAAATCTCTCTTTGAAACCAAATAAATGATTGTTGTGTTTTTCAACATTAATGATATATTTAATAATCTTAATCTTACAAATTACTAAAGGTAAGTCATTTGGCTTATAAGTGCACACACGAAATCATTCTTCTTCTTCTTGGTGTTACCATTCCCTAATATCGATAACGCCTTTTCATGTATCGTGATATCGATGAGGATATACCAATCAGTTATTGTCTATGTAACACCTCCGCTTTTGAGTATTTTAGTTTGTTTTTATGACGGCATGAATCTGTCCACAGGTCTTCGGTTTCTGGGTGATCTTCTTAAAGCCAGTGGTACTTGTTGTTCTGCGTCTGTAGTCGCTGCGCTGGTGTCATCTGTACTGATTTCAGGAACTGGTACTGGTGCTGGTGCAAAAACTTCTGGTGCTAATGGTCGTTGTGGTTGACTGTCGCATTCCTCGTCATTGGTGCAGTTCCGTTGAAGCTGATTGATGTGGGAACGCATGATCTTGCCATTTGCAAGTCGTACGTTATACATTACTGCTCCTCGTTGCTCGATAATTTGACCTGGTGCCCATTTGAAATTGTTTACGCCCTGGGGAACTCTGGCGAAAACTCTATCTTTCGGTTTGAAACATCTTTGTTTTGCACCGTGCTTTTTGTCAAACTGCTGTTTCATTTTCCATCCGGATGTAGACATCTGCAATGCGTTGTTAGTGAGTGGTTTAAGTTGATCCAACGTGATACGCATTTGCCTGCCCAGCATAATCTCTGCTGGAGATTTTTTATCCGAAGTGTTTGGATTTTCCGTAGATCGGTATGATTGTAGAAATGCATACATATTCTCGATGACCGTTCCCTCGCCTTCCATCTTTTTGAGTGCTCTCTTGAAAGAGTCTACAAATCGTTCCGCTTGTCCATTTGACATTGGGTGATAAGGGCTGATAGTCATATGTTTTATGCCATTTTTATGCATAAAGTCTTCAAAATATGCACTTTTAAATTGTGTGCCGTTGTCGGAAACAAGTGTTGTAGGCAAACCAAAACGTGCGAAAACTTCGCTAAGCATTTGAACTGTTTTCTGTGATGAAATAGATTTGGTTTCCATTATCTCTGGCCACTTTGAAAATGCGTCAACAATTATTAAAAAGTAACTGCCCTCTATAGGTCCTGCATAATCGATATGTAGTCGATCCCAAACTTTTTCTGGATTTGGCCATGGTTGTAGTGTTGACTTTATAGGCATTTTCGCTGCTGCTGCGCACTTGTTGCAATTTTTTACGGCTGCTTTGATGTCCGTGTCAATGTTTGGCCAGTAAACATAACTTCTAGCGATGGCTTTAGTTCTCTCAATACCTGGATGTCCATGATGCAGTTGCTTTAGAATTCTCTTGCGAAAAATCTGAGGAATTATGACTCTATCCCCAAACATGATGCATCCCTCCATGTGAGTTAAACTTTCTCTTCTGTGAAACAAAGTTTTGAGTTCACCAGTGTTTACTATGTCTTGAGGCCACCCACTTTTGATGTATCTTAACGCAGTTGCTAGAGTTTTGTCTTTTAGTGTCTCGTGCTGAACCATGTTGAATGTAACTGGAAGAGTCTTCATAGCGTCGTTGATGATAGTGTTGACTTCATGTTCTAGTTTTATTGATGCTACGACAAAATCTTCTGGTATCTTGTCATTTTTGTTGATAAGGCGTGATAAGACGTCTGCATATCCAAAACTCTTCGTATTAATGAAGCTAATTTCAAAATCATATGCCATAAGTTGCAATGCCCATCTTTGTAGCCTGTTTGCTTGGTGAATTGCAATTCCTGTTTTTCGGCCAAAAATAGCTAACAAAGGTTTGTGATCGGTATGCAATTTGAAACGTCTGCCAAATATCATTTTGTGAAACTTGGTAACAGCAAAAATTAACGCAAGTGCTTCTTTTTCTACTTGACTGTAACCTTGCTCAGCTGGAGTCAATGAACGTGCTGCATGGCTGACTGCTTTGATTGTGCCATCAACATATTCATGTAAAATACATGCGCCTAATCCATATCCGGACGCATCTGCTGCAACAATGATGTCTTGTTTTGGGTCATAATGTGCTAAAGTGAGGTCTGATGACAAAACTTGCTTCAACTTTTCAAAGCTTTGCCTGTGCTTGTTTGTCCATGTGAATGCCACACTGTCTTTGAGAAGTTCATCTAGCGGTCCTCTGAGCTGTCGCATGCTGCTGACAAACTTGCCGTAGAAATTGATTGCGCCAAGAAATGATCTTAGCTCAGTTATATTGCTTGGCTCTGGCATTTTAGAAATGGCTAAAACGCGCTCGGGATTGGGTTTGAGCCCTTGTTGATCTATGATGTATCCCAAGTAACTGACAGAAGTTTTGTAGAATTTGCATTTGTCAAATCTAACTTTCAGTCCATACTCCTTAATCCTGGTAAGTACGTTGTGCAGATTTTTATTATGGTCTTCTTCATTTTTGCCTGATACAAAAATGTCGTCTATGTAGGCAGCAGCTCCTGGTAAGCCTGCTAGCATCTGGTCCATAATTTGTTGAAATATGGCTGGAAATGTTTTTACTCCGAAAACCATTCTGTTGTAGCGAAACAGACCAATATGTGTGTTGATTGTAAGTAGGTGCTTTGAAGCGTCGTCTACCTCGATTTGTAAAAAAGCATCAGATAAATCAATGTGACTGAAGTATCTTGCGTTCGCTAATTTAGAAAATATGTCGTCTGGTAATGGTAATGGATATTGATGTGTTTCGAGGCTTTCATTCAGTCCAGTTGAAAAATCTCCACATAGACGTATTCCGGCCGCTGCTTTCTTTGTGACAACAATGGGTGCTGCCCAGTCTGAGTAGTTTACAGGTGAAATGGTGTTGCAATCCTGTAGACGTTTTAACTCATCCTCCACTAGCTTTTGCATAGCGTAAGCAACAGGTCGCTTTGGTCTAAAAATGGGCTGAACGTTTGGTTTGAGCTGCAAAACAGCTTTTGTCTTATTGCAGTGTCCCATTTTGCCATCGAAAATTTCTGAAAAACGTAATTTTATTTGTGCAATGTTTTCTTCAATTGATAATGCATTAACACTCCCCTGAGAATTCTGTATATGATTGCAAACAGAATTTATTGATTTGTCGCCCAAGTTGAAAGCATCCATCCAATCTAAACCCATGACATTTAGATCTTGTATCGAAGTTACTCTGCATAAAAGTGTTTTTTCTGCCTCTCCGTGTTTGACTGTGCACCTGAATTGTGCTAGGAGAGGTAGCTTTCCTGTAGCGCTTCTTGCCGACTGATCCACAGGCTCAGTTGCTCCCTCGATTTTCAGTTTGTTGAATTCCTTTTCTGATATAATTGTTATATCCGACCCTGTGTCGAATTGAAGACGCAGACATGATCCATTTATAAAAACATCTATGTATTTACGCTGACTTTTGACTGTGTTTGTAACGAAAATTGACTTTGATTGAACACTCTGGTGTCCTTGCCTTTTATGATGCTTATGAGAATTTGAGCATTGCTTCCGGTCTGTTTGATTGTTATTACGCTTACAGTATCCTTCTTTGTGTCCAGTTTCTTTGCAATTGCCACATTTATGGGTTTTGTATGGACAAAAACGTGCGTAATGGTAGTCTCCGCAATACCAACATGGAGTTTTAGGTACTTTCCCCTCCTTTTTTGTGTTATACGCCTTGATTCGTACTTTGTTGACAGTTTTCTGCTGATTTTCTATTAACTCATTATCTGTTTTCAGATTGAGCATTCTTTGACACTCTTTTGACAACTTTTCCAAAGTAATATTTTCGTCACTATCTAGTTTGCTGAGAATTCTTGCACGTAACTCAAAATCTGATGGTGATTTTAGTCCCATAACAAAAATTAAGCTCTTGAATTGATCAATTGTTAGCTTTTTCAAATTAAATAGTTCGCATTGTTTGTTAACAATCCCTGCATACGTGATGAAATCCATGCTCGATTCTTTTGTAATTTTCATGCAGTTGTAGCGAATGTTGAATTGTGACGTCTGTATACCGAAAAGTTCTTTTAGCAGTGTCACTGTTTCTTTGAATGTTTTGTCTCGCGGATGTTTTGGAAGAATGTAGTCAACATATTTGCTGTGGACTGCCGTGTTTAACTTTCTTAGCAGTAACCTGGTCTTGGCTGCATCGTCCAATTTATTTGCGTCATGTTCAAATAGATCCTCATAGCGAGCAAACCATGCGTCAAAAGTGAGGTTATGGTCGACATCATAGCAAAATTCTGAAATGCTCGATCCAAGTGCCTCGATGATATATTCTGCATTACCCGCAAACTTAACGTCGTTTTTAGATTCATTTGCAGGGATAATTTTAGCAAGAATATTCTGCATTGCTAAACTATCTTTGTGTTGTTGCTCTTGCATTTGCAACAGCATTTTTGCAAGCGTCTCTTCAATTGTTTGTGCCATATTTTCTTTTTTGTGTGTGTATATATATGCGTTTATATATACATATGAAATATGCCGCTACTTTACGGCGTAATTTGCAAAATTTTCCACTGCCACTTTACAGATTTTTTTTTTTAACAATGTCTTAGTCGCCACTTTACGACTTTCTATCCAAATATCCTCGTCGCCACTTTATGTTGTGTTTTTCAACATTAATGATATATTTAATAATCTTAATCTTACAAATTACTAAAGGTAAGTCATTTGGCTTATAAGTGCACACACGAAATCATTCTTCTTCTTCTTGGTGTTACCATTCCCTAATATCGATAACGCCTTTTCATGTATCGTGATATCGATGAGGATATACCAATCAGTTATTGTCTATGTAACAATGATTATAAACGAAAGTTTGAAATATTTAACACAATTTAGACAAGGGATAGACAGTGCGATGTTATGTTGATCTTAGTACTAAATATTAAAACTAATTTCCCTCCAAGACCTATGGGTCTGTCTTGGTGGTACGCTATCCAGATAAAAATCCTGATAGCAAACGCTTTTCTCTTAACGAGACGCTCATCCAGATATAAAATCCTGATAGCAAAACGTTTATTTATTATGGCGAGGATTTCTAAGTCTAACGTACTTTACAACTACGCCTCTTGGCGATACGCTCACCCAGAGGTTTGTCCTGGTGGCAAAACGTCTCCTAGAAGATGGATACGGACGCAGTAACTCCGTCGCGGTCGCACCCGGTGCGCTACTAATTAAAATGTTCTTCTTGCTTCTGTGCAAGGCTTTATCTCATTAGCTTTTCCCGCATACGCCTTAAAATTTCGGCACTGACTTTATTTTATTTATTTTCACTGCAATGATTTAAGCTATTTGCTTCTCTCAGACCTGTGGTGTCACAAGCTCTGACACTTCACTGGTTTCCTGCACTTCGTATATTTCTCTTGATAACTTGCACTTCACTTAGTTATTTCGGCGTTTAATTGACGCTTCACTGACTGACTGACTGACCGACTGACCGACCCAGATTTGGCTGTTGGTCCACCTTATATAGGCACATGATCGCCGCCAAATCCTGGAATTCCCGCCCAAACCTATAACCTATACTACTAACTCCTAAACTGTACTCTGCTTATCTAACTACCTATTCTCCCTAGAAAGACAGAGTACGCCTTACCCGCAACTATCCCTATTTCCTACTCTACACTCACACCTATGCACTACTACTTTCTCCTATTCACTAATACTCCTACCTATTTAAGCGCGCCAAAGTCCCGGCCGCTATCTTTTCCCTAGTATTGGTGGCTTTTTATACTAATACTAGCGCGACTCAAGCGCGCCAAAACTGCTTCCGCTATCCTTTGCTAGTGTGAGTACTCTCTCCAGCCCTTGTTGGTATTGGTGAGAGTACTTTCACCAAGCAGTCCAAGCAGTGTCCCTATGGCCCTATTGGCAAACCTAGCTAACTTTGTGAGGTGGCGATTGGCCTCCTCACACTCCCCCCTTTCTTCGGGAAACAAAAAAAACGAGGAAAGAAAAAAAAATGTATGGCCTGAAACCATTGTAGTCTAAGCTGTGACTCCACCAAGTGGCATGGCGCCCGCGGCTAGTAACCCCGCCCCTGCGGATCCTCCTCGCGAGCTGAGCGTCACTCGCCATCCTTTGTTCGCCCTTATCTGTGCCATAAGTCGGCCCCAGATCAAGCGGCGCAACAGCCTCCCAAAACGTTCGGCTGCCTCCCCTCATTGGGAGAATAGCCAGATACGTTGCTTACCTTTGCTGCTCCCCGTGCTCCCTCATTCGGAGTCAACGGCCAACGCAGCAAAGGTCATAAAACTATTCTCGCTGCACACTACTCGGGATGCTCCACCAGCCATCCCTAAGTGCAGCTCTGCTCATTTTCATACCCCTAGCGCGTCCCAGTAACCACTCGGCTTCGCCCGCAAACTACTAACTACATCGGCATGCCTATTTTGCGCAATCTAACTTTTCCTTGATTTTTTTTCCTTTTTTTTCTTCCTTTTCCTTCCTTTTATTAACATATTTATAACACTAAACAAAACTCGCCCTACCTATTTTCCCACCAATATCACCCTAATCTTTTTACCCTATTAACAATAACCTTGTGCCCACTGTGCACAATTCAAACCTAAGCTGTTAATGTTGTTAACTATCAACCAGCTTTTGTTGCCCTATCCCTAAGTGTTGGCTAATGCCCTTGCGCAGCGGTTGGCAGCGCCGTGTCAGCTGTGTTAGTAGCTAAAAGAAGAAAAATCACTAAAACGCATGGCTGCACTACCTGGTAAGTATTTTGCAAAATATAAATAAAACCTATTAATCATTGCTTTCGACTTTCCAGGACTGCTGAAATTGGTTGCTATTGAGGCCTGCTACCTCCCTATAACCGCGGCATCCCAAATAACTCTTTCTTCTGCCTTTTGCAGCCTAGTGCAAATTTCCTTATATGGCTCCTCCGCTTCCTCAGGTAAGTACCAAATTCGAATTTTCAATTTTTAATTGTCTAACATTTCCATTCTCCTTCCTAGTGTTGGCAAAATCACCTTACATAGGGCTCTACTACCCGTCTGCGTTTATTTCGATGCTATCCGCCCAATATTGTGGATACTGCAGCCTTGTGCAAAATCGTGCCTTTTCTACCTCGGCATGCAGCTGTTCTCCATCCTCCACCTAAGCTCCGCGCTGGACCCGGCAAGTACATACATACATCCTATGTCTCATTTACTTTATTCTTTTCTTTTTTTTTTCCCTCTCGGACCGGAGTCGCCGCCACCGCCTAGAAGACATCTCTAGCCTCCATTCGGTTCATCATGTGCAAAATTTTTATTTTTTTTTTTCTAAAACTTTTAATATCGTGGAAAATAAAACAAAAAAATAAAACTTTGTGTTGTGCTCTTGTGTGAGTGTTCCTTTGTATGTTAATTGTCATAAAAATAAATAATAAGACAAAAAAATAAAACTTTGTGTTGTGCTCTTGTGTGAGTGTGCCTCTGTATGTTAATGGTCATAAAAACAAAAATAATAAAAATTTGCTGCCGCTGTGTTTTTCTTTCCCCTTTTTTTTCCTAATTAATAACATAAATTTTCCTTCATTTGATTCAGTTTTATTACTCTTCCAAATTCATTTTGTAAACATTAAATAAAATATTACTATTAAACTCCTGGTTTATTTATTTATTTATTATTTTTTTTTTTTTTTTTTTACGTTTCTGGCGTTTGGGCCAGAATGAAAACTCTAATGTCTCCACTCTGGCTCCAACGCACTCTGTATCTTCTCCCGCTACTGCTCACCAGTTGCCCCCCTACCCCTATCGATGGACCTCGAACAAGTCTTTGTCGTACCACCTCCAGGACCGCCGTAGGCCACTTCGCATCGTCGGCCACCAACCGCCAGCGCCTCCTTGGCTCCGCTGCCCTCTGTTGCTGCCCCAACGACTCGCGCAAGCGCGCTAGCCGCTCTTGGTCCACGTTGCGCAGCCGTCGGGCGTAACGTTGTTCGGCGCTCCTACGCCGCTCTTCTCCTTCCTGGCGCACCTGCTGGTCCGTGCGTGCCGGATGTGGCCTCATCCTCCTGGGTGGTTGCTGTTGTTGTTGGCGCCGCTGTTGTGCTTGGCGCTGCTGCTGTTGTTGGCGCTGCTGCTGCGCTTGGCGCTGTTGCTGCTGGCGCGGCTGCTGCTGTTGTTGACGCTGCTGGCGCGGCTGCTGCGCTTGGCGTTGCTGCTGTTGTTGGCGCGGCTGCTGCTGCTGCTGCTGGCGCGGCTGCTGCTTTGGTCGGCGCTGCTGCTGCTGTTGGCGCGGCTCTGCTGGTGGCTGCGGCTGTTGCTGTTGCTGGCGTGGCTCTGTTTGTGGCTGCGGCTGTTGCTGCCTCGCCTCAAACCTTTTGAGGAGGTCCCTCACATTGGGCACCCCCTCCGCCTCCTGTTGGGGTGCCGGCCTCGGTTGTTCTGGTATTTCTACCAGCCGGACACCCCCGCAACCAGACACTTTCGGGAAACTGAACGTTTCCAGCATGATGAAGTGCCGGGTTCGCCACCTATTCGTCATCCATTTCTGGTGGCGCTCCAACAGCACCAGGCTCGGCCTGCCGCCTTCGCTGTCGTTGGAGCTGATGCTCACCACCGAGATGGCGTCCTCCTCGTCCGTCTCCATCACCTGGGGCACCTCTCCAGGCCCGCGACCGCCTTCCGCCTCCTCGGCCCTGTCGCGCCTTCGCCCGGTCCACGTGGGTCACTTTCCTGTGCCTCCTCCATGCTCAGCTTCAATTTTGCGCCTTCCATCACGATTGCCTGTTCACTTTTAAATGACCGCTACTAGCGTAGATCATGTCATTTAAAGTGTGAAGTTGCTGCTGCTGAGCCGAGTGGAGAGCCGAGGCAAATGTCCTAACGGTGCCTCTCCAGATATCCACTCACTCTCCTTACACATACGAGTTCTCGTTTTTGAGTGACTCGCATCTATGTGTGTATGCCTCCCGCACTTATGTTCCGTTTTGTATTTATTTGAATATACATACAATATATTCAAACATACTAACGTAAAAGTGCATACATGTTTATGTATTTGTGAGCCTCTGTTCACACATAGACTAGCGCCGTTTAGCACTGCTTACCGGATAAACTACCAACTAAGATAGTTAAGCAGTGCTATTGCTTGTGTGTGGGTGTTATTTGAATATTTCCCGCCAGCAAGCAGTCTGTCTCTTAACACATCATTTATTTTCTATGATGAAAATGTAAATGTGTGTTTTGTTGTATGTGAAAGTATTATTTAGTTAAATAATACTTTCACACACTTCAGTTTGAGTCATGTAATGGCTCAAACTGTAACAGACTGCCCTATTTGGCTTCGGCTATAAACAAATATCAATCGCACAGTTGTCAAGGCATTGTATCTTACAATTTCCACCTCCATCTAGGCTGTTAACAAAGTTAACGCACAAGTAGCTTTTGGACAGCCTGAAATATCTGTCCACTGCATCCTATGCCACCTAAACTGTGTCTTCACCAGTCGCTGTCTTTACCACTATGCAGTAAATGATCTCCACTTTGTTTTGATCTTTCTGCCGCCTTTTCCCCATCATTTCCTTTTTTTTTTTTAGAAGTAAACTTATGTGTTGGGCTGGCTGGTAACAGCTGGGCCATGTGGTTTTATTGAGCTTATATGTGCCGTCCTGGCTCGCTCACCATTCATGCCTTGCAGCTTTACGATGACTGGTGATATAAAGTTTACAATGCAAAATGGACCACCAAACTTTGGAGCTAGTTTGGCTGCAAAACCTTCCACCGCATTGGACAATTGGTGCTCCTTGGCCCATACCAAGTCTCCTATGACTGGTTTCCACGGCCTCCGGCGCAGATTATAGTATCGAGCTTGATCCTGTGCAGCTCTTTCTAAGCTGCGGCGGACCACCTCAAATACTTCCTTTAATCTTTGAGCCGTTTCGCCAGGATCACGCTGCGGTTGGCCCGTGCCAATGGTTGTTTCGTCAAACAACGCATTTGGCAATCGCGGCTCGCGGCCCTGTGTTAAAAAGGCAGGTGAATATCCAGTGGATTCCGAAACACTAGTATTCACGGCTAGCATTATCTCTGGCAGGAGTTCGTCCCAGGTACGTTGCTCCTTGTTAGCAAACTGGGCCACCATTGTCTTCACGGTTCTGTTAGTCCTTTCGGTAGGATTTTCTTGAGGTGTGTAAGGCGCTGTAAATTGATGCCGTACACCCAAATCCTCCAAGAACCGTTTAAACGCCCGGCTGGTAAATTGCGTTCCGTTGTCTGTGATTAATACTTTTGGTGCTCCAAACCTAGCAAGTATTCTTTCACGAAACGCCTTTTGCAGTGACGCCGCCGTCGCTTTTCGTAAAGGGACTAGCTCTGTCCATTTTGAAAAGCGGTCCACGAAGACCAGGAGCATTGTGTTGCCATGCTTCGATCGGGGCAAAGGCCCAACGAAATCCGCACACACCGTTGCCCAAGGTTCCTCTGGAATCTGCGTCAGCATTTTACCCGCCGCCTGTAGCTGGCTCGCCTTATATTTATGGCACACCTCGCACTTTTGTACATATGCCCGAATGTCTCTATACATTCCAGGCCAATAGTACCGTGCCGCTACTCTGGCTATAGTTTTCCGGCCGCCAGTGTGTCCTGCCGCCGGCGCATCATGGCACTCAGCTATGACTCGCGGCCTCTTTTCTGTAGGTACACACAATTTCCATGCAGCCACGTCCTCTTTTCCAGCTCTATGCGGAATATGACGATACAGTTGGCCCGCCTCTATCAAATAATCGGCAAACTTTTGTGGCGCAGCCTGTACGTCCCTTCGCATCTGTTTAATCCACGCACAAGTAGGTTCTGCTGGCTTAGTTATATCCGCCGTTCGCCTACATTTGTCCGTGTTTAATGGCTGTCGAGATAGCGCATCCGCCACCTCATTAAGTTGGCCTTTTCTATATGCGATCTCGAAATCATATTGCTGGAGTTCTAATGCCCACCGTGCTACACGCCCTGCAGGACTTTCTATGGAATTTAGCCATTTTAAAGCCGTGTGATCAGTCACAACTTTAAAATGGTATCCCTCCAAATATGGGCGCAATTTACGGATGGCCCACACTATGGCCAGACATTCTTTCTCTGTTGCAGAGTAATTCCGCTCAGCCGCATTTAACGTACGGCTAGCATATGATATTACTCTTTCACCATTTTCTGAGTTTTGCGTCAGAATTGCGCCCAATCCGTAATTGCTTGCATCTGTTTGTAGTACAAACGTTTTCCCAAAATCTGGACAAGCTAGTACCGGCGCCGCAGTAAGTTTTGCCTTTATCTCTAAAAACGCCTTTTCCTGCTCCTCGGTCCACATCCATTTGACGCCCTTTTTTTAAAAGCGCGTTCAAAGGATGTGCCACTGCGGAGAACCCAGGCACGAACCGCCTATACCAGGAGGCAACGCCCATATATTGGCGTAGTTCTTTTATATTAGATGACGGCTTTAGCTCTGCAATTGCGGTTACTTTCTCCGGATCTGTGCAAATACCCTGGTCTGTCACCATATGACCCAGATATTTTAGTTCTTTCTTAAAGAACGCGCACTTTTCCGTGTTAAGATGTAAGTTTGCCGCCTTTAGGCGGCAGAAAACTTCTTTTAAATTGGCCATATGCTCCTCCAGCGTGCGTCCAATGACAATAATGTCGTCTAAGTACGCAAACGCATGTGGCTGCATATCCGCGCCAATCACGGAATCTAACGCCCTCTGAAACATCGCCGGGGCCGAATGTAGGCCAAAAGGCATTACCTTCCAATGAAACAGTCCTCTCCCAGGTACTGTAAACGCAGTATATTCTCTGCTCTTTTCTTCCATTGGAATTTGCCAATAACCATTCCTTAAATCTAGGCTACAGATATATTTGGCATCACGCAGCTGATCCAGGATATGATTTATACGAGGCAAAGGGTAGGCATCAGGCACTGACCTCGCGTTTAGCTGTCTATAGTCCACACACAGCCGCCATTGGCCGTTTTTCTTACGCACCATAACAATCGGCGCGCTGTGTGGACTATGCGAAGGCTCAATGCATCCCAGCGCCAGCAGCTCGTCAATTTGTTCATTGATGCGAGCCTGCATCGCTGGGTTCTTAGGATAATACCGCTGTTTGATCGGCCGGGTGTCCTTCATAACAATGCTATGTTCCGCAATGTTTGAAACGCCCGCCATTTTCTCAAACTCAGCTAATTCTATCCTAAGAAACGCATCCACATCAACACCAGGCCCGCCCGCCCGTGTGACTGTGATTCGCTCTTCAGCCAAACGCCTATCGTGCGTTTTGTTGGGGATGTTTAGTACATGGCCTGCACAGCTCATGCTTACGCCCATTTGCCCGAGGAAATCCCACCCAAGGACCAGTTCGTCTATCACACCCGGCATCACCCTGAGCCCTACGGTGGCGACACTGTGTCCAAAGGCGATTTCCACATCGAGCCGTTGCGCAAGTTCGCTATAAAGGCCATCCGCCAACTGCACTCTGTGCATCTCGAATCTTGCCTTGCCTAATGCACTGGCCAGTTTTTCACAAATAAAACTGCCAGTTGCACCGGTGTCAATTGTGGCTTTTTAAAATTTGCCCGCTATTGACACCTCCGCATCTATACGGCCGCCTGCATCTACCAATTTGCCTATCAACGCCGCGGTGGGATTTGTTGGCGCGGCCCTCGCTCGTTTTCCTGCAGCGAGAGCCGCCTGGCGTTTCCCGCTGCTGGACAACAGCTTTGGGTGCTCCTGCCAACCTTCCCGCATTTCCAACAGAACAATATCTGCCGGTTCTGGCATTCCCGAGCCCAATGACCCGGATGTCCACACCTGCGGCACACATTGCTAGGATCCTCGATCCTGCCTTGTGGTTGCGGTTGCTGGGGCCTGTTTGCCTCCCTTGACCTGGGATTTGGCAAATCCCGCCTTTGTGTATTAGGCGCCTGCCAAGATCGTTGGTATGCACTTGGCATATCTCGATTTGGCGGCATTTCGTCCTGCGCTACATACATGGCCCTTGGCCGTGCATGCTGTGCGTCCGCCTTCAATCTCTGCCTGTCCTTTTCCAAATCTTCGAACTCCTCTGCCAACTCCATGAGTTGGTTGAGGGTTCGAAATTGGCCGAACCGAGCATATGCTCGCAGATCAGGCACGCTTTGGTCATATATGATTTGCAGCTGATGCTCCTTGGTATAGCGACAAGGACGCATCAGTGTCTGCATTTCGACCATATAAAAAAAAGCTCGCCCAGCTTTTGTCGCCTTCGGCTAACTTCCTCCCGCAGCTTCGTAAAATAGCCTCTAGGTAGGAAATAGCCTTCGAAATCTTCGACGAAGGCCGCCCACGTGGTCCAATGATTGTTATTGGCCACATACCATAGGGCCATGCCTGTCAAGAGTTCGGGCATTGTTCGTGGAATCAGATCCAGGTCCAAGCCGTATGTCTCGGCTGACCATTCCACTTGTTCCAGGAATTCCAGTGGCTTTGTGGATCCGTCGAAACGAAACTTCCACTCGCGCACCTGCTTCGCGACTTTGGGATAGTCGCGAAGCCCCGTGGAACCGCCAAACCCGTTCTGAGGCACAGGGATTTCGACGGCAATATTATCTCGAAAGGATCCTGTGCCCCACGGTGCTGGCCTTGTGTCGACTTGGGCCGGAGTACTCGTGGTCAGGACTGCATTACCCTGCGGTACTGCCAGTCCACTACAACCACTCTCCTCCAAGTTGCTCGTGGATCCGCGCCGGCCATGTTTTCTGGCCAGCTCGCTCAGTCGCAACGCCCATTGCATCTGGCCCTCCTGCATTTTTACCCACTGGGAAAATTGGCTGCGCAATTCTTCCACAGTGCCCGCCATTGAGATTCCAAACTCTCGGCCATATGCCAGGAGTTCATCACGTCTTAGATATTTAATCCAAGTACGTGCCACCATTTTGTGTGTCTGTGAGCTACTTTGAAGGCTGTGAAATATAAGTTTAAAAATCAAAGCGAGTATTTATAATTTAAATATCGAAAGTCCCTGCTCGGGCGCCAGTTGTAACGACCTCTGGTTAGTCCAGAACAACGGCTGGGATAGCTCAGCTATGCCCAGGGTAAATGTCACAACAAAATTTATATTTGCTGAGACTTTCGATATTTGAAACAAAAACACAATTCGTTTTAAGTTTTAAATGTATATTATCCGCCGTTTGCGGTATTTTCTCACCACACTTAATTTGAGCCGACACGCTCGCTAGAATTACAAATCTCTCTTTGAAACCAAATAAATGATTATAAACGAAAGTTTGAAATATTTAACACAATTTAGACAAGGGATAGACAGTGCGATGTTATGTTGATCTTAGTACTAAATATTAAAACTAATTTCCCTCCAAGACCTATGGGTCTGTCTTGGTGGTACGCTATCCAGATAAAAATCCTGATAGCAAACGCTTTTCTCTTAACGAGACGCTCATCCAGATATAAAATCCTGATAGCAAAACGTTTATTTATTATGGCGAGGATTTCTAAGTCTAACGTACTTTAGAACTACGCTTCTTGGCGATACGCTCACCCAGAGGTTTGTCCTGGTGGCAAAACGTCTCCTAGAAGATGGATATGGACGTAGTAACTCCGTCGCGGTCGCACCCGGTGCGCTACTAATTAAAATGTCTTTCTTGCTTCTGTGCAAGGCTTTATCTCATTAGCTTTTCCCGCATACGCCTTAAAATTTCGGCACTGACTTTATTTTATTTACTTTCCACTGCAATAATTTAAGCTATTTGCTTCTCTCAGACCTGTGGTGTCACAAGCTCTGTCACTTCACTGGTTACCTGCACTTCGTATATTTCTCTTGATACCTTGCACTTCACTTAGTTATTTCGGCGTTTAATTGACGCTTCACTGACTGACGATTAATTGACGCTTCACTGACTGACCATTAATTGACGCTTCACTGACTGACCCAGATTTGGCTGTTGATCCGCCTTATATAGGCACATGATCGCCGCCAAATCCTGGAATTCCCGCCCAAACCTATACTACTAACTCCTAAACTGTACTCTGCTTATCTAACTACCTATTCTCCCTAGAAAGACAGAGTACGCCTTACCCACAACTATCCCTATTTCCTACTCTACACTCACACCTATGCACTACTACTTTCTCCTATTCACTAATACTCCTACCTATTTAAGCGCGCCAAAATCCCGGCCGCTATCTTTTCCCTAGTATTGGTGGCTTTTTATACTAATACTAGCGCGACTCAAGCGCGCCAAAGCTGCTTCCGCTATCCTTTGCTAGTGTGAGTACTCTCTCCAGCCCTTGTTGGTATTGGTGAGAGTACTTTCACCAAGCAGTCCAAGCAGTGTCCCTATGGCCCTATAAGCAAACCTAGCTAACGTTGTGAGGTGGCGATTTGCCTCCTCACAAAACATTCGTAAGATCCTCACCAGCGTGGCGAAACGCTGTATCCCCGCTGGAAGGATACCCAACATTAATCCCAATTTTCCGCCTGAGGCCTCCCGGCTGGCAGAAGAAAGGGATGAGCTGCGGAAAACCAATGCCGCAGATCCTCGCATTAGACTGCTTGGTGACAGCATCACGGAAATGGTCTCAAACCATCGCCGTGAAAAATGGATCCAACAGCTAGGGAATCTGTCGGCTGGTTCAGCTAAGCTGTGGCAGACCATTAAGAGTCTGACCAACCCGCGGAGAGGCGACCAAGTGCAAAACTCATTTGGTGACTCCACCCCAGCCAACTCCTCGCGCTGCGCCGCTTCTTTCTGCAGGCAATTCGTGGAACATCCACCCGTCCCTGATAGCCGTTTCCGCAGCACCATTCGCCATATTCGTGCTCTCCCTAAAGAGACACCGCTCTCATTCTCACCAGAGCAAGTTGCACAAGCCATCAAAGAGGCCAAGAATTCCACGGCCATTGGTCCTGATGGCATTGCTGCAGTAATGCTCAAACGTATCGGAGTAGCCGGCGTTGAGTATTTAACCAAAACTTTTAATGCCTGTCTGGCTGACCTCCAGATCCCTGACATCTGGAAGACAGGTAAAATCGTCCCGGTTCCCAAACCAGGGAAACCAACCAACCAAGGTTCGTCTTACCGCCCCATTACCCTTCTTTCGCCAGTGATCAAAATTCTTGAGGCACTGCTTCTCCCCTCTCTATGCGAGTCTCTGACCCTTGCCGACCACCAGCATGGTTTCCGTGCTGGCCGAAGCACCACCACGGCGCTCTGTGAACTTTCAGCTCACATCGCCGAAAGCCTCAACAGCAAACGTCCGCACAAACGTTCTATCCTGGTCGCCCTTGATCTCTCGAAGGCCTTTGACACCGTCAATCATGGCCAACTCTTACAGGATATTCTTCTATCGTCGCTCTCTCCAAATATTAAACGTTGGCTTGCCATCTACATGGCTGGAAGGCAATCCTTTGTTGAGTTTCGTGGGACCTCATCAAAGTATAGGAAATGTAAACAAGGTATCCCACAAGGAGGAGTCCTCTCTCCGATCCTCTTCAATTACTACCTCTCAAAAATGCCCACCCCACCAGAAGGGATCAAATTAGTTTCGTATGCCGATGACTGCTCCATTGTAGCCTCTCATCGTGATATACACGTAATTGAAGAACGCATTAACAGTTATCTGCCAACTTTAGCAAACTTCTTCGCTGACCGTAACCTCAGCCTCTCAGCCCCAAAATCCTCAGCAACACTGTTCACCACTTGGACTAAAGAGGTCTCACTCGACCTAAATATCACCTCAGACGGCCGTACTATCCCCACTGAGAGATATCCCAAGATTCTTGGTGTCGTTTTCGACAATCTCTTCCAGTTTGCCAAGCACTCGGAAGGCATTGCCAAAAAAGTCCGTGGTAGAAACAAAATTCTTAAAGCCTTAGCCGGTAGTACCTGGGGCAAAGACAAAGAAATAATCACAACCACCTTTAAAGGTATAGGACGCCCACTTCTTGACTATGCAGCGCCGGTCTGGACCCCTTCCATTAGCGACACGCAATGGAGGAATCTCCAGACTGTGCAAAATGCGGCCCTCAGAGTCGCCACTGGTTGCCACGCCATTACGCATGGTGACCACCTTCATCAAGAAGTGGGTATACTCCCTGTGCGCGACCACTGCAAATTGTTGACCAGGCAATTCTTACTCAACATGACCCTCGAACCTCACCCTAACCACAGCGTTCTACTGCGTCCCTTGTCAGAGAGACCCAGACCTGTCCGACTCGACGTCCGCAGCGAGCTACCTGCCATTTCAAATGTAGCTCATTCATCCGCTCCCATAAAGGACAGACTTCAAATTATCCACACGGAGTCAGTGGGTAATTATATTTCCAATTCAAGACCGAACCCAGTCTTAGGCACAAGGCCTCCCCTAATAGATCCGTCCGAACTCTCTCTCTCAAGGCAGCAAAGAACTGCCTTAGCCCAACTCCGCTCAGGTTACTCAAAGCTTCTAAATAGCTACCTGGCGCGAGTTAACCCTGATGTAGTTGATGTTTGCCCCAGCTGTAACTGCAGCCCACACAATACCCTACACCTTTTCAGATGTCCTGTGAACCCGACTGGACTCACGCCCTCATCCCTATAGACAAATCCGGTGGAGGCAGCCAGCTTTCTCCACCTGGATAGGGTTCATCTTTAATGTTCTTTCTCCATTTCTAACTTTCTATACATCTTTTATTTTCATAAAACTGACAATCCACATACGTGGTGCACCGAGATAGACGTTACAACAACAACAACAACAGCAGCAACCACCCAGGAGAATGAGGCCACATCCGGCACGCACGGATCAGCAGGTGCGCCAGGAAGGAGAAGAGCGGCGTAGGAGCGCCGAGCAACGTTACGCCCGACGGCTGCGCAACGTAGCCCAAGAGCGGCTAGCGCGCTTGCAGCAGCAGAGGGCAGCGGAACCAAGGAGGCGCTGGCGGTTGGTGGCCGACGAGGCGAGGTGGCCTACGGTGGTCCTGGAGGTGGTACGACAGAGACTCCTACGAGGTCCACCGATAGGGGTAGGTGGGCAACTGGTGAGCAGTAGCGGGAAAAGATACAGGGTGCGTTGGAGCCAGAGTGGAGACATCAGAGTTTTCATTCTGGCCCAAACGCCAGAAATGTAGGAAAAAAAATAAATAAATAAATAAACCAGGAGTTTAATAATAATATTTTATTTAATGTTTATAAAATGAAATTTGGAAGAGGAATAAAACTGAATCGAATGAAGGAAAATTGATGTTATTAATTAGAGAAAAAAAGGGGAAAGAAAAACACAGCGGCAGCAAATTTTTATTATTTATTTTTTATGACAATTAACATACAGAGGCACACTCACACAAGAGCACAACACTAAGTTTTATTTTTTGTTTTATTTTTCTTTCTTATATATGAAAATTCACGATATTAAAAGTTTTAGGAAAAAAAATAAAAATTTTGCACATGATGAATCGAAAGGAGGCTAGAGATGTCTTCTAGGCGGTGGCGGCGACCCCGGTCCGAGAAAGGAGAAGGAAAAAAAAGAATAAAGTAAATGAGACAAAGTATGTACGTAGGTACTTACCGGGTCCAGCGCGGGGCTTAGGCGGAGTGTGGAGAACAGCTGCATGCCGAGGCAGAAAAGGCATGATTTTGCGCAAGGGCATTAGCCAACACTAGGGGATAGGGCAACAAAAGCTGGCTGATAGTTAACAACATTAACAGCTTAGGTTTGAACTGTGCACAGTGGGCACAAGGTTATTGTTAATAGGGTAAAAAGATTAGGGTGATATTGGTGGGAAAATAGGTAGGGCGAGTTTTGTTTGGTGTTATAAATATGTTAATAAAAGGTAGGAAAAGGAAGGAAAAACGAAAAAAAAAAATCAAGGAAAAGTTAGATTGGGTAAAATAGGCATGCCGATGTAGTTAGTTAGCGGCGGGCGAAGCCGAGTGGTTACTGGGACGCGCTAGGGGTACGAGAATGAGCAGAGCTGCACTTAGGGATGGCTGGTGGAGCATCCCGAGTAGTGTGCAGCGAGAATAGTTTTATGACCTTTGCTGCGTTGGCCGTTGACTCCGAATGAGGGAGCTCGGGGACCAGCAAAGGTAAGCAACGTATCTAGCTATTCTTCCAATGAGGGGAGGCAGCAGAACGTTTTGGGAGGCTGTTGCGCCGCTTGATCTGAGGCCGACTTATGGCACAGGTAAGGGCGAACAAAGGATGGCGAGTGACGCTCAGCTCGCGAGGAGGATCCGCAGGGGCGGTGCAACTAGCCGCGGGCGCCATGCCACTTGGTGGAGTCACAGCTTAGACTACAATGGTTTCAGGCCATACATTATTTTTTTCCTCGTTTTTTTTGTTTCCCGAAGAAAGGGGGAGTGTGAGGAGGCAAATCGCCACCTCACAACGTTAGCTAGTTTTGCCATAGGGACACTGCTTGGACTGCTTGGTGAAAGTACTCTCACCAATACCAACAAGGGCTGGAGAGAGTACTCACACTAGCAAAGGATAGCGGCAGCAGTTTTGGCGCGCTTGAGTCGCGCTAGTATTAGTATAAAAAGCCACCAATACTAGGGAAAAGATAGCGGCCGGGATTTTGGCGCGCTTAAATAGGTAGGAGTATTAGTGAATAGGAGAAAGTAGTAGTGCATAGGTGTGAGTGTAGAGTAGGAAATAGGGATAGTTGTGGGTAAGGCGTACTCTGTCTTTCTAGGGAGAATAGGTAGTTAGATAAGCAGAGTACAGTTTAGGAGTTAGTAGTATAGGTTTGGGCGGGAATTCCAGGATTTGGCGGCGATCATGTGCCTATATAAGGCGGATCAACAGCCAAATCTGGGTCAGTCAGTGAAGCGTCAATTAATGGTCAGTCAGTGAAGCGTCAATTAATCGTCAGTCAGTGAAGCGTCAATTAAACGACGAAATAACTAAGTGAAGTGCAAGGTATCAAGAGAAATATACGAAGTGCAGGAAACCAGTGAAGTGACAGAGCTTGTGACACCACAGGTCTGAGAGAAGCAAATAGCTTAAATTATTGCAGTGGAAAGTAAATAAAATAAAGTCAGTGCCGAAATTTTGAGGCGTATGCGGGAAAAGCTAATGAGATAAAGCCTTGCACAGAAGCAAGAAAGACATTTTAATTAGTAGCGCACCGGGTGCGACCGCGACGGAGTTACTACGTCCGTATCCATCCTCTAGGAGACGTTTTGCCACCAGGACAAACCTCTGGGTGAGCGTATCGCCAAGAGGCGTAGTTCTAAAGTACGTTAGACTTAGAAATCCTCTCCATTATAAATAAACGTTTTGCTATCAGGATTTTATGTCTGGATAAGCGTCTCGTTAAGAGAGAAGCGTTTGCTATCAGGATTTTTATCTGGATAGCGTACCACCAAGACAGACCCATAGGTCTTGGAGGGAAATTAGTTTTAATATTTAGTACTAAGATCAACATAACATCTCACTATCTATCCCTTGTCTAAATTGTGTTAAATATTTCAAACTGTCGTTTATAATCATTTATTTTGTTTCAAAGAGAGATTTGTAATTCTAGCGAGCGTGTCGGCTCAAATTAAGTGTGGTGAGAAAATACTTACTGACACATTGAATGCGGCTGGTCCCCCTATTAAAAGCGTAGCTGGGTGGAAGAAAGTAAGTACACTTATATTGGTGTAAATTTTTATACTAAATTTGTTGTTTTTTAAGGTGTGGCTTGACTGGACAATGAGCAGAAGAAAAAAAATTTCTAAAAACAATAAGGAGTCGAGAGCCACTGGCGGAGGGCCCTTCGCCCATGCTGTCGTCCTCTCGATTGAGGAAGAAATTGCTATATGCTGTGTACTGTATGTGATGGTTGACGGGCTTAAAGATGGACCAATCAAGAAGCACAGGCAGTGGCAGTTGATGCAGGGGAACCTCCCGCAAAATAAAAGGAAGCCGTCCTACGAAGATGGAGCATTGGAAAAGTTGTGTTCCGCTCAGCTGGACTCCTTAAAAACACTCACCTCGAACATCGCCAAGTTTGTTGACCAGCACGCCACCTTTGTTGCCCAACAAACAGAGCACAATGCAGAAATGCTGGCGCTACAACGTGAAAAGGTCGAAATTTTAAAAAGAAAGACCAACTAACGCAAAATATGAAATTTATTATACCCTGTACCTATAGGTACAAAGGGTATACTAGATTTGTGCAATGTATGTAACGGCAAGAAGGAGGCGTGGCAGACCCCAAGTCCTTTATACCAAAATGCTTATCATAACCTCGGGTAGCGATTGAGCCATGTCCGTCTGTCCGTCTGGCCGTCTGTATGAACACCTAGATCTCCGAGACTATAAGAGCTAGAGATACGAAACTTTACCAGCTGATGCGCATATTTCCTGAGAAGATCAAGTTTGTTGAATCATGTCCATTTCTTTCCCCGTTTCCCCGTAGCAGAGTTTCGCTGTTTTTGACTACACCGTTTAATATTTTTATATTAATAAATAATAAAAATAAATTTAACAGAGCGATGCATTGTGGTTGCATGCATCTGTGTGTCAAAAATAAACAAAATCGGACAAATACAACAATAGTTATAGCCTAAAATGTACAAATTTCACTACCCCTTCCCTATAAATTGCGTCAATATTTGACTCTACGTAATTATAGTAACAAATGGACTAGAATCACAATTTTTGGTAAGCTGATTCATGTGGCTTTAATGAACCAATCTACATCAAAATTTTATCAATGCAGGCCCCCCACCCGCGGCAATCGATTTATCGTGTTTTCTCCCACACCCCTCAACACATCCCCATAAAACTTTCCTCATATACTTTAAATAACTTCTTTGACGTAAATTTCGATTTTCATCAAAATCGGTTAAAATTTGCGGAACTTATAGGTATAAATATCGTTTTGCACCAACAAATAAAATATTCCAATTGGAAAGTTCATAGAAAGAATATGCAGGAATAAAACTTTTTTCGAGAAAAAAAGGTACAGGGTATTACACTGTGGGGCACCGCCTCGACTGTATTACATTTTTTTTAATATATAATAATAATATATAATATAATATAACCATATGTGTTGATTATAATAAGGAAATATGAACTAAAGATATTTTGTTATTATTTATAATTTGCTTTGTTTGCCAATAAAATGAGGATATTGCTTAAAGCTAGCTTTACGTATTAAATAAGAGTTTAGATAAGTATTCAATCTTTACAACCTCTAAAGCATACCCCGAGTCTGCCAACACAAAATGCACATTAAATTTTCTTGAGAAAAATTCGCGGGCTGCACTATTTTGCCAAATGAGTGAATCGTGGCAGGATCCAGGGTGTGTGGCATCAACAGCAATTATTTCCATTTTGTAATTGCATACCTTTAAATGAAAATATATATAATCACTGTAAACAAATAACATATACTTTAAATACGTACCAGCATTACATTCAGACTAAAATAGCCTTTCTTATTATAAAAGCAAGACTCATTATTTGCTTTTTTAATAGCGATTTGGGTTCCATCGACGCATGCGATAACGCTTGACAGTTGAAAGGCGTTGTAAAAATATTGTCGTCCCTCTGCGAATTCCTCGGGAGTCATTACCATTGTGATGGCATCCTTGTAAATTGATAATTCCAATTTGTTTACAACATTGTGCAACATTTTTCCAAATGTGCTCCTGCCAATATTTTTATGGTGATCCTTTGCTACTGGCAGTTGGTAGGAACCAGTGGCCATATAGCGAAGAACCGCCGCCAATTGCAACGAGTGGGGCAACCTCGAAACACTTAAGTGTGGACTGACCTTGCTTAAAAACAAACTTAAAAAATTCTTTATTCAATCGAAAAGACTGAATGAATCTGAAAAAGCACGCACCAACATTATTTACACAATAACAAGCGCGTAGGCAAAACAGGTGTACAAATTTTACTAAAGAGCAGAACATGGCTCTAATAAAGAAAGTGGTGGACCACCCAATTATTTGGGACCTCACAAATAAATATAATTTTCACGGGAGCTCCAATAAAATGGCTTGGGATGAAATTGCCAAAACTTTAAACAGAGATAGTGAGTAAATATAATATAAATTTAGACATTACATTTTAAAAGAGTTTCTTGTTTGTTTAGCCAACGAGTGCAAGGTGGCATGGTTTTCCCTACGTGACAGCCACCGGTACTTCATGAAATCGCCGGTGGCCAAACGGGCCAAAAGAGCAGCAGCAGGAAGGCGGCAGCGCCGTTAGCCAGCCATTAATTGGTGGGCAATGGGAGTTTGCGGGACATATGGCATTTATGCCTAGCATGTCGTCTCAAAGAACGTAAGTAGTTGTGAACGAATAATTTTTACTGGACAACAACGTAGATGTGTTACTTTCATTGCAGAACTATGGAGAGCTCGTTTATTCCAATCGAGCCGTGCACCAGTAGACAGGCATCACGAGCTGCTTCTTGTCCAACGGACTTAGAAAGCGAGCAGCCTGCAGCTAGGTTGGCTTCCAGCAGCCTGATTTTCCAACCAGGCCAATATTTTTACGTGAGTACCAAAATTAATGTATACATGCATGCATCTAAGTAATTACTTTTATTTATTTTTTAAAAAATGTTGCTTACAGAAGCGAAAGAGTACGCCTAGAGAGACCGGTATGCACAAGGGTTCAGATGTGGGAAAGCTTTTGTCCGGCTTCCTTGATTCGCAAAAGGAGTTTATGGCTAAAATAAACACGCAGATGAGTGAACCTCCTCCCCCGCCACCACAACCGATGGGGACCCACCTACTTTTTTGGAACTCGCTAATAAAGGAAATGCCGCCAAAAGTGGCCGAAAATGTAATAGCACAGGTTACGAACTATTTATTAGAAACAAAGAAAAATAGTTCGGTTTAGTTTAGTTTAATTATTTTTGATATAAGTAGTTATAATGTTGTAGAAAAAAGACTGAAATGAAGAAATGAATGAAAATGAAGTTAAAGGCAGTAAATAAAAAATTGTTTGGAAATAAATAAATAAATCTTTGTTTAATTTAGTGCTCGCCGACTCCGGCGGACGTGTACTACCACGGTACTGACCCAGCTGGCGAGTTTACATAATTTTTTAAACTATTTCGTATGAAATTAGGATACACTCTTGGTCGCACAAGCGGTATCGCAATGGTGTTGTTGTCGCTCTTCGGTATTGTGATGTCCGTCATGCAACCATATTGTAATGGGTTTCTTTTCATCAGAAAATTGTGCAGCAGGCAGCATGCAGACACCATTTTTTTAGCTCTAGCAGGGTTCCACCCAAGTGTCCGCTGCACAACCATCCATCTCGATGTTAAGATGCCAAATGCGTTCTCAATGCAGCGGCGAGCACGACTCAGCCTATAATTAAACATACGTTCTTCAGCTGTCAGCTGCCGATTCCCATAAGGCTTCATCAAGTGCTCATGCAACGGAAATGCATCATCTCCAACTATGAAGTACGGAGTGAGTACTCCGTCCACGAGGTTGTCCTTGGGAAACGTTAGGCTGTCTGTTAGTAATGCCTTTCCCAGTCCAGAATTAGAGAACGCATTCATATATCCCTCACTTCCAAAAACACCTACATCAATATGCGCTAAACGCATATGATGCGTCGCAAATAGCAAGGAGCCCTGTACAACAAAAATACATAATTTTAGAGTAAACTGAATATTTTTTTTTTTATACCATACGCACCTTGTAATTATAAAATGCACTGCCACTTCTAATAGCGACGTGCTTTCCATTAAAAGCACCAACACAATTGGGGAAATTCCACTTTTCGTTGAAATCCCTTGCAATCTTCAACATATTTTCTTCATTCGGCAAAGCGGAATTTCCCCAGCCAACGACTTCAATATGGCACTGCACACAAGGTCAATGGTCGTACCAACGTGCTGCTTGCTTATCCTGTATGTGGACCCAATATACCGCTGCAGGTCGCCGGAAGCAAAATATCTATAAACCAATTTAATTACAAATCCCGTTTTAAACACACCAAATATTACTTACTCCAAAACCATGGTCAACTTGGCTTTACTTGGTATGACGCCTGGCCGTGTGATCGTTTAGGGACCATGTGGGGCTCCAATAATGCAAACAATGTGTTAAAAACAGCGGAGGACATTTGGAAATTTTAAGAAAATGCCGCCGGATTCTGTACCATGGCTTCGAACTAAAAAATTTCCCGCGAAATGTGAATAATTGAATGCAATATTAATTCACTTCAAAATACGTGCGTCTCTGCAAAATCTTCCACACTCAGCTCTGCGTATTAAATATGAGTTTACCCACATTCTTAGTTTTTTCTTTAGTTCCTAGCGATTTTCTGTTCCCTCCAACAATTTGGCAAATAAATAGGCAATAATGGCGTTATTTGCGAAATAAATACTAAGCATTGTTTTCATTTGGCGATTCATTTTTTCACTTTTTATTATTTTATGCACTTTATGCACTTGTTAACAAAAAGAACAAACAGCTGATTTTTATACTTACTTTTTGGCGCCATCTTTTGTTTGTGCCATCTACATGTCAATTGCACAGAATATTTAGTCACAAACTCTGCCCATAAAATTTTTTTAGCGCACAAAATAAATAGCACTTTTTCTTTCACACGGTTGTACACTGCTGCGACTAGCCTTATAGTAAAAGACATGTTGCCGAGTTCAACGGTAAGACAGCAGCCAACATGTGGGTCGCACAGCTGAAAGCAGTTGCAGATGATAGTACTTTGGCTTTTATTACCCATAGCTTACATGTCCGAAAAACTTTCGAAGGCGCAACGCAGGTATTCCATTACAGAACTAGAGTGTCTTGCAGTTATTAGAGGAATTAAAAAGTTTAGGCCATACATCGAAGGTCAAGAATTTCAGGTCATTACTGATCAAGCTTCGCTGCAATGGCTGATGGGCAAAAAGATCTCGCAGGTCGCCTAGCAAGATGGGCAATTAAATTACAAGGATTTTCCTTTAAAATTAATCATCGCAGCGGCTCCCAAAATATTGTTGCAGATGCACTTTCCCGTCAAAACGAGCCTGTTTTAGATGAGATTGAAGATCAGGGCCCCATTGTTGATTTAACATCAACCGAATTTAAATCTCAAGAATATTGTGATCTTAAGGAACAAATTCTTTCTAATAAAACTAAATTACCGGACTTAAAGATAGTCGATGATTTTGTTTACAAAAGAACAGAACCAGCTTCTGGGGACTTATTACAAGAACAACTTTCGTGGAAATTATGGATTCCGTTTGGTCTTACACAAGATGTTATTGCCAGATCCCATAATCCTCCAAACTCTGCTAATACTGGTTTCAGTAAAACCATAGAAAAACTTAAAAGATATTTGTTTTGGCCAAAAATGGTGAGTCAGATA
Organism: Chymomyza costata; assembly: GCA_018150985.1. NCBI lineage: Eukaryota > Metazoa > Arthropoda > Insecta > Diptera > Drosophilidae > Chymomyza > Chymomyza costata. The sequence continues at coordinate 389,593 of JAECWU010000600.1, forward strand.
CGAGAGTATGTATCTAACTACTCAGTATGTCTTAAAACCAAAAGCCCAAATATTGTTTTAAGGCCACCGATGGGAAAACCAATGGTTTCCGAACGCCCATTTCAAAAATTGTGTTTGGATCTATTAGGACCATATCCCCGTTCCAAAGCTGGCAATATCGGTTTGTTGATTATGGTGGACCACCACACAAAATTTCATTTTGTCCACTAAGGAAGTTTACTTCCCAACGAATATGTGACTATCTGCAGAATACTTTATTTTGTACCTTTGGTGACAATGGCTCTCAGTTTATTTCTGGTCATTTTAAGGTATTTATGAAACGATTTGGCGTGACTCATATATACACTGCCATATACTCACCCCAAGCTAATGCAAGCGAAAGGGTTAACAGATCCGTACTGGCAGCTATTAGAGCTTACATAGGCAAAGATCATACTAATTGGGATAATAAGTTACCCGAGATAAGTGCAGCCTTAAGAGCCAATGTACATCGAAGTACCGGATATGCCCCATACTTTTTAGCATTTGGCCAAAATATGGTCTTACACAGAAAAGACTATGAGTTACTCAGACGTTTACAGCTTATGTCCGATGATACACGAATTGAACATTCATCGGATTTACAAATTATGCGGCAAAAAGCAAAAAAAAATGTAGCTAAATCGCATGAGCAAAATGCTAAAGTGTATAACTTACGTACCCGAACTATAAATCTACAGATAGGTCAAAAAGTCTATGCACGCAACTTTAGTCAAAGTAATGCTGATAAAAAGTTTAGCGCTAAACTAGCTCCTCGATTTATTCTTGCTGTAGTTACTCGTAAAATTAGTCAGACATATTACCAATTGGCTAATGAACAAGTCAAAGACATTGGAGTGTATCATCTTAAAGATATACAAGTTAAGACATAGAGTTGGCCTTTTTCAGTTAAAGCTTCACTAGTAAAAACTAGCGTTCCTTCAACTGCCCTGTAGTGGCCATAAGTACTTTCTACATAAATAACAAACTTTTCAAGTCACCCACTTAAAAGCTCATGCAGATCCGTTATCAAAGTTCTGCTCAGCTGCTGGATCATACGATAGGTTAGGTTAGGTTAGGTTAAATAGGCAGCTCAGTAAACTGAAATCACCCAGAGACCATGAGGTCCATTGTGTTGCCTAATTTGAGAGGGAAAGAAAGGAGTTGGAGAAAGGGTGGGGAAGGGAAGGGAGGAGGATCGGCACTGTAGGACATCCCTAATCGCCTAAGTCTCTCCTATTACAAAACCATTTTGAGGATTCGACAAACGCAGCCAGATCCGCAATGAGCACATGAGCCAAACTACCCAGATCTTCAAAGAACGGTTTACGCAGAAACTGGGTTCGTCTTCTTTGAAGCGCAGGGCAGTCACACAGCAGGTGTTGGATGCTTTCTGTCTCCTCCTCGTCCCCGCAGCTTCGGCAGAAGTCGTGATGGGGAACATTCAGCCTCTCAGCCATTTGGCCAATGGTGCAGTGCCCCGTTACAACTCCTACCACCAGTCCTGTTTTTGTGTAAACGCAGGAATTCAGCTGTGCGCTTTGAGTTATACCTAGGCCACAGAGCTCGAGAGATGCGACAACCGGACACCGTGTCCCATTCTCTTCTCGCCAGAGCTCTGGCCGTCTCCCTGATTTGCGAAACAACGTCCTGTAATGTTCTTTCTATGTCCGTGACCGCAAGGTTAGCAGCCAGCGCTGATCCGTTCCTGGCACACTCATCAGCCTCCTCGTTACCAGGGACGCCTGAGTGTCCCGGTACCCAGCAGAGGGTGATTGAGTGGTGTTGGATACGGTTGAGCGCAAGCGCCGTCTTACTGATCAGTTTGGTCTTTAAGGTATGCGATGACAGAGCCTTGATTGCAGCCTGACTATCGACCAGAATTATAACGTTCCTTGGACTTACGCCCACGGTATCAATAAGTCTAGCCGCTTGCCAGATTGCATAAATCTCGGCCTGAAAAACGCTACACCAGTCAGAAAGACGGAATGAGAGCTTTGTCGCAAGCTCTTCAGAGAAGATGCCTGCTCCTGTGCCCTCATCCATCTTCGAACCGTCCGTATATATGGTCAGCTCGTTCCCTGTTAAAGGGGTTTTTTGCTTCCATTCATTTCTCTCCGGGAAAACTGCGACAAATTTGTCGTTCCATTTCTGAACCGTGGAGCAGTAATCACTATCCCCGGTCCCCCCAGCAGGTATGCCTAACTCAAGTAGGATACTACTGTGACCACAGGTTGATGGCGTGAGAAGATTAAGTGCCCGGAGTCTCGATGCGCTTCTCGCAGCCACCGACTTCAGGAAAACGCCCACTGGATCCAGGTTCAGAATTACATCCAGGGCTGCCTGAGGAGTGGATCTCAAGGACCCGGTGATACCTAGGCAGGCTGCCCTTTGAGCCTTCTGAAGGTTGTGAAGGTGAGATTTGATGTTAGCCGCCTTCCACCATACCAACGCCCCATAAGTTAAGATAGGTCTGACAACTGCTGTGTATAGCCAATGAATGATATACGGTTGCAGTCCCCATTTCCTACCAAACGTCTTCTTGCAGGTGTAGTAAGCACCTAACGCTTTTTTCATTCTTTCTTCTGAGTTTCTCTTCCAAGAGAGTTTGGAATCCAGAATGACACCCAGATACTTAGCTTCCATAGATCTTTTAAGTTGTGATCCACCGAGGGACGGCGGTATAAACTCATTGATCTTATATTTTCTAGTGAACAACACCAGTTGAGGCTTCTGAGGATTAACTCCAAGACCGTTCTGTTGTGCCCATCTTAGGGTGACGCCAAGAGCGGACTCCAGTAGCTCACTGACAGTTGGCAGAAATTTGCCCGTTATCATGAGAACCACGTCATCCGCATAGGCAGTCACCCTGCATCCTGTCTGCTCAAGAGTTACTAGAAGGTCGTTAAGGACCAGGTTCCACAAAAGCGGCGAAATGACACCTCCTTGTGGAGTGCCCGTCATAACTCTCTTTCTAACCACCCCTGCACAAAGTTCGGAGTTGATAACCCGGCTGCTGAGCATGCTACATGCTACCATCGGGAGTGAACCTATTTTAGCAAGTGCTGCCGTTATATATTCGGTCCTGACGTTGTTGAAAGCTCCCTCAATATCAAGGAAAGCCGCCAACGCAAACTCTTTCTCCTGCAAAGCCTTTTCGATGCTCCCTACCACCGTATGTAATGCAGTGTCAACAGACCTACCCTTACGATAGGCGTGTTGTGAACCGCTGAACATATGGGGAGTAAGCTTACTTCTGATGTGAAGATCCAGGAGTCGTTCCATCGTTTTCAGTAAAAACGAGGATAGACTAGTGGGTCTGTAGTCTTTTGGCGAGTTGTGATTTATCTTCCCAGCCTTGGGAATGAAAGTCACTTTCACCTCTCTCCAACCCCCTGGGATGTAACCTGTAAGGAGGCATCCCTTGAAAATCTTCATTAGCCATGGCATCAGCTTTGGAATCGCCGATTGCAGCATGACAGGTCGGATGTCGTCCGGTCCTGGCGATTTGTAGGGTTGGAAGGACTTAATAGCCCAGGCTATCTTCTCTTCTGTGATGATGTCGTCAGACACCACCAGATCTTCGTGCTCCCCAGGAGCCGCGCTGGCTGTAAGGTTGATGATCTAAGCCTCGTTACCAGTCTCCAGGCACCCTGGGAAGTGTGTCTCCATAAGTAGGTCCAATGTTTCTTGGCTGTTTTTCGTGTACGTTCCGTCCGGTCTACATAGTAGCTCCGGTTCGGATGGATCGCTAGCCAGTACCTTTCGAAGTCGGGAAACTTCGCTGGTACTAACAAGATCCTCACAAAATTTAGTCCAAGAGTCTCTCTTAGCTTTCTTACACCTGCTCTTGAAAATCCTGAAGCCTAGCCGGTAGGTGTTCCAGTCCGACTGGCTGTTGGATCTTTTTGCTTTGTTGAACAGCTTTCTCGTTTCCTTTCTAATCAAGCCTAGCTCGGTTGTCCACCACGCATTGCGGTTTTTCTTTGAGCTTCGGCTGATCGGGCAGGATTTGAGAAACGCTGACCGAAGCACCTCTGTAAGCGTCTGATTGCAATTTTCAAGTGTGTCAGGTAACAGCAACTCCCCTTCCGGTGGGTCGGGTAGTGTGTAGGTGACTGTTCTTGAAAAAGCCTCCCAGTTAGTTCTTTTGGGATTTCTGTAGGTAGTCGGCTTGTTCCCGTACCCTTTGATGTCGAAATGTATCCTGTAGTGGTCCGAGAAGGAACACTGGGTGGATACATGCCAGTTGTCATTGGATAGAGAGCTGCTGATCGATGCTAGGGTTAAGCCGATAAAGTGGGGTGGTTACCCCTGTTACACACAATAAGGTTTGCGCTCAGCACAAAATCAAGCAACGCCGCTCCTCTGTCATTTATACCCGTGCTACCCCAGAGGGAGTGATGGGCATTGGCATCACAACCTAGGATTAAATCGTCGCCCTCTTTCTGCACAAGCCGAACGAGCGCCCTGATTTTTTCCGAGGGGGGATCCTTTTCCTCATAGGAGAGATAGGCTGATGCAAGGTATAGATTGCTCCTGTTCCTTGTTTCCAGCATCGCCACCGTGAGGTCCTTGTCGCTGTAACGAGGAAAGAAAAGAACATTAATCCCAGCCCTTACCACGATACATGCTCTAGGCTTACCTACGTTTCTGGGGAAGAGGAGATGATATCCGCGAGCTCGAAGGCCGCGAACCCTTTCACCTAGGATCCAGGGTTCTTGAATTAGAGCCACGTCTATCCTCTCCTCCTCCATGACCCGCAGTAGATCAGCCGATGGTACCATAGAGTGATGCAGATTAATCTGCACCACCCTAAGATTGTCCGACTGACCTAGCATCTCAGCTTAAAACGATCGCCCTAAGGCGACCCATTCCAAGCTTCAGCTGGCCCTGCTTCGCTACGATGTGGCTTTTGGATTCTCGACCAATGCTGATCCAGAGATCCTTGCCGTTTCCAGCGTCGCTAGCCAGCCCTCTCACCATCTCCCAGTCGTCGGAACCACAGTCCGCATTCTGACCCTTGATCATATTAAGGATGGTTGGGTCCTCCATTGGAGGTGGGATCCAAACCTTCATGATCGACCGGGACGGAATTTGGTCAATGGTGACGACCTCGATCTTAGCGCCCTTGTCTGGTCTAGCCCGCTTGTTCTCCGAGGCCTTCTGCGAGTCATCTTATCGCTGGCGCTTCGGGTTACCATCCTTTTTGCCGTCCGATCCCTCTTTACGTGAGAGTGTGGTCGACGCTAAGGGGGCACCCTTTCGCTTCTTCTTCGGGGCCTTACTAGGAGTTTCGGCTGCTTTCGATGTGGAAGGGAGCTCCTTCCCTACCGAGGTAGCCGTGTCTCCTTCTTGGTCCCCCTCCTCCTACTTTTTAGCAATCGTACTATGTGCTGGCGCTTGAGTTGCGCCACCGCTAGTGAGCCGCTCAAAACGCCGCACGTTATACTCATGCTTCTTCTTCAACGCATTCTCCTTCGCTGTCAGCGATTCCGGATTTCGGCCGCTAAGTGTCCTGAGATACTTTTGCGAGGCCTTGTATCCGGAGCGCTGTTTGCGCCGGAGAGCGTCCACTTCCTGCACTTTCTTCTTCACCTCTAGCAAGCCAGGTGTCGCTGTAGGCTCGTTTCTGTTCGTTGGCTCGTCGCTTATCGGCAGGCGAGCAAGCACAAGTGCTAGCTCATTTGCCGACATTGACGGGCCGGTGAACACAAACTCGCCATTTGCGATGCCCGGCTCCATATCGCTGAACGCAGTGAGGGGGCCAAGCGGTCCACCCCCGCACTGGGATTGTTGCAGTCGCTGTATGTCGACGCCGTGGGGCCTGCTTTCTCACCCCTATCCGCCGCCGGTACTGGGTCTCCGACTCCCTGCACCGTATTCTCTTCAGCAACCACCATGAAAAAAGAAAAAAAAGAAGAAAAGATCCGTTTTTAGACCAAAACGGCAGGTCCGTTTTATACCTATCCGGCAGGTTTGGACTGCTCTTAGCTTCGATGCTCCCCCTCGACCTTACCGGCATGGGTGACCCTACCGGTAGCAACGCTACCGCCGGCATCGCTCTTAGGTTCCTTACACCTACTAGGCCCTCCCACCACGACAAGGTGGCAATCCCAGGGAGGGTGGATCATACGATTGTACCGACAGTCCCAAAATATAAATATATATTGCGGTTAAGCGTAGCTTAACAATCGTATGATAGAACAGTTAGGATTGTAAAAAAAAACCTTAAATCAGATGTGATATAAAGCTTTCTGTCAGGCCACGCGAGATTATTTTGAGATCTGCTGTCTATTGCTCAAGACATACTCAAGTGAACAAATACAAACCTTTCTGGAAATTAAATTAACTTAAATATATTGACTGTTCAATTTAATCAAAGTGTTTGAAAGAAATTGTGTGTGAATTAAGTCGAAAACTTAAGAGAATCATCAATTATTTTGTGTGCCTCGAGATTTTATTTGAAAAAGGTACGAACTTTCATATGTGGTGTGCAATTTCCCTAAAAATCCATATTTTCCTTATATGTACAGTCGACGGCATAAGTATTTTGACAAAACTCTGCGCTGTGTTTTGGGTGATGCTTTGAAGAACTGTATTATTTAACGGAACTTATATGCTTTACAAAGCGTAGTGTATGTAAGCGTAAAGTAACGGGTAAAGTATTTTTCCCAATTCCGTTATTCCTTTTTTTGGTTTACGCATTCTTCTTCTTTGCGATCTGATGTTAGGTGGACAAAAGTATTTTGACACTCTCTCTATTTAGTGTGCATTGATCTGCCTTTGAGCTTTAAGCATAGGCACGCGGCTGCTTAGTTCGAATAACCGATTTCTAGTGCAGATAACAAAATTTTTACAAATTTGGCATACTTAAATATGGGAAAATCAAAAGAATTAAGTGAACTTGTTAAAAACGATATGGTGGTAAGTATAACTCTGGTATTTCCGTAAAAAATATCAGTAAATTATACAATCTATCCCGCCAAACAGTTTATTATCAAATTAATAAATATAAGAAAAATTATACTGTAAAAAACATGGCACGTTGTGGCAGACCGCGTAAGACCACAGAACAAAACGATCGTTTTATTCTGCGACAATTTAAAAATAATCCATTAGAAACTCCTCAGAGAGTTGCCCATGAGCTTAATAAATACACTGACATTAATATAAGCGAAAAAACAATCCGTAGACGTCTTAAAGAAGCAGATTTCGGCACCTACGTAGCTAGAGTTATACCCCAAATTTCAATGAGAAATAAAGTCAAGCGCTTGGAATTCGCTAAAAAAATATGTTGACAAGCCAACTTCTTTTTGGCATAATGTTTTATGGAGTGACGAAAGTTCTTTTCAATACCACTCTTCCAAAAAAAAAATTTATGTAAGAATGCCAACAACATTGCATAAAAAAAAACTACCTGTTTGTGAAAGAGTAAGTCATGGAGGTGGACCGATAATGTTTTGGGGATGCGTTTCTTTTAATGGGGTAGGAGATTTAGTTCCCATCAACGGAACCATGGATAAAGGGAAATATTTAAACATTTTGAATGATCACGCATTCCCTTCTGGGCACAAACTGATTGGAGAGTCCTTTATTTTCCAACAGGACAACGCACCGTGCCATAAAGCCAAATTAGTTTCAAATTTTTTGAATGAAGTTGGGGTTAACATACTAGACTGGCCACCGCAAAATCCCGATTTGAACGTAATTGAAAATTTATGGGCCTATATTAAACAAAAGCGGTGTGCAGATTTGACCAGGACGCGCGAGGAGACAATTTCTGAGGTGGGAGAGCTCTGGAAGGATATTCCATTGGATTACATTTAAAAGTTGGTCGACTCAGTTCCTAAACGGTTGAAAAAGGTTATAAGTTCTAAGGGGGGATATATTTTTTATTAATATTCAATAATAATACACTGGAGAAATCACATTTGTTAGTTTTTCCTTAAAAAAAATGGTTGTCAAAATACTTATGCCACCTTACATTTTTTAAATATAATTTTTTACTTTGCTATCTTTACCTCTATATAGTCTATTGTAAATTCATTTTATAGTAAATATATATACCTTTACTCCATATTTATTTTATATTTTTTCTATGCGAACTTAAAAAGTTATAAATGAAATAAAATAAAATTTACTTTGTCAAAATACTTATGCCGTCGACTGTATATATTCCAAGCAAATATAGTGGCCAAGTAAATATAGTGAACCGACCATAGCAGTTCAACTTTTTATTCAGCCATGCGTGAATGATTTTTTTGTCATTTCTTCTTCTTGATCAAGCTCGAGCTTAACCATGAGCTTTTATTACAAAAACAATCTGAGCGAAATGACAAACAGCTGATTTACATTGTTAACAATTATTACCTTTTGCTTACTGCTGCTCGGCTTATTGTGCAAAATATCTTTATATGAACTGCAAAGTATGAATACTTATTAGAATTTTACTTTGTATCTCGATTATTATATATATATCTACTGCTAAACGCAATATAACTTTGAAGTTAACATTTTTCTTTTAACATTGAATTAATGGCTTAAAAATATGAATACTAGGCGTGGTATTAAAAAAAATATGTGTATATATATATATATCTGGTGGCACGGTAGTGCCCCCGCCAAGACGAGCCAAGCGAAGCGAAGCGTAAGGGCACTACCTACCTTTTCTCGAAGCGCTTCGTCGTTTTTTTGAGCCCTTATAACTTTGGTTAGGATTATGCTAGATCAACAAAATTTTCGGGATATGTTGTTAATAGCGGACTTATTAAACGTATAAAGTTTTAATTGCATAGCTCCCATACTTTAGATTTTATTGATACCTAAAAAACGCTGATTTCGTCACTGATGATCATCAAAATTCTTAGGTATTTCCCAATGTCCTAGAAAGCTGAAATTTTGTATGTAAGCTAGTATTAGCACAAAAACAACAAAAAAATTATAAAACTTGTAACTTTCATCCCCCAACCCCTTAAACTTGGGGATGCAAGTTTGTATGAGACCTGCAATTTTCAATTTTGACGCTAGAGCAGTGGTCGACACAAATACACTCACATTTTTTTTTGCGTATGTATTGTACGTTGCTACGCAGTTGATGGTGCGTGGCTTCGGCTCTTGTTGTTGTTGTTGACGTCAAGCAACGTCAGCGTCGCAATACGTCACTGCGGCAGAGAAAATTTTAGTAGTACAAAAAGCACGCACATATGCATGCGTTTTGTGTATAACACATGAAGTGTGTCGACGTCGCCTTAGCCTATGCGCCAGAGATAGGGCCGTGCCGACCACTGCGCTAGAGGGGTAATCTGAACTGAAACTTGATGCCCCCAGATATATACATATATATAGAGGCTCCTGTTATTATAAATTATTATTAAAAAAAAATAAAAAAAAAATAAAAATTAAAAAAAAATATAAAAAAAATTTGTTACAAACAACTTACAAAAAGAAATGAAATCCCACCAAAAAACATTTTCATGTAAAATGTTGCCAAGACGAGAACATATAACTCGCACTGTCAAAAAGTTATCAGATCTCATATAGAGCCAAGCTTCTAACTCTACACGCCCTAACTCTACAAGGCCTAACTTCACAAACTCTACACCTTAGTCAAAATATGTGGCTTGGCCGTTCGTTACAAGAACTATTGTATAACAGAAAAGTAATGAACAGTGAATTAATTTTCCACCTTACGCCTATGTGAATGTAGTGAAATGGCCAAGCCACATATTTTGACTAAGGTGTAGAGTTTGTGAAGTTAGGCCTTGTAGAGTTAGGGCGTGTAGAGTTAGAAGCTTGGCTCTATATGAGATCTGATAACTTTTTGACGGTGCGAGTTATATGTTCTCGTCTTGGCAACATTTTACATGAAAATGTTTTTTGGTGGGATATCTGTGTCTCATATAACTAACTAATTTTGATTCAGGCAACAGCACATCGTTCAACGTCTGCTTGGGCCCAAGGATTCCGACGATGATTATAAAAGCTACGTGAAATATTGTGAGTAGGGGAAGTTGTCCGGTTGTGGACATTACCCAGTTGTGGACACCCCTTCATAACTTTTGAACGTGAGGAGATGGAGCTGATCTTTAAATTGCCGTTTGTGCGTAATGTCAGCACCATGTTTTATTGCTAATGTCAAAGCAAACGACGCATGCGCTTAGCAGCTACAGGGGATCGCATTTTTTCATGTGCAAAAATCAAAAGCGATCTATTTTTTGTTTGTGTTTAAAGTGCGATAAATTAAAGTGAATAGTTGCAAAAAGGTTGGTAAAGTATATTTTTATGCAGGAAATTCAATATATTTTGTGATTTTATAAAGGTTTGATCAAAATGTTCGCGGAAAAAAATTTGCGGGTAGTTTTTTGACAACTCTACATTTCCCAGTTGTGGACACTAAATTTTACCAGTTGTGGACACTTAATTTTTTTCACCTAAATCGTTTTAGTTTTATATATTTTGAGGAATGTCAAGTCCAAAAATTAATTTTGATGCCTACATTGAAGTCATTAACACATTAGTGTCCTGCTTGGTTTAAAAAATTCATCATATTCGTAAGGGAAAGGCTTGTAAGTTGAGACACCTTAGCTTTTTTAGCTATATCTCGACATTCAATACACATAGGCATCAATGAAAATATACCGTTGGAAAGAGAAAAGAAAGAACTATAATCCGCAATAAGCAAATCATTTGAAATTGATAAAAATAAGCATTTTACAGACAATTTTCAAAAGAGCTTGAAAACGACCACGAAAAAAATGTAAGAAAACTGAAATAAAAACGCATGATTGCTAAAAGTTATAAAAATTTATTGATTTTAAATTTAAGTGAGCATCAAATTGTATTTAAAAAAACAAAAAATTTAACTTTCCAGAGAAGTCACAATTGTGGTTTTTGTGATCGGTCAACGTGTAGCCATACTAAATATGAATTGTTATGGAAAATATTGAAAACATATATCCGAAAATTGCAGAAAAATTCACTAAAAACAGTTCAAATTAGTTTCAATGACAATTTCACACAATAAAAAAGTCATGTAAATAAAATAGCAATCAAAAAATAAGAAAGTAGATGTGTGCCAACTTACAAGCTAAAAAGTGTCCCAACTTGCATTTTTGAAGCCATTTTGGAATGCATTGAAAAAAAATTGTCTATTTACTGTATGTCCGAAAACCTTTTTTGATTATGGAAGTTCCAGCACATATATTTTCCTTCATTTTTTATTTTGATTTGATCACTTTTTAGCGCAATCATTTTTATTTTCCGATTTCTTTAAAAACAATTTTTGTATTTTGTTCACGTCAAGAGCACATTAAATTTGTTTACGTCGTATTTCGAAGACAGGGTGGATTTTGGTGTTTTCATTGCTGGAACATCAAAATCGAAAGGGAGTCCCTTACCACTGTACTTTCGAGTATAAATTTAATTTTTACACAATGTCCTTAATAGAGGATTGTTATGCCATTGAAATGCATATGAAAGCATAAAAATATCAACCTTTTATAACTCCAGGCGTAAAATGTAGCCAGTTCCTATATTGAGAACCAAGCGAAAATGGCAGTGGGCTTGGGAGGAAAGAAACCGATTGTAGTTTTCGAAACTTTATTTGATAGCAAACTAGGCTGTTAGCGTTTCAGGAAGAAGAAAGGTAAAGGTTCTGATAATGGTACTTTCAGAGGAATTTTGCTAAATTGGAAACATACTTGAGAAGCTGTAATATTATATCAAGTGTTCATCGAAGTAATTTAAAGGACAAAAAAACTTAAAAATATTATACGGACTTATATCTGGAAACAGTTAATTAAGTAGATTGTCATCGTATTGTTCTTCTTCATAATTCAGACTTCGATGTCATACAACCGCTCAGCGTTTTCGATCATAGCTATCTTTGCTGGAAACCGTTTCCAAAGAAAAAAAAATCTAAGCTAATTTAAATTAATTTCAATAATTAAACAAAACAAAAAATCTGCTTGATTTGAAATTTTAAAAATTGTCGGATATTAATGGGTTAAAGGTGCAAAATTGACAATGAACCCGTAAAACCGACTGCCAACGCAAATGGCGATCCTCGGAATAGCTTAGAGCGTTACCTCAAGAAAGTTAATAAGCGGCTGAAAGTTAATAAGCGGCATTTCGAATGTTGAAGATGGTGTTATGTTCGCTTTTATCCGTAAATGTACCTAACGTGTGCTATTGGGCACGTTGAAAAAGTGACCACCATATCCGAGGAATAGACATCGGGAGCTGACTCGATGAGTTGCTTCTAGATTTTAGATGCAATAGGTCCTTTAAAAAGAGCTAAAACAAGGAAGCCTTCAGAGCAGTTAACAAAGGAGCTAAAGCGACACAAATAAAACAAACCGCAGCTTCAGTAAGAACAGTGACTCTGTCAGGTAAACGTGCCAAACTGAAACCATCGTCTAGACGCGTCAATGCAAAGAAGGCTCCATCATCATCGTCTGAGTACGGGGATCACGATTTTTGCATTATTTGCAAGAAGCTTTTGCCCATTCAACGACCGCCGAAAACTCCATCGAACGCAACACGTGCCACCGGCCGGTGCATTTGAGATGCGCTGACTTGTGAAACTGATACGGACGATGAATAATTAAATTTTAATTCTTATTTTTACTTTTATTTCATTACTACTGCTTTGAAGACAAAATAAATTTCGTTCTTTTTGAATAAAGTGATGTTTTACTCCATATTTTTCTATTTTAAGGGCACTTTCCAGAAGTGTCCACAACCGGTTAAATTTTTTTTTTTCGTAAAAATTGACTACTCCAGAAAAAGTTTAATAATTTTTTTCTTTTTCATGGAATCAAGTCAATTAGCTAAGTCAGTAGTTAGCTAATGTCTGTAGCTTTCCATTGATATGCATATGTCTGCAAAATATTGACTTGGTCAAAAGTTATGGCTGAAATAGCAAACTATGTCCACAACCGGACTACTTCCCTTACTTAAAAACGACCAAGACAGTTCAAACCAACCCTGTTTTAGAGGTTTGATATTTATTTAAACTTCTTGATATATAAATATATACACGCCTATACTCTGATTATTTCTTTTTGTAATACAACGTGCGCCCACGCATAAATATATATATTTCTTAGTTTTTGTAAATAATAATGTCTATGATGTACATGGTACAAATATAAAATGAATTGTTGATTATGGATTATTGGAATATTATTGTTGTTAAATTTTGATAGAAAGTATTAATTTCGATCATAATCATATCTGATACACTTTATTATTATTTTTTTTTTTTGCAATCTCCTATTATTATGAATTTGAATAAAATCCTAAAGTTTTTATAACGTATTGTAAAATGAATAAGTAAGCTTTTAATTAAACTTCTCCTTAGTAAAGCAATACTGTACCTCAGCTAGAATGAAAACGTAATACGTTCTATAAGGGTGAATCCAGACTGTCTGCCTGTTTGGTTTTGCAATTGTAGGGTGGGTAAAGAAGGGGCTTTCTAAAATCTTAGTCCCATTTCAGTCTGACTTCTACAACAGTACCCAGTACAAAGTAACTTATTTCCTAGACCTTCCCATAACATTTACAGTTTCCTATTTCTTTTCTTTAAATATTTCTTTCTTTTGGTTGATCTTCTGATATTTTGTTTAATACTCTATAATGTGCACCTTATTATTATGCGAGTGTGTGCATATGGAAATACATAGTAGGAAAGAACACACTCCGAAATCTTTTCATATATATTGCTTCCAATAACATCCAGCAAGAGCACCCAGCACACTACAAGCCATCCAGGAAAGTAACTGATATTGTACAATGCTTCCGATGCCAGCAGTTTGGACATTCTAAAACTTATTGTACAAAAATGTTTCGGTGCGTAAAGTGTTCAATGAACCACCCAACTGCAGTGTGTCAAAAAGAAAAAGATGTGCCTGCCAAATGCGTAAACTGCTCACAAAACCACGCTGCTAGCTACAAGGGATGCAAAATATATCAAGAACTAGTTGCAAAGCAGAAGCCTAAAAGCAATTTTTCTCGTCAGCACTTTAATCAACCTTTATCTACACATGAGCAACGTTCTTTCCCATCGACTAAGCCAAATGAGTTCAACGCTAACGTAAACCGTCCATCCTACGCGCAAGTATTACGCGAAACCAAAAATTTAAATGAAGAGAACCCTTTCGCAAAAATTTAAGGTCTTTTAACCAAGCAGCTTAAACTATCAAATAATCTTCTCAACATGATGATCTTTTGGTATCCAAATTATGCAAATAGATCTTCGAATTGCTATATGGAACGCAAATGGGCTTTCCAACCACACAGAGGAGGTTAAACTTTTTCTTAAAACTAATCATGTTGATATTTTATTGGTATCAGAAACTCATTTTACCGACAGGTCCTATTTTAAAATTCATGCATATGAACTAATGCTGCAAATCATCCAGGGAATAGAGCCCACGGTGGTTCTGCTGTTATTGTAAAAAGTGGAATTAAATTCACAATAATGGAAAGTGTTACTGAAAATTCTGTGCAGGCTGCCAGTATTCAGGTACACTGCATGCATTTCGATCTGATGGTTACAGCAGTATATTTTCCTCCGAGATTTGCAGTTAAGCAATCTGACTTTAAAGAATTTTTTCAAAAACTTGGTCACAAATTCATTGCTGGTGGTGACTATAATGCGAAACACCCATGGTGGGGCTCAAGGCTGATAAACCCAAAGGGCTCAGAATTATACAAATGTGTAACCAACAATAACTTGTCGACTCTATCCACAGGTAAACCTACTTATTGGCCCTCGGATGTAAATAAAATTCCTGATCTGATGGACTTCTTTGTTTATCGTGGAGTATCATCACGCCATCTACACATTGCTGAGAGTTTTGACTTAAGTTCCGATCACTCACCAGTTATAGTTACTTACAGCGCTGCTGTAAAGACTCAAACACAAAAATACAAAGTCTTATCACGAAAAACGGATGTAGCTGCTTTTAAGGACTGGTTGGAGGAAAAAGTTACTCCCAACATTTCATTAAAATCGGCAGCTGAAATTGACCTTGCTGTAGAAAATCTTACCAGCTGTATTTATGAAGTAGCTTTTCTCTGTATACCTCCAGCAGCTCCTAATCAGCAACGAGCAAACCAACTTTTTCTTCCTGCAGACGAAAGAAGTCTTTCAACATTGTCTAACAATTACGAACACAGCCTTTGGAGAGCAACCAAATACCTAAAACGACCAGTTACAAAAAAACGTTGCGATCAAAGATATCAAAGGAGTCTGGTGCAGATCTGATAAGGAAAAAGTTGAAACTTTTGCACAATTCTTACAGTCTACGTTTCAGCCTAATGAAATAAGAGATTCAGATATAGAAAATGTTGTCGACAGCTTTTTGGACGCGCCATGTCAAATGAGCTTACCAATTAGTAAAATTACAATTTCTGAGGTGGAGGAAGAGGTAAAACGTATTAATAAAAACAAATCGCCAAGATTTGACAAAATTGATGGGATAACAATTAAAAACCTTCCTCAAACTGGATTAATACCCTACTCAATGGAAATGTGCCGAGATAATAATGATTCCGAATCCGAAGAAACCTGATAATGTAATTTCTTCATATAGGCCGATTAGTTTACTAGCAATTTTCTCAAAAATATTTGGAAAACTTCTTTTGAAAAGAATGTTACCAGCACTGGAAGAACTAGCCATCATACCGGAACATCAATTTGGGTTCAGGAAAGGTCATGGAACTATTGCACAATATCATCGAATAGTCAACATTATTACGGATTCCCTTGAAAACAAAAAATATTGCTCTGCGGTTTTTCTTGACGTACAGCAAGCATTTGACAGGGTTTGGCACAATGGTCTGCTATACAAGATAAAGTCTTGGCTACACTGAGAAAAAAAAGTCGGTCTAAAATAAAAACTGCTTTCACTTGAATTAAGAATTTACAATCTTGAGAGTTCATACTTAAAATAAGATTTTTTTACTTAAAATAAGTACGAAAATACTGAAAATATGTGAAAAAATTCTTAAATTAAGTAAAAATGTACTCAAAACAAGAAAAATCCTGTTTTACTTAAAATGAGAATGAAAATTCTTAATTTGAGTTCGAACACAACAACAACGACCCGAAGATAAGTCCGAAAAATCTAAAAATAAGTACAAATATTTTCAAATTAAGAAAAAGTGAACGTAAAATAAAAATAAGTCCTGTTTTACTTGCAATAAGAATGGATAATCTTATAAGGCCTCGCTTTACGGCCTAGATACGTTCCACGGAACTTGGCCGCAAAGCGAAAAGCCGTATAAGGAATCAATTATTCTAATACAAATTCATACAAATTCAATGGGATCGGTTCCAAATTTGTTAAATATGTAATATGGTTTATCATTCAAAATGAATTTTATCTTTTTATTTCATTCAAATCAAAAATACATACATAAAAAGTACATAAATTGTACTTAAAACTATAACAGACTCCAAAAACCAACAATAAAACTAGTTTACACAAAAAATGAACCTTCTTAAAAAAGTTTTTTAGGGTAATTTTGGGTCGAGAAACACGAAAATGATAACCTTTTTTTTCTTAAGCACCGCTTTCGAGATATTTTCGAAAAACATGTTTTTGGGCACTTATTTCAGTTATCCGCAACCAAAGTCAAAAAAGAGTCTACTTTTCGACCATTTCTCAAAATTACCAATTTACTGATTGCTTTTTATAAACAAAATAAAATTTTTGAAAATTATGTCAAGCTTTAAGCTGATAGATAATTCTTTTACGAACATTTCGAGTCCAAGATCTTTAAAATCGGGTAGGAGCTGTAGATGTTATGGAACCATGAACGAAAAATCAAGGGTACAGTTGCATACCAATTCGTGAAGACGTAACTCAACGCAAATGAAAAATTTTGAGTGAAACATTTTTTTTTTCATACAAAAGTGTGAATGAGTGAAGATTGTAACTTTCGTATATGGTTCCATAACATCTACAATTCTTACCCTATTTTAAAAATCTTAGACTCGAAATGTTCGTAAAAGAATTCTCTTTCAGTTTAAAGCTTAACATAATTTTAAAAATTTGTTTTTCGTTAATAAAAAGCAATCTGGCACAATGACACTCTTTTTGGACTTTGATTGCTTGTAACTTCTATAATTTTTACTTAAACTGTACATAATTATATATTGCTGTAAAGAGCACACCAATTCCTTTCGATCTAACCGTTTATGTCGATAAATAATTTTGTTCACGAGATATTGACGGATAACTGAAAAAAGTGCTCAAAAACATGTTTTTCCAAAAAATCTCGAAAACGGTGCTTAAAAAAAAAGGTTATCATTTTCGTGTTTCTCGACCCAAAATTACCCTAAAAAACAATTTTAATTGAAGGTTCACTCGATGACCCTTAAATTTGTAAGCTAGTGTAATCTATAAACAAAAATGAAACAACTTCATGTTACATAAAATATGTGTATGTATACAGACATAATTTTTTTTAAAATGGCTTTAATCTGAAGACGATAAAGAAATGGTAACCTGCAGATCACTGTCGTCATCATTTTTCGCTGGTAAGGATGGGCCTGGTCTAAAAAAATTGTCCAACGTTGTTTGTCTATTTCAATCTTCAGTGATTTATAACAGCTAATGGCTGAGTTAATTCCTTGAGAAACTTTAGCGCTACGATCGACGTCAGGATCGTTTTCAAGGAGGGTGTTTATTCCTTTTTAGAAATATGAAAAAGCTTTCGACAAATTTTTTGATGTTAGCTGCTTGGACACAACAGGCTCTGTCTCTTCATCAAATGCCGGTTCTGCTTGCAACTGAATGAGTTCCTCCTATGAAAGGGGTTCCTTATCAGCTTCAAGTTGATCAAGCACAATACGTTCGTTCAAACCTTTAAAGCCGAGATCATGTGCTAGATCCAAAATGTTTTGCCTTATTTCAGGAAGGAAATTAACTTCTGCATTATTTATTTTATACATTCTGGCCATATTTTTTCCAGACATGGTTCATTGTTGTTAATTTTAATTCCTTCAATGATTCACTGATGCTGTCAACAGCATCCTTGATGTTACAGTTTTTCCAAAATGTTTTAATTGAAGATTTACCATCGGTTTCCCTTATAAGTTGACGGAAAGTTCGGCGTGGGTAATATGCCTCAAAAGTGGCTATTGCATACTGATGCATTGGTTGGATGAGAGCTGTTGTATTTTTCGGAAGGTACTCAATCATGAGATCTACAGATAGTCCGGATCGAAAAAAAAGTTTTTTTTTTTTTTTTGTTTTTTTTGCCTTTATAGCGAAACACATTTTGGGCCGTAAATCGAAAACGTGCCTTAATTGAAGAGGGCCGTTATAGCGAAATGCCGTATAAAGAGCGGCCGTATAGCGAGGTATGGGTGTATTTGAAATTACAGTTCTTCATAATTTGCATAAACATAAAAACATACGTATCCTGTCTTGTTTCCAGGATTGATTTGTTCATTTATTGACTGGGAGGTCGTCGTTTTAATATGGAATTTCCCAAGCAAATCATTAGTAAGCTTTGGTCCCCGAATCAAGGCATCTAAAGTTGCCTTCTGCCCAGCCACAGCGTCTGCCAAAAACTCAAGTTGCTTTTTAGTAATGCTATTCTCAACTGAAAAGGATGTATGTTTTATTACAAAATAAAAAAAGTTCTTGCCTTCATTTTACCTTTTTATTCTTCCACTTTCACTAAAATTTTATCAATCGTTTTTTTAAAGTCTGTTAAAACAATTTCGCAGTTGCATTTTGGTTCTTTTTCTGAAATTAAATTATAGTAATTGAATCATTCACATATATCAACATAAACAATAAATTTTTAACTACTTACGGCACAAAGTAAATTCCATTTTCTTTACTTTTGGTGGTATCTCGGACATAATTAACTTAAGGGTAAATATTTTAACCCTTTCAGGCCCGAATTAAATTGGGAGTACTTAAAAAATATTTGACCCTAGAATTATCTTATTATAGCCCCAAATAGTCACTTAAAAAAATTTCAAGGTCCTGGGTATCCTGGTTTGGCCCCACTGAAATGTTGCCTATAGGCAACATTGGGCCTGAGTGGTACATTTTCATATTGTACGAATACGCAATTGATGACAAAAAATTTTTTGAATCTTGTAAATATTTATTCATATTTAAATGGTTTTGGTGTGTTTTTAATAAAGTTTCATTAAAATTTATGTGTGATATGAAACAAAGCAGTTTTTTAGTGTATTTGAGCACATGTAAACGTCGCACTTAGAGCATTTTTACCTGGAATATACAGTTTGCAGTTTAAACTTTCAAGATTAACTTTTTCATAATTTTCATGAACCGTTTCATCATTCGATTCCCGGTTACTGTTTGGATGGTCACTCCTCCTCATCAAATCATCTTCAATAGTTTCGCCTTTAGCAACAACCTCCTGAAGCGTCTCCTTAATGAAGTGTTCCAAAGTAACAAGTGCTTCTGATTCCTCTGCATTTTCTCCATCGTCTTCGTCTGCAGAGTCATTCCAATCAAACTCGCAAATATGTTGTATTTCTGATTGTGTTAAGCCCTTTGGTTGCATTTCTAGCACATAAAATATGTAAAAAAAATTTGTACCACTCAGGCCGCATCAGCTGGTAAAGTTTCGTATCTCTAGCTCTTATAGTCTCCGAGATCTAGGTGTTCATACAGACGGACATGGCTCAATCGCTACGCGGGGTTATGATAAGCATTTTGGTATAAGGGACTTGGGGTCTGCCAAGCCTCCTTCTGTCCGTTACATACATTGCACAAATCTAGTATACCCTTTGTACCTATACGTACAGGGTATAAAAACCCGAAGTGATAGAATTCTACAATCAAACGAAAGGTGGTGTTGATACCTTGGATCAAATGTGCAGCAGTATGTCATGATCTCGAAAAACGAATAAATGGCCAATTCGTGTATTCTACAGAATTTTAAACATAGCCTTTATAAATAAATATGTTATGTGCATAACATGCTTGCAATTAAAAATACACCATTAAATCGTAAGGATTTTACAAAAAAGCTATAAACAAGTTTAGTAGAGAGGTGGGTGATGATTCGACTTGAAGCACCCATATTGTCGTTTTCACATCTTAATGAAGAAGGTCAAGAAGATTGGTAAAATCGAAAATTTAAAAAAAAAGAAAAACTTGAGAATTATATACCATATGTGGGGCATAATAAGTTGAGCTTTGTGTCACTTACAAAAAATAAACTTTATTTGTATAACTTGTTAATTTTTTAAGTTAATCATTACATAATCTTTGAAGGATGAATAATTTTGATAATAATTAATAATTTTTGTTACTTTATTTAATGACCGCCAAAAATTTTGAAGTGAAGAGACTTTTTGTTATTGTTTAAATGGACAGACAAAAGGTTAGTTTGTATCTTAACGACTTGCAACAATCATACTTGTACTAATGTTGAAGGAATAAATGTTAAACTAAAACCTGATGCTATTTTTGACTACAATAATGCAAAAAAAGGCGTTGATATATCCGACCAACTTGCATCATATTACAATTCGTTACGAAAAACCGTAAAATGGTACAGAAAAATTATCATCGAGTGGATTTGCGCAACATCAATTGTAAATGCATGGTATATTCATCCGAAGTGGGGTACCAAGCATTTGGATGTTTAACAATTTAGAGAAAGTATTTTTGATCGGCTCTTGCATAAAATGCCTACAGAACTGCAAGCACATAGAATAACTATATATTTTCTTTAGATGTATCCTGGAACTGCAAGAAACGATGCCGTGAATGTTTTAAATCCTTATCTGCTCGACGAGGTAGAAATTTTGCTGCAAAGAGTACGAAAAGGGTTACAACGTTCCGTCGATTTTGCGAAGGTGAACCACCACTTTGTCTAAAATGTTTTAAAAAAAACCCACAAAAACCAATAAATATGTTTGTAAGTTTATTATAGCCTACCTTTAAAAATAAGCTCTTGATTTTTTCAACAAAAAATTAGTTTTGATCACAAATAGTTTAATTTCATCTAACAAAACTATAATTCAAAACTAAAGCCGTTGTGGGCCACGGTGGTACACGCCGTCCTTAACGAGTTAAATAAATTGTAAAAATGTTTATCCCTTTTTTAAAAAGTATAAAAGTATTCACTTAACTCCAAAACATTATGTGGTTTAGACTTTAATTATAAACAATTAAAAGTCGTCTTCGTCAAATCGACTAGCATTTGCAAATAACGTGTGGGCACAAGGGTTAATAGAGATTCAATTTAAATGTACTGACACATGGCGCCAAAAGTCTAAAAGTAGAATTGTCGAAAAAGTTATAAATTAATAATAATAATAAATAAATGTAGTACTTCATTTTGCTTTTGATGGTCTTAAGCTGACGCATAATGCATAAAACAAAACGCAGCTCGACTTCAAGTGGTGCTGCTAATTGTTGTTGCGACTTTTATTTAGTCTTCGATTTTGCTTTCGCCCTGGGCTGTGCGCATAAACTTAAAACGGTAAAAATTCAAGAGAGCATTTTGGCCTCTGTCTGCCTTAGACTCTTTGCATTGTAAGTTGTTAGTGTGCTTCTTTTTATTTTTATTAAATAAGTTAAGTATTAAATTACTTAAGTAGAAGTCATTTGGGTTGCTCAACAATAAATTTTTTATTTTCTCTTCATATTTTATTGACAATCTGTCTTTATTAGACAATAATAGTACAGAAAAAATAGACCAAACAAGGGGCTGACCTGGAAAAAATTGCACACTGGAATTTCTCTTGCTTAATGAATTTAGGACCATTCAAAAAGTCTAAAACCAAAATGGTGACCTCCTCCCCCCGTAGGGTTTACCGGTATTTTAACATTTGTGTCGGCCCATTTATCTCGAACAGTTTTTCGTATTTTTACCCACCCCTTGCCTTTTTTTGTTTTTGCTGTGTATCAAAGAAGTGTATCTCAAAAAAGTACACAAGACTGGTTCGGTTCCCATCCATGTTAAGGGGTCTACGCAGTTCGAAAAATTTCGCGCGGTATGACAAAACTTCATATGAAAAAAAAAATTCCATTTGGGATATCCCTCCTATGCTCTGCCGCAGGCCGCAGTGACGTATTAAAGCAGACGCTAACGTTGTAAAGCAGCAGACACCATGGTATAATAATTATTATACCATGGCAGACACGAAGTTGATTGTGCATGACTTCGGCTCTTGTTAAGAGAGCGTGCCGCGGTCACTCTTGCTTTTTTACTCTCAAAAAATTAAAGCGCTGCCATGGTATAACTATACAGGTAGTCTATTCCGGCTCACCGAATTCTTATTTTTTGTGAGAGCGAAAAACAGTGAAAAAGCGAAACGAAAACCACCCTCGTTGCTGTTGTTGTGCATAAGCAAACATACAAAGGTACATACATACATATGTATAAAAAATGTTTTTTTGTTGCTGATGCTTGCAACACCAAATTAACCGCTGCACAAAATAACTCATATGCTTAAAAACTATGCGCAGACACAACCTTCCTCATGAAAATTCGCAACGAAACTTAAATTAAGAATTTTCGTGAGAGTGAACTTAGGGAATAGACTACCTGTATAATTCTACCATGAAGCGCTGCAGCCGGCAGACTTACATATATTAGTATGCCGTAGCTTTGGTGCTGCTGTGGCAGAAAAAAGCAAAATCACTTGCTGTTTAGTTTTCTACAAAATAAGATCGCGCTGCGCAAATTTTTGATTTTTAAAAGGGAAAAAAATTCAAAGAGCAATGGTTGTATTTTTCACCGTTGATCTTGGTGACGTAGTCAAAAACCATGCATGATTTTAATAATCTACCAAAATTAAATAAAGCAGGCAATGATCATTGTTAAATTATTTGTTGAAAAAATTATTTCGTTGCTGAAAAATTGAATAACACAGATTTATTTCAATTTTTGCTACAAGTTAATTTATTCTTGTTGCTGTTGTTGGTGCCGCTGATGTTTGTGTTGTTGCTGCGTTTTCGGTGTGTGAGCAACGAGCAACCATATGTGTTCATCTTCAACATGAAGTAACGCGGTCAAAGTAGCTTGAACTGCCTGCTAGTTTAGTTTTATTTGTTCTTAATGTGTAAATAAATCAACTTTTTCTGGCCTTGCAATTGCACTTAAAATTTGCTTAATAGTGTCGCCTAAGCATCTAGTGGCATACAAATTTTTTTCTTACAATACTGCTTTAGTTACCGTAACAAATGATATGAAATAAAATTAAACGCATGCATAAAATTGTTATTCTCTTTATTTAAATTAAATTAATACTGTTTGCGTATTTTATAAATGTTTATACACGTTTTGGGTTATGTTTAAAGGTTTGTAATGTATTTTAATATATTTCGTGTAGTGTATGTATAAACGTAAATATGTAGGTTATAAATGTTCTTTGTATAGTTTGTTTAATGTTAAGTGTTTTATGTATAAAAACGCGTATGTTTGTTAAATAACTCGACAACTTGCTCGTGGACTAACTATAATGTCTTGGCTAATTACGAGGTAAACGGAGAGTGATTTCAATAATCTGCCTTCAGTGGCTTTACAGCAGGGATGTGCAAGAAGAGAGCGGCCAAAATGTAAATGTATTGGTAAAGTTGTAGTGCCCTGCAGGAAAAAAAACTAGTCCCGAACTGGTTCCGAACCACCCCGACGGTGAAACTGTGTGTCCCAAACCTAGTATGATTGCATGCGGCTAACTAGTATATTTAACATGGGCTTGTCATAGGAAGCAACCAGAATTTTTGGGTAGGATGTTCAACTGGTAGCAAACTGGTTCGCCTGCATATGGAACAAAACTAGTTGCTTCCGTACTAGAATATAATAATTCGTTTGGGTATGCTCTCGTTCTAGTACATTTAACCCAAATATTGAACTAGTTAATATTGTTGTATTAGTTTATTTTATTTAATTTGTAAACATTTTATTCACTTATAAGTAACTTATTATCAAACATTTACAATTCTTAAATTATAGGCTTAGATTGAAAATTTAAAATTTTTTTAATTATATACATGTGCTTAACTTAAATGTTCATTAAAAAGTAATGTTAGGAAACTACGTTTTTAATTTATTTTTATAAAAATAAATGACAACTAATTTCTTATATTTAAGAAGCTGAAAAAAAGGCTAGTTATGAGTTACATGTACTTATAGAACTAAAAAAAAATAAAAACAATTATTTGTTATAAGTACATATTAAGCTGAAAAAAAAACAGGTTATTTAGTGTACATACATATGTACATACATAAAATGGAAAACAAAAAAAAGAAGTTATTTGTTTTATATATAAGCTGAAAATAAAAAATCATAGGTAACTTGCTAATATTAAATTACTCCTACAAAATATTGTTTTAAATATACTAAATAACATAATATTTATCACTTACCAAATTCGCGCTTGCTTACACATGTCAGTGCAAAACTAAAAACTATTTTGTGCAGCAGCATTTTTCGTTGTTATACATTTTTATGTATACCCAAAATTCATCTCTTTTCACAAAAAACAACAGAATCACTCTCTGAGAGAGCGTGAGCATTGAGCGGTACAAATTTGACAGAGAGAGCGCTCTCTTTTACCATTTTATCCTATACCGCGGCAGTTCTTTTTTTAACCATTCAAAAACTAGTTACGTTCAGAGTAGTTGAGGCCACTTATATGACACCGAATTCCTGCAGGGTGACTACAGCTATTCTGTCAGTGCACGCCATGGTGCACGCTAGCATTTTTTCGTTTTGGCTTTTTACTTCGGCAAGTGCTCGGCTCGTGTCTGTGTGAATTCTCATTTTCATTCGGCTCCCACGGGCTATGGGTGCACATCATTGCTTTACAGATTAACTTATTGCAATAACATTTTATGTAAATTAACATAACATAAACATAAAATACATTTTGGCAAAAAAGCCTGTTGCATACCCTGGTGCGGGTGTTCACATCATCTGAAGTGATACCAAGATTGGTACACCACTCTTCCATCAAGTCCTCTGGCACTCGGAATAGTTTGTCACCTTCCGGGCATCCATTTGCAATGCACTTATAAGATATTATCACTCCACTTGAAAATAACAACTTCACTCACTTAGAATCACCATATAAATGAGGAGCTCAGAAAAATAGATCTTGCGCTGCACTTACTCCATCTATCTGTTTTAAAAGCGCACCTCTATTGCTAAAGCTTGAGGGTCTTTAGACACTATCAGACCACTCCAGAAGTTATACGATAATGATAGTTCCTATGTCGAACATAGTGCCCCGATACCGGTAATTTCCGCGGTCCGCTGATCCTTACCCATTGGCCTAAATAACCATCAAAGTATCTTCGAGAAGAATTTATTTCTGAGGATTTCACTTAATGAATCGAATATTTTTGCATATTCTTGAATTTTTTCGAAACTATTGATTTTTGGTTTTGAAGTTTACGAAAATGTTGTTCTTCAATTGATGAACTAATAGGTACATTTTCTTAAAAAATAGTGTATTGATCTTACTAGTTCGAAAATGTTTTTATTCTCAATTTGAAGAGACAGATTTAAATCGTTCAGTAAACCTATGATGTCACAAAGAAATGCTATATCCATTAGAAAATCCGGATTCTCAATTGCTACAGCAAGAGCTTCGGCGTCCTTTTTTATTATTTTTAGAAAACTCGCGACTTCTTTTCGCTCCAAACATTTTCCCCTACTGAGCCATCGTACTTCTGTGTACATTAATAGATCACCATACTCAGCATCTAATTCTTTAAGGAACTCCTTAAATTTTCGGTGCGTCAAAGTATTGTGTCCACCTCTTATCTTGGTTTCAATTTTCACTGACATATTCATCACAGAAAGCATTTTTAGTTATTTAGCAAAAATAACTTCTTGATGAATTATACAATGAAAGGAGGGGCAAAAAATTCCATAATTTTTAAGAATTCCAACAAAAGCAAAGGTCTCGGTTTTTCCCTGTCAGTACTTTTGCACCATCTGTGCATATTGAACTTAGTTTTCTTTTATCAACATTTGAGAAAACTTTGGACAATAGTGCACCAAATAGAACTTGACCCGTTACGTGACCATGGATTGTTATAACATTTAAAAGCTCTTCAAAACTGGACCAGTTTTCATCAACAGTTTTGACAAACACTATTACTTGGGATATACCATTTCTGTCTGTACTTTCGTCCAGAGAAACAGAAAAGTATTTGCAATTTAGAAGCCTTTTCTTGGCTTCGCAATGAATAAATTGTCTTATCTCCTCAGTTCTGCGTGTGACAGTACGTGGAGTTAAGGCAATATCATGGCAAAGATCTAAATTTTCTTGGCCTTTTTGCCTAAAGCAATTTTAAACATCAAATATTAGATTTTTTAAAAATATACCATCAGTTAAGGGACGGCATTGCTTTGCTTAAGCTACTGTAGCATTAGTATAAGAGGCTTTTTTTGCCAGTGAATGGTCATTATGTTCATATTGGGGCATTGCATCAGCTAAAAATATATCATGAATTTTATTATAATGCTTTTCAATTTAATACAATCTACGTTGTGAGGCAACATGATGACAAATAACGCATTGCGCGTCGCCATCCATATTTTCAATGAAAAAAAAGTTTTCCCACACCTCTTTGAACATTTTTCCCTTTTCAAATTCAATAATTTGCGCAGCGCGATCTAATCATGCAGCCAACTAAACATCAACTGATGATCCGATCTGGATCCAGTCTGCTTCTCAACGGAGTTTCAATAATTCCAACTCTCGAAAAAAAGCGCTCACATGGCACAGATGTGGCAGGTATTAGCAAATGTTTTTTGCAAGTGGGTATACATTTGGGAACGAGTTCTTCACGTTCTGCCAATAGTTTAGCGGATCACATTTCCTTGGTAATAAAGATTGCAAAAGGTAATTTCGTAGTTCTGACGAAACTCCCCCAGGTTTGTCGATGTCAAACATTTTACCAACTCTCTGCGCCTCTTTTACATGAAGATCCCAGATATTTTGTATATCACATAGGCTTTTGGCAATGTCGGTGTATTCTTGGTCTGTGGTCCTTGCTGTACAGGTGGTGACGAGTTCTTCAGCACTCATTTCTGATGTGAGTTGTTCATTCGGTTTCAACAACTCTGACACTTCTTCCAAAATGTGGATTTCCTTTAATGACAACATTTCTGGTGTTTTTTCAATAATGTCATGTGATTTGGCGTTTTTCTTTCCAAGATCGAATAGCGCCGTTGAAACAAATTGGGCGAGTGCAATGAACCGTTCGATCATGTAAAACGTCGAATTCCACGAATTAGTTTAAGTATATATTCGAACATATATATATATTGAATATATATATATTGTTTATTTATCATTAACATAATTATGGGTACAAATAATAAGTTATAGAGTTTAGCTTTAAAAAAATGTAATACAGTCGAGGCGGTGCCCAACAGTGTAATACCCTGTACCTTTTTTTCTCGAAAAAAGTTTTATTCCTGCATATTATTTCTATGAACTTTCCAATTGGAATATTTTATTTGTTGGTGCAAAACGATATTTATACCTATAAGTTCCGCAAATTTTAACCGATTTTGATGAAAATCGAAATTTACGTCAAAGAAGTTACTATTTAAAGTATATGAGGAAAGTTTTAAGGGGATGTGTTGAGGGGTGTGGGGGAAAACACGATAAATCGATTGCGGGGGGTGGGGGGCCTGCATTGATAAAATTTTGATGTAGATTGGTTCATTAGTGCCACATGAATCAGCTTACCAAAAATTGTGATTCTAGTCCATTTGTTACTATAATTACGTAGAGTCAAATATTGACGCAATTTATAGGGAAGGGGTAGTGAAATTTGTACATTTTAGGCTATAACTTGTTGTATTTGTCCGATTTTGTTTATTTTTGACACACAGATGCATGCAACTACAATGCATCGCTCTGTTAAATTTCAGACTAAAATATTAAACGGTGTAGTCAAAAACCGCGAAACTCTGCTACGGGGAAACGGGGAAAGATATGGACATGATTCAACAAACTTGATCTTCTCAGGAAATATGCGTATCAGCTGGTAAAGTTTCGTATCTCTAGCTCTTATAGTCTCCGAGATCTAGGTGTTCATACAGACAGCCAGACGGACAGACGGACGGACGGACAGACGCACATGGCTCAATCGCTACCCGAGGTTATGATAAGCATTTTGGTATAAAGGACTTGGGGTCTGCCACGCCTCCTTCTTGCCGTTACATACATTGCACAAATCTAGTATACCCTTTGTACCTATAGGTACAGGGTATAAAGAAGCTTTACAACTAGGAAATTACAAATTGTGTTGTGTAAATTTTTTAAAGTAAAATTGAATTTTTAAGGAAAAAATGAGAATAAAAACCTTAGAAATAAAAAAAATAAAAAAAAATAAAAAAAAATAAAAATAGAAACTAAAACTACGAAAACTAAAAACTAAGACTATGGTTGTGAACCTAAGATGGTGAGATCTCCTATTTTTATACCCTGTACCTATAGGTACAAAGGGTATACTAGATTTGTGCAATGTATGTAACGGCAAGAAGGAGGCGTGGCAGACCCCAAGTCCTTTATACCAAAATGCTTATCATAACCTCGGGTAGCGATTGAGCCATGTCCGTCTGTCCGTCCGTCTGTCCGTCTGTCCGTCTGTATGAACACCTAGATCTCGGAGACTATAAGAGCTAGAGATACGAAACTTTACCAGCTGATGCGCATATTTCCTCAGAAGATCAAGTTTGTTGAATCATGTCAATATCTTTCCCCGTTCCCCCGTAGCAGAGTTTCGCGGTTTTTAGCTAAACCGTTTAATATTTTAATCTGAAACTTAACAGAGCGATGCGTTGTGGTTACATGCATCTGTGTGTCAAAAATAAACAAAATCGGACAATTACAACAAAAGTTATAGTCTAAAATGTAAAAATTTCACCTCCCCTTGCCTATAAACTGCGTCAATATTTGACTCTACGTAATAAGAGTAACAAATGACCTAGAACCACCAATTTTGGTAAGCTGATTCATGTGCCTCTAATAAACAAATCCACATCCAAATTTTATCAATGCAGCCCCCCTACCCCCCGCAATCGATTTACCGTGTTTTCTCCCACACCCTTCAACATATCCCCTTGAAACTTACCCCATATACTTTAAATAGCTCCTTTGACGTAAATTTCGATTTTCATCAAAATCGGTTAAAATTTGCGGAACTTATAGGTATAAATATCGTTTTGCACCAACAAATAAAATATTCCAATTGGAAAGTTCATAGAAAGAATATGCAGGAATAAAACTTTTTTCGAGAAAAAAAGGTACAGGGTATTACACTGTCGGGCACCGCCTCGACTGTATTACATTTTTCATATTGAATTTGGTTATAGCCTGACTGATTTTTTCATTAATCATGCAAATATCAGCTTTTTCGTGGAGACAAGAAGTGGAAAAATAAATGGCAAATCAAATACCATTTTAAGCAATTTATTTTGTGCTCTTTGTAACTTCAGCTGATGGCACGCAGAACAATCACCCCAAACCTCCGAGCCATACAATATACATGGGATAAATATTGTTTTAAATATTATTAATTTGTTTTTTATGGACAATTTTGATTTTCTGTTTATAAAAGTATATAATATTCTTATACTTTTATTAACTTTATCTATTGTCCTGCTAATATGCAAATTAAATAGCATTTTGCTGTCAAAATTTATACCAAGATATCTAATGTTAGTCTCCCATTGAATGGCTTCATTGTATATCTGAATATTATTGTTTGGAAAATGGCAAGGTTTTCGCTTACGGGTGAAATAAATTGCGCTTGTTTTATTGATGTTTAATTTGATTTTCCACTTGTGAAAATATCTAACAAGGCAGTGCGGAGCTTCAGTTAGGTTACTTTCTATAACACTGTAGTTAATACCAGAGCAGTATAAGGCTGTGTCGTCGGCAAAGATAAGTGTTTTACATTGTTCGTGCATTGGAATGTCATGAGTATAAATATTATAAAGAATGGGTCCTAAAACTGATCCCTGAGGCACGCCTGCGGTTATTAGTTTTTTATTTGACTTGACACCATTCATATCTACCCAAAAAAATCTTTCCGACAAGAAGCTGTATATAGTACGCAAAAGATACAAGGGCGTGCCTATGTTTTGCAGTTTATACATAAGTCCTTTGTGCCAAACGGTGTCAAAAGCGGATTGTATATCTAAAGTCACCATACCTACTGAATTTTTACTTTGTAGTTGATCTTTAATGTCTTTTTTAAGTTTTTTGAGCGGATGAATACAGCTGCGACTAGTCCTAAAGCCATATTGTGCAGACGGAAGACCATGGTTCTCTTCAATATAGGCGTTTAGTCTTGATTTTAAAATACGCTCGAAAATTTTGGAAAACCCACACAAAAGGCTAATAGGACGATAGCTTTATGGAGAGTCCAGAGGCTTAGGAATTGCCACAATTTTGGCCAGTTTCCATTTGCGTGGAAAGTAGCCGGTTTGAATGCAATTGTTACAAATTTGGGTCAGCATAACAAGTGCACGTTTTGGCAGGTGTTTTAAACAGATGTTAGGTATACAATCAGGTCCTGGCGACTTGTTGTTTTTAAGACTACGAACTACATTTCTCACATCTGAGGTTGTTATTAATTGATCATGGAAAGGCTCGTTGAAATTAAAATTGCAGCTATTGACTAAATCAATTGTAGCTGCATCGGAGAGCGAATCTGTAAGCTGATGTTTTTGCTCAAATATCTGGCTCATTATTTGCACTTTTTGTTCTCTAGTAGTATAAACTAGATTATTATAGACAAAACTGGTAATAAATTTTTTTTTGTTTTTAATTATTTTCGCAATTTTCCAAAAATGCTTAGAGCTGTTGTCTAGAAGCGAAAGTTTAGAATTCCAACGAGCGTTGTTTTGCTGAAACATCTTTACTTTTATTTCACGGTTCAAGTGATTAATTCTAGCCTTATAAATTGGCTGTCTTGTTCTTGACCAGTGTCTTAGCGCAATATTTCTAATTTTAATTAGTTCTGTAATATGTTCCATTATTCTGGTGCTGCGTGGACCGGAGACTATGACTTTAGGGACAGCTTCATTTATTGCAGTAATTACACTCGAGGTAAGGAATTCAACCTCAGAGTCGATTTCGTTGGTAGATAAATTTGTATTTTCGCTATAAAAAGAACTATCACGCATGCTGCGGCTAAGGGAGCTTTTGAAATGCTTCCAATTAGCTCTGGAAAAGAGAAACCTTTCTTTTGCTGCAATGGACAAGGATGTCTTCAGTTTAGAAAGAATAGGTAGATGATCGGAAGAAAGGTCAGTATGAACAGCTGGTTCTGTAAGGAGATGAGGGGAGCTAGTTATGAAAAAGTCTAAAGTAGATGGATTTGCTTTATGATTAGCAGGGATATATGTGGGGTCTCTAGGATAGACAACACTAAATTTGCTTTGCATTGAAAGACAATTTAAAATATTGCCCCGTTTGTTTGCTCTAAGGCAATTCCACTCACGATTCCGGCAGTTTAAATCACCACCAACAATATAATTACCAGCTAAGCGGTGAATTTTCAGCAAGTCATTTCGAAAACATACGACTTTGTGCTTGGCGACGTTACAAAGATTACACGAATTGACTAAGCATTTAGCAGAGGAACCGGGAAAATAAACAGAAAAAACTTGTAAAGTTTTAATTAAGTGGGTATTAATGTTAGATATTTGTTTGTGTTTTATCTCACTTTTAACAATTATAGCTACACCACCACCACGAGTAGAACGTCGGTCATTTCTGTACACCAAGTAACCTGGGAGTACAAAGTTGTCTTTAGAACTTAACCAAGTTTCACTTAAAAGGCAGATATGTACATGATTAATGTTTAAAAAATGTAAGAGTTCTAAGCGCTTACTTACAACGGCACGGGCATTCCATGCCATAATATTAAAAATATTTGTTAAATTATTTACTAGGGTACACATATTTAAGAGCTAATTTGGTTATTATGTGGAATTGTTCATGTTTACTGGTGCAGCTGCTTAGCTTTTCCAAGAGTTCATTCAGGAGCGCATCAATTTCGTTAAACGTAAATAGATCGGGAGATGAGTGAACGTCGTTGCTATTGTTGCCGATGAGAACTTGTTGGTAAGTTTGGCGGTTTGAAGAGTTAAATGAAGCTGTAGTAGCTACTGGTGTATTAACAGCATTACGAATAACCGTTCGATGATTATTAATATTTGGAAAGTTGGTGTTGTAGTTGCCATTGGTGTTGTCAAATCTGGAGCCTCTTACATTGTTGTTGTTTCTGCCAGAAAAGGGTTTAGTGCTTTGCCTTCTTTTTTGCTGCATGGTCTGGTATGATACACGGCAGGGACAATTTGGGTTGGTAGAAGAGTGCGCTCCTTTACAGTTAGCACAGAGAAGAGGAGACGTCTTATTGCAAAGAGCAGTCTTATGAGACCCAGCACAAAAAGAGCATGAAGTCTTAACATTGCATTTGCTTGATCCGTGACCGAATAACTGACAGTTGTAACACTGGGTGATCTGGTTGGGTAGCTTAGATTTGAATTCCCAGCGAACTCTAGTATTGTAAATACAAGAGTGCTCTTTACGCAGACTACTAAGCGTAATAGTGTTATTTTCAAAGTACACTACGTACAAGAGCAACTTGTAGCCGGTACGAGTTGTTTTTTCAATAGTCTTAACATCAGTACACTTAAGACCACGTTGTTGTAGGATAACTATAATTTCTTCGTTAGTCATTTTTTCTAAGCCAGAGAGTACAGCCTTTAAAGGTTTTGTTTTATAGTTTAAGTATATGTTCATCATTTTTTCCAGAGTTTTTTTTGGGGATGCTTCAACTCGTCAGCAGCATTTACAATTTTTTTTAAATATCTCACAATGTCTTTTATTTTATTTAAAGGCTCTTGCAAAAGCGGAGTCGATTTTAGTGCGTCTTCTACGACAAGCTGCAGTGTATGCGCAAAACATGGCAGATGTATAGACGCGCCAAAATAATTTTTTACAGCTTTTATCATGTTTGCAGCGCTGTCAGTAACAATGGCTTTTATATTGGGTGTCGCGATTCATCACTCTTCACATAGCTTTGTCAGCTCTGCTCCAAGGTAGTCAGCGTCATGTTTGTGGTCCAAAGGGAAACAACCCAGCATAATTTATAAAATTTCAGCTGCATCCGGACGGGTGTAGTGAAGCGTCAAACCCAAATGAGACTTTGTTGTGTGTGTGTCAGTCCAGCCCTCAGTGATTAAGCTGCAGTCTTTAATTTTGTGCAACTCTGTTTTTACTAGTGCACTTAATGCAACATATTTACTGTCCATAAGCCTCGTAATTGTCGATCTGCTTGGAGGTTTGCACAGTGGGACTGCTATCTGACAACATTTTTTAAAGCCTCTTTTTTCTGGAGTCATTAGAGGTAAATTATGCACAGCAATCATATATAAAAGTCCATTAGTCAAAGCTGCGTGTTTGGTACCTCCTTCTATAATGCAAGCCAATAATTTGTTTGCTGATTTGTAGTACATAATTTAGCATACTTTTATTGCATCAGTTACAGATTTTGAGAAAACCTTTGCCATTAATTTAACTCGCATTCTTTCGAATCCATTTGAAATTTCATTTTAATTTGAAATAACTTTCCAGATAACTCGTCCGTCAGCGGTTTTTATGTTATTTTGCAGTAGACAATTTCTAAAACTTTTCATCAAATGAACATAGTCGTAAAGCAATTAATTTTTATTGCCACAAGGATCATTAAAATATAACCCATTATCAGTGGATATTGATTTAAAAGTTGCTCTATTTGTGGCTGACTGGTCAGTTACGGATGCTCGAACTGTTAGTTTCTTAATCATTTCTAAATTTTCATATCGAATTGATTTTAGTTTCGTATTATGAACACCATTTGGCGTACAATAAAACGAATGATATTTCAAGGGACTAACAACCCTTTTTATTTGGCAAAATAAAAATGACTTTGCCAATTTCGCTTCTCTTTCAGAGTTGCCATAAAACACCAAATCCATCTATTTGGTCTGTTGTGGAGTTATACTCCAATTCACAGCGACCATATAATTCATCAATAACTAAAATACAATTTTTGTTTTTTTCACTTAATAATTCTACGTGTTTTTTATAAAGAAACAAACACTATTTTCTATTCCAGGGCAAACTCTGCATACTGGCCTCCAATTTAGCAATGTTCTGAAATGAGGCAAAGGTAATCCCAAGCTTGGTCTCATAAACGCATAGCACAATACATTTCTCTCTTTTGCAGAGTAATTCCTTAATAGGATTTAATTAGCCATGGGTTATGCTTGGCTTCTCTTTGTGCCTTAAAAAAGAAATTCGAACCCCTGCACAGTGGGCCAACTGATCAATCTAGCGGGACATAAGTCGAAATTAACTTTTTAAAAAGTCGTTAGTTTTGTTTTTTTTCCAATTACTAACACTGGACAAAGGTTAAAAAAGCTTTCGTGAGAGCTTTTCGAGACACTCCTGATCAGGTGCGAGCTTTCAAAGTGAACAGATGTTCAGCACGTGCCATGCAAATATTTGGTTGCACTTTTTGATGTTTGTTGATTGATCTTCAACTTAAACAAATAAAAACAAACAGACCCAATAACTTTTGTTTTCTTTTAGAAAAGGTTTGTATTAAATAAAAAATATATGTTTGTGACCTGTCTATTCATGTGTAGCAAAATAAATGTGTTTGAAGTATGTTGTTTTATCAAGAATGGTTTTGAGCCTTATACTAACATCTCTGGACTATAACTTACGTTATTCAATCTTATTCAAGCTAGTATTAGCATTTATGTATCGTGTCAGTCTTTGTGGTGTTAACGTGTTCAAAATGGTAGCCATCTACGACCATCTGTTAAGTCTATTACACTTTTTAGGTGATATGTCGGTCCCAAAGCGCATGCTGTATACCACTTGGCTTGGCGAAAATATCGCCACAAAGAAAGTTATAGTTTTAAAAGAACTTATATTTGGTACAATTTTAAAAAACATAAACCTATCAATAAAGGAAATCGAAGAAATTACCAAAAAAATAACAAACTTTGTTAGCAGGCTTACAGAAAAATGGAAAGCATCCCATTACAACAAATCACTCTTCGAAAAAAAAATCAGAAATGGCTTGATGATGCCCTCTTTTTGTACAGTTTTACGTCAAATTCAGACATGGGTCGACCCAAGTGGATTTCGGGGATCTCTGCCCTAAAGTACAGACCAGAAAAGTGTCAAGTCTGGTAAAGGAAACCACTTGCGATGAATTAATGGTGGCAACCAGCACTAGCCTGTATAAATCTGGAATGCGAACTGCATCAAAAATCGTTACAGAGCTTAATGCAAACGAGACTGCAGGACATAAAATTAAAAGGTCATTGGACGCAAAAGCACAATTGCCAAATCCGTACTCACCGGAAGAAGCTCTGGCTCTATATATGGATGTAGGCTACACGAAGCACACATACAAGCTAATGCGATGTAGTGCTAAGGAGAGGAATGCTGATATATATCCGAGTTACCAAAGGTTGCATTCAGCTAAGGTTATGTGCTATCCGAGTAACTTGAAATATTCAGACTATTCAGCTGAAACAACTTTGCAAAGCTTAGTCGACCGTACCGTTAGTCGAATTATACAGGCGAACTCCTCGGTTTTTGATCATCAATTATTAGAAAATAATAATAAAATAAAATTAACTGCAGTACATAAATGGGGCTGTGATGGAAGCAGTGGACACGCAACATACCGGCAAAAGTTTGAAAATGGTGAAACCAATATGCTCGATCAACACCTTTTTGCAGTTTGCCTTGTACCATTACAAATTCAGCTTGGATCAAAAGTTTTGTGGAAAAACCCTCTTCCCCACTTCCTATTGGTATAATGTCCGAAGAAGCACTTGAAGCCAGGAATAAGGATTTTAGGAATATACGCTTAAACCATTCCCGTAAGGACAAGAGGAGTAATACAATGGAAGATGTTATGAATGGACTACTTGTTTCATCGGATCCACTTATAACGACTCTCTCCAAAACAACAAAAGCCAATTTGAAAGAAATTAATTTGGACAAAACCGTTTTAGGATTGCTTCATAGTTTTAAAAAATCTTTTAGTGACTCGGATTCATCTGATTCCGATTAATTTTTTTTTTCAAATATATTATAAATATGTTAAATATCTTAAATTAAAAATTTCAATGGAATATGTCTTGATTTACGCCAGTTGCTACTAAAGTTCCGCTAGAAGGTCAGCCTGGCCCACTGTGCCCTGTACCTATGGGTACAAAGGGTATACTAGATTTGTGCAATGTATGTAACGGCAAGAAGGAGGCGTGGCAGACCCCAAGTCCTTTATACCAAAATGCTTATCATAACCTCGGGTAGCGATTGAGCCATGTCCGTCTGTCCGTCTGTATGAACACCTAGATCTCAGAGTATAAGAGCTAGAGATACGAAACTTTACCAGCTGATGCGCATATTTCCTCAGAAGATCAAGTTTGTTGAATCATGTCAATATCTTTCCCCGTTTCGCGGTTTTTAGCTAAACCGTTTAATATTTTAATCTGAAACTTAACAGAGCGATGCGTTGTGGTTACATGCATCTGGTTGTCAAAAATAAACAAAATCGGACAATTACAACAAAAGTTATAGTCTAAAATGTAAAAATTTCACCTCCCCTTGCCTATAAACTGCGTCAATATTTGACTCTACGTAATAAAAGTAACAAATGACCTAGAACCACCAATTTTGGTAAGCTGATTCATGTGCCTCTAATGAACAAATCCACATCCAAATTTTATCAATGAAGCCCCCCCCACCCCCCGCAATCGATTTACCGTGTTTTCTCCCACACCCTTCAACATATCCCCTTGAAACTTACCCCATATACTTTAAATAACTCCTTTGACGTAAAATTCGATTTTCATCAATATCGGTTAAAATTTGCGGAACTTATAGGTATCAATATCGCTTTGCACCAACAAAAAAAGTTCCAATTGGAAATTCTTAGAAGGAATATGCAGGAATAAATCTTTTTTTGAGAAAAAAGGTACAGGGTATTACACTGTCGGGCGCCGCCTCGACTGTATTACATTTTTTAACTTTGCATTTGTCTATGTTTTCTATAAGATATTTCTCTTCAATGTTTGATGGCTCCGCATCAGCAGCAAAAATTCCATTTAATCCATTGGCTCTGGATGATCAAGCAGCTATAATTTCGTAATCGTAATAATCGTTCTCTTTGTATTGCAACTTGCCCTGTGCGGCAAGAGAACTCTCTTTATTAAAACTCTCTCTTAAACTTGTGAACGTTCGCGCAAGCGCATTTTTTGCGTCGGCTGCTGCGCCGACCTCTCTTTTTTGTCGCCTTGCATATTGTCGGCTAATCCGTTTAGTGATTTGACAATGCAGATCAATACTCTCCCGTCGTTAATAGCACCTAAACGCGTCTGCGCGCTTTATTTCGAAACCAATATATCGCTACATAAGTAAACGTATAACAGTAACATAATACTTCATATGGCTTCATAAGCTTCTAAATTTTAATAAACCGCATACGAATCAATTAATTCATTATATTATTTAATACACTGCTTCAGTTCCTATAATAAGCCTGTTTAAAAACAAATACTAGCTGGCTCCTTGAAGATCAAGTAATCTTTTTCCGAAAACAAACTGCTGATCATCAATTATTTATATTTTCTGAATCTCTTTGGGAATAAATGGCTTTATGAAGCAAAAGTTGTCGAGATACTTTGAGGAATAAAAAAAGTTATTGCTGTAAAAGCATATTCCTTTTACTTTAAAAACTTGAAACTCTCTCTGTTTTAAGTGTTCTTGATTAGACTCGTTAAGAATTCTTTTATGAAGCTTTTGCAGTACCTGTGTTGGCTTCTTAACGGATTTTTTTAATGACTGCAAGCAATTTTCAAAATCGTAAGCAGACAGACTGGACATTATTCCCATGGTTTCTATGTAATCAACCAAGTGTAGAAGTGTGTGAATATTCTATATCACGCTGTTTTGACCGAATACACACGGAAAATTTTGAACGAAAAGTTCCAGCATTTTCTTGGCTGGCTCCATATTATTTATATAATTTCTGGGGCAAAGAAGCAACCTACATGCGCAGTGCAATATTAAAAACTCATAATATGTGTCATATGGAAATTCATTTTTAAAAACTAATATGCCGCTGTATAAAAGGAATTGATGAAATTTAGTAGCTTTCCAACATGCAATGTCCTCAAATGTTCTAGGTTTTCTCAAAAATTCTTTTGGAGTTGACAATCGAACAGACATTAATTTCTCAGACATACGGCATACCTTTTCTTTACTTAACCTAAAAACCGAATGGTTGCCCAAGACTCTGCTTACAAATTTACTAGTTACTCCTAAATCTATCAGATGTATTTAATGCAACTTGACTAATCATCTTTATGCCTAATTCCTCAAAAGGAGTTTTCTTTTGTAAAAACTTTTTCAAGTGTTGATTCTTGAAAGTTCTATTGCTAAACTCTTCATCAGTTATTAAGTGGCCCGTTTCAGTACTGTAAGTATGAACGTTATCTAATTTTCTTGCAGTTTGAGTGCACTTTGTGCAACCATGCAAGAGGCATGGCTAGGCACGCCAAAAATAAATGCCTTTGCAGGAACATCGCACACAAACGATCAGACTTCTAATTTTAAGCTTACTCCACCAACTTTCACTCCATTTTCCATCATTTCCTTAGCCTCTCTTACAAAATCTTCAAGATAGGATTCAATGCTATCTGGCTTCTTTAAGCCATTATATATCCCTACCGGAAATACGGACAACTCCACCAGCAGATTTTTAACTACCGTTTGTCCAAGTCCAGACGAGTAGTTGAGAATGCATTTGGCCATTTGAAACGAAGGTTTCGGCGCATTGGCAAAAGACTGAATTCCCATCCAAAAAATAATAGAATGATCGTGATGTGCTGTTGCATTTTGTACAACATTCTAAATGAGCACGATAGCGCAATAAATGACACTTGGAAAGTTGCCACTTGTGAGCTTCGCGAGCAACGAATTCACACCAATATTTCTGGTGACTACTTACATGATGCAGAAGAAATTAGGTTTGCCATAGCAAGATCATTCGATATTAATGAATTCTAGTGAAATCAATCAATAATAAATCAGGCACAAATGTTTTTTATTAAATTCGATAATTTCAGCTTGGAGCTAGGTTGACTATTCTGTGACTTAAAAACTAACTTATTTATAAATACAAATTTTCCATTATTTTTTTGGTGACTTCATTTAATCTTTTTTAATTGCTTGGAGCAGCTGCCTCTGGAATGAATCCTGGTTATCGGCCATCCGCTGCAGTAGTGATGTTTGCTCGCGATGCACTTTATTTCGATCGCGAGCTGTTTCTACAAGCTCCGCTTGATAATCACGTTTGAGCCGCTTGGAAGGTGGCCCTGACTCAGTCGGGATGTCGTATGACACGTCACCGTCACCCACCACGCAATCCTCCGCTGAACTTAATGAAGCATCTGCAATATAATTTAAATTAGCGTTTCAATTGTAATTTATTTAGATAAAAATGCTTACTTCTATTGTCGATGTTCACCTCTTCTATATTGTTTACTCGGAAAGACCCGAGTATTTCGTGGATTTTTTGGTAGTGGCACCAACTAGAAGGTGTCTCGCCACTTGGTCCTACTTTTCACTTTTGAATTCTGTAATTATTGTATTATAATTATTATATGCATTTAAATAATATAAGCTGGATTTACTTTCCTATTCTTTCTTTTCAGATTATCGACTTTGGTCCGAACATCGGACAAGTTCCTCTGAAGCCGGACACCTTCAGTGATTCTGCCATTTCCATTTAAATATGAGAGTTTTTTTGCATACCTCACGGATTTGCAACATTTTCACACCACAGATCTAAGAGGTGGCTTTCCAAATCGGCGGTCCATCGCAGCCTATTTGTGGCCGCTTTTTTGCAAGCTGCTGCTGCAATTTAAAAATATTTTAATACAATTTTAGTTCAAAATAAACAATTTGATTTACTATTTACAAGTTGGTGTTTGTTCCATTTGGCTTTTATATTTAAAAGTTGCCACTCTTTTTGTTAACATTGTTTACATTTTCGCAGCAAATAACAAAAGTTTAGAGGTGCACAGAAAAACAAGATAGGAACATTTATTCATAAAACAAACTGTGACAAAAAGTTTAGAGGTCTTGTAGCTTTTTAGTTCTTCTGTTTTCAATAATTTAAAAATGAAGTACTTCCCCTTCAGTTCGGTTCATGCGTGAATTAGTCATGAAATCATGCCTGAATTTTCAGTTCCAGCCATGAATATACGCATTCATTTGTCACTGAATTTAACACATGCATGTCCTCTAGGGATTCAGGCCTGAAGCTTAGACGTAACAATCAGCTATAAATTCAGTGTTGATTGACTTTGAAAAGTGATGCGAGAAATCAGTGGCGAATTCTTAAAAAAATCGGTTTTTCATTCAGTGTTGATTCGTGGTACTAAATGATGTAACTGGAGTGACAGACTACAAAAATTATTTGCACCCTGTACATAACCTCAAAAGTAGGAAAAAACTCAGTTTTTCGGGTAAATAACCTCAAATATCTCAAAATCCTGACGTGATAGGCCAATTCTGGCCCAGATTCGGATTCTACGCAGCAAATTACTTCGGAAACGACCCATAGCTTTCCAACAACTAAACCATGTTGGTCTGTGTAATTTAACAAAAAAATTTATTAATAATTTAAATTTTTATTTAATATTCTATACAACAGCGGCTTCGGTGCGGCCTTGAAATTTTTTTTTTGCAATTGCAGTGCCTTTCGCAGCAGCGATTCAGCCAGGCCAGAGTCCACTGTTACTGGTATTGATTCGAAAATAAAAAAATTAAAAAAAAAAATTACAATACTCGTAGTTTTTGACGTACCAAGTAATGAAGTACGCCTCCTGGCTGCATCAAATTAATCATTGTTTTTACCTGTGAATTAAAAAAATGTTAATTTTCAAATATTATCATTATTATTAAAGCACACCTTACATAAATCGTTTTGTTGGCTTCTGTAACTTGTTCATCAATATTCCTAAGCTCTTCGAAAGATTTAATTGGGAACGTTGATGTGACGTCTGGTCCTAATTTTTTTGCAGCTTTTTAATATTGCCGATTGCTTAGCAAAGGCTGTCAACAATACTTCCATTTGTCCTTAAAACATAAGTAGAAAAAAAGCCATATCAATTAATAAATAGTGAATTATATTTAATAAAACAACTTACCGATTGAATGCGTATTTTATAAATGATTGTACAGGTTGTTGGTTATGATGAAATGTTTGTAGAGTATTTAAGTATATTTCGAGCACAGTGAAGGTATTAACGTAGATGTGTTGTTTATAGATGTTCTTTGTATGATTTGTTTAATGTTAATTTTTTTATGTATAAAAACGCGAATATTAGTTAAAAACTCGACAACTTGTACGTGAACTAACTATAACGCCTTGGCTATATACGAGGTTAACGGAGAGTAATTTCAATGATCTGCCTTCAGTGGTTTTACAGATTCACTTATTACAATAACATTTTATGTAACTTAACATTAGACTTCAGTAGCTTAACAGTAAGACTTCATTTATTTCTGTTATTAACTATAGTGTACTAAACTAAGGTGTCGATTATAAGGTAACGACCCAACACTGATCAAAACAGAAAATAAATTTCTTAGTTGCTGTACAAGAACGTACACCTTAAGAGCAGGCAATGTTATTGTACTGCCGCTCTGTGCGCACTCGATGATCTGGCGCACTATAGCGTTGGATGTTGATTTGGTACTGATTCCCACCCTAGCGAGTGGTCTTCTATTTATTCAAATTTATCTCTTATTTCTAAGTTAAATAATAAACGCTGTGTTGTAAGCAGCAGCGTACTTAAAACTAGGTATATAAAATGGATATAAGAATGTCAAGTGCGCCGTCTAATCTTTATGGGAGCACAAGTGATGTTTGACGAAGGATACATTATCGAATGCTCAACAGTCGCATTCCAATGCAGGCCGCCTATCCCTTGTTAATTTATGTGCCACATACACGATCCCAACATATGCAGACCACTTGAGGCCTACACAGCAAGAATAGTCATAAACCATCCTTATGTTAATATCTAAAAAGGTGCCTTAAAGACTCTTGGCCCTGGCCGTCTCCTATATTAAAAGCCATTGTGACGGCATCTGACAAAACAAACTTAATATTTTTGTCGTAGATACTCAACATGGAGCGTGACTTAACCCTCTCATGCCATTGCGGCATGAACATGCCGGCCCTTTTGCAACTCGTAGTTGCCTAAGGAGCTGCACGAGGAAAAACGTGGGAGGATTAAGCCGAGTGCTGGCTGCAGTATTTAGTGACTGCACGATCCGGAGAGGATCCACCTAAAGACGGGGCGACTGGAAGTCCCGGTTGGCTGGCTGGCTCGGTTGGCAAGCCTGACTTCATGACGCTTGGATAAGCGTCAGCTCCTAGGACGATAGACACAGAAGATGGGCCCGCACTGCATCGCCGACGCTCCGGATCGGTGTCCTCACGAGCAGCTGCGAGTCCACCTTAAGAACCATTTTAATCCGCGTAGACGGACCCAGTCATGAACGTATAATGGCCGTGCAGGCTAGTTCCGACCCAATCTTCGTGGTCGGCAGCCTGAAGGCGGAGGCCAGAGACGCATTTATCCGGCTCGAAGAACCAAATGTTAAGATGGGTGGCTTCTCGATGTGTGTAGTGTGTGGAAATCCTCTTTATCTTCCCGTTTTCCCAATGAAAAGTCTGATTGTTTGATGTTTAGGATGTGGGTTTATTCTTTGCCTTAGGCGTAGCTTTAGCGGCAGTATAAATAGGCTG
Source organism: Chymomyza costata (assembly GCA_018150985.1). Taxonomy (NCBI): domain Eukaryota; kingdom Metazoa; phylum Arthropoda; class Insecta; order Diptera; family Drosophilidae; genus Chymomyza; species Chymomyza costata. The sequence goes on from JAECWU010000600.1 coordinate 432,514, forward strand.
AAAAATGCCCAAAATGGCAAAACGAAAGTCCACGAGCAGAGCGTCTGCTAACGTTAACTTAGAATTTAAAACTAAAACTAATGCGGAGGCCGAGATTAGTGCTCGTGTGCTTTTCACCACAGCAGGCGGAGCCTACGATCGGGGAGCGAGCTGAGAGCGAGCTTTGAAAGAAGCTCAGCACGGAGCGTGGCTTAACCCTCTCATGCCGTTGCGGCATGAACAGTGAGCAACTAATTGCAACAGCTTTGCATTCTACTGCGGACACTAAAAAAGCCTCTTCCAAATCTGGCACTTCTGAGTCTGCTAAGTTAATTCTTAAAATTCTTGAATCGACGGGTTGACTGTAATAGCTTCTTGTATTGCAAGCCATTCGACCCTTGATCGCCCCACCGAAATCTTTTATAACAGACGTAATTTTAATCGGTATATAGCCAACAATGTAACAAAAATAAATCGGACTTTCTCTTGTTAGTAGAAGAAAACACGAACACAAGTTTCGTACTTTTCTTCTACAATTTTCCTATGAATTTGCTGCAAAATTTGAGTAGGCGTTCTGATACTATTCTTGAAAATCTGTAAATAATTTTCGAAGTCATATGAAGATCCCGCTACAGGGTCGCCTACATGCTGCACCGTGTCTTTTAAGTGCAACAAACTAGGGACATTATATGATATGTTATTCGAGCCAAAAATTATAAGGAACATTTCAACAAAGTGCTTTAACATTTGCTGACTGTTCTCTAAATTAGATTTCCTTTGCTTTTCACAGCAAAACATTTTATAAGCACAGTGAAGAGGCAAAAAAAAAACAAAATACTGGTCATCCGATATTTCATTTTTAAAAACAAAAATTCCAGTATAAAGCAAGAATTGCCTGTACTCAGTGGTTTTCCAATTCTTTAGTTCGATTAAGGGCCTTGGTTCTCCAGCAAATTTTTTGGCATGTACTTTCGAATATATACCATCTTTTTGGATAAATCGGATTTTGTCACTTTAGTTAAAGTGGAATTAACTTTGCTTGTCATCAATTAAATAAGAATTTTTTTCATGACTCCTAAGTCAATTAGGTGCATACTATCTAACGCAATCTGTGTAATCATGGAAATATTTAATTTTTCAAAAGGTTTCTTATTAATCAAATTATCCGTAATGTGATGGCTTCTTTCATACCTTTACAGGAAACAGGTCTTCGTCCGAAATTTCCTCTCCTCTTTTTGTACTATTCGCTAATGCGACTCTTATTTTTTTGGCTACCTGTTTGCATCTGACACACCCGTGTGAAGAAGTACATATGTCCCGGGGTGCCACTAATAAATGCCCTTGCTGGAGCATCGCAAACTACACTCCTTATGTGTATTTTGAACATTTTATTGTCTACTTCAAGTCCGTTTTGTATAACATGTCCAAATTCAGAAAACATTTTTCTAAAAACTCATCTAGTTAATTTGGTTTGCTTTTGACCAAAAAGACTCCTACAGGTACAACGGGGGTATATTTTATATTATTCAAACGGACAGGAATTTGCCAAAGTTGCGCTCTAGAATTTTTAAAAAGAGGCAAACCAATTATTTTTTGGCAATGTTTAAAACATCCTGATCTATAAAACTCGACAGCTTCTTTATTTGGTTGACCCGCCGGATATTTGTTTCATCATCATCATCCTTGGCGATACAGCTATAGTTCAGCTTTGGCCTTTCGAACAATATCTCTCCAATATTCTCTATCCTGTGCAGCTTCCTCCCAGTTTAGGACGTTTAATTTTTGCAAATCATCTTTCACTCCATTTATCCACCGTGCTCGAGGTCGCCCAACAACTCTTCTTCATTTGGTTGATTGAAGCATGTTTTTTTTTTCAGAATTGGGTTTCGCGTTCTCGCAACATGTCCGGCCCACCTAAGTCTTTGCGACATGACATAGGCAGCAAGACTTGTGTCGTTGAATATCTCTCGTAGCTCTTCGTTGGTGCCGACGCGGTAATTGTTAGGAGCCATCCTTATCTCCGTCCTTTCTAGGAGGCCTATATCTGATTTCCTCAGAGTCCACGTCCACATCCGTACGTTAGTATTGGTCGGATCATTGTTTTATATATCCGGAGCTTTAGATTTCTGTTGAGAAGGCGAGACTTAAGGAACGTTAAAAGCGACAAAAAATATCGAGTTCGCTGATTTAATTCTTTCTCTAATATCACTTAGGCAGTCGTTCGTTGAGTTGATGTACGAACCAAGATATTTAAATTGGTCGATAACTTCGAAGTTATACTCGGCTATGGTTATGTTTGTGTATTTCCAGCTAGAAGAATTTTTGTTTTATTTTCTTTTACTCGTAATCCTCCTTTTTTTCTTCTTTTTCTAACTTGACAAAGGCTTCTTTCATAGATATCGTTGATCTGCCGATACATCCTTGTCATCCGCATAAGCGAGAAGTTGCGTAGTATTGCCCCATATCGGATCAGAGGTTCGTAGTTCAGCGTTCCTTACTATTTTTTCAACCCTGAGGATAAAAGGTTCTTGCCTCACTCTCACTCCAGAGCTTGTTTCAAAAGTTTGCGAGAGTTCATTTTGAATTCGCATCACATTTTGGCTTCCATTTGTAGCCATTTTCGCTAACCGAATTACTTTGCATGGTATGCCTAAATTCTTCATTGAATTCCATATAAATTGTCTGTTTAAAGGGTCAAACGCTTGTTTATAGTCAACAAATATATGACTTGTATTCATTCCAAATTCTGCGCATTTTTCAAATATTTGTCTGAGACAGAAAATATGGGCAATATTCGCCGATTACACTTGTTTACAAATTTTAAAAAATTTTGGTATGCTCAACATGTTTAAGTCATTTCCGTTGTAAAATGGCACGCTTAATCTAATTTTTTCATCGAACGGATTTCGAGATATTTCGCAAAACCATTTTTCGAAATTAAAAAAAAAGTATCTTTACTTAAAAGCAAATATCTCTGGTTCTGCCAAACCGATTTTGACAATTATTTTACTAAACTGTAGATAATTGAATTACCTGTTCATTACACTTGGCATATATTTTTGTCAAATTTACAGTTTGGACGCTATTTATGCATTCATATGAAAGTTTTCGTAATTTTTGGCAAATTTTTGAAAAAATTATATTTTGAACGTAAATTTAAAAATTAAAAAAAAAATTTTCATAGAGTCTTTTTTTCATGGCTCGTTAAGTTTGATCGATTTAGAAAATGACTGCTTGTTTATCAAAATCGGAGAAAAAATGTGGAAATATTAAGTATTTTAGTAAAAAGTGAAAAGTGTAAATTTATTTGAAAATCCAAAAGTTTTAGATAAATAGTTCATTTATTTATAAAGATATCGTAACCAAATTTGGCATTCGAAAGTTTTTTAGATTTCTCAAGCTCTACACCAAATTTTATCAAAATCGGGCTACTAAATCATATAGCACCCATAGGATCGATCGTTCAAAAAAACGTGTTTGGTGCAAAATCCGGTGTATTGCTCAAAAACTTCTAAAGGTACGTAGATATTTGTCAAATTTGGTTACGATATTTTCAGAAACAAACGAATCAAATCGAATTTGGCACAAAAAAATATATTTTGACCGATCGACCCTATGGGCGGTATATGATATATACAAACGATTTTGATCAAATTTGATACAGTGCTTGGGATCTATAAAAAACTTCGGAACACCAAATTTGGTCACGATATCTTTATAAACACGCGAATTTCGTTGAAAAAAACGATTTTTTTGACCTATCTATCCTATGGGGGCTATATGATATAGTCAACCGATTTTGTTAAAATTTGGTTTAGTGGTGGGAAACTCTAAAAAACTTTGCATCAAACGCGTTATTTTGGCAGATCGGTCCTAGTGGTACTACTGATCAAATTTGGTACAGAACTTAAGAACTCTAAAAAACGAATTATCCATTTAAGGGGATGTTCTTTCAGATTTGTCTTTCAGATTTGGACGAAAAGAAGCCAAAAATTGGGAATTATTTGAGGCATGATGAAAAAATACTTCCTGTTTTGATTGTTAATTCTGATTTTTATTGTACAATAATTGGAAATTTTTTCTCGACGAAATTCAAAATGGCGGCTCTTGTCTGCCTCTGCAGGCAGATTATCGTCCCCGTTTTTTAGTTCTTTTCTAGAAACGACCGCTATTCGTCGTTCAGCTGCCAAGATCCTCTCGTCATCGGCTTCGGTGGAGTATCGGCTGGCCTCGATGACAGTACTGATATCCAGGACGTTCATGATCTTTAGTAAAGACGCTCTCCCCTCGTTGAACCAACACGCAGCAATGTATGTCGAAGCTTCGACAACTTTCACTCCACAATACAGATGCTTGGGCGCCAATCTCCAAACTGTAGAGTTGAAAGACTCATTCGAGTTTTTTGTGTTTGCCCCAACGCAGCGTTCTAGGAGGAGCGGGTTGCTGAGCGCTTCGTAAATCGGCTTGATGGCTTTGGCAACATTTTTCGCGAGAGAGTGTCTAAAAGTGGCCAGTCTTCCTTCTTTCTCTGCAACTCGCCACTTGCACCAGCTCTCATCTCCTTCAGGGCATAAATGGTGTTGTGGAAACAATTTTTTCTAGAAATATAAATTTGCTCAAAAATTAGAACTAGCAGTTCTAATTGCATCTTCCAATGCAATGTAAAATCTGGTTCTAATTGCATGAATTTTGAATTTGTGAGCGTTCTAATAAGTGAGCTGAAAGTTTTTCAGTTCTAGCGCAGTATCAATGGTTTTCCCTTGAGATTCAAGATGGGACCCGTAGTGCTCGTAAGGAAGGACTACCGTGGCTAGCCTGCGGCTCAAGGGTGCCATCCTTCGCTCAACTCGGTTGTAAGCCGATCGACCGGATGCTCATCCAAATCATACTCTTTTAAGTGCTGTATGATATCACCTTTCTATAACGCGGATTTTCATCCGGTCCTCCATCCACCGATAAAATCAGCAGCGACTTGACTTTACCATCCTTTCCTAAGGTCAAATTTTTAAAATCATCAAGTTTTAGGAGTTTAACAAGGTATTTGGCGTGTGTTGTAGCTGTCGAACTGCTAACGCTATGCACTGCGTATAGCGCTATACGTCGGGCCAGAATATGTTACAGCTTCTTTTCTACCCATGCAGTTTTCTTTGATAATGATGCCAGCATATACCGATGGAATCAGTTGATGGCGTACTCCAACAGCAAAATCGTGGTCATCGAGGCGCACTTTATAACTTAAATGCATTAAAACTGGAGCTTGAATTTTTGCAGCTGTTATTCCAATCGGTACTTTTGCTTTATCATCTTGAGAAATAAATACAACTTGTTCGGGCCCAAGTATAGATGCAAGTTCCTCAAGCCCGCTGGCAGTAGTTTTACAAAAATGTTGATCGGCGTGATCTCGATGTCTGTCTGATTGGGCTCGACACAATTTTACAGGCACAGTTGTGACATGATGCTTGCCCTCTAAGGATCTAGAATACTTTGGTATTAGTCTACGGTATGTCGAGGTCCTCGATATCATGAATCCATTTTCAACAAAGCCATTATAAAACCCAAAGGCAGCCTTTGCAAAGTTATATCGCATTAAAGTTGAAAATTATTAGTTTCCGAATAATCTGTGTGTTCCCTGTATGTATCTCGAATTTGACGCGTCTCCGGCGGTTCGTTTGTGTTTCTGGCTAGCGCCACTTGCACAAGCACCCGGAGTAAAATGAGCCACTGCGTGCTCTTCGCTGAATACTGTGTTTATTGCATCACCTTATTGTCTTGGTTTATGCTTTACTAACTTCTGCATGTATGTACATATTTACTATGTAATTCTTGTTAACGCTCTGATCTGCGATTGTACATGAACATGAGCAATAAGCCATTTACTTCGAATTGCAGCTAAACAACATGTGTTTTAATAATTAATCCAAAACTTACCAGCAATAGAAAGAGACTTTCCCACGGTAATGTCGTCGATATCTTTGGCGATGGGAAGCACATTTGGATCACCTACGCATGCTGAAGCTTTACGTGCAGGTACATTTAACAAATAATATATCATATTATTTGCATGTTCAAAATACGCTTAAAATACTCACCTTTACGAAAAAATTGAGTAGATCAGCGCTTTTCCTAGAAGCATTTTGACACAACTCCTCAATTTTCAGCAATGTTTGGCGCTCCAGCTCCTTTGTATTCTTTTTATATTTATTTTTTAAAGGCACCCAAAACTCATTTGTTTTTTTCTGAATTGCCTGCATTGGCAATGAATCTTTGTAACACTTAATGAACGCATTATACAACCGACCGTACAACGACATGATTGCAAACTGTGATGTACCGGCTATGTGGCGTCAGTATTGCCACCTGTGAGCAGACCACGAAACCAAACGAAACGCTCTTTGTCGAGAGAAAAACATAAGCAATAACGGCTGTTGGATTTGATTTTGTTTTGTTTATTCTCACGAAAGAAAAAAAATCGCAGCTGGTGCACACACAGCCACTAGCCCATGGTAGAATAAACAAGGTATGCTATTCCCGAAAAATTTTCGCAACTCAAACCTTATTTTAGTTTCGTTGATATTTTTCACGAGAAAGGTTGTTTCCGCGCATAGTTTTTCAGTATTTACCGTAATTCTGTGCAGCGGTAAAAAATAAGCCACTCTAGTTGCAACCAGCAGCACAAAAAAAAAATTTTTAATATGCTTGCCTACGCACAACAACAGCAATGGGGGTGGTTTCGCTCTCTCACTTTTTCGCTCAGACTAAAAATAAGGTTTCAGTGCAGTGAATAGCATACCTTGTTTATTCTACCATGCACTAGCCCAAGCGGACATTTTTACTCCGTGCCATGGTGAAATAATATAAGGTGGTATCATCAGTAAAAGCTATGCCTTATTGTATGTAGCGTGTGAGTGCGAGTGAGAGGTCAAAAGCTTTTCTGTTAGGAAAGCTCATGTTGCAATGCTTTGTGAATGTGAACAGAGAGTACAAAATAGACAGAGGCGAAAATTCTCTCCGAGCTTTTTTTCCCGTTGAAAGATTATGCGTGGACTTGGGCTCGGTTTGCGCAAAACCAAAATCAAACACAAAATGTGCTTTGTGTTGATGTTTCTGCATTGACTTGGGCTCGGTAAAAGCAAACGCAAAGGCAAGCATTGGCTCGTTTTGTGTTGTGTTGTGTTGCGTGGACTTAGGCTCGATCAAACCAAAAAGGCAAGCATTGGCTCTGGCTGCGTTTGCTTTGATGTTTATGATTGACTTAGAAACGTTTTAGTTCAATTGCTACTAGGGTTGTAAATCGGTAGAAATATATCGATATTCATATCGGAAAATATATCATTAAGCCATATCGATATAAATTTGATATATCGTCCCAAGACTTCGATATATCGATATATCCCTTAAAATCAAGAATTTCTGTTATTATACATATGTAACACTTTTTTTGTATTTATTACTGCTGTTTATTACACTAGTTTACAAATTTATGGGTCATCGAGTGAACCATCGTAAAAAAGTGTTTTTTAGGGTAATTTGGGGTCGAGAAACACGAAAATGGCAACCTTTTTTTTTTCTTAAGCACCGTTTTCGAGATATTTTCGAAAAACATGCTTTTGGGCACTTATTATTTTTTAATTTATTATAATTTGTGCGCTGTTTTTAAATGCGCTTGCATGTTTGTAGTATTTCCCGTCGTTTTAATTATTTTTGCGCACTTTGTGCACTTCGCGGAAGTTCCGTCAATTCTCTGGAAAAAATTCCAGCATGCGCTTTGTTTTGTAGTTATCCTAAATATAAACAAAACAAAATTAGCTGTGTTTTATATTAAAGCATAAACTTTTATTTACTTCGGCATAGTTCCAGTTTATAGATTAGATTTAATTTCACAAAATGCACTTTAAAAATATAAGCATAAGAAGACGGACACTTGTGTTTGCGGGATATTTATAAAGCGATATTTTAAAAAAATATCGATGTATTTACGATATATCAAGAGCTTAAAAATATCGCACAAGTCGATATTTTCTTGTCAAATGTATCGGTATTAATCGATATATCGATGTATTTTTACATCCCTAATTGCTACCCTAGGTTATGATAAGCGTTTAATTATAAAAATCTATTATGTATCTCCTTGACCCTGACTACTAAATAAATAAAACGAAGCCTTCTATTATTTACCTTATAATTTTTATTTAAATCAGCATATCTTAAAATAATTTTAAGGTAAAAATTACCCAAGACAAATAATTATATGTATGTATATAAAAAAGGAATTAGTGTTTCATTATAGAAAATAATACAATGTGCCTAAATATTATTTTGCTTTCATACCTAAAAGTATTTTTACTTCATAGAATTGTTTTAGTTTAGTTTTTTACGACGCCAAATTAAATTTTGACTCCAATCGCCTACAATCTCACAAAGCAAAGGAGCCGATATTTTGCCGGCGGCTGTTTGCTTTGGTGTCACGCATATAAGCGAAGTAGAACAAAAGTGGCGCTTGCAACTTGCAAGGAACCTATTCGTACGATTCCTGTAAAACTATTAATTGTAGAAAAGTGATAAAAAGACTAATTTTTTCTTGACACTAAAAAAATTATTTCTAAAAGGAAAGAACAAAAATTAATTAAATAATATCCCATATGGGAATTGAACTTGGTTTCACTGGATTGTGAGTCAATCACACATTCAACTAACCCATGGCCGCTTTGGTGACACGTGTGCAAATATGCGTATACAAGCAAAAGCTGCATTGAACAACAATAACAAGCAAAAGCAAACATTGGATCGATCTGTGTTGTATCAAAGAATATAGAAGTAGTTCTATATTCTTTGGTTGTATTGAGACGTTTCTGCATGGACTTGGGCTCGATCAAACCAAAAAGGCAAGCATTCGTTTGTTGTGACGTTTTTGCGTGGACTTGGGCTCTGCTTCTTGCTGCTTTTGTTTTGATGTTTATGCACAGGCCTAGGAACATTTTAGTTCAATCGCTACACTAGGTTATGATAAGTATTTTATATAAATCTAGAATGTAACCCTGACTGCAAAATAAATAAAAAGAAGCCTAAATTATTCACTTTATAATTTTTAATTAAATCATCAGCAAGACAAATAATTATATTTGCATTGCTGCAACTAAATCTTTTCCTTAATGCAAAGTTGTTTATAACATTAGTTTTTGTTTACTATTAAAAAAATACAAATTAATTTTTTATTTGCATTCTTTAAAGAAAATAGTATGTGCCTAAGCTGTGATGTGTTTTCATAAGTTACTTCAAATACTTAGTTTAGTTTAGATTTTTTGAACGGAAAATTCAATTTTGACAGAGGAAATGATATTTTGCCGGCGGCTATTTGCTTTGCCACTCAAGTAGGCGGCGTAGAACAAAAGTGGCGTTTGCAAGCGGCTTATTTGTTCGATTGCTGGAAAACTATTAATCCTAAAAAAGTGATAGAGGACTTAGACAATTTCACATGCTTCAACAAAGTCCTTGGACATTCTTGCGAAAGTCCCACCGATTTTGCGGTAGGAGCAGATTTTGTGAAAAACACCAAAACCGATTTCCACTTTTTTAACTTTGAATAGTCATTGTGCTTGAACCAATTAATCAATCACCTTGATTTAAGTTTTATTTGAAAAATGCTAGATTTTACTGCCAATGATTTTTGATAACAAAAACATGAATCTAACTTTAATAGCAAAAAAAAAATATTAATGCAAAAATCACACCAACCACTATTAGGCGGGAAAGGGCAACATGCCGCTTGAAAACTCTGTTTAAGACTAAATTAGGGTCCTAAACAATCTGATGATAGTTGCTACTAAGTATATTTTTCCAGCTTAAACTCTATGCTTACTGTAGTAACTAACAATCAGCAATAGCGAAGCATTAACTAAACATAATGCGTTGACAAAATCGAATACAGGCATTGCAGTCGAGCCAAGTACGTTTTGCTTTTCATGCACGTTTGTATATTTGTGAACAGGCAGTATTTAATGAAATATTTTCCAACTTTATTAGGATTTTTGTGATCTTTTAACATAAAGAAAAACATTTTTCATTTTATTTTTTAGTCATTGTTGCATCAAATCAGTTTACATAATTAACTTTATTTTATAATTAACTAAATTAAAAAAAAAAATCTAGATATGTTTACATATTTACATTTGTTTTCCCTAAAACTGTTATGTAAAATGATTAGTTGTTGTTTTTTTTAAATTACAAAAAATAAATTGCATAGTAATTGAAATAGAGAAGAAAGAAGTCAAAAATGATGATTAAGTAATACATTTAATTTGAATCTCGAGCAAATTCAATTCAGCGCTTGTTAGCCAAGGCCGGCAGCCCAATGACATTATAAACTCTAAGAAGTGTAACGCAAATACCATGGTGCGGGCGAGCAGAGAGAGTTAAAAAGGAAAATCTAAAAATAGCACATACAATTCTCGTGTTCTTACAATTGAACTCGGCTCTAAGCTTCGTTGTTGGCTTTCGGCTATGTTCACAAATTCAGCCGCAGCCAAATTTGTAAATTTTTCGTTTCAGAGCATTCCATACCCTTTTCTAATAAGTATGTGGCTGCTATGACACTTTGCTATTGCGTTTGCTTTTACACTAACAAATGCATGCATAAGAAGCGAAAAATACGAAGAAGAGTATTTAACTATCATTATGCTGAACGGTTTCCCAAGTGGCGCACACAACAAGACATTTTTAGCCGAAACAAAACAAACAGACTTTTGGTCAGTGCGTTGTCATTATTAACTGCAAGTTATAAGGCCACTGTTGCTAGTACTCTAGCTCTTAAGTTATTTTATTATTTAATATATTTGAATTAATTAAATATGTAAGTAATGATGAATTCACGAATGCCTAGGCACTCTTGCTACCACCTTTTTATTTCACCCTGCAAAAATGAGTCTGTTGGTACGCGATCAAATGCACGTGACGCAATCTTTTTGTTTGAGCAGAGCAAAACCACAAAATAGTACTGAACAAGTTTTTGTAAACCTTCTAAATCTTTATTAAATAAATAAATAAAATTAACTGAAAAATACAACTTTTTCCTGACAAAAAAAAGGGAAAATTTAAAAAAATATCAGAAATGATAAAAAATTAATTAAAAATATCCTTGGAATTGATCTCTGTTCCATTGGATTGGGAGTCTAATCCATAGCCACTATTGTGTTACAGTTGCAAATATGCGTATACAAGCAAAAGCTGCAGTGAATAACAATAACTAAGCAAAAGCAAGCATTGGTTCTGGCTGCGTTTGTGTTGATGTTCATGATGCATTGAGTTAAGAACGGCATTGCTTTTATATGTATGTTCCTTTTAAATTAAAAAATTACAAGTTCCTTAAATAACATTAAAAATGTTTTTTTGTTTTACAAATTATGTTTTTTTTTTATTAAGCTTAAAACAATAAAGTGACAATAATTTGTAATGACAGCCTGAAGGCCTACGTTGCTCTGACTACAAACTTTTTATAACTTAGAATTAACTACTACTTTATAATTATATAAAAAAAAATAAAATAAAATTTTAATTCCATTTTCATACAGGATTTGTTTATTGATATATAAAATATTATTATATTTTCAATTCACTCATTCATAATTATTATTTATTACTGCATTTGGATTAGTCTTTAAATTGAATTAATAATGATAATTTATGGTAATATATATTTATTATATTTATGATAATTTTTTATGAAGATAGTAGAAATAAATGCTTATGCAAGTAAGCATTAATTAAACTAAAAAGGGCAGGTTGATATTCAATAGTGACCCAAAAAAAATTTTGATATGTTTTACAAAATAGCTCACAAATTGAATATTTAGTTAAATAAATTCTTAAGATTTTAAGTATATCATCTTATGGCTTTAAATGGCGTGTAAATAAACTCTGTCGTCTATTCCCTAAAAGAATATACATAAATAATCTTTAAAATTCAATTTAAATTAAACCTGGCTCCATACTTACAATGAAATAGATTTGCGGCGTTGGAACGTTACTCTATTGACCAAATTGAAGGTAAAATTGGTCAATTTTGCCTTCAATTTGGTCATCTCCTTCTCCTCCTCTATTATGGGCTGCAGTCGCGCCCTGGGGTTATTCAGTTCATTGATTAATGCCCGCTCCGCTTTTCTGCGGAGACGGGCATTTTCCGGCCCACGTCTGGCATCCTCAAAGGCCTTCAATTTTTCCTCGATGCGTTTTACTTTACTTCGTATTTCCTGCAAGAGCAAGCGTCCATCGTTCTGGACGACCTGTTCCACTTTAGGCAAGCGTTGGCTGCCTTCCGTTGACGGCAAGCGGCCGCCTCGACGGCTTGCCGAGGGAGGCAAGCGGCCTTGGCCACCTCGACGGCTTGCCGAGAGAGGCAAGCGGCCTTGGCCACCTCGACGGCTTGCCAAGGGAGGCAAGCGGCCTTGGCCGCCTCGACGGCTTGCCGAGGGAGGCAAGCGGCCTTGGCCACCTCGACGGCTTGCCAAGGGAGGCAAGCGGCCGCCTCGACGGCGACCGCTTCCACCGTTACCGTTATTTCCATCATTACCACCGTAGTTGTAAAAACGATACATCTAGAATCTAGAGAGAAAAAAAAGAAATTATTAAAAACCAAACACCAAACCAACGCAATCATATTTACGAAACTTTATTTTAATTTAATTAATATTTAATTTTGTCTTTTTAAACTTTAAATAACATAAAGTACATAAAAATGTACTACCAAGCAAAAGCAATTAAAATACGTCGAACATAATACATGGTATGTAACATACATACATGTACATATATATGTATATGACTTTACTGTTACTTTTTCTTATTACGCAATTACGTTTTGTTTTGCCTTATATTTTATATTTACACTTATATTTTATTATTTAAATACGTTTTATACTTACATTTTATTTTGTTAAACCAAACACAAAAAAATTAAATATTTTATTTCACCAAACACAATAAACAATTAAAATAGAAAATCACTATGCGCTGACTATCGCTGTCCTCGATCCTTTCGCGATTTAGATTTATTTGATGGCGATACATTTCTGTCGGCGTAAAAAATAAAAGCGATTAACAATTTTATCGATTTTAATATTTAATAGCCTTTTCACACAACGTATAGATGAATATCGAATATCATCCAATGAATGAATATATTAAATTTCAACCGTTTGACGTTTGTATTTGCAATTTGCAATTAAAAATTTGATAAATAATTTTTTTTTTTTTTTTTTTTGTTTATTTTTTTATTTTATTTAGTGTTTTCCTTAATTCTAATAAACAAGAAGCTTTATGTGATATTATTTATACAGTGTCTCTATCGAGATCTCGAGTATACTTCAATATTTATAATTATTATCTAATGAAGGAATCTGATAATTATAATAACATAATATAATGTATAAATATATTGAATTTCACATGAAAAAATTTACAAAAACATGAGTCTAATATTTGATTTTTATAAAATAAGAAATGTTGGAATCAAGTTCCGTTTATATCTACAACCACCAGAATTTGTTGTTGTTTAAGATAGCATCGTTTTGCGCGATGCTCGTACTAAATCTGAGATTTGGTTCTTGGTTAATTTGGATTTTTTTATCAGTTGCTCTTCTATATTGATGATAGAATATAGGGATTCCGTTTTGGCTTTGAATTAAACCCCTAGTATCTAAAGCAATGAACGCTTCAGGAGGGGGAAAACCGTTTTCTAGACTTCTCAGAAGGTATTCCTCATTGGTATAGTATGGCGCTTTGATGAGATTGTTTTCTTGATCAGATGTGCATTGAAGAATATGTTGCCTAATAAGTTTTATAATATGGTTGTCAATTCTGCTTATCTTGGTTGAGTCATATAGCACCTTATTTGATATGAACTTTATATAATCGCTTTTAGGGTCCCTGAAGCACATAGTGCAAGCTCTCAAGCATGATCTTTCAAATACTCTTATGCGTTCCATGTAAGACGGCGAGATATTAAACCAGATTGGGCAGCCATAGGTTATAATAGGACGAACTAGTGTTTTGTACATAATTATTTTTGTTTTTTCCATTATCGATCTTGAATAAAATAGAACCAGAAATAAGCCAATGCCGCAACTGTCAAGGTTTCTTTCACAGTGCAGCAAATTGTTACCTACCACCCAAATGTGTGCGGTGCAACGAACCTCATCACAGCTCGGAATGCCCAAAACCAAAAACAAACGCAGAAGAGCGTAATCAACTATTCTGCGTACTATGCAATAAACACGGTCACCCCGCTTCCTATAAAGGCTGTGAAAAATACAAAGAGCTGCAACAAAAGATAAGAGCAAGAAAACAAAAACTAACGCAAAATGTAAAAATAAGAGAGTCAATACAGAGGAACCCAAACATAAGCTATGCACAGGCAGTAAAAGAAAACGTATTTACTAATCATACAGAGCAAAGTCATAACAATCAAAACTCTTTCTTAGAAGACATTAAAAACTCTCTTATGAATGTAACTAACCAAATAATCAGCTTTCAGAAACAACTAAACATACAAACGGCAAGAATTGAATCATTTCACCAACCAAAACCAAAATAACAAAAACAAACCTCTTAATATAATTTCTATTAATGTAAATTCAATTATATCTCTTAATAGAAGATTGGAACTTCAAAATTTTATAGACAAAAAAGAACCTGATATCGTTCTCATTAACGAAACAAAACTGAACTTCAGGCACAGGGTCAAATTCAACAACTATGAACTCATACGGAACGACAGAGAAGGCTCTAAAAACGGAGGTGGAACTGCAATCCTGATTAAAAAGGGAATTAAATTTAACAGCTGCACTGATCTAACAAGTTATAAAATCCGAGGTCTAGAACATTGTGCGATAAAACTTCCACTAGCAGCGAACCAGTGCCTATTCATCTTAGCCCTATACCTACCATCAGGAACTTATAATGGATTTAAAAACGACCTGCAACAGCTCTTCCAAGCATTTAAGTTAGACAAAACAGAAAACTATTTCATAATGGCAGGTGACTTAAATGCGAAACATAGAAACTGGGGAAATCAAAACAATAATTCGGCGGGCTGCACACTAAATGACTGGATGGAACTTAACGAAATTAAATTTAAATGCAAATTGTACGCATCAGCTAAACCATCATTCCCCCGTTCCAACTCATATTTAGACCTTTGCCTTGCAGATACAAGAATCGAAATAAAACGAGAAAATCTATCATTAAACAGTCTAACAACAATTGATTATGACAGCGATCACTGTGGAATATTAATCCCAGCGGAGCTGCAAAATAAAGAACCAATACCTCTGTTCACATCTATACAAGAACAAAAGTACAACTACAAAAATACTAACTGGCATAAATTTCAAAACAAGCTGAGCAGGCTATCATTCAACGATCCAACTATCCCTAACAACAGAAACTTGTGTAACAATGAAATTGACTTTTATATTAATAAAATACACGACAATATAATTAAAACTATTGAATCGACAGTGCCAAAATTTGAAGTACACGACCCCTATAAGCCGTTTAGGAACCAAACAATACGCAAACTACAAAAAGAAAAGAATAAAACGCTAACTATGATAAAAAAGCACAACAGATTTGAATGCATCCTAACGCAAGATGAATATAATTTCTTGAAATGCAAGCTCAAGCTAATTAAAAAACTAATACAAGATAATATAAATATTGAAATGAATAAACATATCCAAACAAAACTCTCAAAAATAAACCCGAAAAATCCAAAAATGTTTAAGCAGATCAAAAACTTTTCAGCATTGCAAAGATCACCAACAGAACTTAGTTTCATTGCAGTACCAGAAGAAGACAAGCAATTGCTGACAAATGCGAATATTGATACACAATTTCTGGAATTTAACACGACAAAAAACAGCTTCATCTTAAGAGACAAGGAACAAATACTAAACACAATCGGTACCTACTTGCAATCCGTACACTCATCTACTGTGAGTGCACAAGATAACGCTTTTCACCGTGATGTAAGAGACAGCTTTGATCAGTTTTTAAATATCAAAAACGACTTTGAAGCAAACCTCGGCTCAATCACGGAGTTTCATAGTAGGAAACTAGCTAACAACATAAATGAAGAAACTGACGAGTACTTTATAGCTCAAGACACAATACGACAAATATTCGCACACCTTAAAGGAAAGCTCTCAACTGGATACGACAACATTCCAAATATCGTTCTTAAAAACTTGCCTACGAACGTTATACTTGACTACTGCACACTCTTCAACAACATGCTGAATAACGCCTACTTTCCACCGAATTGGAAACTCGCTAAGGTTATTTTAATACCCAAAAAAGCCAATAGCAATGAAATAAAAAATCTTAGACCAATAAGTCTTCTACCAAATATAAGCAAAGTTTTCGAGATCTGCATTAACAAATATATAAATAAATTTTGTCTCAGAAACAATCTAGTTAGTGACAGACAATTCGGTTTCAAATATAAACACTCAACGATACATGCAATCCATCTTTTAATATCAGAGATACAATGGGGACAAAACAACCAAAAAAGCACTGGAGCCTGTTTAATCGACTTGCAGAAAGCTTTTGACACCGTTTGGATAAAAGGATTAGTACACAAGCTGAGAAACTACAACTTCCCTACACATATGGTTATTATTATTTACAACATGATAGCCAACAAAGAATTTCGAACTAGCATCGGGAGCACTAATAGCTCTAATAAATTTTTCATGCGAAACGGTCTTCAACAAGGAACAGTTAACTCGCCAGTATTATTTAATATATTTATTCTGGATCTGATCAGAAAAATAGACAATATAATTGCGTTCGCTGACGATATTATTATATACAGGTCGGAGAATTCTATTAGAGAAATAAACGAAAATCTTCAAAAAGACTTCAATGCCATTGAAACATACACAGAAAACTGGAACCTTAAATTAAACAACTCAAAATGTGAAACTATTTTATTTCGACCCGCAGTGGCGAAATGCAATGCGAGTATAAGAAAACACTGGAAAGAATTTGGAATTTATCCTCACCACTCAAGAGAACCAGTTCCTAATAAGAAAACTGTCAAATACCTGGGCATTTATTTGGATAATTTTTTGTATTTTAATGAGCATATAAACACCCAAATCGCCAAAGCCAAAAAAGCTTTTTTCGCTAATTTGATAAATAAAGATATCAAAGAAAATTCATAAAATCGTTTTGTACTCTCTGTTCGAACGCCAACGGCAGTTCTTACGCCTCTCTCTAATACAGCGGTGGGCAAAACTACTAATGCAATTTTTTTGTGCCTGTGTGCGTGAACAAAACAGAGCTTTCGAAAATGCCGACGTACAATGGGCCAAAACTGTTTTTTTTTTGGCATAGCTGAAATCTATTCGCTGTTATCATTAAATTCGATAATGTAATTGAATTTTATTTCGGATGGCCAACATTTTATTTAAAATAAATTGTTCAAATGTGATCTGTGAGTGCATTTGAACAGTGCAATTTCGCCTAAAAATTTTGAAAAAAAAAATATTACTTGCTCATACCAGATTATTACTCTTTGCAAGTAACGCCTGCTAGACACTTATATTTTAACGACTAACAAAAACCAAAATCAAGCAGTGTTCGCATTGTTTTGTGTTTTGCTGTGTGGCTCTGCTTTACGTTCCATTGTAAATTTAGCTAGATTCTAGCTTACACGTACGAGGAGAGCTTTTACGGTAAAAAGCTCTTTTCTCGTACGTGTGAAAGCTCTTTGGCACGCGTGCCGTCTGAGTGCCCATCGCTGCTCTAATATATTCTCTTTGGCCAAAATTGTCAACAATAAAATTGCCAACACTAGAATTAGCAACACTAAAATTGTCAGCACTTAAATTGCCAACACCAAAATTGTCAAAACTAACATTGCCAACACTAAGTAGTCAACACTAAAATTGTCATAACTCAAATTGTCATCACTTAAATTTTCATCACTCAGCTTGCGACACGTATAAAAATATTTCTCGGCAAAAAATAAAAATAAAATTTTAATCATGTTTAGAAACAACCAACACATGGTTAAATCCAACGATGATGATGATAAAGCAACGGATGCAAGGTAAATAATAACGTGCATTTAAGCTAACAAGTTTTTTCCATGTTTTTAACATGCTTTCCATTGAAGTGATGCACATCCACGAGGTTCTGAAATTTCGCAACTTGCCAAAGACTTTGAATTTTGCGACATTGAAGATTTTGGATTTGATGATGATTCTGATGACCAATCAAACATAATCTTAGCTCCGACTTCCGACTCCTTGGCGAAAGCGATCGATAACATTAAAAATAACAAATTCCCGGATTTGTTGGTTGTCGTTTGTGGCAAGGAATTTCGCGTTCATTATGACGTCCTGGCACTCTATTCCAATCGCATTCTTGAGTACAAGCACAGTTCCATCGCTGTATTTAATTCACCCGAGATTTCTCCATTCGGGTTTGAGTGGGTCTACAACTGGATGAAGTCTGATGAAGATGTTGTGTATTCTGGTCATGTAGTTGACATGTTGCGTACTGCAACTTTTTTGGACGTACCTAGACTTGTAGCCAGATGCTGGAAGGCATTCCAAGCCCCAATGTTTAATGAGTTTGGCGCTTATGAAGTTTTGGTCGAGACGCGTGATTGCACGAATATGAGTGTTTTATTTGAACTTGTAACACCAAAAATTTCGACGAGCATTTTGACCATATTTTTGACTTCCGAATATGTTTTGCTAAATGTGGAACAAGTCATGGGACTAATCAGATCCAGATACCTGGCTGTTAACGCCGAAATCGAGGTAAGCTCATTCTATATATTAAATGCCAATTTAATGACGCCAATTCAATTCACTTTAGGTATTTTATGGTGCTTGTGTCTGGCTAGATCATCTATGGCCAGCTCGTAAAATCCATATTTTTGAAGTGCTACGGTATATACGTTTTGGATTTTTCTCGATTTCCTTACTCCATCAAATAAAAGGAAAGCAGAAAGGTTGCCTAGGCCCATTTGACCATATCTTAATGGCAATCAACGAAAACGGGGATCTTGTCAAAGCAATATCTGATGGAATGTCGTATAATACAATGCAGGCTCTTGCTCAAGGGGATGCAAATGCTCTAAAGCGTAATCTTAAGAGCAATAAATTAGCATGGATGGAACCACGACGTTGGATGTGGGACGATACTTGCAGCTATCACATCCAAGTCAAAAATCATTTCCCAAATGTTAATCAAATTTCATATGAGAAGGTCTGGGAGTATCTTGAGTCACTGCAGAAATATGACCTTGATTATGAGAAGAATATGCATTTCGCTGATGACGACAAGATACAGGAAAGTGGAGAACAGGCCGAAGGTACTATTAAAGATGACGAGAATGCACTAAAGGTTCTTCGTTAAGGAAGCCATGTCAATAGACATGATGATAAATTTGTAATGTTCTTGAATTGGGCCTGGGATTTATAAACAATTTTGGACAAACGTAGCAGAAATCTTCGGGGAATAAACAATTACAATTAATTAATTAAATGGCCTTATTGATGAAATTTAATATTAACTAATAAACATTTTATTCAAGTTTTTGATACATTTGGTGAATTTTTAGAATTAATGTACCGAGTCACATCGTGAAATATTTAGAGATCATGATTTAGAAAAACAAATGTTTCACATTTAGGTAAGTAATGAGAATTAGTCAGAAAAAAGTCAATCTACATTATTAGGTAAAGATTCTACAGCGATTTTAAGAGTCATCGTTGCATATGAAGAAAAAAACTGTTTGATCAGGTATTGCTAATGGTTTATATATTATATGTCTTTCGAAATAAGAGCGGCTACAACAGACTGTTCCCGAACGCGTTTTTTTGAAAAAATTTGATTGATTTAAATAATTTCCTCAAAAATTTGTTTATATTATTTTTCAAGGAATAAGAACAATTGGTCAATTGCAGAACAACAACGTTCAAAGCATTGAGGCCAGATTTGGGAAAAGCTCGATTTAGGTTTATACGACTATATACGATTATACGACTACTTAGCTCTAGTTTTGTAAGCTAAGCCGGGGGCAGTCGTAATCAAAATTTTGGACTCTAATAAGACACATTTTTAACGCTTATTTTAATACATTTTACATAAAAGTTCGCAGAAATCAGTCTGTCCTAAGTTCTTGTAACTTCTCATACTTTAAAGTATCTCTGAAAGTTAATTAGGAGCTTCGTATTAATAAATTTTTATTTTATTTATTTATTTATTTAAGGCTAGTTTACACTTAAAAGATATAAACTTACAAAAAGAAAGAAAGCCATGGCTACCAGGGCCTTTAGCTAACTAATACTAAAAGTGTAGAGTGTAAAATTGTGTAATAGTTAAATATTTTTACTAAAATTAATTGTGTAATATTTTAATATATGCTATTTAATTCTAAATTAGGTGGTAAATTTTACATTTTTTAATAAAGTAATTAGTTTAGAGTTGTTTTGGTTTGGGAACGAGATAACAGAGAGGGGGTTCTAGTTTAGGAAAATGGAAGAACGGTGATGGGATAAGGCTGGGCAGGATGTTATTATATGCGTAATGTTTATGGGGGAGTTGTTGCATAGAGGACAGGTGTTACTAAGTGTTGAGTCTATCTAATGAGCATTAGTTAATTTTGTATGACCAAGCCGGATTCTTGTAAGTTTTACTTGGTCAAGTCTTGAAAGATTATTATAATTAATGGGGTAAGTGTTATGGCCGTTGTTTAATAGTTTATACCAGTTCGAAGTCTGTTGGAGTAGAGATTTATGATTATTATTGGAATAATTTTTTAGAAATGAAGAGACGTCGTTATGCGAAAGGTTGGGAGTGTAAATGAGAGGAAGATTAGTAGCAGACTTCGCTGATCTGTCAGCTAATTCGTTTCCTGAAATGCCTGAATGGCTAGGAACCCAAAGTAATTTAAATTTAGGGAATTTGTTTATTATAAAGTGTCTGATTGAGACGCCGTAAAAGTTGTTATTGAATTCATTAAGGATTGCTTTGATTGCTGAGAGTGAGTCGGAGCAGATGATAAAATTGCCACGTTTTTTTGAAACTATTTTTATAGCTTCGTGGATAGCTATTATTTCTGCTGCAAAAACTGAGGAGTGAAGAGGAAGAAGACCGAGTTTGAAAATTTCAGTGTCAGAAGTGATAGAATACGCAGTAATGTTATCTCATTTAGATCCGTCAGTATAAACAAAGTTGTATCTGTTGTTGATGTTTTAATAGTTAAGAAAAAGTTGATGATAGATATCCAAAATGGTATTTGGCTTATTGTAGACTGAAATAGATAGTTCAATAGACTCGGTTAAATTTTGCCATCTGAACACTTTCATTTTGATTGTTTTTTGTGGGAGGAAGGGAACGTTCAGATAATTGCAGAGATGAATTATTTTGTCAATTGTGCTTGGGTACTTATACTCTCGTTTATTGGGCTTTATAAGGTATCTTAGTGGGGAGTCAAAGGAGTTAATAAGGGTCTTAGAAAGTTTAGCTGTTAAAAAGATGCATCTATTGTGGATTGTGTAAATATTAGATTCAATAAGCATATTATTAATTGGTGAAGTACGGAATGCACCAAGAGCTGATCGGATTGCGGTGTTTTGATTGTATTTAGTTTATTAAGGAGGGACACAGGGGCGCGACCATAGATTGGAAGGCAAAAGTCTATTTTAGAGATAAGTATTGATTTAACTATTTGAGTTAGTGTATATGAACTGCAGTTGTATTTAATATTAGAAAGAAGTTTTATGATGTTGAGTGGCTTAGTAAGGTCAGTAGACAGCTTAGCTATATGAGCACTCCAGTTGTATTTGCTTTTGAGAGTGAGACCTAGGACACGAAGTGAGGTCACGGACGGAATACTGAAGGATCCAGTATAAATTGTGCATGAACAGTCACGTTTGCGGCAGATGTGGATGTGTTCCTATTTAGAAGAAAAAAGGGATGCGCCAGAGTATGCACACCAGTTATTAATATCAACAAACAATTGGTCCAAGTGAACTATGGGATTTTTTTGCTTATTAAGGTCTAAAATAATTTGGAAGTCGTCTGCATATGCACAGAATTTTATTTCTTTATGGATGGCAATTGCACTAGCTAGTTTATTATATGAAATGAGCAAAAAGGATTACGGAGATAGGAGAGCCTTGGGGGATACCGTTCTGAAGGGGAAAATAATTAGAAATAGTTTTGCCATTTTTAACAACTATTTTACGGTTGGACATAAAGTGGAGGACCTAAGAAAGCATAAATGGACCTACTTTCCATTCCCGAAGTTGGTGAATTATGGAGTGGATACCAATTTTATCATATGCTTTCGCAAAATCAAGAGGGATTATTGATAGGTGGCGCTTTGTTGATAAGGCTCTAGTTGCAAGATGATCTATAAAAAGCAGACTATCAAAGACTGACTTACCCCTTTTGAAACCGAATTGATTTTTGTGGATAAGATTGTTAGAAGTGACAAACCACCACAGCCGCTTCGCAATTATTTTGTCTAGTACTTTAGCTAAGCACGGGTTTAAGGAAATTGGTCTGTAAGATTTAGGGTCTGTTTTACATTTATTTGGTTTAAGAACAGGAATGACTAGGTTTGCTTTATAAACTTGGGGAATTACTGATTTGAATATAGTATTAAAGTGATGAAGAATGCGGTATTTGAATGAAAGAGGTGTATTTTCAATCATGGGATAGGAGATACGATCAATTCCCGGCGAGACACCTTTAAGAGAATTAAGTGATGAGAGTAGTTCCAGCAGTGAAATGTCTTTTTCAATTTTAAGGGCTGATGTCGATGGTTGGGAATAAGAGTGAGAGTTAATAACATTTTGTTTATTTAAGCAGAATTGAGGGGAGAAATTGCAGTCTTGGGCTTCTTCTGACCAGATTTCAGCAAATGAATTGGCAATTTTATTGGGATCTGTGTGGGTGACTGTGTGGTGGGAAGTATTATGCTGTGGATGTTTTTTGTTGTGAATTGACCGCTAAGTCTCTTTATGTTTGACCATAATTTAGCAGAGTCGGAGCCGGGGTGGATTTCGGAAGCAAAGTCGGTGAAAGCCTTTCTTTTAGCGTCTCTAATGGCTCTTCTGAATATAGCATTGGCTTTTTTGAATTCAATTATGTTTGTGGAATTTATTTGCCTCACCATTTTTTATTTTTGACCTTTTCATATGCAGTAAGGTGTTTGTTCTACCACGGAACAGTATGATGGAAGCGGCAAGTTGAGTTTTGCGGGATGGAAAAGTGGGGGCTTTGAATAATAGTTTTTTTGATATACGCGGCTTCTTTGTTAATATTGTCACTTACAGGGAAAGAGTAAGCGAATTTACTAACTAAGTCGGCAAATATGTCCCACTTGGCAGCAGTTAGTTTAAAAGACGGTTTTGCAATGAGCATTGAAGGGTTAGGATTGGGGAAGAGCGTTATGAGAATGGGGAAATGGTCACTACCAAATAGGTCGTCAATAACTTCCCATCAAGCTACAGGGGCTAGGTTGGCTGAGATAGAGAGAGGTCAATATGTGTGAAGGAGTGGTGGGTAGAATAGTTTGTCGGAAATTTATCATTAACATCTAATACCGGACAACCTATTACCTTTTTGTTGGGTGTTCATTCTTGCGCAATGTCAACCGAACAGCTTAGCCATTCCAAATTGTGTAATGCAGGGGTGAGCAACCTTTTTAATCAACGGGCCAATTTTAATTTTAAAATTTTTTGGCGGGCCGCACATAATGTAATGGCTGCGCCATTGTTTTTTTATCGCAGCTAAAATTTCTCGCACCCTGGTTCTTGCAGCTACTTTTCTCGCTGTTTGTCTTTTTGGGACAAAAATATCGCATGCGAGAAAAATCCAAACATGGTATTTTGCCCTGCCTGTTAGCTTTAGTCTGACACTAAAAGCTCAATATGTCAGTAGGTCGATTCAAGATCGCCACCACCTTTAGGGCGTTTAATTCTTTGAATCGGCGGCTATAAACTGATTCTAATTGTGCCTCGAGCTATAACCGCCAGTCAGTTGGGCAATGAAAAATTTTAATTTTTGCCACGTGCTGAACATTCTTTGTACATTCTACAAGAAATAAGCAAATAAAATCCTTAATTACAAGTCAAAAAAAAAAAAAAAAAACTGACAAAGCAAATCTGGCCGAAATAAAAACCTGAAGATTAAAAGATAAAATAAAATAATCCCAAAATTTTATTAAAAATTATTAAACGACAGACTAAAATCAAAATTGCGTACATACGTAATATCAGCTGTCGAACTAACTATAAATCAATCAGCAAAAAAAAAAGAACTAAAACGAATAAAAACGTAAAACAAAGTAACACATCTGAGGTCATTAACCTTCAACGAAGCTTAATCCGCTCTACCAGCTGATCAAAAATTCCAGCCAGAGAGAACTAAAGTATAGAGCAGAGAATGGCTTCGGGTGATTGCAAAAAGTTCATACACGATCAACACACGAATAAACGAGCCATTCCACTCAAGCGTTCATACTTGCACACGCACATGTGTTCACTGTTGATTTAAAATCGCTTAAATGTGCAAAGTTTTTATGCTCTCTGAGTCTACTCATGCTCATGTTCAAACCATTCATTCGGGCGTACGTTCATTCAGCTCAACAATGATTCTTTTCATCAAGAATCAAACTCAAAAAGCCAAAATCAACTCGTATGAGTGTTTTCATGTGCGAAGTCAGCAGCAAATATTGCGCTGTCAATTAATTGCTTGCAAAATGCAAACACAAGACGAAAATAGAATAAGTAGAAACAAGCTAACTGTAAATGAAATTCGAAACAAATGAACACCTGCGACTTTGCACGCATTGCGTGATTGTGACCTTGATTTTTGAATTTTTGCAAACAATTACTTGACAAACTGTGTGTATAACATAAATAAAAATTTTATTTTTATTAATTATTAAATTAAAACATAATAAAGAGGAACACATTCGTATTGACTTCATACTTAAATATATGTATAACATAAATAAAAATTAAATTTTTATTAATTATTAAATGTGAAAAAAGGAACTTAGTATTAACAAATTCATAATTATGGCTTAATACTTATATTTTCATTATTTAATTTTTAAAACTTTTAAAGTATGACTTTAAAAAAAGTAAACTGTCTTCCGATTACGGGCCAAGACGGTTTCTTTTTTCTGTAATAACGTTACCAGCCAAAGAAAATCCGCGTTCTGCAG
Source organism: Chymomyza costata (assembly GCA_018150985.1). Classification (NCBI taxonomy): domain Eukaryota; kingdom Metazoa; phylum Arthropoda; class Insecta; order Diptera; family Drosophilidae; genus Chymomyza; species Chymomyza costata. Next base: position 457,754 of record JAECWU010000600.1, read on the forward strand.
CTGCATTACTAGCCGGAATTGAATGAACGTTAAGTGTGAATTTAGATAGTTTTGGATACGTTTTTTCATTAGTTTTCCACCATTTTAATACATTAAAGTCATCATTTATTTCTACAATTTCCTTACAGTAGTTTTCTGCTTCATCTAAAGGTGTTTTTAACGTGTTTAAGGTTGAGTTTTTAATAAGGTAAGGGAAAAAAAAGTGAACATCTTTTTGCTTATTTATGGAGGTATTTGTTGAATCAACTGAGTTAACTGACCCAATAGATTCAAATGAAAATTGAGACACGTTATCCGAAATCGGTTTACATGGACTTAATGGAACAGAAGATGATGATGATGGATTTATGTCCAAGTAGTTGATTTGAGAAATACAAAAATTTTTAATGTCGCCGTGATCATTTGATTGCATATTTTACGCAGGTGGATATAAAAAAATGCTGCTTTATGCCATAGACTGATATTTGGAACCCAAATTTTATCAACGTTACATAGGATTTTTTCTTTTAATCCCAATACAGCAGGTACATCTGTCGCTTCGGGTTCACACAGAAGCCGAATTTTTGTAATCGACGGTACGACGAAACATAGCGATGGGGAACTGCAAACTTGTAATTTCTTAAATATAACCTCGAAATCGCTGCATAAGTCAACTAATTGTTGAAGCGTTGATATATTTATCAGCAGCAATCGTTGGCTTTCTTGCTTCTCTTTCAGGATTTCGTTGATGTTAAACCAATTGTCTACAATAGACTTAAACATTGTGAGCCTCTGTCCGTAACAAACTTTATTTTTTCCAAATTATTTATTCCGAACTCGCAAAACAATGTGTGCAGTTTATTTAAAATGTTTGTAGCAGTTGAACGCTGGAAATCCATAGATTTTAGTCCCAAAATTAATTCATAAAGCTGTAAATCTTTTTCATAATGCAGTCACTCCTAAAAAGTTTCTATGCACATAATTGTCCGTCCACAAATCTAATGTAGCAGCTGCTCCACCACAATGCACAATGTCGGCTATTTCATGTTTTATTTAATTTTTTTTCTCATCCGCTATCTTTTTCGTTGCTCGTGACACCGTTGTTGCATCCGGCAGCAGGCATGGTAGAATTATACCATGGCAGCAGGTCTTCAATGTCGATCTCCTCTCTATATTTCACTCCAATGTTCATAAAAAAATTTTGCTAGCTTTCTAAATCCAACGCCATTGATTGCTGAAAAAGGTTGGCAATCCTCAGTCACCCATGCCACACAAGCGTCAATAGCGGTTTTTTTTTTTCCTCTGGCGTCGCAGTTTTTTAGCAACTTTGTCTCCTTAAGGAATTTGCAGCACTTGTGTCGGCTTAAATTTGACGATTGTTTCGACGAATATTTTAAAATGTCATTGCAAGACCGGCCGTATAAAAATCCATCGAGAATTATGCCATCCTCCTTAACAATTTTAGACAAAATGTTCCAAACGTTGCTCTTTTCCTTACGTCGGGCCGACAAAGTGTACACATTTGCGCGAATTTTTTCAATAAAATCCATAACGATAAAACGACAAAATCACACTAATTATTTTTTATTCTCCATGAGAAATTGTCATGCAAAGTGCAACATACATACATACATTATGAGCGCGGCCCACACCAATTGTTTGCTGGTATGACTCGTGTAAGACAAGAGCCGATCAGATGACTCAAATTGATTCCACTTGTGCGTTCGTCAGTTTGATTTGAGTGCATTCAAAGCTGTGGTTCGTTGAGTGATTATACATGAGCAAAACTTTTCGGACCGAAGGCTGAAAATGCTCCGAATGATGCGTTCATCAGCAGAGCTGATTTTCACTCAACGCTGTGTTTTGTTAGGTGAATTGAATTGAGTAAGAATTTTGTCGTATGAGTAAAATCAAGAAAAAAGTGAATTTTGCAGTTCTCTGGTATAGAGGCGAAGTTTTGCTCAGTGCTTAAAGCTCCGAAAAGATCATGCGCCAGATGGGGTCGGAAACAAAATGAACACTAACAAAATCAGCAAAAGCGTTCATTTCGCTTATTTTGCTTTTGTGTTTTTTGTAGACACAGCTGTTGCTGTTAACATTTGGTTTGTATTTCATGTATATGTATACAGAGTTGGCGCGTAAATAGTGTTGGTTTAAATTAACATGCATTCATATATGCTCTTGTGGGTTTGGGTTGCCTTTGGTTTTGATGCTGCAGATTTCCATGTAACTATTTTATTTTATTATAATTATTTTAATAATGCAATATGTATAATAATAATATTTTATTAAAATGCAATAAATGGTTAAAAAGAGTTATTTATTGATGTGCTTATTTTCGTATTAAAAAAATTTAAATACATACTTTCAAAATTTGTTAATTTTGGCAATTTTGTTTAGTGCACGAAGAGGTCCATTTACTTGGACGTATTTTTTTAAATCCATTCAATGGCAGACGAACATCAGATATGTTGGTATTGACAACACAATATAGTCGAAAGTGCACGAATTATATATATGTTTATAAACAGAAAGTCGAAATATTCTATTAACAACACACAATTTTTGTTAAAAAATATAATTCTGAATTATTTAAGCAACATAATTTTGGCATCGTTGTTTTAAAACTTATTTTATAAGCTAAACTAATAAAATATTGTATATATATATAAATGTAATGAATGGTAAATTTATATAAATGTTTTATTAATACTATTATGAATAACGATTTTATATGTATGTATAACTTTTCAATGTTCTTTTCAAATTTGGAAAGTAATATTTTGAGGATTATGGGTTTTGCAACAGAATAATGGTGGAATGTTTGCTTTGGTTTGGCCACGAAATATGATGAGATTATCGTGGCCAGCAACAAAGGTTTAACTTGATTCAATTGAAAATCTTTTGGCTATATGCACTTGCTAATAAGTTGTACAGAAATGAGTACGCAATAGAACTCTAAAGTGGCTAAATGGGCCAAATAAATCCGTCATTCAAAATTATCCTAACATAATTGTTGAGATCTTATTAAGTCGCTTGTGTAAAACTAATTTTAAGTTATTGAAATGAAAAGTAAGAAATGCTTAAGAGTACCTCTTAGTTATTTAGTTATTTCATTCTAAGCAAGTTTTGTGCAATTTTTATACATACATTCCTATTAAATAGTTTCCAATTTTTTTTTATAATATTTGTTTCGTTGTAAAGTTAAATAAAAATGCTTCAAAACAAAAATAATTTATTATTACTTTGCTATGAAATAAGATTGGGTGTACCACTTATTTATTTCGCGCACTTTAGATGCTGAAAATTGGTTTTTGCGGGTGAGTGGTATATGGAATTTCTATTATCAATTCAAAGGCTAATTATTTCATATTAAAAATGAAAAGGGCGAAATTTGGGGCAAGCAAAGATACTTAACATTCGTTGAGTTTCATTAAAGTTGAAATTATTCATTTAGTGAAGACTCCTTCTGAGCAGCTAGATGTGAATGTAGGCTTAGCACAGGTATCATATTGTTTGCAACATTTTTAACTCGGATTTTCCCGATCTAATCGTTTGCACAACCTATATTTTTGCAGATGACACTGCTATAATTTGAATTTGTTACGGCACTGTGCCTGTTTAAACAACTATCAACCAATGTATATCTGGTTACTGTTTCTACAAGAAAGCCTAAAACCTTAGACATTCAGTCTTTTCTTATTAACGTTAGCTTTGCGTTCATTAATTGGCGAAAAAGGAAGTGTAAAATGATTATGAGATACTTTAGATTCTTAGCTCACTTTGAAAGATAATGTTAATTACACAATTGCGAAAAGTTATAAGTCCGTTGAAAAACTCTTGATTTTCAGCAATATAAGCCCATGATTAAACATAGAGAACTAGCTGTATACCTATTTAGATACATTTTCCAAGTGATTTTATTCAACGAGACAAAAGTCTGGGCTGATGTTGCCAAATGTCACATTGGCTTATACAAACAGCTCAAAAATAACTCTATTACAAATAGTATTTAATCTGCTTTAATTTATCTAATGTATACTAAATATTGTTATAATAATATTTAGTTTAGAAATTGATTTTTTCATTTAACTTATGCTCATTATGCAATTGGCTGCATAATGTTTAGTATCTATCGATTCGAGCCATACTTTTAAGTTAAGCAATGATGGTATTTTTTTATATTTTCCGCACAAAAAATATGGAAAAGGCTAAGATTACTGCTCTGTATTTCATATAATTGTTAAGGTTTCTAAAATTTGGTAGCACAATGAAATGAATAAAATTTAATTGAATTGCAAAAACTGTGTTTTATTTATTGAAAATAATGATACCAGTATGTAGTGTACAATATGAAAAACAATTCTGGTTTTACTTGATTTTTTCCGAGCCATTAAAGTTGCTAGCTACTTGCTATTACTTGCAACCAAATTGATATAATGTAATGACATTATATATTTTTTTAAATTTTTTGCTTATAGCAAATAATATTTTTTAATATTTAATTTTAGCTTGTTTATGGCTCGATTTTGCCGATTTCAATATTGAAATGTGTACAAATATTTTTTTATTAAATTAATTTTAAAAAAATATAGCTTGTACGTTAATCTTGTTGTATTACTTAAGGGATTTATCGTTTTATCAAAATTCAAAAATATTCCATCTGGAAAGAATCATGGAGATTTACTAAATGAACAATGAGCTGTAGGAACATTTAGGAGATTTCATTCATATATATTTGTATGGAACTCGTAAAAAAAAAAAAGTATGTTTTTTTGTTTCATTTTGCTGTAGTAGGAACTGTCATTATCATTATCGTATAATTTCTGGAGTGATCTGATAGTGTGTGAAGACCTTCAAACTTTGGGAATACAGGTGAGCTTTGGGAATAGAGGTGCGCTTTGGGAATAGAGGTGCGCTTTGGGAACAGAGGTGCGCTTTTGGAACAGTTAGATCTTGCGCTGCACTTACTCTATGCATTTTTCTGAGATCCTCATTTATATGGTGATTCTCATTGAGTATAGTGCAAAATTTATAGTGAAGTGTTAAAGTAAAGTAATAATGGCGTACAAATGTATTGTAAATGGATGCCCAGGAGGTGGACAACTATTCCGAGTGCCACAGGACTTGATGGAAGAGTGGTGTTCCAATATTGGAATCACTTTTGAGGATGTGAACACCCGCACCAGGGTATGCAGCAGACATTTTTCAGGAAATTGCATGTTGAAAAAAAAACTTAAGAAGGGAGCCGTTCCAACGGAAGCTTTGGGTGAGTGTTTCGCACGTTTTAGTTAAATTGGCGCCAAACATTATTGGAAAAAAATGGTGGCAAAAGCCAACGCACAATGGGCCAAAAATATAAATTTTGTTGCAAATTCATTTATTTTATTATATTTTTTGTAAAAATGAATAAATAAATTAATAAGTAAAGGACCAAAAATCAACAGTAAAATAAATAAAAATTGATAAATAATTGAATAACTAATTAATAATAAAAAATAAAGCAATAATAAACAATAAATAATATTTAAATAATGAAATAAATAAATAATAAATATTTAATAAAAAAAAATATAATAAATAAATAATAAAATAATAAAATTAATAATAAATTAATAATAAAATAATAAAATTAATAATAAATTAATAATAAAAAAATTATGAAATAAATAAATAATAGACCAAAAATTAATAGTAAAATTAATAATAAATAAATATAATAAATAATAAATATTCAATGAATTAATAATATAATAATATACATATATTTGTAATATATTTTAATATAAATTTTGTCAATGGATAAGCTTAATCAGATATGCACATTTGATATATGTATTTACATGTGTATATGTATATATATATGTACGCATTTCTGTTTCAGCGCAATGAATGAAAAAACTTGCAAAAATGCATTGTTGCTGGGTGTTTGATGCACATTACACCATACCCTAGTACGCATGGCCGTAGAGAGAAAAACCGGGCCAAAGGGGGAAAATGTTCCGGGCCCTCCATTACACCTTTAGCTTGAATCATTGCATTTTGTAAGTACGACAGTTATTACACCGGGCCCCTGAGAAAACTCCGGGCCCGGGGGGAATCCCCCTTTTTAACCCCCCTCTTGTAGAGCCTGTTAGACTTAGAATGTAAAATAATTGGGCTGAAGCTGATAAAATGATTTGTGGTGACAGTCAAATGCGAAGTCTTCATAATGCTATTTTTAGATTTTTGCCGAAGCAAGGGTGTGTGCGTGCGTATACACAATATGTGAGCCACACATACTAAACAAACGTTCGAATGCATCAAAACTAAAATTTTATCAATTTTGGCTTCGGCGGCTGGTTAACTAAGTTGAGGCTGATTAACTTAGTTAAGGTTGATTAACTAAGTTGAGGCTGATTAACTTAGTTAAGGTTGATTAACTTAGCAATTGAAACTTTTCTGATTTTTAAATTATTAACATTAAAATAAAATAAAATAAAATAAAATAAAATAAAATAAAATAAAATAAAATAAAATAAAATAAAATAAAATAAAATAAAATAAAATAAAATAAAATAAAATATATTTATATATACATATAAGGTAACTTTTGATGCATATCAACGTATACGTAACGAGTTATGCTTTAATTGATTTAAGAGTGTTTGTGTTGGTGTTTTCAAGTATTTCTCAACAATTCATTTTGCGCTCATAAAATAAAGGGCTATCGATATGGGGGAAAACTTACAAACAGACGATTTATGAAATGGCTGACTATGAATACATGAAGACCAAAACTGTGGAAGAGCTAAGCAGTCTTGCAATGGCCAAAAAAAAATCGCATCTATGGTTTCAGTATCTTGCTGGATTGATCAATATATTGATTGTATTGGCAAATAATGCTATGTAAAAAAATAATTTCTATTTAAATAAATTTAACACATATGTTGTTTTGTAATTAAAAAATGTTAAATAAAATGAAATAACAAATATTTTATTTACTTTGTTCATCGTTTTCTCAATATAAATCTTAAACAGTTTTGCTTTCAAATGTAGGCTTATGTGATATCTTTTGACAAAAGTCCTGTACTTGGTATTTAAGTTGTCTACAATACAATGACTGGCATACTAACCATACAACCAATATTTTTTACTAACAATATTAATAATTTTAATAATATCAACTTTAATAACATGATGTTTTTATTCACGAATTTTTTACCCTGCATTTTTATTAAAATACTATGGAAATAAATTAAATATAAATATTCAGTTCAATGTTTTCTATAATTTCATATTTATAACTAAAAGATTTTTAAATTTTTTTGGATTATTCTTAATTAAAAAATTATATATTGTATAAACTTATAATTGTATTAATCGATTTTTATTACATGGTCAATTAATTGAAACAATTTGAACTATTTTACCAGCTATTATTTTATTATTTATTGCATTTGCTTCTCTTCGATTATTATATCTATTGGATGAAATTAATGAACCTTCAATGGCTTTAAAAAGTGCTGGACATCAATTTTATTGGAGTTATGAATTATCAGATTTTAATAATATTGAATTTTATTCTTATATAATCCCAAATGAACACATAAATTATCAACAGAAGTATTTCGATTTTCATTTTTAATCGTAAGGCCTATTAATAATAGTATATGTAGATAATTTTTTTACAATTCTAATTTCAATAATTGAATGGTTCACAAGCCAAATCGATTAACTCTATAAAATAAATAGTTAAGAAAAATCCAGTGAATTTTTAGCCAATTTACAAATTGTACAAAGTGATGTAACTAGAAATTTATTACGATTTATATTATAGTATGGAGTTAATCAGATTGGCTTCTGAAAAAAATAAATGATTATTCAGTGGCCAAAAACATTTTGTTTTTTAGTGGTATAAATTTTTATTTTTAGAGATTTTTATTTTGAATAGGAGCAATTTGGCATCTATCAAGGACTTTCACATTAAAATTGTGAAAAATTCAAAAAGTTGACTTCAATTATTTGTATTTCATCAATTGTAATATTTTTAGCATCAATTTTATCTAAAAAACCAATAATTGATCGAAAAAAAAATTTCCCCATTTGAATGTGGATTTAATCCCAAATCATAATCTCGTTTGCCATTTTTCCTTCGTTTTTTTTTTATTGCAATTTTTTTTTTTTAATTTTGTTTAATGTAGAAATTGCTTTAATTACACCTATTATTGATTGGATTATACTATGAATGAAATCAAGATAGTACATTAAATAGCTTTTTTGGCAATATCTCGACATTGAATTGACACATAAACATCAATGTAAATATACCGAGAAAAGGAATATATAATAAGCAATAAGGAAATCATTTCAATTATAAAAAATAAGCATTTTACAGACAATTTTCCCAATAGCTTGAAAACTACACCAAAAAACAAAAAATGAGGCTTTTAAGTTGTCACAACGGCAATAATTTCTGAAAATTTGAGAAAACTGAAATAAAAATGCATGATTGCTAAAATTTATGAAAATTTATTGATTTTAAATTTAACTCTGTATTAAATTGAATTTAAAAAAAATTCATCTTCCAGCGAACTCGAAATTGGGTTTTTTTTGTGATCGGTTTTTCATGGTCGATGTGCAGCCATACTATAAATGATTTTTTAGGGAAAATATAATAAAAATGTATATGAAAATAGCAGAAAAATTTGTATCAATGACAATTCCACACAATGAAAAGTCATATAACAAACATAGCAATGGAAAAAAAGTTGTGAAGCCATTTTGGAATGCATTGAAGAAATTTGGTATATTCACTCAAAGTTCATTGACTTTAATTTCCAGCACATATATTTTCCTTCTTTTTTTATTTTGATTTTGACTCTGTATAACCCAAATTTTATTTCATAGGCCTTAATAAGGACTTGCAGTTCAATTCGCAATTTAAAGAAAAGGAAAGAGTGTGCTGCATTATGAACTGCTCACGGAGCAGTCCACCGTCAACGCTGCACAATTTTCCAGTTGTAAAAAAAGAAAGGGAGGAATGGAAGTCGCTGTGCGATTTAAAGCCGCATTTAAAGAACTGTTCAAGGCTCTTTATATGCAATAAGCACTTCCATCCCCAAGACGTTCTCAAGAAAAAATTGAGAAAATATGCAAGACCAATTATGTACATTGAGGAGCACAGAAGTGACGGTGGAAAGGCCAAAGAATGGCTCACATTGCCAGCTCCAGCAGTTGATGAGCCATTTCCACCCAAAGCGGCAGAACAAAAAGTCGTGGTCACTTCATGCATGAGGCTTCCTGATAACTATTTTCAGGTGCAAGAGCAGAATGGAGAAGTGAACCTCTTCTGCCCTCGTTGCGAGCTATACTGCCGCAACGAGACGCACTGGCGAAAAATGTATTTCGATTTACTATCGAAATATGATAAAGTAGTTGAAGGAAGCGCTCGCATAGAGCAAGAGAAAAAAGAATTGTGTATTTCGCTTCAGCAAAGCAACAAAATGTGGGCAGAACGGTTGCAAGAATACGGCGCTGAACGTATTCAAGTTTCCGAGAAAATTACCGAGGAAACCAAAGCATTTGGAAGCATGCTTTTGGAAGCAAAACAAAAATGGCACACTCGTTTGGAGAAAAACGTACTTCTGAATATAACTATCTTTCCGCGAAATGCTACAGGTTCATGCGCTCAGGCCTGTCCTTTCCTTTGCCGCATCCAAGAACGTTGTTGAATTGGAGCCCGATAAGACGGATAAGCCCGGGCATCGATCATCAAGTCCTCGAGAACATTGCCAAACACGTTATGAATATGGACGAAGCAGAAAGGTATTGTGTTCTAGTTTTTGACGAGATTCACGGCCGTTCAGAACTAGAATATAATCCTGCCACGGATCAGATCGACGGCTTCGTGGACCACGGCAATGGCAAACGAACAAATAAAGTTGCAAACACTTTTTTGTTTTTTCAAGTAAAAGGCCTGATTCAACCTTGGAAGTACGTGCTGTCGTACTATTGTAGCGCTGGTGTGGTGAACCGTTTCAATCTCCGCGCATTTGTAGAAGAAAATGTCAGCGCGTTAAAAGAGATCGGCTTGCACGTGAAAGCCATCGTCAGCGACCAATGTACAGGAAATCAGTCGCTTTACTATATATTAAGCCCCAACGGCGACTTGAAAATGTGTGACACAAATGGGAAAACAATATACTTGATGTATGACTATGTGCACATGGTTAAAAGTATCCGCAATTGCCTGATTTCACAAGACATAAGAACACCAAAAGGTACCGTTAGCTGGTCTGTCATTTCGGAGTTGTATGACATCAACAGAAAAAGCACAACAACTCGTATGGTGCCGAAATTGACAGAGGCACATATAAATCCCACATGTTTCCAGAAAATGACCGTTAAATTGGCAACACAAATTTTTTCAAAATCGGTAGTTGACGCCATTGCAGTGTGCTTTAAAAACAATCTATTTTCTCCAAAAAATATGCAAAACGCACTGGCAACAGCTGATTTCGTACAGAGAATGAATGATGTCTTTGATGTTCTCAACTGCAGGTCTTTCAACGCTGGACAAAAAAAACCATATTCAGCTTCCAATGATGTAAAGGGCAAATTAATGGAATTCATTTCGTTTTTCAAAAGTGTTGAAATGAGCAGCCGCATTCGTTGTCACAAAGGCCTAATACAGACTATTGAAAACATGATTTCATTATGTGACGAATTAATATCAGGAGGAACTGTGGACTTCGTGCATCTAACTCGCTTCAATCAGGACAGCTTGGAGAACCTCTTCGGCGCAATACGTTCTAAGCTAGGTAACAACACAAATCCATCAGCCCGCGAGCTGCAGTATCTGACTGCACGGCTCCTTTCTATGAAGCTGATCACAAGAACACACTTGCAAGGAGCCAACTGCGAGAACGATGAGGATTTGCAGCTTGATTGGATTTGCCTAAGTTCCAATGATACTCACGCATTCAACGCTGTCAATTTGGATAATGAGAACGAGCCAAAAATTTGTGACGAGGAAATATTGAATAGTCCTGACAATATCGGAGAAATGGCGTCACGACGATATTTCGACGGATATTTAATATTTAAAAAACAATTTAAGTGCAACATATGCGATTCGGCGTTGCAAACAATGGACTTGATTCGAGGCGATCCATCAGAGGACCTAATAGGCAGCAAAAATTTTTCCGAGTCTGTTCTCCTACTCAAAAATGCAAGCGACGAATTTTATAAAATATCAAACTTGCATTATAATATTTTTGCGCAATTTTACGAAAAGAGTGCTCATGAGCGCAATATTTGCCAAAAAATTATGAACGCCTGCATTGCTGCAACTGATGAAATTTACCCGGAGTGGTTTCGCGTCACTCACGAATGTTGTAGCCATAGGCAAAAATTTTAAACAAATTAATTGTGATATTATTAAGGAAAAAGGCGCGATGGACGTTGCTAGACATGCAATCCAATGACACAAGAAAAAGAAAAGCGGCAAAAAAATTGAATATACTAAATGCTTAGAATTGGTAAGAAATTTAAAATGTTAAACGAAATACATGTATCTAATGCTTTGTATCTTACAGGTCCATTTTACATACATTGCAAAATGGAATGCAATTCGAGTGAGGATTGTTATTTCGTGCTGCAAACAGATGGTGCCTCAAACTGGTAAGAAATTAAAAAAATTTGAAACTAAACAAATGCATTGTTGAGATTTGAATTTTGTTTCCTTTCCAGGTCCATGTTGTATACATTGCAACATGGAATTCAGTTTGAATGGAATTTGTAATTTTTTGCTACTGCTTCGAATTGGTAAGAATTTTAAAAATTTTCAACTAATTTAAATATTTTATTAAAAAAAAATCTATTTGTATCTTTTCCAGGTCCATGTTGTATACATTGCAACATGGAATTCAATTCGATTGAACGTTGTCATTTTTTGTTGCAAACAGTTGGTGCTTCAATTGGTAAGGAATTACAAAATATGAAATTAATGCATTACTAATAATCAGAATTTGTTTCCTTTCCAGGTCCATGTTGTATACATTGCAACATGGAATTCAGTTTGAATGGAATTTGTAATTTTTTGCTACTGCTTCGAATTGGTAAGAATTTTAAAAATTTTCAATTAATTTAAATATTTTATTAAAAAAAAATCTATTTGTATCTTTTCCAGGTCCATGTTGTATACATTGCAACATGGAATTCAGTTCAAATGAAGTTGAATATATACTATTTTTGCTTCGAAATTGGTAATAAATTACAAATGTTATAATTAATAAATATATAAATGTATTGCTGAAAATCTAATTTTATTCTGTTTCAGGTGCCACACTGCGGAAAGACATTGTGCCATACTGGCGACACAATGAATTCTCCAAAGAACTAAGGGAGGTAACGGAGTTAAGGGTTTAGTACGTAGGCGTATTGTATCGCAAGTCCGGCATTATGAGATAACATAGCCTGGGCGTGGTCCCGAATGAGGTGAACCTTTAGCGTGCAGTATGAATCGTGCATGCCGTCAATGGTTGACGGTATCTTAGGAGAGATTCCCCCTCCGGCCCAAAAAAAAAAAAAAAAAAAGGACTTGAAAAGTGCGTAATATAAGACTGAGTATACGTTATCGTCTGCCGCCTAGGTAAGTACTTATTAGATTTCAATTAAACATTTCTATAATACTTACCCCATGCGGATTACCGAACATAATTTAATTCTCTTTATAGTAACTTGATGTTGGCACAACATAGTGATCCGTGCGCAAAGGTTTTGGAAAAATTAGCTACAAATGCAAAACAGCTTTGCTGACTACAGGTGACAAATATTGAAAACTTTTTATTTTCTAAAAAATAATTGTTTCAGTGTGCCACACGGCTAAGTTGGGAAATCTTGCCTACACAAGAGATTGAAGGGAAACTTTGCTTTGCAAATATGTTTTGTGTAGGACAGAGAGATAATGCAGCAGAACAAATTATAAAAGAGTAAGTGCTATTACACAATAAATCATATAAAACTAATTGACTTTCATTTTATTCTTTCCTCTGTATGGCCACCAACGAACGTCTGCAATGTCTGGAATATGCGGTGTTAACGGAGTTAAACCATTTACTCATAATTGCAAAACAAAAATAAAGTTAAATTTTCCTCGAAACATAATGACAAAAAATTTATTTTGTAAAATACAATATAAAGACTTTTTATTTTTGTTTAAATAATGTAAAGTCAAAAGTACAAATATGTATATGTATTCGTAAATTAAGAAAATCGTTAAACATACAACCAATCTGAAATAATATAAAATATTTAAAAGCAACTAATTAATTAACTAAAGTGCAATATTGTAGCTTCATTTTACACATCATGTTGTTAAAATGTGTGTAGTAGTTTTTTTTTTTTAATACACTTAAGTCTGAGCGACACATTTTTCTACAAGTTCAGGTTCATGAGTTTCTTATAATAATTTTTAAAAATATTTCCATTCACATTAATAATTAGAAAACAAAAATATGTATGTGTACAAAAAGTGTGTAATGAAAAAATAGAAACAAAGTAGTAAATATAGTGAAAACTTCAATATCTTTATTTTTTTGGTTATGCAATTAAATTAAAAAAACTGCAAAATCAATGTCTTTTCAAATTTAATTTACAATTTTGGGAAAAAATTTTCTTAACATTTCATTTTTAGGCTCTGGCTGTTATTTATGTGGAAATGCTAATATTCAATACAAAAAAAACCTTAAAACAAGAAATTAAAATAAATTTTTGTTGGAGGAACAAAAATCATTGATTAAGACCAATAATGTGCAACAAACTTTAAAGTATCTTCACAGCATAAGGTTTCTTGTTGTATTTCATTCTCACAGATACAATGTAACTGTGCTGCGTGTATTTATACAGTTGGTGCCTGATGCCGTTCTTAAACATATGTTCTTTTTGCCATTCCCATTGCCCATTGTCAGTTGTCAGCCCGCTATGTTAATACGAAAAATAATGTTAAATTTAACAAAGCAATGCGACTACAGCCGTGCCCAAGTCACCGCACAATGTTAAAAAAACCTAAAATAATGTTAAGCATGAACACAACATGCTTGCCTTTGCTTTGTGTTATTGCCGTCTGTTTTGCCTTTGCTGTTGCTTATTGTTGTTGCATAATGTTCATTCTGACTTTCAGTTTGCCTTTACCACAAGCGTGCCCAAGTCGGCGCATAATCTTTCAACGGTAAAAAAAGTTGGGAGCAAATTTTCGCCTCTATACTTTAGTTCTCTCTGATTCCAGCCATCGATTGAGCTTTAAGCGCTCTCCCACCCTCCCGGCTTCCGCCGATTAGCAGAATCATCGTGATCGGCGCGCGCGTTTTAGATTTATTTTAGATTTTATATCTAAAAAGGGCCATAAATTAATATAAGTAAATAATAATAACAAAACGAAAATAAATTAAAAAATTAAAATTAAATTGCAGCTTAATCATCATTCTCATTGATTCCCGATGGAAGGCCTTCCATTGTTGGATGTTCCAAAAACCATGTAAGTTTTTAACACACATTCTTGTTGTTCCTTTTTCTCTCTCTCTTTTATGCAAAATTCTATCCAGCCATGTGCTTCGCGAAAGCTCCCTAACATTAAAATTCAAATAGAGCTTAGTAAGTGATATCTCTTATACCCTTTTATACCCTCACAAGAGTGTAATGCAAGGATCCATTAATTATCTTAACATTTAAATTTAAAAAAAAAAAAAAAAAAAACTGTAAACTAGTCTTAAGTCGAGTTGCTGTTTCCAGCGTTGAATTTTATAGATTTAGAATTGTCGAATTAATTGCGAAATTTTTTTTTATTTATATAATATAAAAAAAAATAAAAAAAAAAATTACCATCACCATCTAACTACTAGTTGTAATTTTTTTAAACGAATTGTAAATGGAGTCCAAACATAAATAAATTAAGATCTAGATGTATTCACAGAATATAAATTTGAATAAATGGGTATAGTATCGTTAAAAGAAATTATGATGTGCTAAAATTTAGTTATTTCCTGGATGGCATAGGCGTATAAAGTGTAGGCAAAGTTTTGTTTTGGGGGTTTTGACTACTTTTGTGGTCGAAACCATGGTAGGGTATTGGGTATAGACTACGAGGAGCAACCACCACCTTAGCCCTCGTCACAACTGGACCAGTTAATTAATTCCTTCCCGTTTTGTTCCCTTTGATCAAAAAGAAAGACCAACATTATCTTTTCAAGAGTGAAGCTCTTTTTACTAGGGACTCTATAAAAACACTAGTTTACAAATTTTAAAAAATTTTTGTATCCTCAACATGTTTTAGTTGTTCCCGAAGTAAAATGGCCCGCTAAATCAAAATGAAGTCAAAAAATTTTTTCATGGAACGGTTTTCGAAATAAAAAAAAGATGTCTTTACTTAAAAGCAAATATCTCTGGTCGTACTTAACTGATTTTGATTATTTTTTTACCACTCTGTAGATAATTGATTTGCCCATCGGTGATACTTGGAACATATTACTGTCATATAAATGGTTTGGTCACTATTTATGCATTAAATTGAAATTTTTCGAAATTTTTAGCAAATTTTTAACAAAAATTCAATTTCAAAAGTAAATTTAAAAATTTAAAAAAAATGTTGGATTTTTTTTTATTCATGGCTCTTAAAACAAAAAACTTAAGATGCAAGTATATTGATATATATGTAAGAGTGCATTTTTGGGAATTTACCTGTAGGAATTCGGTGTCATTTAAGTGGCCTTAGCTAACCTCAATGTAACTAGTTTTAAATGCTATAGAGATCGACATAAGCGATTTTCCCAATATTATTCAAGAAAAGATAATATTTGTTAATGCCATGACATCACTGGCTTGTACGCCGAATTCTGTTTAAATTACGAACCAAACGAATGGCGTTTATTCATCGACAGCAGCAAAGTAAGCTTGAAAGCAGTTTTGCTCCATCAAGGAAACAGTAAGCCCTCGGTTTCCACTAGCCCATGCTGTTAATATGACAGAATCGTATGAATCTATGGCCATTTTACTTTACTTGATAAACTACAAGGATCATGAGTGGAAAATTTGTGCGGACCTGAAAGTTGTTTCCCTAGTAACTGGTTTACAGCAATGATACACAAAATACTGTTGTTTTTTGTGCAAATGGGATAGCAGAGCACGAAAAGATCATTATGTGAAAAAAAATTGGGCGAAACGAATCAACTACACCATAGGGCAAGACAATGTAAAATGCAATCCACTAGTCAAGAAAGATAACATTACACTTCCACCATTGCATGTCAAACTTGGACTTTTCAAGTTTTTTGTAAAAGCTTTGAAAAAAGATGGCGATTCTTTCCATTGTTTGAAATCCGTATTTCCGAATTTGTCTGATGCCAAGATAAAAGAAGGCGTATTCGTGGGACCTCAAATAAAAAAGCTTCTCAGTGACTCGAAATTCAGTTCAACATTGACGGTGAATGAGGGAAATGCATGGAATTCATTTCGTTCTGTTGTCGATGGCTTCTTGTGTAACTTCAAAAGTACAAGCTATAAGCATTTCATCAAAGATTTGCTAGCGAACTATAAGAAAATAGGTACGCGTTTCATATAATATAATCTTATCATTTAAAATTCTTAATATTTATCACTTTTATATGAAAACAGGTGTGAAAATGTCTTTGTTAATTAATTTTCTTCATTCGCATTTGGATTTTTTCCCGGAAAATCTTGGGGACGAAAGCGATGAACATGGCGAGCGCTTTCATCAGCAAATGAAAATCATGGAAAGACGATACCAAGGATTCTGGGATGAAGCCATGATGGGGGACTATTGCTAGTTTCTCATTCGAGAATGTGATGGCACATACAAACGTCAAAGGAAATCGGATACAAATTTTTTTTAGCATTATTAAGCAATAAAAATCAACCTTCTCATGAAATTCAGAAAAATTGACTTATCGTACTTTTTACAAAATCCACTGTTATTTCTATATTTTTTGCCCGATTTTGATGAACAACCACGAAATATTTCGAAAACCGTTCCATGAAAAAAATTTTTGACTTCATTTTCGGTTTTAGCGTGCCTTTTCACTTTAGAAACAACTAAAACATGTTGAGGATACATTTTGTGTAATCAAAGTATGATTGATATCTGGAGGCCAAGGCGTAGCAAAACCCACCCCAAACTACCCAAGAGCTAGGGAATCAAAGGGTCTCGCCTCGCTACTTCCTTGTCATCCCACCCGAAGAAAAATTTTTCTTAAAAATGTAAACATTGATACAATAATCATACTTGAGGCTTTGCTGCATAAGTAAAAATCAGGCGACTTCCACTCAGACTTATTCGACTTAAGCAAGCAAAAATCAGTCGAGTTCGACCGACTTGTCGACTGCGACTTGTTCGACTTAACCTTGTATTCGTGTTCTCATGTTTCAACACATTTCCGTGTTCTAGGGTCCAGCGGACCCATAATGTATTTCTTATGGAGAATAGCAAATTTTCATATATATTCATTTAAAAGACCGAAGTATTTTGCAAAATAGTGACTTTATTTATGTTTTTTGCTTCTGTGCCTATATTTTTGTGTATTTACTTTTTCAAAAAATAGTTAGAGACAGGTGAAAAAGGTAAAAAAAGCAAAATTCAAATGTTCATCATAGTCGTTTTGAAGCTGACTCACTGACTGTTGATGGTGTTGCTAATAATGCTTCTTCTTCTTTAAAATTGCCGTTTTCGTCATTATCCTCTTCTTTCATTCAAATCAAGAGCGATAAATTTATGCAAGTAGCAAGGTTCACATGCTCGAACATAATGCATCGTACAGGTTGGTTGCGAGCAAATGTCACACATAGCTGATGTTCGGCTGTCTGTTTTGATACCGCTTTTTTTGCATACTTCAAATCTACGTTTTCGATTGCTCACCTAAATACAAAAAAAAGAAAGAAATAGAGAGATTTATTTGGAATTTCAAACCCATCTATACAAACACACACACGTATACATTTCAATGAATATTTTCTTACCTGTATTTGTGGCATTGTTTTTGGATTTCAAATGTTTTCGGTCTTGATACCAATCAAAGCCAAAGCAATTTTCACCGATGATCGCATACGCAGCATTTCAGACCGACTTTTCAAATGAGTTTTGGCCAATTCGAAAGCAAGATCTTTCAAGAACGATTTGTTTTGTAATTGGGTGCTCTATATGCGGGATCGCTCAATTCAAACAAACGGTACGCTGCAAAAGCCCCCACATCAATCTTATTGCAAAAAAGCAGCATTGGCCAATGGTCGTTCTTTCTTTTGGTCGTGTAGCAACGTAGCATTTTATCAAGTGCATCCACACCGCCTTTATGCTTATTGTAATCATGAACTTTATTCGGTTTGCCTGTTTCCGGGTTGAGATCTTCCGTTGCGTGAGCAGTCAATAGCAAACATTTTTTTTGGTACGGGTTACGTAGCTAACCAATTCGCATTCATTCGAAAAGCAGAAAATTGCACTATTTCTCGCTCTTTGTTTTGCTTTTCCAGCCGATGCAAAAGCCTTTGGCAGCTTACGCTTATTTTGCCCGAATCGTACCGACTATAGTGGTATTCTTAGCAGCCGATTCTCTTGCCAATTGATAGCTGGTGAAAAAATTGTTCATCGTTCAAATAATTTTTGCTGAGTCGCATCACCAGATTTTTTGCAACGCTATTATTTCTCGCATCATTTGGTTGAGCACCCAAATATATTTTACCTGAAACCAGATAGTTATTTTTTGCATCAACCAGCCAAAAGATTTTGAGGCCATATTTGCCTGGCTTTGACGGAATATATTGACGAAAACTGCGACCACCACACAGTTTTATCACCACTACCTTGGCCAACGTATTTTTGCCCACGATTTGCTTGCACTGTAACAATATCATCTTCTGAATGGTCTGGCTCAACTTGCAATTCATTGGCATCAATCTCAATGGATCGATTGAGTTCTTCCAATTCCACATCATCCAGCGCGTTATTTTCATCACTTTCATCGTAAACAGATTCATCGTCTCTTTGTGGTTCAAATTCAGAATCATCTCCTGTTTAAATATCACTTTCACTTTCACTGTTGTTGATCAATTCTTGTTGTTCTTCTTTTGTCAATTCTCGATTTATTCTTGGTCTACGTAAATTATATTTATCCATTGTTATGAACCAGCAAACATAAAAAATCAAAATATCAAACAACTCTAAAACAAATAATACCGATCGTTTGATATGCTCGGAATACGACGCACTTACTGACTTGCACAGCTCGCAAAAAACGGTCAACACTTTCAGAGTGTCCGAAAAAAACTAGCTATATTTAGAGTTGGAAAGCTTGGATAAGGGTAAGTACAGTTACGTTTAGTCTAATTTGGATCGAAAATGAAAAGAACATAAAAATAAAAAAATAACAGCATAAAAACACAAAAGAAATTTGCATGAATGCATGTGTGTTGCACCTGTGCATGTCTACGCGTGCGGTGCCGCAGGGCCCTCTTGTCCTTTTGACTCTTTGTCTCTCACACATATTGCAAAAATAAAGACACTTTTCGCGGTCACTTTTTGTAATGCGGTCTTTTGCTGTGAGCTTTTTAGTGAGCGATCGCTCAAAGTGTCTCGACATAAGTGTTATTGTTTGAGAGACACATTTGTTTTGCTCAGCCGAATGGAATGCACAGCCCAATGGACCCGGGAACACGTACGCAGCAAGTGTGCGTTTCGCTTCTCTCATTCACACATTTTCCGGACAAACACATTGAAACTCACACAGTAGGTAGATTTTAAGTCCGATTACATGAATAACATTACTTTATAACAAAATATTACACACAAACAAATGTATTTAGTTTCAAAATTTTCTCCGGGTCCAATGGACCCAGAACTCGATTTCATGAATCCATCTTCAACAAGCCGTGCATACAAATCATCCAGAGTTTTACAAGTTCTCAATATTTCTGATCGGCGTCGATCAGCAGCTGAGCCTCCATGAGTTGCAACATCGCAAATTACTTGAAGAAGGCCTGATTGATTTTCTTCAAGTGTAGAGCGCCCTGCCTGGGTCCTTACAGATATTGATTGCATGTTAGGATTAACAGATTTAGGCGCTAAGTTTCTTGTTTTTTTTTCCCTAAATTTACGCATGTTTCGTGCACGGGCTAATTTTTTCTTCAACTCATTTTTCATCTTATCAGTTTCCTGCCTTAATTTTTTAATTTTTTTTCAATCCCGTCCTGTCCAAGTCCTGCATCTCGCTTTCTTACAGCGAAATTTAGTTCCGCTTCAAGTACTGAAACTTCAGATTTCAAAGCGTCCTGTTTTGGTGTCGGGGCTGTTGTAGTAACGGATGAAGAACGCATTGCAGCAGAAGATTGGTCCACAAAAGATTCAGTGTTGGTGCAGACTAGAAAAAAAATTAACTAGTATTATACCACTACCCATAATATAAAAAAGTCAAAAAGAGCTTCATAAAAAGTAGTTATTATATACAGTGAACACACAAATTATTCGGACACTAAAAATGTTCAACTTAAACGCGCTATAACTCTACAAAGGCTACAACAACGTTTTTCAGTTTTCGTTTTCGTTTCCGTCAACGAAAACGGTGTATGCGAATTCCCGGCTTTGAGGCTCCTACCTCTTTGTAATATTCTTTGTAACGACCCATACAAGAATTCAGCTCACGTTGAAATTGTGCAGCTCTTTCGACATTGTTTGTGACGAAATGGTTTCCTAATTTATTTCCAAGTTGGTGTCCTTCTTGAATTAAATTTGCAGTAAGTTTGACAGGTCCTTCACTATCACTGCTTTCTATAGAATCAGCATTTTCTGAGGCAAAATGTAATATTTCGTCTTTCTTTATCAACCAGCAGTTCTTCAATGCCATCGAATACCAAGTTATCAAAACCCTCCCCGCCAACTGTATGTGCCAAAGTAATTATATTGGGATATTTGTTTGTAGGATCCACATGATTTTTACTTTTAACACATTTTGGCCAAATTGGTCACCAACATTCGTTTAAGGTTGATGGTCGTAAATCTGATAATGCTAAAGCAGCATGTGTTACGCAATCTTTAATAGAAAATTTTTTCCAGGCATCAATCACTGCAAGAGTTTTATCCTTCTCCAAAGTTTCCAAAATGTATCGGAATGTTCGTTTGATGTAGTAAGTTTTAAATGTTGCGATAATTCCTTGGTCCAGTGGTTGAATTAGGGATGTGGTATTCGGTGGCAGGAACAAAACTTGCACATTTTCGTGTTCCAAATTAAGATGCCCGGGTGCATTGTCTACCAACAGACTTTAAACTCTAAGCCTTTTTCATTTATATATTTTCTAGTTTCTGGCACAAAATATTTAATGAACCATGTTGTGAAAACTGTAGTTGTCACCTATGCTTTTTTATTGGCCATCCAATGAACCGGCAATGTATCAAAATCGACACCTTTCATTGCTCGAGGCTTAAGTGCCCGTTTGATAAGCAGGGGCTTTAACATCCGATCTCCAAAGGCGTTACTGCAAAATAAAAATGTGACTCGATCTTTTTCTTCTCGGCATTTTTTTCCAAAAAAGACCAGTTTCGTCTGCATTTAAAACCTGATCTGGACTATATGCACCATAAGCAATTATTTTTTTAATAAATGCTTTTTCCTTTTTTTCATTAATAGCATCTCTAGTGTATGATGAAGACTTAACTAATAGTTTCGTTCCAGAAATCACCGATTGCCTAATTGAAATTTAATTTTTTTTTTATAGTTCTTACTGTGGCGTCGTTTAAGCCGAACATTTTGCCAAGAAGTGTTGAGCCTTCTCCATTTCGAAGGCCATCTAAAATTTCAATTTTGGTTTCCAAAGAAATGGCTTTACGTTTTTGTTTTGTTTTTGTTGTTTTCTTTTAGGGATACATAAAATATTTAACAAGATTAGAAAAATATAAATAACTGAATGAATATAAAATATTTTTTTCTTACCTTTTATCTTAATGCGTTAAATCAAATTTAATGTAACGTTGGAAAAACAAATTTTCCTATGAAAAATATCTTTACAAAAGACGTCTGATTGCATTGATAGTTCACAAAATACTATAATAACACTTTTCAATTGCTCTGACAAGTAAATTTGCTTGTATGCATAAAATGGGAATTCCCCTAAATTTGTGCCATTTACAATTGCTCTGACCAGAAAATTTGCTTGTATGTATAAACAAAAAAAAAAACGTTAAATCAAAACCGTGTATATGTACAAATATATATAATGAGAGATTTCGGTATAACACGTAGTGCTGCTGCCTGCTTCAGAATTAAATTGAATAGAAAGGTCTGATCGGGGTTAGCTTTCCCTTATATAGAAAGCAGTTCCCTGCTTCTTTCGGATGTAATGTCAATTTGACATTGGAAGTTGCAGTATTAAAATAATAGAAGTCTAATATGGGCTTTTTTAAGTCGCTTTGAATTTAAAAAAAAAAAAGGAAAAGTTTTAGTTTTAAAAATTTTCTTTTCCCGGGGTAACTATCTTAAATCTTGCTCGTACCACTAAGCTTCAGCTTTGTAGGTAAAATCTGGGCCTCCGCTTGCCGCTATTTAAATTGAGGATGGTAAAAAAAGGTGAAGATGCTTCATTTCAAGAGCAATTCCCTCAGCTTTCCAATTCCTTATCTGGATCATCAAGGAAGATTATTTCTTCTAATGATAATACTACTACTAAGAAACGTCCTGCTAGATCCTCTTCTGGTACTATTACATCAATTAAAAATAAAGTAACATGCACTAGTAAAACTATTGCTGTTATGAATTCACAAATTACTATCGTCCACTTCAAGCCTTTGAGGAAGACAATTACTCTAACGATATAGATGACTTGTCATCGGCCGAAGTTGAGGTGGACGCAAAATAACCGCCTATTACTGTCTTAAAGAAAACTGCAAAATTCCTTCATAATGTTCTTGAAAGCTTAAAAGTAACTGATTACTTCATCAAAACAATTTCGATTGGAAACAAAATATTCATCAATGACAATTTTATTGAGACTTGCACAAAACTTCGTGAACTAAATTGTGAGTTTTACTCTTATGAAACGAAAAATTCTAAGCCCTACAAAGCCGTACTTTCTGGTCTTGATAAACTGCCTAATGACAAAATTAAATCATTACTTATAAATCTTGGTTTAAATTGCCTCGATGGCAAAACCATTGAGAAAACAACTAAAAAATAATCACAAACTATTACTTTATGTAGTATATTTTGCTCACAAAAGCGTCACTTTTGCATAAGCTACGTAAAGATTATTTGTACATCAACCATACAAAAGTTCGATGGGAATACAAAACAAGATCCCACAATAAACTTACTCAGTGCTACAATTGCCAACTTTATGGGCATGGCTCAATGCACTGTGCTGTTAAAACTTCTTGTGCGTACTGTGCTGGCTTTCACAATACTATTAATTGCCCCGACAAAACCAAAGTAAAATGCGCAAATTGCAAAGGAAATCACCCCTCTAACGATGTCAAATGTCCTTGCCGACTCTCATATCAATCTCTACTTCAACGTCACTCGTTTAATGGTAATTATCAACACAAAATGAAGCCCCATTTCCAAACAAATCATGGAATAAATCAAAACAACAAAGGAATGCTGCTCAGAGAAAATACTATGCAGAATCTATCTTATAACTCTCCTCCTACTGCTTACCAGAGCTACAGGAATATTCTTGTCAATGATATCTCACATTCACCAAATTATACTAATACCAATGGAAGCTCTCATCAACCGATCTCATCCGATTTATTCACTGGTTACACATCAAAAAGTGAGCAATTTAAAGTTATAACAAATCTTGCTATAAAATATGTTTACTCCAACAAGTAAAAATCATAAATATATTAATATTATGGCATGGAATGCTCGTGCCGTTCTTACAAAACGACTTGAGCTAGTCGACTTTCTCTTACATAATCAAATTCACGTCTGTCTTCTAAGCGAAACTTGGCTAACGCAAAATGATAATTTCTCTATCCCTAACTACATAATTTATAGAAACGATCGCAATAAATATAGAGGCGGTGGAGTCGCAATTATTATTGAAAAAACAATAAAACATGAGCTAATTAACAGCCTAAAAACCCACGTTATTGAAAACATTGCAATTAAAATTCACACTGGCTCCTGCAATACTCTTAAAATGTACTCCGCCTACTTTCCTGGTTCTTCAGCAAAATGCATTATAAATAATTACTCACTGTCAAGTAAACGCATTAAAAGCATGTTTAAGTCTGATTTACTTAAATTATCACAAATTGAAGGAAACTATATCGCTGGTGGAGACTTAAATTATGGAACTGTGCCAAAGCTAACTCTTTCGGAAATACCCTTCAAGAATTGACGCTCCTTGGAAAATTTACCATTCTATATTCCAAAGATCCATCATATATTCCATCCAATTATAAGGGAAAACCTTCTAATTTAGATTTACTTCTTACAAATTCCCCATATAATTTCGCGGAACCAGTGGTACATGCCGAATTATCATCTGATCACCTACCAGTCTTGTGTAAATCATCATATTCCGGAACATGTGGGTCCAGCCGGAAAATATGCGCTGGCCTCGTCGTCTAATTTCGGCATTTTCGCTGCAACTTCATGGTGCTCTACTGCTGTTTTTAAAAAAGTGGCCCGCGCATCAGCAACACCTGCTTTGCTTGTCAGCCTTTTAGATCGCTTAATGTAGAAAAAAAAACATTTGTTTATTAAGGGTAACGAACCACTAAGGACTATTTAGTCTATGTGTGACTCCCCCCGGGGGTCAACCGGTGCAACCTAAGGGTAACGAGCATTGTGTTATCAATACATACCATATTGACCGAACCAGTATCTTCATCTTCATCTGGGCTAAAACTTGATCGACCAAGCAGCGGCACTTCTAAATGGCGCAAAAATGCAAACTTTTCAAAAATACATCTTCGGCAGCAGCTCCTGATTTTTCACTTTGAATTCATTTCTTTAAATCGCGTCTATATGACTTACGCATATTTGCTATTTTTTTGCGCACATCCTCCAATGAGGCATTACGTTTAATTTTTTTATATGTTTCTAGCAACTTTATGTAGCACTTGTTGCGCACGAATATGTTTTTGTAATTTGCGCTTTTTACGTTCCACAGATCCGTTATACTTTTGTATGCATCCACAAACTCTCACACTTCTTGGGTGTCCTCCATGTTATTGCTTTTTTTTAAATTTATTTATTGCACAAAGTTGCCGGCAGCAGGTGCTCATTTGCTCGGATATACACAAACAATAATTTGATCATATAAAATAGGCCAATACACGATACGACCTTCTGTACGATAAGCCAAAAAAATCAAAACTTTTTGAGTTTTCGTACGACCGTCGTACGCCTTCATAGAGCAGCGCCACACACAATGCAATGGTAATACGACGCGCTCGATAAACAGCCTCGCTGTACGACACGTTGTGTCGTGTAGTGTATGCCTTGCTTTAGCTTGCAGATGGCAAGTGACAAAGCGACAAATGAGATTAAACATAATTGAGCTTAAGTGGTAAAAAATTAATTCTTTACAATTGTTACTCTTATCATCGCCTCGCATCGCGATTTAGATATTTATGATTTGACGTGGGCGGGGAATTATTTCGGCTGCTTGGGTTCGGCACAAAGCCGAACAGTGCTCATAATACAAAACTAAAATCAATTCTATATGAAAATGTAGAAATGATTAAGAAACTTCCAGTTCGAGCATTCGGAACTGACCAGTCAGTCACAAATCAAGCATTTTTTAAATCATTATCAACTGATAATGGGTTATATTTTAATGATCCTTGTGGCAATAAAAATTAGTTGCTTTACGACTACTTCGAAATAACATAAAAACCGCTGACGGATCAGTTAGCTGTTGTAAATTATGTATGTACTACAAATCTGCAAACAAACTATTTTGATATTGGCTTGCATTTTAGAAGGAGGAACCAAAAACGCAGCTTTGACTAATGGACTTTTATATAAGATTGCTGTGGATAATTTACCTCTAATGACTCCAGAAAAAAGAGGCTTTAAAAAATCAGTCCGACTGTACAAACCTCCAAGCAGATCGACAACTGCTAGGCTTATGGACGGCAAATATGTTGCATTAAGTGCACTAGTAAAAACGGAGTTGGACAAAATTAAAGACTGCAGCTTAACCACTGATGGCTGGACCGACACACTTACAACAAAGTCTTATTTGGGTTTGACGCTTCACTACACCAGTCCGGATGCAGACGAAATTTTATCAATTATGTTGAGTTGTTGCCCTCTGGACCACAAACATGACGCTGACTACGTTGGAGCAGAACTGACAAAGCTATGTGAAAAAGCTCTGGAAAAAATTATGAACATATATTTAAACTAATTCGTGGAATCCGACGTTTTACATGATCGAACGGTTCATTGCACTCGCCCAATTTGTTTCAACGGCGCTATTCAATCTAGGAAAGGAAACGCCAAATCACATGACTATATTGAAAAAACACCAGAAATGTTGTCATTAGAGGAAATCAACATTTTGAAAGAAGTGTCGGACTTGTTGAAACCGATTGAACAACTCTCATCAGAAATGAGTGCTGAAGAACTCGTCACCACCTGTACAGCAAGGACCACAGACCAAGAATACACCGACATTGCCAAAAGCCTATGTGATACACAAAATATGTGGGATCTTCATGACAAAGAGGTGCAGAGAGTTGGTAAAATGTTTGACATCGACAAACCTGGGGGAGTTTCGTCAGAACTACGCAATTACCTTTCGCAATCTTTATTACCAAGGAAATGTGATCCGCTAAACTATTGGCAGAACACGAAGAACTCGTTCCCAAATGTATACCCACTTAAAAAAAACATTTGCTAATACCTGCCACATCTGTGCCATGTGAGCGCCTTTTTTCGAGAGCTGGAATTATTGAAACTCCATTGAGAAGCAGACTGGATCCAGATCGGATCTTCACTTGATGTTTAGTTGGCTACATGATTAGATCGCGCTGCGCAAATTATTGAATTTAAAAAGGGAAAAATGTTCGAAGAGGTGTGGGAAAACTTTTTTTCCATTGAAAATATGGATGGCGACGCGCAATGCGTTATTTGTCATAATGTTGCCTCACAACGTAGATTGTATTACATTGAAAAGCATTATAA
Source organism: Chymomyza costata (assembly GCA_018150985.1). Classification (NCBI taxonomy): domain Eukaryota; kingdom Metazoa; phylum Arthropoda; class Insecta; order Diptera; family Drosophilidae; genus Chymomyza; species Chymomyza costata. The sequence continues at coordinate 484,909 of JAECWU010000600.1, forward strand.
TAAAATTCATGATATACATATTTAAAAAATCCGAAGGAGCTGAACGTTTAGGCAAAATTTTAGAGCTGCAAGCAACATTTTTCTAATATTTTTAGCTGATGCAATGCCCCAATATGAACATAATGACATTTACTCGCAAAAAAAGGTTCCTATACTGTAGCATTAGCTTAAGCAAAGCAATGCCGTCCTTTAACTGATGGTATATTTTTCAAAAATCTAATATTTGATGTTTTAAATTGCTTTAGGCAAAAAGGCCAAGAAAATGTAGATCATTGACTTAACTCCACGTACTGTCACACGCAGAACTGAAGAGATAAGACAATTTATTCATTGCGAAGCCAAGAAAAGGCTTCTAAATTGCAAATATTTTTCTGTTTCTCTTGACGAAAGTGCAGACAGTAATGGTATTTCCCAAGTAATTGTGTGCGTCAAAACTGTTGATGAAAACTGGTCCAGTTTTGAAAAGCTTTTAAATGTTATAACAATCCATGGTCATGTAACGGGCCAAGTTCTATTTGATGCACTATTGTCCAATGTTTTCTCAAATGTTGATAAAAGAAAACTAAGTTCAATATGCACAGATGGAGCAAAAGTAATGACAGGGAAAAAGAAAGGTCTCGTTGGAATCCTTAAAAAAAAAAATTGAATTTTTTGCCACTTCTTTCATTGTATAATTCATCAGGAAGTTATTTTTGCTAAATAACTAAAAATGCTTTCTGTGATGAATATATCAGGGAAAATAGAAACCAAGATTAGAGGTGGACACAATACTTTGACGCACCGAAAATTTAAGGAATTCCTTAAAGAGTTAGATGCTGAGTATGGTGATCTATTAATGTACACAGAAGTACGATGGCTCAGTTGGGGAAAATGTTTGTAGCGTCTTTTTGCTTTGCGAAAAGAAGTCGCGAGTTTTCTAAAAATAATAAAAAAGGGCGCCGAAGATCTTGCTGGAGCAATTGAGAACCCGGATTTTCTAATGGATATAACATTTCTTTGTGACATCACAGGTTTACTAATCGATTTAAATCTGTCTCTTCAAGGTAAGAATAAAAAAAATTTCGAACTAGTAATCAATAAACTATTTTGGAAGAAAATTTACCTTATCAGTTCATCAATTGAATAACAATATTTTCGTAAACTTACAAAAAACATTCTAGATATTTTCAAAACCAAAAATCAATAGTTTCGAAAAAATTCAAGAATATGCAAAAATTGTCGATTCATTAAGTGAAATCCTCAGAAATAAATTCTTCTCGAAGATACTTTGATGGTTAAATGGGGTATATCTCCAAATATAGTCCACGGGCTATTCACTGCCATTGTCAGTCCAATTCTTCTCTACGGAGTCCCAATTTGGTAGCCTTTACTGGACCAGAAAACCACCCTAAGAAACCTGAGTAAGGTTCAACGGACCGCTGAAATTACCATCAGCCGGGCACTATGTTCGACACCAAACGAAGCATTAGATGCCATTTTAAACCTCCTGCCTCTGGACAAGGTGGGAAAACAGTCAGCAGTTATATCGGCTCTACGTATGAGAGAGGCGAAAAAAGGGGATGACCTAGACTTCGGTCACTCAAGGATTCTAAATGATTTCCCCCTTTTTCTTGAGAGTACAGACTACTGTACCCCACAGGAGCACTTTATAACAAAATTCAAAACCCACTTTCGAAGCAGGGATTAGTGGAATGTTGGTGTACCGGGCCCGGCTGGCTCAACTAAGATCCTCACAGCCGGTTCCAAGTTAGAAGGCCGCGTTGGCGGCCAAGCGGCTATCAAGTCCCTCGACTTTTTGACATCATGCATGAAGTCAGTGAATAATTGTCGCTCGTCTCTGGTGAAGATGGCAGAACAGTTTCAATACGCCTCATCTAGGTCCCGGGACACAGGGATATTGAGAGCAACTGCATTGCGGATAAACTGGCAAGACAATGAACTACCAACATCCTCCTTCAGGACAAGGAGCGTCTGGGTATGCCTATGGCCAGCTGCAAATTAAGCATAATAACCCATTTCGCTCACACTGCAAACCAAACGTAGAATCGAATATCCAATACGTGCAGGATCTCACAGCAAACTCGGCCCATGTACTACAGGAAAAGAACCAAGGAACTTTGCTGTCTAAACAGAGCTCAATGCTCGAAAGTTACCTGGCTGGTACGAAATCACGCATAAAGGCATAACGCTCCTCACCATGACTTCTGCAGAAGCTGTGGCAATAAGGAATAGCTGCAGACTGTCACTTTCACAAATGCATGCATAAGAGGTGAAAAATACGAAGAAGAGTATTTAGCTATCGCCTCCCATTATGCTAAACTGTTTTTTGAACTGTTGAAAGTTAAAATGTGCATGCTCCTTTATATAAAATAAAATTTTAATTCCATTTTCATACAGGATTTGTATATTGATAAAAGCAAGCGTTCGATCGAGCTGTGTTGTGACGTTTTTGCGTTCACTTAGGTTTGGTTCGACCAAACCAAAAGACAACCGCAATATGAAGCAATTTCGAATTTCGTTTGTTTTGCTTTGCATGGTGTTTGCGAGCCCAAGTCACGCAGAATCTTTTTCGAGTTTCAAACTCGGATGAGAATTTTCGCCTCTGCCTATTTGTACTCTCTGGCTGCTGCTGGCTGCACACTGTTAAAATCATCGTCAAGTGCTGGGGTCTGTTAAAAACATCGTCAAGTGCTAGGGTCTGTTAAAATATGTCGGATGTTGGTCTCGCAGCCGCAACCGCGTGACGTGCGCGTGACAATCATCGTCAAGCAAGGAGCGTTGCTTGTTGTTCGGTGCTCGGTGCTAAGTGCAAACAATCTAAAAAAATAAAAAACATAACAATTGTTAGTGTATTGAAGTATTAATAATTGAAATATCGTTAAATGTGAGTTTGAAGCAATGCAAATGACGAAACAAAGGCATTTGGAAAATTGATTTTAGAAAACAAACAAAAAAGGCATAGCGAATTGGAAAAGAAAGTGCTATTGAACATAAATTACTATTCAATGAAATGCTATAAATTCATGAAGTCAAACCTTTTGTTTCCTCTTCCGGATCCTAGAACACTATTAAATTGGAGTCCCATAAGGAGAATACGGCCTGGTGTTGACGAACAAGTTTGCAAAAATATTGCAGAACACGTCACAAATATGAAAGAGACTGAAAGACAATGTGTTCTCATATTTGACGAAATAAACGGTCGAGCAGAGCTCGAATACAACACTACAACAGACTAGATTGATGGCTTTGTAGATTTGGGCGATGGAAGAAGAATGACAAATGTGGCAAATTCTTTTCTCTTCCTCCAAGCAAAAGGCCTAGTACAACCGTGGAAATATGTATTCTCATATTACTGCGCTGACTGTAGAGTGGGATCCGCTAATCTCGGCGGCATTATATAAGAAAATTTAAGGGCCCTGAAAAAGATTGGCCTACAAGTCAGAGCAATCATCTGCGATCAGGATCCCACAAATCGCACTGTTTCGAATTCAATGGGAAAAAGAAGCGAATTGAAATTTTATGACGCAGATGGCTCTCTCATCTATCTAATGGAAATTTCCATTTCGTGTCAAGATCTAGAATTTTTTCTTGTAAAATATTAATTTAATCATACATTAATTTGGATACACTTTTTGTTGTCGTCGCTAAAGGTTTTTTATAAACATACACGTGTAAATATTTATCGATCACTCTGTATACATGGCTTGTGTATATATAATTGTGAATGATAAATCAACTTCTATTTATAATAAAAATCATGAACTTTTTGTTTGCAGGTCACGATATTATCTCTCCAGCAGATGGAGATAATTAAATATCATCACCTCCAGCCTACATAAGTGTATGGAGGAGTGGAAGTCTGAATGTAATATAAGGCCGTGGTTTGAAAATCACTTCCGGCTTTATAATTGCTATAATCATTTCAGACATGAAGATTTAATAAATGAATCATTAAAAAAAATGCAATGCCCTTCATGGATGCAGCTGCTCAAGCTCATACCAAAAGTCTTCCGGAAGAACATTCTGAAATGAATGTTGAAATTGAAAATCTCATGGGCTCCCCTCCTTGCCACCAAGAAAATGAATTAGACGAATTGAAAGAAAATTCTCAAAATAATTCACAAATTCCCATAAAGAGAATTTGGGCTGGCATTGATTTAAAAGTTTGCCAAAAAATTAAAGGAATCATCAAAGATATGCGAGAACTAGAAAAACAATGTGTTCTTGTATTTGATGAAACGCCAGTTCGCCCGGAACTGAAATATAATGTCACTACAGACCAGATAGATGGCTTAGTTGACTTTGGCAATGGGGATAGATTTAAAATGGTTGCAAGAACCATTTTATTATTCCAAGTAAAAGGAATAGTAACACCGTGGCAATACGAATTTTCGTATTACTGCGGTGCCCATGCAGTGGAAGGTATTCATCTTGGCCGCATTATAAAAGAATATGTGAGCGCATTAAAAAATGTTGGCCTGCAAGTCAGAGCATTGATCTGTGATCAAAGCGCTTCAAACCTGAGTGTTTTTAGATTATTCGCTGAAAAAAGTGCCTTATATGGCTGAAAATGAGGTTAAGCTGAAATTATAAAAATTTGCGTCGTTCCTAAATGAAATTATTATGGGAGGCAATATCTGTGTCAAAGGCCTCATCGTCACAGTGAATAATATGGTAACACTGTGTGACGAATTAATATCGGAAGGTGCGGAGTCTTTGGATCTAACGCGATTTAACCAAGACAGTTTAGAAAACTTCTTTGGCGCGATTAGATCAAAAGTTGGCAAAACTCCATCAGTGAAGATTCGGAACTGAATTGGATCACCGGAATCGATAAGAATATGCCGACGACAATGAGCAACTGACAAGTGCTTTAACCTTTGTTTTTGTGTATTAAAAATAAAACGTAAATATTTTATTAAATAATATTAAATAATATTTAATGACAAAAGTGCTGACCCTCCACAACACTAATAGTCATCGATATGGATAAAAATTGTTTTTTACATCGATAGAAATGGAAATGTATCGGCATCATTATTTTGCGGCGGGCGCCTTAATTGAACGTACATAGGCAATAGGCCAAGGCAGGGATATCCAGGCCCATTGCTCCTTAGGCTCTTTTTGTTTTTGTAATGGCTCTTAGGCATAGGCAGCGATGCGCGTGTACATGCACGGCCCTAGCTGTATATCACCCAGTGCCAATGCAAATTACAAAAACAATTTCGAGCGTTCTCTCACTTACTCTCTGTTACTCTCTTTGCTCTCTGATCTCGTGTGCACAAAAACAACCCTTGCGTATATTTGTTGTTGGCCCACAGATTTTCAATGTAATTTGTTGTTGCTTTTCGTTTGAGCATGCACTCAAAAAAATCGGTATGAGATTCTTTGGTTTTTTTTTTTGGGAAACTTGTTAAATGGGACTTTTAAGGCATTGTTTGCAAACAAAAAGTAGTTATGGCCCTGTACCTTTCGGTACAAAGGATATACTAGATTTATGCAATGTATATAACAGACAGAAGGTGGCTGTAGGAAAGAACATGTGAATAATATATATATTTTTTGTAAAATCCGGTGGTAAATAGATATTTTTCGGGAATCCCTTGCGAATTTTATCTATTTTTGCAACAACATATATTTGTGAATGTGCGTTTTCAAGTAAAAAATTAATTTAAAAAAAAATTAAGAAGTCGGTTAACAAACGAACATTTAGAGGCATTACTAAAACTATCAATAACTTAAATAAATATTGATATTGACAAATTTTTAAGTTCTTTATAAATATATGTACCACAACTTTTTTTCATTATTTTTTACCACTCTTATAAGAATGCACATACAATTTCTTTCAGTGCACTCAATAAACCGTAATAACTGTTTACTTTAAATGTGTTAGTGTTTTTCTTTATATGTATTGGTTTTTGCTCTTCCATAAGCAGTGTTTGGACATGCCTGGGCCAAGGAGTATCAAACTAATAGAGACGAACACTCGATACTTCTGAAAAGTACTTGCTTGCAAAAATCATGACGTTTTCAGCGTTTACATTTGAGTTGCTTTTGTGTGCGTTTGTGCAATGAATAGAATGAAAGAAAATGTAGGCAGTCAGCTTTTGGCTTGCAAAAATCATGATGTTTTCAGCTTTTGCTTTTGAATTAAAGAGAATGAAAGAAAATGTGATGGCTGTTTGCTGCTTTTTTTGTTTTGATCTTTTCCGCTTGTTAATATTTTGTATGCTATGTATCTCTATGAATATTAAAAGTTTAAATTTCAAACAATGAAATAAAAAAACTACACATTTGTGTAATTGTTTTGCTTTGTGCTTCTTGTTGTTGTTAGTGCGGCTTATGCTGCTGCAGGTGTTAATTGTTGTTGCTGCTGTTGTTCTTGTTGGTCGTTGTCGTAGTTTTTCTTGTCTGCTCATTCCAACTTGCAAATGTGCTACTGTTTATATTTGTGCGTATGGAATTATGAATGTAAAGCAGTTGACGAAATAAGAGGGGTTTGGAGGAGTGTGAACGGTTATATTTGACTCTTTTTGGTCTACATGATTTCTTTTATCTTTGAAGCTGTTGACCGTTTTGAAATGTATAACTTTTTTTGGGTGCTGTAATAAACTGAAATTAAATGAAACACATGCATTTTTATTTTCATAAATTTATTTCAAATTTTTATAAACACAACAGTAGGTTTTAATGGAAACTTTCTGTTTTATTGTCGAAGCTCCCCTGACCTGACAATCGCCAGTCCTGACTTAATCACGTCCACCAGCTGGCACGCAGACGTTGCCCTAAACTCAGACCACGTCCCGATCACTGTGAGGGTTGATGGGAGTGAGGCGTTCATAACCCCTGAGCGTCGCACTTACATCAACTTTCGCAAAGCTGACTGGGACCGGTTTGAGCAGATGGCCAACGTGTCCTTTGCATCCCTTCCCCACCGCGAAATGTTTTCGAAGGCGAACGAAACATTCGTAAGATCCTTACCAGTGTGGCAAAAACCTGTATTCCCGCTGGTAGGACTCCCAAAATTGTCCCAAACTTCCCGCCTGAGGCCTCCCGCCTGGCGGAAGAGAGGGACGAACTACGGAAACTCAACGATGCAGATCCCCGCATAAAGGTGCTGGGTGACAGTATCACGGAGATGGTATCCAACTATCGCCATGATAAATGGATCCAGCAGCTAGGGGATCTGTCAGCAGGATCGGCAAAACTATGGCAGACCATCAAAAGTCTGACCAGTCCGCCAAGTTCAAATTACCTTTGGTGACTCCACCCCAGCAACTCCCTCAAGCTGTGCCGCCTCCTTCTGCAGACAATTTGTGGAACACCCACCAACCGCCGACAGCCGTTTCCGCAGCTCCAATCGTCACCTTCGTGCTTTACCAAACGTAGCACCGCTCTCCTTCACACCAGGGCAAGTAGCGCAAGCCATCAAAGAGGCCAAAAACTCCACGGCCATAGGTCCCGATGGTATTGCCACAGTGATGCTCAGACGTATCGGACTAGCCGGCGTTGAGTATCTTACAAAAGCTTTTAATCCTGTCTAGCTGACCTCCAGATCCCTGACATCTGGAAGACTGGCAAAATGGTGCCGGTTCCCAAACCCGGCAAACCCAACAGTCTAGGCTCATCCTACCGCCCTATTACTCTCCTTTCACCAGTGATTAAAATCCTTGAATCACTACTCCTTCCTTCCCTTAGCGAATCCCTTCCCCTTGCAGACCACCAGCATGGTTTCCGTGCTGGCAGGAGCACAACAACAGCGTTATGCGAGCTTTCAGCCCATATCGCTGAAAGTCTGAACAGCAAACGGCCCCATAAACGCTCTATCCTGGTTGCCCTTGACCTCTCTAAGGCCTTTGACACCGTCAACCATGGCCAACTTCTCCAGGATATCCTTCAATCAACCCTCTCTCCAAACATTAAACGTTGGCTTGCTATCTACATGGCCGGTAGGCAATCTTTTGTTGAGTTTCGTGGGACCTCATCAAAATTTAGGAAATGTAAGCAAGGTGTCCCTCAAGGTGAAGTCCTCTCTCCGATCCTCTTCAACTATTATCTCTCCAAGATGCCATCCCCTCCCGAAGGGATTAAACTAGTTTCGTATGCCGATGACTGCTCCGTAGTAGCCTCTCACCGTCACATACCAATAATTGAAGAGCGCATCAATCAATATCTCCCAACGTTAGCAAACTTCTTCGCTGACAGAAACCTCAGCCTCTCAGAATCTAAATCCTCTGCCACACTGTTGACCACTTGGACAAAGGAGGTCTCCCTCGACCTCAATATCATCTCAAACGGCCGTACTATCCCCACTGAGAGATACCCCAAAATTCTTGGCGTCGTCTTCGACAACCTCTTCCAGTTTGCCAAGCACTCGGAAGGAGTTGCCAAAAAAGTCCGTGGAAGGAACAGAATCCTTAAAGCTTTAGCCGGTAGTACCTGGGGCAAAGATAAGGAAATAATTACTACTACCTACAAAGCAATAGGACGCCCACTTCTTGACTACGCGTCGCCAGTCTGGACTCCTGCCATTAGTGATACACAATGGAGGAACCTCCAGACTGTACAAAATGCAGCCCTTAGGGTAGCTACGGGTTGCCATGCAATCGTGCATGGCGATCATCTCTACCAAGAAGTGGGCATCCTTCCCGTACGTTACCATTGCCGTATGCTGACCAGACAATTCCTTATAAATTCAACTCTACCCACCCACCCCAATCATAATACTTTCCAAAATCCATTGTCAGAGAGACCTAGACCTGTCCGACTAGACATCCGCAGCGAGCTGCCTGCCGTTTCTGATGTAGCTCAACTTCCTCTTCCAATAAAGGACAGACTTCAAATTATCCACACGGAGTCAGTGGGTAATTTCATTACAAACTCTAGACCGAACCCAGTCTTAGGCTACAAGCCTCCCCCTATAGATCCGTCTGAAAAATCACTACCAAGGCAGCAAAGAACTGCCTTGTCCCAACTCCGCTCAGGATACTTTAAGCTACTAAATAGCTATGTATGTATTATTGCTGACCACACATTATATTGTATACGTTTGTCCATATGATAGTCGAATCAAGTTATACGATTTTTTATGGTTCGTAACTTTAATTTAAAAATCATAAAGATATACATTTAGCTTTTTTCGTTTTTTAAACAATTTATTCATACAAAAGCAAAAGGTCTAGGTTTAACAACAACACACAGCAGCAAGAACAACAACAGCCGCAGTAAAATCCAAAATTTAGCAACAGGCTATATATGTATGTACATAAGACATAAATAAAACAAAAAAAATGATAAGTTGATTCGTTTATATATATATGTTTTTATTTCTTAATTTCATATTATATGATATTACATATTTTTTAATAACAACAGCATAAGCAACAACAACAAAATATACATATGTACTTATATATGAAACATTAAGAATAAAATTAATAATTATAAAAGAAAATTGGTTGTTTAAATGTACATATGTATGTATGAACATATTTATTTTTCACACAAAAAAAATATTATTTTTTGAAGCAACAATAAAATATTAAATATTTATTATAATTAAATTTTTAAAAGTATACAAATTGTCCATTGTCTTCTTGTACACAAACAATCAAACAACAACAAAAATTACTATCTGTTCAAAACAATTTGCCTTTTGGTCAACTACACGCAAAAAACCTCACATGTCCCCCCGCCCCTTGATTCCATATTCGTGCATACGCACACTTTGCTATTACTGCTTTGTTTTCATATTTGCGCGCGCACAACAGCACACATTTGCGAATATGAATTAGCAGACGAGATCAAAACAAAAACGGCAGCCAACAGCTGACTGCCTACATTTTCTTTCATTCTATTCGTTTCACAAACACACACAAAAGCAACTCGAATGTAAACGCTGAAACCGTCATGATTTTCTGCGCCACCGAGTACTTTTTGTGCGAGTGTTCGTCTCTATTAGTTTGATACTCCTTGGCAATAGGCATAGACGGCCATTACAAGAACAAGGAGAACAAGCAACAAGTGTAAAAAGAATTTTAAAATAAATTAAAATGTGAGTATTTTTTTTTAATGTACTTCAAGTGGTTTTAAAATGAGGCAAGGCACAATAAAATCCTTGATCCTTGATTTCAGCAATAAAATATTATATATAAAATTAGGCGTCCTTTTGGGCCTATGCAAGAAATGGTGGCTTTTATAGTATATAGTATACATATGCATATATGTACGTATACTTGTAAAAAATTAATGTGTTAACGTTTAATAGAATATGTATATAAGTATGTGTATGTACATGTTTATATCTTTTTTAACTAATTTTTTTTGGAATAAACTCAATTTAAAGTCACTAAATTATAAACTAATAGCTAAAGTGTTTTAGCAAATTGAAATAAATAAAGCTTTGTACTTATTAAAATTTTTTTTTTTTCCTGATGTCATATCATTTTTATAATTATGGAGATGAGCGCTCTCACGCCGTCGTCGAGGAGCGTCCCGTCGGAGGCGGCCGCTGGCCTCGAACGGCACGGCGTCCCGTCGTCAAAGCAAGCGGCCGCTTGCCTCCCACGGCACGGCAACGCAAAATCGAAGGAAGCGGCCGCGTGACTATAGAAGAGAAAATTAGACGGCAAATTAAATTTGTTAAATATAAATTGAAATTTTACGAGGATGCCCATAATGGGCAATCAAATTCACGTATGCGCCGTACAGCAAAAAGGTCATTGTTAATGGAGTTAAATGGCGGGACCCAAGCCGAACTAAACCCTATAATTGCGGCTGAGTTAAAAGTATGCAATATACAGCGACAATTAAGCCAATAACGCAGCACAAGGACGATGTTGCGCCGGATGAGTTTTTGAATTGTAAGTATGGCAAACAGTTTTCATTTAAATGTAAATTTTAACATATATTTTTATATTCTCTTTTCTTTTAGTGAATCGTTTATTATTATATTATATTATTAAATTGTAATACAAATGAATATACAATGAATATGAGTTTACTTACTTATAAGTAAGAACAATATAGATTATTTGCATTGAAGCTGAAATATTTTTTTAAATAAAATAAATAATCATACTAAATAAAATTTGCTTTTAATTTTTTATGGGGTAAATATATTTTTTTTATCAAGTTGTTTTTCTGCACTTGCTTTGGCGCGTTTTTTTACGCTGGTTTTTATTTTTGGCCAGGGTGGCAGCCTTAATTCCAAAACTAATGATAATTAACGGAATAATGTTGAATTTAGGTATCTCTAAATTATAAATAAATATATATTATATATATATATATATATATATATATATAATATAAAATTATTAAACAATAAAAAACATAATAAATATACATAGAAAGGAGTTTGTATTGTTGCAAATTGTTGTTTATATGTTTTTTTTTTTTTTTTGTCTGCTTTTGCTGCTTTCGTCAATTTTTTGGACAGGGTGGCAAGCCTAATTACCATTTTGATTTTACGCGCATTAAGAGTGCAAATCAAAAACTAAAAACTAAAAATTATAATGTTTAAAAAGTGCATTATAAAAAAATGTAATGGGAGAAATTTATTTTCATTCCCGAATGAAAAAATTGCACGTGAAACATGGTGCAATAACTTACAAATTGCTGAAAATGCAATTAGCACATATTCTCGAATATGCAGCAGGCATTTCGACTCTAAGTGGGTAGGCAACGGCCGATTGCGGAAGGGGGCAATACCCACTGACTTAGCAGGTAAGTGATGATAATTTTATTATTATTATTATTGTTATAGATAGAGAAGTTTACAAAACTTAACTAACTTAGGTGGTATAGCACTGGCTGCGGGGCCTTGGCTATGTTGGTTGACTTAGAATTTGAGGTAATTAAGTAATTGTTGTTTTTATGTTTTTGTTTATTTTATTATGTTTGTTTCGGACACACATGTCTAGGCTATTGTAAGCAAAGCTAGTAAGATGTTATTATAGTATACTTATGGCTGGGGGTAAGAGCATATCTGGACTGCCGGAAAATATTGACATTGCTTATGCTGTTTTGGTATTATGTTTATGTTCAGAAATGCAATTTAAAAAAAAAAAACCTAGATTAGATAAGCAAATCAATTTTATTTGCTATCCAGACATTTAAATAAAATGCGATTATTTTTATAATCAACTGACTTATTTACGTAATCTATTTATTTAAGCATATCTCTTGCTGATGTCAAACCTATTAATATGCTTTCATATTTCGATTTTCAAACTTAAATATGATTAGGGTATTCACGCTTTGTGAGCACTTGAGCAGTTGAGGAAAAAGTGCTCAGGCTAAAGCGTGAATCCCTCCTGTTGAGTTTTTGTGTTGAGTTGAGCACTTTTCTTCTTCTTGCCAGAGTTTGTTTACATTTGTAAATTGGTACAATTTACGGTAACTCCACAACAATTCCAGCGTATTGTAAACCTAGTGCAGCCCCAGCATTTTCCAAATCGCATCTATTTTTTATCTTTTACTTGCGTTAACTCCAACAACAAGTAACAAGTAATAATGTCTAATTCACTGCGTTGATACAATTTGATTATTTTAAATTTGGCGCTCATTTTTTAACGAGTTGTTTTTCCTGCAAAATGTTTATAACTAAAATTTTTATACAAATTTATAAGAATATTGAAATAAAATTTATAATGAACTTTTTCTTTACAGGTAACGACCCAGATGAGGTACAGCCGTATGCAATAATGTGCTGCATTGAAAAGTGCAGCCGTAATAGACCCACCTCCACCCTACATATTTGTAAGCAGGAGTGGAAGTCACAATGCAATATAAAGCCGTCGTTTCAAAATCGCACACGGCTTTATATATGCAATAGTCCATTCAGACGTGAAGACTTAATAAATGAATCATTAAAAAAAAACGCAATGCCCTTCATGGATGCAGCTGCTCAAGCTCATCCCGAAATTCTTCCAAAACAACATTTCGAAATGAATGTTGAAATTGGAAATGTCATGGGCTCCCCTCAATGCCAAAATGAATTAGCAGAATTGGAACAACATTCTGATAATAATTCACAAATTCCCATAAAGAGAATTTGGGCTGGCATTGATTTAAAAGTTTGCCAAAAAATTAAAGAAAGCATCAAAGATATGCAAGAACTGGAAAAACAATGTATTCTTGTTTTTGATGAAACGCCAGTTCGCCCGGAACTGAAATATAATGTCACTACAGACCAGATAGATGGCTTAGTTGACTTTGGCAATGGGGATAGATTTAAAATGGTTGCAAGAACCATTTTATTATTCCAAGTAAAAGGAATAGTAACACCGTGGCAATACGAATTCTCGTATTACTGCGGTGCCCATGCAGTGGAAGAATATTATCTTCGCCGCATTATAAAAGAAAATGTGAGCGTATTAAAAAATATTGGCCTGCAAGTCAGAGCATTGATCTGCGATCAAAGCAGATCAAACATGAGTGTTTATAAACTTTTCGCTGGAAGCGAATCGAAATTTATAGACGCAGATGGCCATGTTATTTATTTGTTGCATGATTACGTACATATGTACACAAATGTACGTAATAACTTCATGTCTGATGCTGTAATAATGCCAAACGGCACCACAGCAAAATGGGCAGTCATTTCGGAACTCTACGAATTAAACAAAAACAGCGAAACAACACGTTTAGTTCCGAAACTGACAGAGGAGCATATGAATCCTCTGAATTGGCAACAGAATAAAGTGAGCTTGGCAGCGCAAGTTTTTTCAAAATCGGTTGCAGATGCCATAAGAGAGTTCCATAGTAATGATAAGTTTACTGAAACTCTTATGCCCCACGCACTGCCAACAGCCGATTTTGTATTAAAAATGAACGACGCATTTGATGTGCTTAATTGCCGAAAAATGCTTTATACGGCTGGAAATGATGTCAAGTTGAAATTACTTACATTTGCGTTGTTCATAAACAATATAAAAATGAAAGCCAATTTCTGTATCGATGGCCTAATCGTCACACTGATGAATATGGTAGCACTGTGTGACGAATTAATATCGGAAGGTGCGGAGTCTGTGGATCTAACGCGATTAAACCAAGACAGTTTAGAAAACTTCTTTCGCGCTAGTAGATCTACAGTTGGCAAAACTCCATCAGTACACGAAATGCAGTTTTTAATTGAAAACTGCTGCGATGAAGATGAAGATTCGGAACTGAATTGGATCACCGAAATCGGTGATCCATATGCCGACGACAATGAGCAATTGTTAAATAGCCCCGGTGATGTCGGTGAAGCGGCATCACGTTTACGTTTGTACAGGGATTTAATCAAAAATAACAATGAGAAGTTTCACTGCAACGATTGTGAAAACGCAATGCAAACATTGGCGACTTTTTCGAAAATATGCAATTTACATTGCAATATCATTGTGAAACATTTTGAAGAAAATGTGCATAAACAAGATATTGGCAAAAGCATAATGAGTAAATGCATATCGAAAACAAATGAATTGTTTCCGGAGTGGTTTGCTGTTAACCACGGAGAATGCTGTGACCATCGTCGAAGCATTCTGAAAAATTTAATAATAAATTTATTGAAAGACAAAGCTCAATGGCTTGGAGAAAAGCTACTGAAAAAACCATAGACGATTGCGATTTGCAATACACTAATGGCACTGTGAAGTGCCTTTAGAAAGAAATTCATGGTAATGTGAAAGCGCCAAGCGCCTTTAATGCCCTAACTGACCTGACGTGGAATAGGCCTACTGGGGAAACCACGATAAAAAAAACGCGCTAAGTACACTACCTCATAGGTGGCGTGGAAACGTGTACAAATTAATAAATATAACTTTATTTATTTTATAAATTATTATATTATTTTAAACTGCACTATGTGCATTTGATTTATGCAGCACTATGTGCTTATATTTTTTGGCAACATCCAAATTTGGTGAATCCAATTTAGACTGAAGCTTAATTCTAGCTTATGTTATAGTGAGACCTTAAACTAAGCTGTTGTTGCGTCTTGCTCTGAGCTTAACAAAAATAAATTAATGACTAACCTAACACCTGGCCCTAAGTTTCTAATAATGAAAAGAACTGATGACAACAATAACTTATCCGATGTGTCGCCGTTTTTAATAAAAAAAGTAATAGATAATGTCTGCAATGGCGAAATTCAAGAATGTAAAAAATTACGCAATGGAACATTATTACTGTTAGATTAACTAATATTTTTTAGTTAATTGTTTTTGAGTTATTGAAATGAAACGAATTTTATTTTATAAACGTTATAAAATTTATTGTGTGTATAAGACGTCACGGCAAGTGTTAAATAGGGACTTAAACACGCGACGCTAAAGAGTAATGCAACCGTATGCATGGAGAGATTAGCAAGACTAACTGATCTTGGAACGCTGACGGCAAGGCAAGGGCCGCAGCGCTGCCAAGAATCGTACATAGCATAAAAGGGAATAGATTATTAATATAATGCAGTTACAAAGAGAGGGATAATTACGTGCAATGAAAGTTAAGAGTAATTAGGTTTAATGTTTGAGAGTTTATGTTTGTACTGTTTTATTGGCAAGCTGCTGCTCCCGACATACTCCCCCCGTTGGAAGCTCGTGTTTCAACATCATCTTTAAGGGGCAGCAGGCACAGCTTATTTATGGCTCTTCGAGTGTTGCCCACTGCGGTCTTCAACTCTGCAACACAGCACTCGCCATCTTGACCAGGTAGTAGTGAGACTACATTGACCAGGGACCACCGCATAGGCGGCAAGGTTTCGTTCTTGACCAGCACTACATCGTTGACTTTCAGTCGTCGATCAGGACTGCGCCACTTGCACCGCTGCTGCAGAAAAGTGAGGTGTTCCTCGCGCCATCGTGCCCAGAAAACTTGCCGCAACTGGGCGACACGTTGCCAGCTATCCAAACGATTGTAGTGGAGTTTCGTCAAATCCGGCTTGATGAAGATTGTCTGTGGCCCAGCGAACAGCAAATGAGCAGGAGTTATAACATCTAAATCTTCTGGATTTTCTGAAAGATAGAGTAATGGACGAAAGTTAAATATTGCAGATGTTTGGCAGTCTAGGGTGCGAAGCTCATCAAAGGTGAGGATTAAGCGACCAAGAGATCGCATGAGTGGCAAGGTGCCATGATGAACATCGATTACGTTGACTCCATGATGTCTTATGCGTTTGATTAATTTGTAGATATATGCAAACGTGCGCTGCATTGAGGCAAATGAATTTAGATACATGCATCCAGTAGAGATGTCGGCATGTGGTGATTGGACCATTTCTGGGCGTTTACGCGTTGGACATGCGCCACGATTGCCAATCAGGTTTTGAAAGCTATGAACCCACATTTTCGATTGGGCAAGATTTTTCGGGAATGTGCCTCTCGAAAGGATATCAGCTGGATTTAAAGCAGTAGGAACGTAATGCCATTCCATATCGGCGGTTAGCGCTTGTATAGATATGATATGATTTGCCACAACAACGTTAAACTTGTAGGGCTCATCGCGGATCCAAGATAATGCCACGGACGAATCCGACCAGCAGTAGAACTGGCATACGAATGTGCACAACTTCCGGATATCAGTCATGAGCATAGCAGGAAAGGAATCTCTTTCGTCAATAGCCAGCTGGTGCATCGTGCGAAGAGATAAACATGAAGCAGCCTTGGTTCCAAAAGTCGCAGTATCCAATTTGTAGATATTCACATCTTTATCGGGTGCGTCGCGACACAAGATGCATTGATGATAGTTATCTGGAGATGCAAATTTGACGCAGCGATACATCTTGCAAATATCACCTGTGAGAGCAAATTGGTAAGAGCGGAAGCGAAGCCAAATGAGGAAGAGTTTAGGCTGTATGACAGGTCCTGCCATCATCACCTCGTTAAGACAATCGCCAGAAGAAGTTGTAGCAGAGCCATCAAAAACAACACGAAGTTTTGTTGTGGTGCTATCCTCCTTTAATATGCCATGGTGAGACAAAGAATACTTGCAGTCACGAAACAACTCAGGACTAACGAGCGACATGTGGTTAAGATCTAAGTATTCTTTAATAAAGGATGAATATAGATTTTTAAGGTTTGGTTGACGCTGTGGTTTAAGTTCCAAATTGAGAAATCGACGATAGGCTTGCATGTATGACTCTCTAAGAGATGCAGCGCTGGATGTCAGAGGCAATCGAAGTTCATATTCACCAGATGAGAGGCGTAGAAAGTTGTTGCAGAAATTATCCTCGCAATCTTGTTCCTCATTATTTAGTTTTGCCACAGCTTGCTCGCAGCTCTCTACTTCCAAAAATAGGCGAATTGAGTCATCTAGACGGACACCCATTTCGGCGTTGTAATCCTCTTTACAACTTGTTGCTGTTAAAAGCGCAGTGTTTCGTGCTCCATCACCACCACCTGTGACGACCCAACCAAGACGAGTCTTCTGAATTATTGGCAAGCCTGGAGCGAGCTTGATCTGACCAACGCATAGTAAGTCGTAAAATAGGCTAGCACCAATAAGAAGGTCTACGCGCTGTGGCATGTTGAACGCAGGATCGGCTAACTGAACGTTTGCAGGAATATTCCAATCTGCAGTATCAATAGGGAAGCTAGGCTGATTATGAGTGATGGTTTGTGTAATGACAGCTCGCAAGTTTGCTGTATACTCCGAAACTCGTGACTGCATGCATATGTTGACGGTTGAGCCCTCAGTAGGGACACGCGTGTCACCAAGACCGGAAACTGTGGTTGCTGAGCGCGTTCTCTTTAATTGTAACTCATGAGCGAAGCGAGAAGTTACAAGATGCAGTTGAGAGCCTCCATCTAATATGGCTCGGCAAGGAACTAATGAGCCAGAACGATTTTGCACGAGAATGACGACAGTAGCTAACAGCACAACATCAGGTTGAAGAACTTGAACGGCTAGAGAGGTGGATGAGTGAGGCATAGAAGAATCTTGCGAAGATGATGAAGAAACTGGTGATTGTTGAGATGAGACATGCTGTGTATTGAAATGAAGAAGAGTGTGGTGTTTACTGCCACATTTTCGACAAAGTCCTGAACTACATGAGTCTGAACTATGCCCCTTCTTTAGGCAGTTAATGCAGAGGGCCAGTTTTTCTGCTTCTTTAAAGCGTATGGTAGGGGATAAATTCGCAAATCTGCTGCAGGAGTAAATTCCATGGCCCATATTGTCACAAAATGAACAGCAATTGTGGTTAGTTTGTGCAGCAACAAAGGATTTTCTACTGGAGTTAGTAATAGCTTTTCCCACCTGAGTGCTAGGCGCGTGAGAGGCCATAGCATACTGCACGCTCTCCAACCTTTCGCAACGTCTTTCCAAATATTCGAAGAACTCCTCAGCAGAAGGAATTTTATCCTGAGATGCGTTCTCCTCCCAGCTAGTTTGTGTTGCAGAATCCAATTTTTGTAGCAGAAGATAAATAAGCATGCAGCCAGAAATTTGCTTCGAATCGCCCAACGTTTGCAGGGCTCGCATGTGCGAATTTATTTTATCCGAGAACTCACGAAGTTTTGAAGCCGATGTTGAATCCACTCTCTTTAGCCCAAGTATCTCCTTGATGTGTGCCTGAAAAACAAGACGCTTATTATTAAAACGTGGACTTAAAATATCTAGCGCCACACGATAATTGGCACTACAAATTTCCAATGATCGAACCGCTTCCAACGCCGAGCCAGCAAGACACGAGCGAAGATGCTGCAACTTCGCGATGTCATCCAAACCTTCATCCTTGTCGATCACAGAATTAAACATGGCGAAGAAATCCGCATATTCTGTGTATCCTCCAGAAAATGTAGGTAGCTTCAGCTCTGGAAGTGTTCTCTGTGTACGGATAGTTGTGGCATTTCGCTGATCCAAGATATCATCATGACGTAGTGTTGATGATGGTGGCAACATAGAATGACGATTCTCAAGCTGCACTCTTAGTCGAGATTTTAACGAAAGTAATAAATCATCAAAATTATCACGCAAGTCACTACCGATTTCATTGTAATCGAGCTCCTCTAAGCTGTTGTGAGCCAAGTTAAATGAGTCTTGAAACTGTTCGATCAATTCTAGGCGCACTGTTAATTCGGCAGAGCAAAGTTCTTGGATTTGGTCAGCAAATAGAGAAGCGTCCAGTTTTTTCACACTACGATAAATAGCCTCAGATTTTCTTTTGAAAAACTGAGCACTTTTCGCAAGTGGCTCACTATTTGTAGGCATCACAACACTTTCCGAATCACTTGGCATGATTTATCAAAATTAAACGTTTTATATTTTGCGAATTTAATTTTTATATATTTTATGCACTCGACAACCCTAAAATGCAATAGAGCTGTGCACTGAATAACTGTTTTATATTTTAAGCGCGAATATAGCGGCCCAAGTGTGAAAGAAAAATGCAAGAATATGTGCAAAATGAATATGTTTAAGGCAACTAATAAGTGTCACTGACCCGAGATGCAAAACCTACAAGACGACACGGCAAGTGTTAGAAAGATAACTTGAACACGCGGTCAAATATGTTTTTAATGCACTTTGATATATGTTAATTAGCGATGTTGCAGCTTACTTGTATAGTATGTGCACATATAAACTTGCAAAATGTGATTAAATTTCTTTGCACAATTTTTTGATTTTAACAAAATTAGGGACCACTCTAATGCACTTTTTACGCGGCAAATATGTTTTTAGTTTTACTTTGCGCTGTTCTTCCCGCACGTTTAGCACAAATGTAACAACAAATCTCGCCGGGGCCTCCAAATGTTAGATTAACTAATATTTTTTAGTTAATTGTTTTTGAGTTATTGAAATGAAACGAATTTTATTTTATAAACGTTATAAAATTTATTGTGTGTATAAGACGTCACGGCAAGTGTTAAATAGGGACTTAAACACGCGACGCTAAAGAGTAATGCAACCGTATGCATGGAGAGATTAGCAAGACTAACTGATCTTGGAACGCTGACGGCAAGGCAAGGGCCGCAGCGCTGCCAAGAATCGTACATAGCATAAAAGGGAATAGATTATTAATATAATGCAGTTACAAAGAGAGGGATAATTACGTGCAATGAAAGTTAAGAGTAATTAGGTTTAATGTTTGAGAGTTTATGTTTGTACTGTTTTATTGGCAAGCTGCTGCTCCCGACAATTACTAAAAACAAAAACTCTCATGCAAGCCAAACAATTAATCCAACTCACTTCTCTTAATAACACAATAACCATAGACGTTTCCGAACACAATTCCCTAAACTTCACCAAAGGAGTTATATATTGCAACGATCTCCGTGACATACCCGAAGCTGAAATACGTGACGAGTTGAAATCACAAAATGTCGTAGAATGCAAAAAAATCTTAAAATTAAAAAAATATACACTGCATACATTCCAACAACCAAACCATAAACCATCACTCACAAACAAAAACACAATGGCAAATTCTTTCGCACTTCGCCCAGAACTGGTCGAACTTATCCCAAGACGAATACTTCGAGCAAGAATTTATTAACAGTAAATACTCACAAAACCGCAATTTCTACGTACCCATACCAACAGCACAAACAATAGACCAAGAAATCACCCTCATTGAACTTAGTTCCTGATAGCATATAATAAATTAGCAAACATAATAAACCTTCAAAAAGATCTAAACTGTACAACCTAATTTAAGTAATAATATGTAACACTATAATGTAATAAACATTAAGTCATAATTATAGATAGATTTGTTAATATTTATAAGCCACTTAAATTTTTGTAATACAATTAGAGCCGAAGGCCTTTTGCTGCCAGCGCTTTCCCATTAGTTAAGCTAGTTTTATAAATTCGCTTAATCTATATTAAATAAATAAATAAAATATAATTCATAAACAGACGGACAAAATATCATTATTTGTGGCAATTATATGAAAGGAAGGTCTTAACTTACATATCATGACTTATGACGATTACAACTTTTACAACTTTGTACAAGTCTCAAGTCTATCAGATAAAGGTTCATTCTGCTATCTATAGTTACATAGAATGATATAGTTTATAAAATGGTTATAGCAGGGGTGGGCACTTAAAATAACGGAAAAAATCCTATAAGCTACAAGAACATCAAGAAGCCAAGGGCATTGAACAGCATTACATAATTGAATATTGTTTTATTTTATTTTATTTTAAATATTTTTAGTTTTGATTGGTACATAATGCTGCTACAGCTCTGCTTATTACAAGAAATGAAATAAAATGAATTCATATATACATATACAATATTATAAACAAAATTAACAATTTTATGCTGTTACATACAGACAAAATTTTACATATAAAATGATTTTAACAATAATAATTACTATTAGTTAATGTTGTTTCTGCTGCTTATGGCGTCTCTTCTATGTTTGAAGTGACTTTAGCTTCTTAAAACATCAATAATTTGTTTTTAATGCAGTTTTAGTTTAATACAAAGAAGCGTTTAGGTAAATCGAAATTAATTTTTGTGATTTGACTTAATTGGTAAGAATTTTGCAAGCGTGGTTTTCAATAAGCTTTTCCATGGACGACGTTATCGGCACCCATCCAGGTGTCTAAAGTGCTGCCAATGCCGGCGATTTGAGGGCGATCGACGTGGCTGACCCCAGACCATTTTGATGATCGATTTCCCCAAAGCCAAAGCCTGAGCAGTTCTAAATATTCTTCATCTTGTAGAATCCGGAATCTGTTTAAAGAAGAGTAAACGATATTACAATTAAAATGTTTCAAGAGAAAGCGGATTAATAGCTAGCATTTCTATGTGGAAATACTTATGGCTGTTTATATATACTGCGGAGTGTCAAATGGCATGAACGTAAATGTCAGGATTTTTCACTAAGTTAAATCGTATGCTATTAATCCGCCTTGATATTTACTTACTTTTTAAAACAGTTCTCCTATAGGCAAGCCCAGATCATGCCAGCATATAGTACAATACAAGCAGATGTGTATACGCCAGCTCCAACTTGAACGTTAATATACCCGTCGCTAGAACGCCACCTGCGGTCAGAAGTGTTCCAGAAGATATCGCGCCAGAAACCACTGTACCACTTGCTGCTGCATTTTGTGAGTATTGATTTGTATACAATGGATTATATGCGGGCCGTTCTTTCCGGGTAAAGTGTACATAATGAATTATGTGGTTTAAACAATCATTTTGCCTCAAAGAAATAGCTACCTTCTTGAACTGAGCGTTAAGCTCAGAGTACACAGCTCTAGTATAGTTGTAGCACGCTGTAGATCGCATCTATAGCAAAAAAGAGAGTTTGATATTGCCATATTTAGCTTATTAAAAAATGACAAAAGTGCTCGATATAAATTGTTTTTTACATCGATAGAAATGGACATGCATCATTGCATCCGGCATTATTTTGCGGCGGGCGCCAATGAAGTGTATTGTTTTTGATATAATCAGTGAAAAAAGTTCAAAAAAGAATTCAAATGTAAGTATATTATATTTATTATATATTAATATATTAATATAGTAAATATTGTGTAAAATACACAATAAAATGATTGATATAGAGTTATATACATATTTTATTAAACGCCACATTGCACTAACAAGCATACGTACAACGACGCCTTAAAATTAATTTGTGTTTTTTTAATTATTTCTAGATGTACAGTTTTTATACCTTCGCCAAAGATGAAAATAACGGAAACGGTGCCAAGGGAGGCAAGCGGTCGAGGTCGAGGTGGCCAAGGCCGCTTGCCGATGGAGGCAAGCCGTCGAGGTGGCCAAGGCCGCTTGCCGATGGACTTGGAAGTAAGAAACAAAATACAAAGTCTCGAGGAAAAACTGAAAGCCTACGAGGAGGCCAAACGTGGCATAGGAAATGCCCGTTTCCGCAGAAACGCGGAGCGGGCATTAGTCCATGAAATAGACACCCCAAGGGCGTGGATGCAGCCGATTATAGAGGCAGAGAGACAACTGGCAAAATTGAAGGCGAAATTGACTAATTTCGCCTTCAATGTTGTCAACAGGACATCATTCCAACGACGGAAGTCAATTTAATTGTAAGTATGGAAGCTTAAGCTTGAATTTTTAAAATTACATTTTTATATTATTTTAGGGAATTTGTACATATTTTTCATATGGCAGCAGCAATTTTATTTTGTATTAGTTTTAAGTTATTGGAAAGCATTGAAGCTGTAATTCATTTATTTTTTGTTAATTTTATTTTGTATTAGTTTTAAGTTATTGGAAAGCATTGAAGCTGTAATTCATTTATTTTTTGTTAATTTTATTTTGTATTAGTTTTAAGTTATTGGAAAGCATTGAAGCTGTAAATAATTTATTTTTTGTTAATTTTATTTTGTATTAGTTTTAAGTTATTGCAAATAAGAAAGCATTGAAGCTATAAATAAATTATTTTTTGTTAATTTTATTTTGTATTATTTAGTTTGTTAGTTTGTTAGAGAAATGGTGGAAAATAGAAAATAGTAGTAAGCTCGCAGAAATCCGTCCAAACTACATTTGCTTTGAGAAAAGGGAACTGCCCATCGGTTCGGTTATACGGATCAGAAATTCCTCAAAGTGATATCGTTCAATACCTTGGAATGCACAAGGATAGAAGACTCACATGGAAGAATCGATATTGGCGAGAGCGAGTAGACTAGCTGCTGGCTAGCTCACTCGCACGCAACATTGATTGGCGCTGCGAGCTGCGCAAAATCCAACCCAGTAACATGCCGCTACACCCACACGTTTTTGATTTATTAGCGTGTACCCAGCACTATACTAGCGTCGTCCTCTTTGCACTTTGCCCCAGCAAAGCCAGCAGCAAGCATTCTAACTTGCCCGCTTGCACTCGTTTTAACATTGAGAACTGGATTGACTAGCCACCCTGTCTGCCTCTGCCTCTTTGCCGACCCTACTGCATCATGCGCATGCGCATGGGCTCGACTCAGAGCTGAGCTCCGTCAGTTGCTTGCCGTCGTTCAGTCTCTCATTCGTCTCGTATTCGCTGTCGTCAGCACACGCGCACGCAACGCAACGGAAGGCAGCTCGTTCGTTGTTTCATCATTAGGTTGGTTACATTTCGTTACGTTCGGTTCGGCTCACTCGTTCGTGCCAAGCTGCTGCATCAGCGCGCACCTCGAACAGGTTTCGAAACTGTCTTCTATCGACAGAAAGGTGCTCAATTCCGTGTAGTATGGAGGTATTTTTCGTAGTCGCAGCGCGCAGATTTTTTGCCAACTGAAACACACACACACTTAAACTCAAATACACATGACCAAGCCAAACCCAAAGAGAAAAAAATAATAATTATATATTACGGTCGCCTAAGCATCCTCGAGTAAGGCCATAAAAGCGCACACTGTGTGTATTTTGTTTTTGTAACATTTTCGGTTTTTTGCGTGTGCGTCTGGCTGGCGCCACTTAAACGCCTTGGCTCTTTTTGCACCGAGTGCTCTTTCCGTTATGTCTTGTCAGTGGCGAAAGATAGGCGCACAAGCAAAAAGTGCTCTTTCCGTTATTTTTCGTGCCCACCGTTGGTTCAACTACTGGATCTTGCCCGGCGGTCATGATAGTAGCATAGGGGACCTATTTGAGGGCTCCACCCGAGCAGAGAGTGTCGGGCATAGCATGAAATACTCCAAAAGAGGAGGAAGTGTTTAGTGGATACACCACACACATAGCAACGACGGTGGCTATACGGTGCGAAGGCATTTAAACCCTACCTCACCCGCCGAAAAAAAATCCCTTGTCCATAAAGTGGGTTTACGGACGATTATTTTACATGATAACTTCATAAGAAAACATTGGGAAAAATTGCACACTTTTATGAATTGAATCGAATTAGTAACAATTTATTTACAACTTATATACATGTGTTATATTTAAGATCCTCTCAGCGTTTTTGACTTGCTAACATCTGATACGCATTCGAGATTTTTAAATTGGCATGGGGATTGATGAAAATACATGTAATTAAATACGAATCAATACACTCAATTAAATTCACCGATGATTTGATTTTTTTAATTTTTGCAAGTTTAATGTGAATTATTTGTTTTAAAATAATTAAAAGCAGAAGTGTTTATTTAAAACGATGAAATTGAAATCATAAAATAAATTCATGAAAGTGTTGGTTTTGAAAACCCCGCCAAAGCCTGCTTGATATAATAATATATTCCCGTGCACTGCGTTAACTTGTCATTAAAACTTAAATATTTTTTTTAAAACTCTGGTTAAAATATTAATTTTTAATTTTCAAATACTGTTGAGCTGTTGCGAATTTTAGTTAAAATAAATGCACCGAATTATTTACTTTTTTATGTTTATTTAGCTTTTTGGCAGAACTGTTTATATGCACAAATTGTTTTGATTATGTTGCAGGCAGCCTCGATATATATGTAAATAATAAAAGTGTAACTAACTGTAGTTGTTAATTAGAGATGTAAAAAACTAGTATAAGACGTATGAATAAATGAATAGTTTGTTAGTTAATATTAGATATCGATAAGAACATAACAAATACTAAAAACTAATAAGCTGCTGCTCCGAACAAATACTATTTACAGTTTTTGCAAACTTAATTAAAATAATTTGTTTAAATATAATCTAGAACAATTAGTTATAAAAATAAACTGAAATCAAATGAAGATCAATAAATTGTTAATTTGAAATGACGAAATTGCTCCTTTTTAAAAGCCTGTCTTAACCTGATTGATATTATAGACGATTTTCTCGCACTGTGGTTGGCCGGTTCAACTTGTCATTTATGTCATTTTGGCGGAAAACACAAAATCAGTTTATATTTAGTTGGCTATAAGCTTAGATCGCGTTGCTCAAATTATGTTTTTTCCATTCCTCTTTGAAAATTTTTTCCTTTTTATAATCAATATTTCGCGTAGCGCGATCTTATCTTGTAGCCAACTAAAAATAAACTGATTTTGTGTTTTCTGCCACACAGCACCAAAGCCACGGCATACCAACGCAAGAGGCGAAGTCATGCACAAGAAACTTCGTGTCTGTTGCTTTGCGACGTCAGCGTCGCAGTGGCCTTGAAAAGGAGAGGAAAGTGAAGCGGCCGCGGTTGGTCAGCTAAAGCACGCTGCACATGTGTATGTGTGTAAACGAAAGAATTGTTTTTGTATCATTGCGTGAATACAACAAAGCGACATACATACATACTTACAAATGCCAGCTAGTATTTGTGCTTGCTTCTCGCTCTCTCACTTTTTTTTACTCTCACAAAATTTATGCTCTCAATTACTCAACCTTCCCAGCGAGAAAAATCCAGCTTACTTTAGCGCTTCCGAAGCGATTACTTTGAAGTCGTAAGCGCTTCTCACTATATGGAACTCTGGCTTACATCGTCGCTTACTTTTATATGGGCATGGCCGCCAAAGTGGGGTGGTCGGTCCACTATACGAATTACCATGTATACAGAATTGTAAGCGCTTACATTGCTATATATTATTGTATAAAAAGTAAGGCAGCTTGTAAGCGCTTACTCAGTTGCCCACTTTTTTAATAAAGTAAGTTACTTTGTAATCAATAAAAACAGTTTTAAATTATTAGATATACAAAAATTATTTATTTAATTAAACAATATTGTACTTTTATTCTTTTCTAAACTCTAATTTGGCAAATAAAGCAAATTTTAAATTATTATTATAATTATTTTTAATCTTTCGGATCTTCATTTGGCTGATTTTTTTTCAATTGATTTTCCTTTTATTCATCATATTTCGATTTTTGAAATCGATTTTTGTGAGTTCGGAAAGCCCCTCGAATTTCTTTGACAAACTCCGTATCCGTGTAGCCATTTCGTTTACCATTATCTGCAAAAACACAAACAATATAAGTATAGTAAAATACATCATCACTATTTATTACTAACTCACCAAATAATACTTCGTTTAGATTTTTAAATTGTTTAAATGATTGCTTCTAATTGATGGCATCGTAATTATATTCTAGCAACATGTATGCACAAAATAAATGTAACTTATATTCACACAACAATTTTACATATGTATGTACCTCTCACTTTCTCTATTGAAAAGCAACTAAATTCTGATTTCATCAGAATTTTTTATGCAAAAGCAAACGAGTATGTACAACAAACAAGAAGAAAATATAACGCGACTTGTAAAGATCATATGTTTGTTTTTGTATTTTGTGTATCATTTTGGTAAAAACAAACTAGCATCAAAAGCATAAAAGAAGAAAAGTGACTGCAATATGCAAAACTGAATAACTCAGCTAAGCAATGTTTTTTGAGCACACAATTCTGCCGGGTGAGCAGCGAGACTTTCAGCGCATACAAAACTGCCGGAAAGTAATCGATAGTTTCATCACTTAAAAATCTCAGCGCTTCTACGATTTCCCGCTGGGAATTGTTGTTGTTGTTCTACCATGGCCAAACGCTTTATCCCAAAGTCGTCCGCGCCGGACCTTAACGTCCGCCATCTTTTGTTTGTAAATTTGTTTGAAAAACGGACTGGTTTTTGTTAAAAATCATCAGAGGTGGGCACGAAAAATAACGGAAAGAGCACTTTTTGCTTGTGCGCCTATCTTTCGCCACAGAAAAGACATAACGGAAAGAGCACTCAGTACAAAAAACGCCTTGGACATTTTTGCACCGAGTGCTCTTTCCGTTAGGTCTTGTAAGTGGCGCCTGCCAGACGCACACGCAAAAAACCGAGAATGTTACAAAAACAAAATACACACAGTGTGCGCTTTTATGGCCCTACTCGAGCATCCTTTTTTCGACCTTTTTAGACCGTAACGGTAGTTTTTATTGGTGCTCGCGACGAAAAATTCGCACAAGTACACTGAGCACAGAAATATAGTTAATTTGGCAACTGTAAGACCCAGTAATTTTTTTGGTAAATTAAAATTGTCATATAAACTCATATGACTTTTCTGTTTCTTTGAATGTGTTGCAAAATTTTGTCAGTGTACACGCACAAGCAGATTGCCGGCGACGCGCCGAGTTTACAAAAACAAAATACACACAATGTGTGCCTTCGCTCGACTCGCAGCAACTTACAAAAACAAAATACACACAATGTGTGCCTTCGCTCGACTCGCAGAATATTACAAAAACAAAATACACACAGTGTGCGAGTTTTATGGCCCTACTCGAGCATCCCTTTTTAGACCGTAACGGTAGTTTTTATTGGTGCTCGCGGACGAAAAATTCGCACAAGTACACTGAGCACAGAAATATAGTTAATTTGGCAACTGTAAGACCCAGTAATTTTTTTGGTAAATTAAAATTGTCATATAAACTCATATGACTTTTCTGTTTCTTTGAATGTATCCCAAAATTTCGTTCAGTGTTTCACGCACAAGCAGATTGCCGGCGACGCGCCGAGTTTACAAAAACAAAATACACACAATGTGTGCCTTCGCTCGACTCGCAGCAACTTACAAAAACAAAATACACACAATGTGTGCCTTCGCTCGACTCGCAGAATATTACAAAAACAAAATACACACAGTGTGCGATTTTTATGGCCCTACTCGAGCATCCTTTTTTCGACCTTTTTTCTTGATGTTGTTGTAGTGCTCTTTCCGTTATTTTTCGTGCCCACCTCTGAAAATCATAATAAATGTTCACAAAGGCATACATACATATGTAAATATGTACATACATACATGTATAAACTTGCATAAAAAGCAAAAGGATATGTTACTGCTATGCTTGTATCCGTTTTTTTTTTTTCTTTTATGTTTTGCTAATGCTTCGCTATTGCTGATGCTGATTGGGGCTATAACGCTCTCATCTCTTTTGTATCGAAAATTTGACACCTTTAGGTTTTTCATTGTATTTGTATTAGTATAAGTATCGGTAAACGGTAAAATTACAGCATAAAAACTAAAAATGGCGTACGTTAAAGTCGGGCGCAGACGACTTTGGGATGCCCTGTACCACCACATTGCAATTAAGTCCGACATATTGCTTAAGACCTCCAAAAGATATTTTATTCGGCAAATTTGGTTACGATGTTTTCATAAAAAAGAGAAATCAGTCGAATTTTGCACCAACAAATTTTTTTGACCGATCGGTCCTAAGGGGACTATATGATATAGTCAACCGATTTTAATCAAATTTAGTACACTGATTGGGAACTATAAAAAACTCCCGACAGCCAAGTTTGGTTCCGATATCTTCAAAACCAAACGAAACACAACGAATTTTGTAATAAAAGCGTTTTTTTGACCGATTGTTCCTATGGGAGCTATATGATATAGCGAACCGATTTTGATCAAACTTGGTGCAGCGCTTGAGTACTCTAAAAAACTTCTTAGTGCCAAATTTGCTAACAATATCTTTACAAATAAACGAAACGCAACGAATTTTGTAGAAAAAACGATTTTTTGACCGATTGGTCCTATGGGAGCTATATGATGTAGTCAACCGATTTTGATCAAATTTGTTACAGTGCTTGGGAACTTCCTCTTGCCGAATTTGGTTCCGATATCTTCAAAACCAAACGAAACACTACGAATTTTGTAAAAAAAACATTTTTTCGACCGATTGTTCCTATGGGAGCTATATGATATAGCGAACCGATTTTGATCAAACTTGGTGCAGCGCTTGAGTAATCTTAAAAACTTCTTAATGCCAAATTTGCTAACAATATCTTTACAAACAAACGAAACGCAACGAATTTTGTAGAAAAAACGATTTTTTGACCGATTGGTCCTATGGGAGCTATATGATATAGTCATCCGATTTTGATCAAATTTGTTACAGTGCTTGGGAACTCTAAAAAACTTCCTCTTGCCGAATTTGGTTCCGATATCTTCAAAACCAAACGAAACACAACGAATTTTGTAAAAAAAGCGTTTTTTTGACCGATTGTTCCTATGGGAGCTATATGATATAGCGAACCGATTTTGATCAAACTTGGTGCAGCGCTTGAGTACTCTAAAAAACTTCTTAATGCCAAATTTGCTAACAATATCTTTACAAACAAACGAAACGCAACGAATTTTGTAGAAAAAACGATTTTTTGACCGATTGGTCCTATGGGAGCTATATGATATAGTCAACCGATTTTGATCAAATTTGCTACAGTGCTGGGGATCTCTAAAAAACTTCCGACTGCCAGATTTGGTTATGATATCTTCATAAACAAACGAATTATCCATCTAAAACTTTTAATTTTTTTCGAGGTCCTCTGAAACACCCCTATGGGAGCTATATTATGTAGTCCCGATATCAAAAAAATAAAATAAACTTGTCTCCTATGGATTAACAAGGGATCTTATCTGAAAGTTTGGTTGCTCTAGCTCTTACCATCTCTGAGATCTAGGCGTTCATACGGACAGCCGGACAGACAGACAGACAGACGGACATGGGTATATCGACTTCTCGAGTCACACTGATCATACTTTAGGTAACTTTGGGGGTTCTCCGACGACTCCTTCTGTACGTTACATACATTTTCGGCTTGCACAAACACAATATACCCTTTGTACCATTCGGTACAGGGTATAGAAAGTTTAAAAATATTGAAAATACTAATGCAAAATGGCCAGCTTCGACGAGGAGTCCAGAAAAGGCCGCTTTGACGTGCATCATCCCTATGTACACCGTGAGTCGAGAAAGTACACCTAATTCTGTTTTTACGCGATAGATACGTTCCCAGAAAATACGCGTAAAAAAAGATACAGTATCCATATAAAAATAGGGGATTGGTTCTCCGTTTGAAAATCCAACTAAAATAATATCAGTTTATGATATAAATGAATCATTTTTACATGGGAGTTAAATTTTTGTATTCAAATTTAAATTTTTTATTATAATAATATTTTTTATTTAAATAGCTTTTTAGATAAAGGCCCCTACGCAGACACGCAAAATAAACAAAACTTCATATAAAAAAACGCTCACAAACGTTTGGTCACAAACTGTTCTTGCAGGTGGTATTTAGACCAGTGTTGCTCGTTTTTTTGTTTTTTTAATGCCAGTAGCAAACCATAGATGGCGCAATCAGCAAAAACAGCTGTTCGGTTTTAGCGCCACAAACAAAACTTATGTGCAGCTAGTTAATTTGTATGCGAAACTTATGGCTGGTCGACAAAATCGTTGCGGATCGTTGGGAAAGGATAAGAAAATAGCTATAATAATAAAATAGTTCAATTTTAACATTAATGCTCGTTAAAATACATCTATACAATTCGCCCACACTCATCTCTGCGCATTAAATATGGGTTCACCCAAACACTCCGCCTTTTCCTGGGTTTTGCCTCCTCTCGTCGCTTGTTTTCCTCATCCAACAATTCAATTGCAATGCATGTCATTAATTTTGCATTGCTTACACACAATAGCAAAAGTTATAAACATTGACGATAATTCATTTTTTTATGTTTTATTTCGCGCCTTTTTAAAAAATTAGCTATTTGTAAACAAAAAACAGCTGATTATCGATAATAATTCCGATAACATTCACATTTTGTTACTAGAGACACACTGTTCCTTTTGTGACCAAAACAAGTCTGTCTTTTTGCTAGGTGGCTGTTTTCGTGTCTGCGTAGGGGCCTTAAAGAGAAACGAAAAAATACAATAAAGAATATTGATTTCACAAAACGAAAATTCATATTTTCACTTACTAAGTTATTTACTTAAAAACAACTTGACTTCACCTTTAAACAATTCATTTTAGTAAAATAAACATTGACAAAATATATTGCAAAGCGCATTTTTTAATCTCTTTAACTTTCTCATAAAATACGCAATCTTTTTTGAGAAGCTTAAGTGTCACATTCTCCACTCGATGTTTTCGGTTCATTTTCATGTGCACGTATTACTGATGTTGTAATGGGTTTCGTCACACAATCCGTCATCAATCTTTGAGTACTGTTCGCGATAATTACTCATTAATAGGTTCAAGTCACGCTTAAATTGCCCAGCCCTTTCCTCAATAGGATCAACGTTGCAAAAATTATGGCTCGATTTAGTCGCAAAAGCAAGTCCTTCTCAAATCTGATTTACATTGAGGGTAGGAACTTCCTCGTCATCTTCACTTATTTCTTTGAGATCGAGTGTCTGAGTAACAAATCCAATAATTTCATCATGGCTAAGTGCCTTTTCCGACAACAATTCTTCTATATCTCCAACTAATAGGTCATCAAAACCTTCTCCACCTGCTTCATGAGCTAAGTCTATTATACTAGAATATTCCACCGTATTTAAAGGTACTGGATTTTCATTTATTACGCATTCTGGCCAAAGAGGTCTCCAACATTGGTTTAAAGTCGATCGTTTTAAGTTGCTCAATGCTAACTCAGCAGGTTTAATACAATCATAAATAGAAAATTGCTTCCAAGCAGCTATGACTGTTAATTTTATCATCATTCATTTCTTTGTCTGGAATATACCAGAATGATTACGTTACATCAGAGGTGGGCACGAAAAATAACGGAAAGAGCACTACAACAACATCAAGAAAAAAGGTCGAAAAAAGGATGCTCGAGTAGGGCCATAAAAATCGCACACTGTGTGTATTTTGTTTTTGTAATTTTCTGCGAGTCGAGTGAAGGCACACATTGTGTGTATTTTGTTTTTGTAAACTCGGCGCGTCGCCGGCGATCTGCTTGTGCGTGTACACTGAACGAAATTTTGCAACACATTCAAAGAAACAGAAAAGTCATATGAGTTTATATGACAATTTTAATTTACCAAAAAAATTACTCGGTCTTACAGTTGCCAAATTAACTATATTTCTGTGCTCAGTGTACTTGTGCGAATTTTTCGTCCGCGAGCACCAATAAAAACTACCGTTACGGTCTAAAAAGGGATGCTCGAGTAGGGCCATAAAAATCGCACACTGTGTGTATTTTGTTTTTGTAAAATTCTGCGAGTCGTGCGATGGCCCACACTGTGTGTGTTTTGTTTTTGTAAGTTGCTGCGAGTCGAGCGAAGGCACACATTGTGTGTAAGGCGTTTTTTGTACCAAGTGCTCTTTCCGTTATGTCTTGTCAGTGGCGAAAGATAGGCGCACAAGCAAAAAGTGCTCTTTCCGTTATTTTTCGTGCCCATCACTGTAAACTTTACATAATAGCAAAGAATATAGAACTACATAGAATGCGCATCTCGCCCAAATTCATTTTAGAGCTTGTTGGTACGGGCGGGCGGCAGCAAACGCAACGAAATGTTGGTTCTATTTTTAGAACAGTCACCGCTTGTGGTGAAGCGATATGTTGCTTCTATTTTTAAAACATGCAGACTCCGTTAATTTGCAAAGTAATTGTCCTTCCAAAATGTACAAGAGACTTATTTTAACATAGTTTGGAAGTTGGTGTTGATGGGTCAGTGGTATGCGTGCCTGAATGACGTGGGATTATTTTGAGTTTAACTCCAGGGTTCGGATTTGTTCATATTTTTTGCTTTTATTTTTAATATTTTTTGATCGGCTTCACATTTTTAATTTTTGATTTTATAGGCTTTATTTCTTATTACGTAAAAGAAATAAAAATTATATTTTTATTTATGCGGCCTCCTGGGGAGTAAAATTAAAGTGTATTTAATATGTATGCATGTATGTAAGTACGTATTAATGCGCCTATACATAAGAAAATTCAAGGTTTTTAAACTAATTTTAAAAGAAATAAAATATACAAAATTGTGAAGATATGAATAGAGGCATGAAAATCACCCCTTCGTTAGGAACTTAGCTGGTACTAGGTCGTTAGTTGATTCGTTAGCACGACGTTGGATAACCTGTTGTCGTTAGGAATTAAGTTGGTACCAGGTCGTTAGCCGTTTCATGAGCACGCCGTGACCAGGTGGCATACCAATCGTTAGGAACTTAGCTGGCACTAGGTCATTAGCTATTGCGTATGCACTCCTTGACGTGGTGGCATATAGCTGGTACGAGGTCGTTAGTTGCTTCGTCAGCACGACGGAGCATAACCTATCGTTAGCTGTTTTATCAGAACATATTTGGCGATTTGACTAACGCTCTTACCGGTACGAGTTAGTATGTGGCTTAATTACATTACAGAATCCTGCGTTTTAGCTAGTACAAAAAAATAATAACTCGATTTAATAGTACTTTTATTTTTAATTTATGTTTTTTTATTAAAGTTTTTTATTATTCGCTTCTTTTGAAGCTGCATTGCTTTACGAAGTTTTTCTTCGGCCGTCCCTGGCCCAAATGTTTCTATTGACTCTGAAAAACAAAAAATAATTCGATTTTTATATAGTAACAAAGTATATCAAAATAAGTATTCTTACCAATTAAAGCATTGAAGAAGTGACTTAAATTTTTGTTACTTCATCTTTTAATACATTTTTAAAGTTTTTTTTTACGCCTTTTGGCAGCAACAATAGAGACATAATGCGAATCTGTAATTGTTGCGATGAGCTGCTTGTTTTAAGCCATCCTTGCACCTTACTAGAAACAGATATGGTTTCGTCATCTACTTGAAACTAAAAAAGAGAAATTTATAAATAACGGAAAGGACTGCTATATTTATCAGCGCCCTACCTTAAGTTTTTTTCATGTGAGAAACTTTTCCCGAAATTCGGCTCTAAGGGAGGCACTGCCTCAGCTATGTCAACCTTTCCAGTATACTGCAAGCTCTTGAATGTTATCTTTGAATCTAGACATGAGTATGTAAGAAAAATATTACACAATTATTAATATGAGTTTTAACGTCGTGTTTATGCATGCGGGGGTTGGAAAAAGAAGCAAAACACTAATGTGTATATGAATACATAAAAACAACACAATATACGCAGTGCATTGTAGTTGTTGTATTGCTTTGACACGATGATCATGTGTATGTACATATGTATATACAGTTTGTCAAGAAAGTGTTTTTACAAGGGAAAAAAACATAAAATTTGATGTCTGGTCGCAAAAATATGTATTTTTTGATAATTTTTTAATGAAACAGAGTATGCAGTATGGTTAATTAATTAATTTTAAATAATATAAAAAAAAAAATGTGCCATTCAATGTACAAAACTAACAAAAAAAAGAGTAAAAACTAAAATTTCACATTTTTACGCGTGTCAAGAAAGTGTTTTTACACTGGTTGTCTAACTTAAATATAAACTAATACTAAGAAAAAAATTAAGTTTTAATACTTTATTTGTCTGCCATTGGCAATACAAACAGCTTCCTGGAGCCGTTTCATGGAATCGTAAAGGTTTTCATACCAAATGCATCTGGAATCATTTGCCACTCTTCCAGTATAGCAGATTTAAGCTTCACTCCGTTTTTGGGGCTCCGTTTTGCAAGTTTTTCTTCAGAAACGACCACAAATTTTCAATAGGATTCATGTCCGGACTGTAGGCGGAGTTTCTGTAACCTTTTTGCAATTAAAAAGTTTGGCAAATTTCACTGTTGGGATATCGTTTTGGTTTTCCAGCGCTGTTAATGGGCTTTCGCCAGACTCTGGGCGATCCATCATTGTAATACATAAGGATTTTATTTTTCGTCACCAAATATAATATCAT
Source organism: Chymomyza costata (assembly GCA_018150985.1). Taxonomy (NCBI): domain Eukaryota; kingdom Metazoa; phylum Arthropoda; class Insecta; order Diptera; family Drosophilidae; genus Chymomyza; species Chymomyza costata. The sequence continues at coordinate 520,338 of JAECWU010000600.1, forward strand.
TCCAAAAAGTAGAGCCCTTTTCCAAATGCTTCTGTGCATATGAGAGCGGCTTATGTACATTTATATCAAAAAGCATCGTCTTCTTACGAGCTACTCGGGACCACCATTCGAACGCTGTTAATAAAACATTACCCAAAAATTAAAATATTGTGGGTTCCCAGTCACGTCGGTATAAGAGGTAATGAATATGCTGACGAGACAGCAAAAAAGGCAACAATATCTCCACTAATCACATCGTCAAATATAAACCGAACAGACATTAATAGACATGTTAAAAAATTATTCCTCAACAAGAACACAGACTTAATACACCGCACTTCAATCTGGTACCAAAATCTTAACCGAAACAATGAAAATATTGACAATTATCTTAAGCAAAAAGAAATTATTGAACTGCCAAGAAAGCATCAAATCAAACTTATTAGACTACGTCTCGGACACACAAGATTAACACACGAGTACCGTTTTCTACAGCGCAGCAATAATCACTGCCCATTTTGCGACACTGATGCTACTCTAACAATAGATCACATTCTAAATAAATGCACATCGTTGCAAACTCATCGAAACAATATTCAGAGCCAAAATTTAACACACCTTCTTGCCGAGCCCTCATCCAAAAACCTCCTAAATATCCTTAAATTTCTCAAAACAACCAAAGTTATACAACTTTTGTAGCTTTAGTTCATTATACCGTATATCATAATTAGATCTTATTTATTGTATTTGTGTTCAGCTATTATATACTTACTTCTAAATCCTTTCAATAATTTAATAGTTAACAAATTGTTATATGATAAGATCTCAATAAGAACCAGCCGAAAGCCTTAGTAGCTATGGCTGTCCTCCTCTCTGTAGCTTTAGTCTTAAACTTTAAGCATACAGTGTAAAAAAAATAAAATACTCGGGACGAGTAGTCATTGCGATGGAGCAGTTATCTCACAGTTTCGTGGGAAACAACAGCACCGCTCTCGTCCTTAAGATCAGTAGCAATAGCTCTGGTGGAAATTTGAGTCATTGCTCCCACTTTCCTCTTTATTTTACGCACATCCCTCTCCGAAATTTTCCGCGGCCGTACGCTTGCCTGCTTCGTTTTGAGCCTATGCTGCTTTTCTGCACGATCTTACATGTCGTTAATAGTTAGTCTTGTTAGGTAACACCTTCTGGACAACTCTAGAACGTTTTATAATTTTTTGCGATCAAACATAAAATTTGATGTTTTTTCCCCTTGTAAAAACACTTTCTTGACAAACTGTATGTATTTTTTTTTAAATTAATATGACTTAAAACTATGTATAATAAACACTAGTTAATATATATATATATATACATTAAAAAAATATTCAAATAGTCCCAAATGGACGCTCAAGAATTACAGTATCAATTATTTAAATAATATAAAAACATCCTTTTTCGAATAGAAAAGTTGTTGACAATGCCAACAACACCTTGTGTTCCAAGCGGTCCCCAATCTAAGTACTAACCGCGTCCGATGCTGCTTAATTTCGGTGAACGGATATGTATGTATGCACATATGTACATATGTATTCCTATGTCGCGTGTGCTTATACTGTGAGCTGGCCTACTGCATTACATACACAAATATCACTTGCTCACACCGTTATATTTTTCAAGTGGCGCCAGCCAAACGCGTAAATTTTAAAGGCCAACAACAACAATAAACGCATAGTGCGTGTTGTATTCTGTTTTGTTGTTGTTGTAAACTGTTTTTGCTTATTCATACATATATACATACACTTTTTTTTCCACATATACATACGTTAATATATTTACATGTGTTACACAAACAGAATATTTAGGATCAAAGGTCCCTCAAATCAAAGCAATACAACACTTTGGTTATTTTCTTGATTTTGTCCGCCTGGCGTCACTTAAAAAAAATACCGGTGCTGGCCCTCCGCTGATGCATATACATACATACATACATAAATTGTACATACATATAAGATTATTTTAAACTCACCTTTTAAATATGGTAAAACCTCAGGTATCCCAAATTCGTCCATTAAATTTTGGAGGGCTCTTTCGTCTTCACATTGTTCCAACTGCTCCATTTCACAAGAGCCCGGCATCATAATTTTTTTCAACCGTTCACTACAGACGCGCAACAAAAATGATGAAACAAAAAACTCGAATGTGTTGCTTTCTCTTTCTAGCACCACGCACTGCATCGATCTGCTCTCACACTCACATATTCTAACGAACTTTATGGTTGGAGAGCGCATTTATTATACAGAGAGCCAGTGAGAGAGTGCAAAAGAGCGTGTATGGGACCTTAAGAATTTTATTACTTCTTTCAAGATGCTTTATACTTGCATTAAGAATATTTTTCTTGTATTAAGTAAAATTTTCTTGTTGCAAGTATTTTAGAACAAGATTGAAATTTCTAAAATCAAGCTCATTCGAACTTAATTTTAGCATGCGTTATTTTTCTCTGTGTAGTTCTGCTCCGGACAAAACCGATTTTTACTGTACTATAAACAAAATTCACGTGCAGTACAAGCGCGCGTTCCTTCACTTTCATAATTATTATAATAATTGATTGTTAAGAAACAGTTTGAACTCCAAAGTAATGTTAAGACGGCTAAACTAAAGAAATAAAAACAGCGTAGAGGCACGTGAATTTTTTTTTTAGTTAAGACAATAATATTTTTAGTTTGAGAGCTCTTATCGAGTGAAAATTAGTAGGACTAAGGAGAAAAAACGTGTCAGATGCCCAAACCTTGAAAGTTTTCTACCAAGTCATATGGCCCTGCCAACTGTTTGATGTGGTCGCTCCTTTTAGTTTAGCAACTCTATCGATTGTAAAAGTATCGCAGTCGAAAGTGCCATCGAGGCACGTCATCATTTCTGGGCGTCACTTTAGGGTCTCTACTTAATTCAGACAATTTATTAATTTCTTGCTGTGTATCCCTTTCTTGGTCCTTGGACCTGAACGTTTTATTTAAACGTTAATTTTATTACAATGTTTAATGATTGTGTTGCGCTTGTGTTTAGTGTCTAAAAGGAAAGTTTATTAAATGGCCTATAGGCCTGTGGAAGTCATAACTAGTCTTTTTGAATTCTCTCCCCCGTGTCTTTAGCAAGCTGCTTCCTGCTGTGATAGTATTTCGGAGCCCGCTTCTTCAATTCATCGTCTACACTATATGCTCATACAGCAAGTGGTCCGCCAAATGTGCAATTGGCACTGGGCGTGGTCCCGGAATGGAAGCATATAGTGGGTAGTAGACTTGCGTCAAATCTACTGAATGCATAAACTGCACGTGGCGTTGAAATTCTTTTTCGTCATGACCCATAATGCCATATAGGCGGCAAGTAAAGCTGTCAGCACATAGGGTTGGAATTTCTTCACCCGCGTAGTACAGCTCACGAGCATTGCGATCTAAAAAGCAATGAAAGGGATGCTCCTTAACATGCGTGCCCAGCTCCACATTAGCCTCGTGACAAGTTGCGCACAAGTTCAAAATTCAATATTATAGACATTTTTTTGAAAAGCAGAATGTGCCAAAAATTGATCAATTTAATATTCCACCACCGATGGCTTTACCATGCACTGAAACAGTTCTGCCGAATGTGATTCTTGGTGATGAATCGTTTGCCTTGCACAAAAATTTAATGAAACCTTTTCCAAGACAACAATCGCTACATGATCGATCAAAGGCCATTTAGAACTATCGGCATTCGCGTGCTAGAAAAACGACCGAGAACGCATTCGGAATAATGGCATCATATTTCCGTGTTTTTCACACACCAATCGGTATTGCTACGTTGAAAACAATAGATAATGTTGTTGTTGCTGCATGTATATTGCACAACATGATGCGGTCTGAAAAAATAATATCTTCAGCAGAAACTTTATTCGGAATTATTGATGATGATACCATGACAATGCCAACAAATAATTTGGTACCCCAATTGGCCGACCAATGATGCTTACATGATTCGCGACAATTTAAAGCTTATTCAATGGGATTAGTGCGGTTGAATGGCAGAACCGTGCAATTTAAAATTTATCTGCAAATATTTCACGTATGTAATGACAAGCCGCCATTTTTAGGCAATGCGTAGTAAAGATGCAGGTGTTCATTTGTTTTCACGCTGCTCTTTCTTTGGTTTAGCCTTGTTAACATTACTTTGGAGTTCAAACGGTGTCTTAAAAACAATTATTATAATAATTATGAAAGTGCAGGAATTCTCGTTCCAGAGACATCAGATATAGTATGATGCCAATTTTTGTAAAATGTTTAGTAAAAAGAAAGAGCAAGTCAAATTATCATTTCTATGCGTAAGAAAGCAGCATGAAAAGAAATAGAGAAAGAGTTAAACAATCTAACTGTCACGTAATGCTGCTTAGCTTTGTTGTTCGTGCAACTCTCACCTCCCCCCGCGCCAATTTCCACATATATCAGTGGTCGGCACGGTCCTATCTCGCTAGCATAGGGTTTAGCGACGCGTCGCGACGTCGACACACGTCATGTGTTATACACAAAACGCTGACGTTGCTCGACGTTGCTAAGCAACAGACACAAAGTTGATGCGTGCGTGGCTTCGGCTCTTGTTGCTCTGCTTTACTGCCACTGCAGCAGAGAAAACAATATCAGTTGCTTATGAGCAGCGGTGGGCACGAAAAATAACGGAAAAAGCCCCACAACATCAAGAAAATTTTGTTGCATATTTTGTTTTTGTAAAATTCTGCAAGTCGAGCGATGGCCCACACTGTGTGTATTTTGTTTTTGTAAACTCGGCGCGTCGCCGACGATCGTAATAAAAACTACCGTTACGGTCGCCCATGCATCCTCGAGTTGGGCCATAACAGCGCACACTGTGTGTATTTTGTTAAATTTGAGCAGATGAAGCTGGTATTTTCAAAAGTTTTATAGCGAGTTTTGCTAGGTTTGGGTATTTTATTTCTGCCAAGCTCCAGAAAAAAAACGGGCTCTTTTTTTCCTTTTTCAAAAAGTCTTAAAAAAAAACAGATTTGTTATTGAAACTATCCAGCTCCTCTAGACCAGTTCCATCCAGATTGTTGAACAAAAAATCCAAAACAATGTTGTTATGCTCACTGTACAGTTTCATATTATTAAGCAGGGGGTGTAAATAATACGCTGATAAAGCATATTTGTTTAAAGCCAGCGCTCGACTTGCTTTAAAATTTATGTGGCAACTGATTATCCAGCCACATGTCGACTGCTTCTGCTACTGAACATTTTATGGACTGACATTTGCTTAATAGATTACAAGTTGGGTCCAATAAAAGTATGCTGCCTCGTAACGTCGTCCATAAATTTAGTATCAAATAGCAATGCAACGATATTTGATTTCACTTTTGAATCTGTACGCGTTGCGATGTGAACACCATCGAGTTTCACAGGCTAATTTAGTTCTATTTCCACCTTTCTCAATAATTTATTTTCCAAGTCCGTTCGTTTAGAACAGATCTGACTTTTTGATTCAATTCTCTATTTAAAATGTCTTTGGCGAGGAGATTTCCGGTATGACTATTACAATTACTTTTCCAAACAAAATGTTTCGTTATATTTCCCATTTTTTTCATCGCGCTTGCATTATCTGAAACTACTGCGTAGACATGGGTACAATACATTTTTTCTGCCAAATCAACAGACTCCGATACGAACTCGGCTAGTTTTTCTGCGGTCTCACTTTCTCCCGTTAGATCCCATGTTTCTAAAAATGCAAATACTAACGACTACACTGACGAGCGGTTATGCATAGGATCGTCAGTATAGTTTTTTATTTTCACATCAAACGGTTCGACGCCGCATAACATTTCCTTAGCGAATTGTGTAACGACCTGTGTTGCATCACTTCTTCACTAAAAAGTGACCCTTTGCCATCATCAGAACAACTGGGAAGTGGGTAAGCAGTTATTCGCAAACATACATATGTATGTACGTATAAAGCTAACATACATACATATGTATGTGTTTTTATGTTTTTAAGGGGCCAAAAATTACAGGAAAACATATACATATATAATTTATAAATATATTTGACTTAAAAGGAGATGTTGCAAATTTGCCTTTTTAAAGCATTTAACCATTTTTTTGCATGCATCTAATATGTCTACGAGCTCTGTAGTGGCAGCAAAGGATTTTTCCAGAATGTTTGAGAATAAATGGCTACTACAGTTGATACGTGCATTATTCTCCAAAGCTTTAACAATTAGGGTATTCACACTTTGTGTTGACTTGAGGACTTTTACAAAAACAAAATATATGGCAAAATACAACCCTGTGTTTCAACTCTCAACTCAACTTTTCCTCAAGCCAGACCCTAGTCTACTTTTTGCGGTTGACTTGTTGAGAAAGTGTTGCACAATATGGTAATTCGCTGCCTTTTCAGCACTAACGCATTTCACATTTTTTAGCCATTTCGTGGTATGAAAAACAACGAGTTATCTTACACTCGCTAAAAAAAATTAGTTAAAGCAGGTAAAAAAAGGTTTTGTCTTTTTTGTGCGAAATTAAGTGAATTAGACATTATTATTTGTTGTTGGAGTCTACGCAAATAAAAGAGTAACAATACATGCGGATTGGAAAATGCAGGGGCTGTAGTAGGCTTAATATATGCTGGAACTATTGTGGAGTTACCCTCAGCATTTGAACAAATTGGGTTTCGTCGAAGGACCTGAGCACGTTCTGGCACCAGTCAATTGATTTCGGGATCTGGAAGTGGTCACCGCGATGCGAGAGTACAATTGCATTCATGTCCTCATGATAATTATCTAGAACTTCGTCAACCTGTGCGTCGCCACGCAACCCCATTGTCTCTGTATTAAACAAAATTTAGTTTTTCTGCAATGAATTTGTTTTAGCAGACGTGCCTGCAATAAAATTTATTTCATCCAAAGCCATTTCAGCTACAGCTTCAATTAATATATATTTAACGCTCTCGTCATTTTTAATTCAAGATTTTAAATTTCGATGATAATTTGCAGCAATTTATAAAAGTAAACTAACACACGGAAGAAGCAGCACAAACTCAAATATAGTTTTTCTACAATTGTTTCGTTTTTGCAACAATAAAATAATAAAAATCTGTGTAATCCATAGCTACTTTAGCTACAGATTCTGTTAGATTTTACTCTTCCACTTGGCATTTTTAATTCAAGTATTTGAATTTTAATGCAATTTGTCAACACAAAGCGTGAATACCCTAAATGTTTGTTCCCCTATCTGTTACAAAACCAACCAAAATTGAGCCATCTTCTTATTTTATTTCTGATAATATGTTCCAGACAAAACTACGACCTTTGCGTTGACCACATATGTATGTATATTATAAATGACGGTTTTAATTTTTTCGCTTATATTTTCCTCCATATTTTTAAAATAAGCATGTAAACTTGACACAGAACAAAAGAAAAAGATGTTGTGCGTTTTAAATACACATGTGTATTACATTCATTTATTATATGATCTGGCTGCTGCAAGTGGTGTAATTAAAATAACATCATCATCATCATGAAGTGACAGAAGGTGGCAACGAATAGCATAACGTCAGCTCTAAATTTAATAAAAGAACGCACTTTTCGATACAATCCATTATACGAAAAAGAACAAATGCATGTGGAAAACGAATGACTCAGGCAACAAACTTGTTTTCGCAATTTCGTCAAAATTACTATAATATTATAATAATCAAAATAATAATATGATATTAGTTATTATTATGCGAACTTCATTCAGTCAGATCTCTATAAATTAAAAAGTAATAGAAACAGTTTTTAAAATCTAACACAAGAAAATAAATATGTAAAACGATTATTGCTTACTTCCATGAGAGTCTGTAAGTACCACCCTCTTTGATTCACACACACACGCACACAATATCAATCAAACCAATACATTCTCAATGCAGACGCAGTAAATAACAACATTCAGCAAAAAAGCCTTGAAGTAACAGTTTTATGTTGCGGTATTCTGGGCCCTGTGCCTGCTATTTTAACTTTTAATAGCCCCCGCCGAGCGAGCAACGACGACTGTCGACTGAAGCGGATTTGTCCTTATTTTAAATTTTTTACACTGTTAAATAATAGCAGTGGTTTGTGTCTTTGCTAAGCTTAAAATGCTATTTACCACTAGGGTATTCACGTTTTGTGTTGACTTGCGGACTTGTTGAAAAAGTCAACAGGCCAAAGCGTGAATCCCTCCTGTTGACTTTTTGAGTTGACTTGTTGACTTTTCTTCTTCTTTCCTGTTTTTGTTTACATTTGTAAATTGGTAAAAATTGCATTAAAATTCAAAAGGTTCAATTAAAAATGCCAAGTAAAAGAGTAAAATCAATACTAACAGAATCTGTAGCAGAAGTAGCTATGGATTACATAGAGTTGTATTATTTTATTGCTGCAAAAACGAAATACTTGCAGAAAACCCGTATTTGATTTTGTGCTGCTTCTTCCTTGTGTTTGTTTACTTTTATAAATTGCGGCAAATTATCATCAAAATTTAAAATCTTGAATAAAAAATGACGAGATAGAGCGTAAAATATATATTAATTGAAGCTGTAGCTGAAATGGCTTTGGGGGAAATAAATTTTATTGCAGGCAAGTCTGCTAAAACAAATTCATTGTAGAAAAACTAAATTTTGTTTAATACAGAGACAATAGGATTCCGTGGCGACGTGCAAATTGACGAAGTTCTAGATAATTATCATGAGGACATGAATGCAATTATACTCTCACATCGCGGTGACCACTTCAACATTCCGAAGTCAATTGACTGGCGCCAGAACGTGCTCTGTTCGTTCGACGAAAACCGATTTCTTCAAATGCTGAGGGTAACTCAACAACAGTTCCAGCATATATTAAGCCTTATACAGCCGCATACAAATTTTACGAGTCGAGGATCGCGCCTACAGATACCAGCCGATTTGCAGGTGGCGATAGTTCTATTTCGACTTGGTTCTTCAGGCAATAGTGGGTCTGTTAAAAAAATTGCGACGCTCTTCGGAATTGGCGATGGAGGCACCTTGACCAAAATAACACATCGAGTTTTTGATGCCATTTTGGATAAACTGAAGCAGTTTCTATATTGGCCAGATGAGCAGGAACGGCAAAAGATTGTGTCGCATACAATGAAAGAACTGCCGCACTGCATGGGATACATAGATGGCACAGAAATTAATCTTGCAGAAAAGCCTCAGTACAATCATGAAGCTTACTTCTCGAGAAAGCGAAATTATGCCATTAAATTGCAGGCGGTATGCGATTACAAATTACGGATTCGCGACGTTATTGTCGGATACCCAGGAAGCTGGCACGATGCAAAAGTATTTAAAACCGGCAGCATTTATAATCGAAGTTCGGAATTCTTCAGTGGTGAGCAATGGATGGCAGGTGATTCTGCATACCCACTATCAAAATCCGGAATTGTTCCGTATAGAAGCAATTCACACTTCATGAACGCCGAAATGCGGAAACGCTTTAACAGACGCCATAGTCAATACCGCGTCCGAATAGAAAACTGCTTTGGATTGCTAAAAAACAAATTTTGCAGCTTGAAGGAAATGCGAATAAGAATTGGGAACCTGGCTAGCAAGAAATTTTTTTGTAAATGGGTAACAGTGTGCTGAATATTACACAACATATTGCTCACTGACGAAAAAGTGGAGAATATGCAACCAGAGAGTGAAGAAGATGATGAATTCTACCAAGAAACAACTTTCAACTTAAATTATAATGAAGTAAATCGCCAAGCCATTTATAATTTAATGTTTTGAAAATACATTTTATTGATTTTTATATTTTAATTCTAATTCATATTTTTTTAGTTCTTTTAAATTTTCTAATTCTAATTTTTTCAATTCGTAATCATTTTGTATTTTCTTTTCCTCCAACTCAAGCCGCTTTTTCTCAATATTTTGCTTGAACTGCAGTGCTTCCAAATCAAGTTCCAAGCGCTTCTCCTCCTGCTCTAATTGTCTCTGCTCCTTCCTGCGCCTCCACTCCTCACTTGCGGCTTCCATTTTTAATCTTCCCGCATCGTTTTTAAGCATCTGGTTGCGCTTCATTAAACGTCTTTGTTCATTCTCTTGGATGGTCTCCACTGCAGTTTTTTTTCGTTTCAAACTTCCCACGAAAGATACCTCTGGTACATCTACCTCCGCCTCTACCTCCGTATCTTCCATGGGCAAGTCAGCATTATCCTCTGCGAAGTAAAGCGATGACATGCTGCTGCTGGTAGCGTCCTCATGAAAGTCTCCCGAATGAAATCCACACGCGTCCGCATCTTTTTCTACTGCAAAGATGGCCTCGAGAGCATTGAAAAAAGGGCAAATTTCACGCAATTTTCCTGTAATTGTAGAATTCGTATACATTATTATTTAATAAAAAGAAAACATTTTAATCATCATACCTTGGATTGATAATTGGGAATCGTCGTCATCTAAGCCAGCACCCGTGGAATTGCGCCATTTGTTGGCTTCCTCATATTTTTTGCGCAAATACCGGATTTTCCCCTTTAGCATTGTCCACTTCGCATCAATTTTCAAGTCAGCCAGCATCTTTTTATAGTACAATTGCGCCGTTGGTTTCTGAAAGACAAACGCATTATTTTGTAGACCTAATAGTTCCATAAGTGCAAATCTTACCACGAAGTTCCTATTCTCCAATAAATAATTTACAATTTGCTCTACTTCGTCGCTACTCCACTTTTTCAGCTGCATCGACATCCTGCTACGTTTTGCGTTTGATTCAGCCACTAAAAAAATAACAACAATATTTATGCACTTAATTTAGTACATAAAATACACAATACTAATTTTTTTTATTTATTTTGTATTAGTTAATTAAATTTGGCACAATAAATTCACAAGCTTTAAATTTCTTTAGTTAAAACACTTACAGGCATGTTCTAGATTTCGATTCCGACAAAATCTGTCGGAATCGAAATGAAATGTGTTCTAGATTTCGATTCCGACAAGAGTCTACTCGTTTTGAAAAGTTTGGCTCGCAGCTGTCGAAATGAAAAGTATTTTGCTTTGTTTAGTTAAATAAACGCATTAATGCCACTAAAATTAATTTTGTATTATTTTTTAATGCTTTAAGAAAATTTAGATGTGCTCACTTGAACTAATCAAGGTTAATTTTCATTATATATTTTTATTACAAAAAATGTCTATTGAAATTGTGTGTACATGCAAAACCAAAACGAGTGGAATGAAAGTAAGGTGTTCTGGATTTAGACAAAACAGAACTTCGAAAAGTTATGTGTTGTCGTGCTGCACAAGTAAATTCGAAGATGATGTTATGATTGGATGGCTTAAAATATATATATATTATAAATTGTACAAAATTGGTAAATAATTTAAAAATATTTGTCTCTCAAAAAGATGTTGGCAGAAAGAAAAAATAAATTAATAAAGTGGATGTTCGAAAATTTGTGGCAACTCTACAAGTGAACTTATCGATAGCTGGCCAGTTGGTCAGCTGTTTTAGCCGATATGATTTTGGCGCAAATTTGTAGTAAACAGCAATATGTAAGTAATATTTAAATTCTTTATTTTCATTTTAAACTAAATAATCCTTTTTTGAAGGGGCAAAAAACGCAACGCGAAACAAGAAAACATAATGGTCGCGTTTATGCAAAGCAATCCGGGCTTTGCAAAGGGTTTCCCTAAAGGTGATAGGGTGGAGTTGGACGCAAAATGGACGTCATTGACGAAGTCCATGAATGCTGCGGGGCCACCTTGTAAAGATGCCAGGGAATGGAAGAAGGTATGTTTTGCAATTATATTAATGTATTTTAAATTAAAATGTAATTTAATTGCAGTCATGGGTTGATTGGAAGGCCTCCATCCGGAAGAAACTTTCGCATAACCGCAAGGAATGTGCTGCAACCGGTGGAGGCCCAAATTTCCAGCAGCCTCTTCTCCCAATAGAGGAGGAAATATCTGTTTTATGTGGGCTTTTTAAAGATATTGAAGGTATGGAAACGGTGACAACGTTTGGCCATACCGACGATGAAATGGATGTCCAGGATGTAGTAGAAGGCTGCTGCACAGCTGAAGGGGATGTCGAGGATGGCCCATCAAGCTCCAAAAGAAAGCGTGGGCGGTGCAGCGACGGTTTGGAGGACATTTGCCTGGAGCAAAATAAAATTCTTTGCACAATCTCCTCAACTTTGCAGGAAATGCTTATGGAAAAAAAAAGGCACAACGCAAAAATGGAAGAGATTGCTCAATTGCAACTTGAGGAATCGAAGAAGCGCCATTAAAAATAATTATAAACAAATTAAAAAACAACAAGTGTTCCTTATGAAATAAGAAGACTGAGTTATATATATTACAATTTTAGTATAATTAAATAAATTTTATTGAAATTATCCCTTAATTTTTGGACTTTTCCTAAATATTTATTTACTCTCATTTAAAAACAAAAAATTGAAGATCCTTCCATTACGAGGATGGCTATAAGGGCTTTTTTTAAAATTGAGTAATTGAAGTAATGCAAAATTTGTATGGAAATATGGGTCTGCCTGGACCCATGTGCCAAACCAAAGGTTATCGGCACATTCGCCGTACGGAGGGTTATATAGAGCTTCACACGTTCAAATGAGTGCCGACTTCGTTTCTAACAGCATTTGCAGCTTCGCATGGTGGCTGCATGCTTACAAAATCATCATCATCGCTGTCATCGTTATTGGCGTCATCGCTGTCATCAACGATGTTGACTTCCAGTATTGACAGATTTCGCCTGCGGCAAATGTTATGCAACGCGCAACAAACATTTATAATCTTTGCCACAAACGTCGGCTCATAATTAAGGGTTCCTTGGAGACACCTAAATCGGCTTTTTAAAACGCCGATCGTCCTCTCAATTACGTTCCGAGCTGCAGCATGCTTTAAGTTAAAAACGTGCTCGGGCGTGTTTTGCTGTGGATTCCTATACGGAGTGAGAAGGAATTGCTGTAGCGGATAGCCAGAATCGCCTAGGATCCAGCAATTCTCTTCAATGTTCCTCTCATAAAAGCGTTTCGCATGACTGTTGTTCCAAATTAACGAATCATGCGAAGAGCCTGGGTGGCTCGCATCCACTGCCATGATTTCCATATTAAAATTGCAAATCTGTAAATAATTAAAATTCTTATTTTTAATGTGAAGATAGGGTTTCGTAACCAACCAATAACGCCCGGAATATTTTACTGACTATAAAAATGTGCCTTAGACAAAATAACGTCTTCATTCGACATTCTTTGGCGGATATAGTCTTTACATAAGCACTTTTCCATCTCATCCATGACATCGTGAAGCACTTTTGAAAAAGTGCTTCTGCCCATGTTGATGTCATGGTCTTTTGCTACCCCTAACTGGTATGAACCAGTGGCAAGGAACCGCAATGCTGCTGCAACTTGCATTTGTGGGGATAAAAAGCGATGCTTCTCTGTTAGTTGATTTTCCACTTTCTTCACAATAATTTTGAATGTGTCTTTGTCCACTCGATAGGACTCTATAAACCTAAAAAATTAAAAAGTCAAACTTATATACATACATTTTTATGTATTGCACACTTACGTGGAATTTAACTGTTTTGTTAAACTTACTTTTGCTCGCAACTCACGATTTTGCCACTTCGCTCTAGCAACGGCACGCCTTTTTGCCTCCGCACACCCAATAATTGTGACCGCTGGCATTTTTCAATTTTTATTGTATATTTAGATTTAAAATTTGAATTAAAAAAATCAAAAAGATAAACAAACTTATCACACAGCTGTTCTGTACAAATGGTTATCGATAGCACTCGAAATGAAAACGATTCGAAGTCGATTCGAACTCAGTCGAAATCTAGAACACCATTTGTCGGAATGCACTCGTTATGACTTTTCAAAACGAGTCGAAGTCTAGAACAGGCCTGTAAGATTTTGATACAATTGGTGAATTTTTTGAATTAATGTACCGAGTCACATCGTGAAATATTTAGAGATCATGATTTAGAAAAACAAAGGTTTTACATTTAGGTAAGTATTGAGAATTAGTCAGAAAAAAATCAATCTACATTATTAGGTAAAGATTCTACAGCGATTTTAAGAGTCTTCGTTGCATATGAAGAAAAAAACTGTTTGATCAGGCATTGCCAATGATTTATATATTATATGTCTTTCGAAATAAGAGCGGTTCCCGGAACGCGTTTTTTCGAAAAAATTTGATTATATTATTTTTCAAGGAATAAGAACAATTGGTCAATTGCAGAACAACAACGTTCAAAGCATTGAGGCCAGATTTGGGAAAAGCTCGATTTGGGAATTATACGACTACATAGCTAAGCTAAGCCGGGGGCAGTCGTATTCAAAATTTTGGACTCTAATTAGACACAATTTTAACGCTTTTTTAAATAAATATTCCATAAAAATTTGCATAAATCGGTCTGTCCTAAGTTCTGTAACTTCTCATAATTTAAAGTATCTCTGAAAGTTAATTAGGAGCTTCGTAATAATAAATTTTAATTACTTCCATACTTGCAAATCAGTTTTCACGAATATATTATATTTATTCCTTGATACATTGAATACAACGTATCGTTCCTTTTTGGAACATAAGGCGGAAACAAAAGCTCTCCAACGACTTCTGTCAGTGGATATATGCCAGATTTCGTTCCAGGTGGCAATGGAACGACTTTCATTGTGTATTGTGCGCATCCATGTTTGGCATAGGCGGATTCTTTGTCTGCTGCCAAGCGGATTCCATTGAAAGGCCATCTTTGCTAGATTATCATCATCTCTGCGCAGCATGTGGCCTATGAAGCTCCACTTGCACCTTTTAATTTCTGAGTCGATGAGAGCGCTGTGAGTAAGGACTAGTAGCTGGTCGCTTGTAATTATTCTCGGCCAGAAGATGCGGCATATAAACCTTAGACAACTGTTTGTAAATACTTGCAGGAACCGACATACACGGTCAGAGACCAAAAATGTCTCAGAGACATATAATAAGAGAGGTTTTACGCTGGTGTTTAAAATTCCTAATCGGCCTGCACAAACTTAATATACCCTTTGTACCATACGGTACAGGGTATAAAAAATGTAATACAGTCGAGGCGGTGCCCGACAGTGTAATACCCTGTACCTTTTTTCTCGAAAAAAATTTAATTCCTGCATATTCCTTCTAAGAACTTTTTAACTGGAACATTTTTTTTTTTTTTTGCTAAACGATATTTATACCTATGAGTTCCGTGAACTTGTACCGATTATAAAGTATATGGGACAAGTTTCAAGTTGATATGGGTATTGTTGTAAGCAAATAATCATTGATGGAATTGCATTTATATTTAAAAGAAAATTACAACATGCAATATGTATTAACTAGCAGGCTTTCTCAAGATTTGTTGGAACACTTTTTTGGTGCTGTTCGGTCATGAGGGGGTTTACATGACCACCCATCCCCTATACAATTTAAGTATAGAATGCTAAAGTACCTTTTCGGTAATCTTTCTTCATTAATTTAAAGCTTTTAGTGCTTCAACTAATAAGTGTTTCTCCTTCAATATCTTATAGCTTCATGTTTGTATCGTCCCAAAAAATAACATCTATATTGTATGTTCATTTTACAATTTTCGTTAATTTTAAAGTAAATTTCCTTTAATACAACTCGCAATACAGAACTTTTGACATCTAGTGGTGATGTCGAAGTAGAAGAGGTCCCGTGGATGGATATTAAAATACCCAAAAAAAGAAGCGAAACGCCATTAACTCTACAGAGCAGAGCCAGTTTCAAATAACATTGAGGTAGACGAGCTCACGAAAGATGCGATTAAGGACTTAACTGGTTACATAATACAAGATGGCGTACGTTAAAGTCGGGCGCAGACGACTTTAGGATACCCTGTACCACCACATTGCAATTAAGTCCGATATATTGCTATGACCTCCAAAAGATATTTTATTAGGCTTTGGCTACGATATTTTCTTAAACAAACAGAAATCAGTCGAATTTTGCAACAAACATTTTTTTTTGACCGATCGGTCCTATGGGGACTATATGATATAGTCAACCAATTTTGATTAAATTTGGTACAGTGCTCGGGAACTCTAAAAAACTTCCGAGTGCCAAATTTGGTAACGATAACTTCATAAACAAACGAAACACAACGAATTTTGTATAAAAATCGTTTATTTGACCGATTGGTCCTATGGGAGCTATATGGTATTGTCAACCGATTTTGATCAAATTTGGTACAGTGCTTGGGTACTCTAAAGCGCATCTTAATGCCAAATTTTGTTACAATATCTATATCGACTTCTCGAGTCACACTGATCATACTTTAGGTAACTTTGTGGGGTCTCCGACGTCTCCTTCTGTATGTTACATACATTTTCGGCTTGCACAAACACAATATACCCTTTGTACCACACGGTACAGGGTATAAAAAATGTAATACAGTCGAGGCGGTGCCCGACAGTTTAATACCCTGTACCTTTTTTCTCGAAAAAAATTTAATTCCTGCATAATCCTTCTAAGAACTTTTTAACTGGAAAATTTTTTTTTTTTTTTGCAAAACGATATTTATACCTATGAGTTCCGTAAACTTGTACCGATTATAAAGTATATGGGATAAGTTTCAAGTTGATATGTTGAGGGGTTAATCGATTGCGTGGGGTGGTGGGGGCCGCCTGGATCAAATTTGAATGTGGATTTTTTCATTAGAGCCACATGAATCAGCTTACCAAAAATTGTGATTCTTGGTCACTTGTTACCATAATTACGTAGAGTCAAATTTTGACGCAATTTAACGGCAAGGGGAGGTGAAATTTGTATATTTTTGACTACAACTTTTGTTGTGTTTGTCCGATTTTTGACACACAGATGCATGTCACCACAACCCACCGCTCTGTTAAATTTCAAGTGAAAATGTCAAACGGTGTGGGTAAAAACGAAAATCTACTGCGATATTGACATAATTCAACAAACTTCATCTTCTCAGGAAATATGCGCACCAGCTGGTAAAGTTTCGTATCTCTAGCTCTTATAGTCTCCGAAATCTAGGTGTTCATACAGACGGACGGACGGACAGACGGACATGGCTCAATTGCTACCCGAGGTTATGATAAGCATTTTGGTATAAAGGACTTGGGGTCTGCCACGCCTCCCTTTGTCCGTTACATACATTGCACAAACCTAGTATACCCTTTACACCTATAGGTACATAATAAAAACAACTAAATTTGACACAGGAAAAAATGTTAATTTTATTCAACAACCACTCCATTTCATACCAAAAAAAATTTTTTGAAAAAATTGTAGACTCAGCCGAAAAAGTTATTTTTAATATAAAAATTTAAAAATATGTACTTTGAAATGAGAGTTAATTTTAGAATCAAATACTTAAATAAAAAATTTAGTGAACAATTAAAAAACAAAAGACTAGTTGGACAAAAAAAACTATTAAAATACTCTTATAGTTTAAGTTAATACACATATGTTATTTAATTTAACTTTAATTTTAAATAGTATTTCATTCACGATATCATTTGCAGCGCTGATAAACAAGTTCTTAAGTGTATCCCAAAATTTAGCAATTGGAAGTACATTATATGCATCGCGCGGGTAGGCCCGGAAGGTGTTCTTCACGTTAGGATCTTTTAGCCTTGCATCCGCTGTGCAGAAACAAATTTTAGCGATAACGAAATAGTGACCTCGAGCAAGCCCACAGTCAGCACCACGTCGTGAAGACATTCTCTGAACCAACGGTTGATCGCGATGTGGTCGATTCGGTTTCCAGGGGCACGCCTGTCCGTAGACACCCACGTGATTTTGTGGCATGGCTTGTGTTCGAATACGATGCCACCGATCATGAGTCTGCGAGAGTTACAAAAGTCGATGAAACGTTCGTTGCGCACCCATGAGGGGCTTCAGTAGGCACTATGTTGTAGCCCACATATGTGGCTTACAGACGTTTAGAGCTCTCCACCAAAGCCATGTATGGTATGGTATGCGTTCGAATTTTGTGAGGCTCTTCCTCTTCGACCGCTTCGCGATCGCTTCAAAATGCATGCCTGTTTTCAAGGGTGTCACAATCACATATGGATGGAAGCAATCGATCCAAGTAGGACTGGTGGGATGTTATGAACGGTTACAAAAGAGGTGGCTAGTATTAATGAATACAATAGCTTTAAGTTATTTGTAGATAACTCAAAGATATAAAGATGGGTCACATGTTAAGTAAGTTTCTAGTCGTTGTAGGGACAAGTGCCTTTAAAATTTTTGTAAGTAAATAATAGGGAAAAACAAGTGAAATTATTGAGTGTTTTAGAGGAAAATTTTACATTTTGCAATATTTGCAAGGCAAATTTATCATATAAAACATCAACAAGCAACCTATCAAAACATATTCAGAGGAAACATCCAACGTGTAAACTACCTAAAGCTGTAAGATATTAATTTTTTATAAAGTATAAATTTTATAATTTTTTTGTTTTTAAGACAATAAACAAACACCAGCCAACATACATATATAGTTGAGGCTCAGCAAGTAGCTACTACTTCACGCACGCAATGCGCCCGCCATCAATTGAAACTATGCTAAAAATTTAAACGGCGGAAAAAAAAAGGTATTGATAATGCCATTTCCAAACTATTTGTGTGTGACCTGCAACCTTTCAGCATATGGGAGGATGGGGGCATTCGCGAAGTTCTGCAAGAGTTAAATCCGACATATAAGCTGCCAAGTCGGCATACATATTTGGTATGGAAGCGCTACATTCCAGTGGTCTCCTTGCAAGTGTTTAGATGCATGATAGTAATAGTATACTATTTGGGAGCATTTTCAAAAAAAAAGAAAACAATTAGGCAACTCGCAAACTGTGCAAATTAACACTGAGTTGTACTTCTCAATCGAATAAACCGCCACCTAAAACCCAAGCATCCGACAGCTATAGCGCCAATTGAGCGTCATTGCAGAGTGGATCTGGCCCAGAAAATATGGCGGCAACAACAAGTAGCCAACCACGCATGACTCAACTTGTTCAACACTACCAGGCAAAGTGAAAATATTGATAGGGCAGTTGTGGCAAAAGGCAACCGTGCCAACCGTATAGGGGAAGAGCCTTCTTGTAAAAGAGTAATAGAAATGGTATCACGCTGCCCTGCATACAAATTGCCGACCCAAAAAACAATTGCGAATGTTTTGCTTCCCAACATGAAAAATGAGTTGGTAAACAACCTTAAAAAAAGTGTGCTCGAGAGTAGCAGAATTTGCCTAACAACGAAATTATGGACATCGCTGGCAAATGAGAGCTACATAGCAGTTACGGAACATTAAATTAACATTAACATAAATTCAACGCAAATGATGTGCCACATGCTTGCATGTGAGAATTTTGAAAACAGGCACACAAGCGGAAATATATGCGCGTTTTTGCGCAAAGTCGCAGAAGATTGGAGCATCAAACTAGCAGAAATTATTTCCAACAATGCTGCTAACATGGTTGGTGCCATAAATATTGGACACTGGAATCATATTGCATGATTTGCGCACTCTGAATATAGTAGTGCAAAAAGGATTAAGCCATTTGGATCAAAGGCGTACAAAAACAAAAGCAATCGAAGAGTTTTTTAACTGTAGCACAACAGCTAACAAGAAATTAAAAGAGTGTCAGAAGCCATTGCAGCTGCCAGAGCTCAAGCAGACACAAGTTCCCACGCGCTGAAACTCAACATATAATCCATCAAGAGTGGCAAATAGTCGAAGAAATTTGAAACCATTTAATCAAATAACTCTTGAGTTTTCTTCGAAAAGAATGTGACTTTGTCAAAAGTTATTATAGTCAGAAATGTGCACGCTTTAAAGATTTAGAGAGAAACCAGCTGTCTGCAGAAAGCACGGTCCTGGATTCACGATTTAAGTCTCGTGCCTTTCGAGACAGCTTCAATTACCAGGAAACGGTGGTAAACATTAAAAACAATTGAAGTTGATCCAGATCCAAATACAGATACTATTCACGAAGTGACAATTATGATTCGGATTGCAAATGCAGTGCATACGACAAGGAATGAACACAATGAATCAAACTTTTAACACAGCTTCTGCGGAGAAACGCATAGCAAGAAACGCAGATCCCCTGGTTTGGTGGGCGAACCACAAAGAGCAATATCCAAGACTGTATATACTTGCACTAAAGCGGCCTTGCTTAGTAGCTATCTCGGTGCCATACGAGAGACTGTTTTTCTCCGCTGGCGAAATAATCCGCAAAAGGGGAACTTTATTAAAACCAAACAAAATGGAAAGCCTTATGCTTTACATGAAAATATTTTTTTTTTTTTTTTTTTTTTTGTTTATTTTTTATTTTATTTAGTGTTTTCCTTAATTCTAATAAACAAGAAGCTTTATGTGATATTATTTATACAGTGTCTCTATCGAGATCTCGAGTATACTTCAATATTTATAATTATTATCTAATGAAGGAATCTGATAATTATAATAACATAATATAATGTATAAATATATTGAATTTCACATGAAAAAATTTACAAAAACATGAGTCTAATATTTGATTTTTATAAAATAAGAAATGTTGGAATCAAGTTCCGTTTATATCTACAACCACCAGAATTTGTTGTTGTTTAAGATAGCATCGTTTTGCGCGATGCTCGTACTAAATCTGAGATTTGGTTCTTGGTTAATTTGGATTTTTTTATCAGTTGCTCTTCTATATTGATGATAGAATATAGGGATTCCGTTTTGGCTTTGAATTAAACCCCTAGTATCTAAAGCAATGAACGCTTCAGGAGGGGGAAAACCGTTTTCTAGACTTCTCAGAAGGTATTCCTCATTGGTATAGTATGGCGCTTTGATGAGATTGTTTTCTTGATCAGATGTGCATTGAAGAATATGTTGCCTAATAAGTTTTATAATATGGTTGTCAATTCTGCTTATCTTGGTTGAGTCATATAGCACCTTATTTGATATGAACTTTATATAATCGCTTTTAGGGTCCCTGAAGCACATAGTGCATACATGAAAATATGTGAAATGGTAAGTATTCATGATTAATAATAAAAAAAAAAGTAGAAACACGCGTTAGAAGTTAAACTTTTCGCCCAACTTATTTTTCTACGCTGTTTTTATTTCTTTAGTTAAGCCGTCTAAACATTACCTTGGAGTTCAAACGGTGTCTTATAGCCTACTCCAGCGGTGGGCACTTAGACGGCACGTAAAAGCTCTCCAGATTTTAAGTTTAATCTACAAGTCCCTTTTTGCTCGTCGTAATACAACATTACTGAGCAATTGGTTTCATAGCATACATATGATTTTATTATTTCGTCGTTTTTATTTTTGTACTGACATTTATATTTATATAAGTGATCAGCAGCGCAAATTAGAGCGCTACCTCTGCGTTGTCCTTCCATTAGGTAGTATTCGATGCTTGGGTTTTCCATTCTGTATACACAAAAAAATAATTGTTTTATATAATATAAATATGTATATAAGTGATTCTAAAAGTTGCGCAAATTCTTTTGTAAGGTATTGAAATCTGACTAGTTTAAAAAAGTGGTCGGCACGGCCACAATCTTTTGGGCCGAACTCTACTTAAACGTACTACTGTAACATACGCGTCACATTAGTTTTGCGACAAAGAAATTTCAAGCACAAAAACCCAAGCAGACATGTGAGTGATATTTTCGCCGACCGCCGATTTAAAACCAATTCAAATACCAAAAATCATACAAATAATAAGGCTTTAACTAATAGTATTAATTTTAGGTATGATCAAAGAATATAGAACTACATAGAATACGCATCTCGTCCAAATTGTTGGTACGGGCGAAACGAAATGTTGGTTCAATTTTTAGATTTATTTGTAATTTTTCTGGTTATTTCTTAAAGCAATTGTGAAAAATCAAATGTCCGAATTTAGATTTAGAGTAACCATTTTTATGAAAAATAATTAATTAAAATAATAATTTTCAGCCTTCTGTGGGAAATAAAAGGAACTATAATTACTCTCTTTATCATTAACTGCATCAGATGTGCACACGCAAGAATGCATTTAAATTCAAGTATTAGTGTTTGTGTATGCATGCGGTAAAACCTTACAACAAACTGGGAGTCGATAGCAAAATACTCTTTTCGCGTTTTTCTCATTTTTTACATGCATTTGTTAGAGTGAAGGCAAACGTGGTTAAGAAGTGTCATAGCAGGCACATTCTTCGAAAGGGCATGGATGCTCAGAAACTAAAAACTTAAAATTTTTGCTGAAGGCCCCTATGCAGACACGAAAACAGCCACCTAGCAAAAAGACAGACTTGTTTTGGTCACGAAAGGAACAGCGCGTCTCTAGTAACAAAATGTGAATTTTATCGGAATTATGAGTCGCGAAATAAAACATAAAGACATGAATTATAGTCAACGCTATTTTGTGTAAACTATGCTATAATAATGACAAGCATTGCTATTGAATTGTTGGATGAGGAAAAGAAGCGACGCGAGGAGGCAAAACCCAGGAAAAGGCGGATTGTTTGGGTGAGCCCATATTTAATGCTCAGACCTGAGTGTGAAAGAATTGCATTATTATATCGCATATTAATGTTACAATTGAATTATCTTATTATTATTATAGCTATTTTCCCATCCTTTCCCAACGATCCGCAGCCATAAATTTCGCGTACAAAATAACTAGCTGCACATAAGTTTTGTTTGTGGCGCCAAAACCGAACAGCTGTTTTTGCTGAGTGCGCAATCTATGATTTGCTACTGACATTAAAAAAACAACAATAACACATTTGGGGATAGTGAAAACTAAAATGTTTGCGCGTTCCTACATTTGGTGGCCTGCAATGGATAAAGACATTGAGCATTTAATCAAAAATTGTACGCTATGTCAAGAATTGCAGCCAAGTCCAGAAAAAAGTGTATTAATTCCGTGGAAACCAACCGATTCGGTATGGCAAAGAATCCACATTGATTTTGCAGGGCCAATTAAAAATTATTATTTATTTATAATTGTTGACTCATTTTCAAAATGGGTAGAAGTGTTTAAAACCAAAGATATAACAACTTCGTTTACGGTAGCTAAGTTGAGAGAGCTGTTTTGTCGATATGGATTAGTAGATGTGGTAGTAAGTGATAATGGAAGGCAGTTTACTTCAGAGGAATTTCAGAATTTCTTAGCTAACAATGGCATTAAGCACATATTGACAGCACCAGGTCATCCATCTACAAATGGCCAAGCAGAGATTTTTGTTAAGCCGTTAAAAAAGTCTATTTATGCGAACATAAAAATAAACTCAAATTGTGATATTGAGATGGTAGTAAACCGATTCATAATTGATTACCGCAATACTACACACTGTACCACTGGAGAATCGCCTGCAAAATTATTTTTTGGCAGAGCATTAAAGACAAGATTCAGTCGGCTCAGACCACCTTTAGTAAAAGAATGCATAGTCGAAAATCAGAGAAAAAGTGTTAGAAATTACAAAGGGAAGCGTAATTCACGAAAGGTCAGAAGGTTATAATTAGAGACTACAAAAACCCAAATAAAGCAAGTTGGACTCAGGCAACTATCAAAGACAAACTAGGACCTCGGTCGTATTGTTGCATTCTTACTCACAATGATAGAACCATCAAGAGACACCTAGATCAATTTGAATACAAATGATGCAGCTGAGGTGTGTGAGCAGGACACCAATGTCATAAGCGAAAACCATGAAGATGAACAAGTTTGTTGTAATGAAAATGATGATATACCTGATGAACAGACACAAGCCAAGAGACAATTGAGACCACGTAAAGATGGAAAAGTATTTAAAAATTAACGAACACAAAGATGAATGTAAGAACTTAATCATAATTAGGGTATTCACGCTTTGTGTTGACTTGAGGACTTGTTAAAAAAGTCAACAGGCCAAAGCGTGAATCCCTCCTGTTGACTTTTTGAGTTGACTTGTTGAGTTTTCTTCTTCTTTTACTGTTTTTGTTTATTTTTTGTAAATTGGTACAAATTGCATTAAAATTCAAAAGGTTCAATTAAAAATGCCAAGTGGAAGAGTAAAATCTATACTAACAGAATCTGTAGCTGAAGTAGCTATGGATTACATAGATTTGTAATATTTTATTGCTGCAAAAACGAAATAATTGCAGAAAAACCGTATTGGATTTTGTGCTGCTTCTTCCTTGTGTTTGTTTACTTTTATAAATTGCGGCAAATTATCATCAAAATTTAAAATCTTGAATAAAAAATGACGAGATAGAGCGTAAAATATATATTAATTGAAGCTGTAGCTGAAATGGCTTTGGGGGAAATAAATTTTATTGCAGGCAAGTCTGCTAAAACAAATTCATTGTAGAAAAACTAAATTTTGTTTAATACAGAGACAATAGGATTCCGTGGCGACGTGCAAATTGACGAAGTTCTAGATAATTATCATGAGGACATGAATGCAATTATACTCTCGCATCGCGGTGACCACTTCCAGATCCCGAAATCAATTGACTGGTGCCAGAACGTGCTCAGGTCCTTCGACGAAACCCAATTTGTTCAAATGCTGAGGGTAACTCCACAATATTTCCAGCAAATATTTAGCCTAGTACAGCCCCTGCATTTTCCAGTTCGCATCTATTTTTACTCTTTTTATTTGCGCAAACTCCAACAACAAGTAATAATGCAAAATTAACTTAATTTCCCACAGGAAAGGCACATTCTTTTTTTACTTGCGTTAATACAATTTGATTATTTTAAATTTGACGATTTTCTTTTCTTAGCGAGTTTACAGTAACTCGTTGCTTTTCATACCACGAAATGGCTAAAAAATGGCAAATGCATTAGTGCTGAAAAGGCAACTCTCTTTATGTACAATACGTTAGTAATAAGAAAGTGGAAGTGAAAAAACGAAAAGAAATGGAATAAAGGAACAATAAGAATTTAGCACTTGAAGCTGCCGATCGCATTTTATTTTAAAGGTGTAATACACAACAGTTACCATAAATCCAAACAAAATACTGCAGTATATGCAGGCAATTGGACTTTTGAGAGAGCTCTAAGCCGTGAAAGGGGGTACAACAGATCCACTTGGGTCGCAGTACATATTACACCCATTACAATAATAAATAATAATACTTGTTGCTTTATTTAACGTCTATCAAATCGTAAAAACTTCGATTTTGTGATTAATTTTTGTACATATTATGTTAATGTTTTTTACATTATATTATGCAAAAACATAAGACTTTCTACTTTTGTACTTTTCAAAAGAGTTCGTCGTTTTCGGAAGGTTTTACCTGCGGCTGAAAATATGCGCTCGCGCGGCACTGATATCGCCGTCATGCATAAACGCTTAAGCGCATATTCATATAATCGCGGGTATATGTTTTTTCGCTGTTCCCACCAAATTAACGGGTCTTCTTTTCTGTTTAAGAACTCCTCCTCCTAAATGTTTTATCATAATCGTCCCAAATGCCGCCCATTGTTGATTCTTGTCCGACAACTGTATCTACGAACTCATCATTCTCAATTTCAACAATCCTTACGCTTTGTATTTTGTTCCTAAGTGCTGAAACGGCTTCATCGAAACTTTCTTTCGTATTAAATCCGCGGTTTTTAGACCGGGGATCTAAAATTATACTCTCTGAATAAAGCACATTATTAAACCGTGTAGCCGAATCATTTCTTCTTTCAGCTTTTCAGTAAATGACCTGACTACATCATTTGAGTTTTGCATCTTAGCCAAAGAGTTCTTAAGTAAGTTGGCCATTATTAAAACTTTTGATAATATGCCGTTTTTTTCCGCCGAGATTTCCACTTTTATTTCGTAAAACGGCTTTAATACAGGCAGTATGCTCTCAATTATGTCCCATTCAGTCTTCTTTAATATCAAATCAGGGCGTAATATCGATATTGCCATCATAACTCCTTCTTTGAGAACATACAAACGCTCTAACATTTTGTATGTTGAATTTCAACGTGTTGGCACATCTTGGGTTAGTTTCAGGTCCGGTAATTTTAATTGATGTAGCACATCTTTTAGTTTTTTCAGGCCTGTGGAGCTACGGTTGAAATATTCAGCAATGGATTTGGCTTTGCTTCGTATATCGTCTATTTCATGTAGAGCCTTTTGCACAATGATGTTCAAAGTG
Source organism: Chymomyza costata (assembly GCA_018150985.1). Classification (NCBI taxonomy): domain Eukaryota; kingdom Metazoa; phylum Arthropoda; class Insecta; order Diptera; family Drosophilidae; genus Chymomyza; species Chymomyza costata. The sequence goes on from JAECWU010000600.1 coordinate 546,442, forward strand.
TGTGCAAAGCTCGCAATGTGACGCCAATTTCCAAGCTCAATCGTAGCAACAATATTGGCAGCATTGTCGGATGTTATAGCTGTAATTTTGTTTTGAATTTGCCAATCCGCTGCACCTTTTTTTTTTTAAATGCACAATTTTCGCTTGTGTGCTTATCGTCAAACGACTCACCCGCGATCATGTGTGAAGCCATCACAGTGTCCTCTTTCTCTACCCAATGAGCGGTAACAGCAATATAATGCTCATTACATAGCGACGTCCATCCGTCCGTTGTGAGACACACTGCTGATGCTCCCAGAATTTTGTCCTTGATGTCGCCCATGAGGGCACCGTACACTTTAGGCAGTACTGTGTTTGACAGCGTTTTTCGTGTAGCCTGGGCAATTCGAATTCGAATTTCTAAAAATCGGGTTCCTCCACCATGCGGAGAGCAAGATGACCCTTTGCGATCATTCGCACCAGCCGCTGGTCTATTTGGTCGCTTCTGCCTGCTGGAGGAGGTTTCCGTATGAATTCTGTTATTCGCTGTTGCGAACTTGGGGCCGCAGGTAAACCAAAATGTTCATCAGTTTGCCTTACAGTTGCCACTAAAGCTGATGGGTGCCTCGTTTTAACTTTTTACTGACTTACAGAGCTTGCATTTAGCCCTTTTGCATCCTCCAATGCCTCAAAGTAATTCCACAATGAGCTATATTTACGTTTAAGAGACATATTATATTTAAAATATACAAATTATGTCAATGGGGATATTTGCATTTGCACGCAATAAAAACAGTAACTGCGTTGCCCTTCTATCAAAAACGAGATAAAATGTGGCCATACTAAGAAAAACAGACAAAAACAGAAGCAAAGCAACGACAAATAAGAACAGTAAAGAATATTATAAGAACGATCAACTGTATAAGAATAGTATAAGAACGATTAACTGTATAAGAATAGTATAAGAACGATCAACTATATAAGAACAGCATAAGACCGAACAAATGTATAAGAACGAATAACTGAATAAGAACGAACAACTGAATAAGAACGAACAAAGAACAAATGAACGAAAAAGAACGATGTAGGTGAGCTTATTCAGTTCGTTCTTTTTTGTGCGTTCGTTCATGAACAGCCCAACACTACTGAGCATCGGATCCCAGCAGTTCGCTGTTTGTAGCGACTTACCGGTAAATTACTAGCGAAAAAGAGGCAAGTTACCAGCGATATCTTCGTATCTCGCCTAATTTCAATTTTACACACGATGTCATAGGGCGGGTGCAATTGTCGCCTCCTCGATGAAATGTTGCCAGAAATTTACCACAGATAAGTCGCGAGTAGTTTACCAGAGACATGTCTGAAGTAATTTACCACAGACATATATAATACCGATTATTATTAGTTATTATAAAACTTTTAAAAAATATTAGTACAGACACAATTTTGCAAAATTTTAAAATGTTTATATAAATAGATAAATAGATTTAAAAACCATGAATAAAAGCGAAAAATGTAATAAATTTAAATGAATGAGTATGTAGTGTATAAATTAAATTTGTTGCTTTTATTTATTGTTTTAAAATCTTTTTATCTTTATTTAAATATTTTAAAAATTTGCAAATTTTTAAATTTTATTTAATTTTTACTGAAATTAAAATTACTTTTAGTGCAAAAAGCATTTTAGTTTACAATAAGCAAAATTACAAAATTTATTATAGTTTAATATTAAAATTAATTTTGATATAAACGTAGACTTCATATATTTTGGTCAATTAAATATTTTTTTTGGATACCATTTTAAAAATTCTTTTTTTTTTGGCGGCCCATAGCCGTACGTAGGTGACCTTCTGGATCACCAGTGGTAATTTCTGAAATTGAGGCTGTAATTAAAAGAAAAAGCCATATCAGAAAATAAATAGTGGATTATATTTGATAAAACTACTTACTTATTAAAATAGAGTACAAATTTCGAAGTTGCCTCAAAGATTCTTTGCCTTGGCCGCCTCCGATATTATAGGCCATTGTGACCTCAGGCTGAATTATTGAAGTGACTGTGTTAATCTACAAAATTGAATATTATTTTTAATAAGTTACACAAAAATTTATTTGACTTATCACTTACATATTGCTGCTTATTTTCATCATTTATATCCGAATTTAGGTTTTCTATATCCTCTTTTGCTTTTACTGGAAACTGGGCAGAGAACGTAGCCGTTGGCCGTTGGTACCTCAGTAAGCTTTTTAGCATGACTATTTGCTCTGCCAAAGCCTCCCCAAACACATTCATTGTCGTTAAAATGACGGTTTAATTTTTGTTTAAATGTGACGATATGAAATTTATAGACACATGTACGTATCTTTTAAATCATCCAATTTTTTTGAAATTTCGTCCATTTTTTGGTAGGGATCTTCTGTGCTGCAATTAGCTTTGGGTTCTAAAAGATTTTATTTTTTTTAGGTTTAGTTTTTTATAGTATTATTATTATTATTATTTATACAATAAAACTTACCGTTTATTTGGGCTCTCCATTTTCTAAAAATAATTATTATTGAAAATATGAATTTTATAAAAAAACCCTTCATTTGGCTTTTTTTTTGTTTTGCGGAACAAGGTTGGGAAATCTTCGTAAGATACTCTTAACGCCGTCGTTAAGAGCATACCCGATTCACGCTTAGCGCAATGTTTAGCGCGTCTACGGACTAAAAACCTCCATTGACAAATAAAGGATTTTTCTTAAGGAACAGGGAAAGTGAAGTAATTAATTCTTAAAATGATGAAGCATAGGCAATAACAATAATCCCTCTGAGCAACTAATTGCAACAGCTTTGCATTCTAATGCGGACACTAAAAAAACCTCTTCCAAATCAGACACTCCTGAGTCTGCTAAGTAAATTCCTAAGCTTCTTGAATCGACGGGTTGGCTGTAATAGCTTCTTGTGTTGCAAACCCTTCGACCTTTGATTGCCCCAACGAAATCGTTTAAAACAGACGTAATTTGGATAGGTATATAGCCAGCAATGTAACAGAAATTATTCGGACATTCTCCCGTTAATAGAGATCCCTTAAAAACAATAGAATTTATTCGAATTATTGGCTCATTTCCTAAGACACAAGTTTCGTAATTTTTTTCTACTAGTTTCCTATGAATCTGCTGCAAAATTTGAGTAGGCTTTCTTATACTATTCTTTAAAATCTGTAAATAGTTTTCAAAGTCGCCTACATGCTGCACCGTGTCTTTTAAGTGCAACAAGCTATGGACATTATACGATACGCTATTCGAGCCAAAAATTATAGGGAACATTTCTACAAAGTGGTTTAAGATTTGCTGACTATTCTCTAAATTCGATTCCCTTTGTTTTTCACAGCAAAACATTCTATAAGCACAGTGAAGAAGCAAAAAAACATAATACTGGTCATCCGATATTTCATTTTTAAAAACAAAAATTCCAGTATAAAGCAGGAATTGCCTATACTCAGTGGCTTTCCAATTCTTGAGTTCGATTAGGGGCCTTGGTTTTCTAGCAAATTTTTTTGGCATGAACTTTCTAATATATACCAACTTTTTGGATAACTTGGATTTTGTCACTTTACTTAAAGTGGAATTAACTTTGTTTGTCATGAATCGAATAAGAATTTTTTTCATGACTCCTAAGTCAATTAGGTGCATACTATCTAACGGAATCTGTGAAATCATGGAAATATTTAATTTATCAAAAGGTATCTTATTACTAAAATATTCCATAATGTGGTGGGTTCTATTATTTCTCTTTGTAAAGTCATCGTCCGATATTTTCTCTCCACTTTTTGTGCTATACGTTAATACGCCACCTATTTTTCTAGCTACCTGTTTGCATTTGGCACACCCATGTGAAGAAGAGTGTTCCGGGGTGCCACTAATAAATGCCCTTGCTGGAGCATCGCAAACTATACTTCTTATTTTGTATTGTAAACATTTTATTGTCTACTTCAAGTCTGTTTTGTATTACATGTACAAATTTAGAAATACATTTTTCTAAAAACTCATCAAGCGAATTTGGTTTGCTTTTACCCAAAAAGACTCCTACAGGTAAAACGGGAGTATTTTTAATATTATTTAAACGGACAAGAATTGGCCAAAGGCTATCCCTTTTTTAGGATATTTTTTTTATATGAAGTTTTGACATTTCGTGCAGAATTTTCGCATGCTGCGTATGGGCCTTAATAGTTCAACTAAAACGTTGCGCGCGAGTTACCATACATGATATGGCACCCCTAGATCGCAGACCAAACGCCACCCATGGTCAAGCGAGAAAACCACGGCAAAGCAGCAGGTGACGACGTTTAAAATGTGACAAGGACGGCAACAATGAATTAGACTTGCATACATCCTCGTACACAAAAAGCATGTGTAAAATACGAAGTGAAGTTGGCTGCAGTTACCGGGCTATGGCGGTGCCAACTTCACTTACTACTTTTACTTTGGTTTTGGTTTCCGTGGTCATCAGCAGCAACATTCCAATTTTATATTATAAATAAATTGTCTAACTAAACTAATAGCAAACAAGCTAGAAATAAAACAAGGTTGTTAAAAACTGAACCAAAAACATATAACATCAGCATTTATTTACTGGGCATATGCTAAAATAACAAAAGGCTCCCAAACGCTGGACCAAAACTCATAACTCGCGAATGCCAAAGCAATTAGCGGCTGATTTACAGAAAATCAGAGCAAACTTAAAGAAAGATGCATAACAAAGAGGATACGTGTAGAAAATCAAGCGAACGAAATGGGATTGACAAAAAATTGCCGCCACACAACGGTGCAATGCAACGCACATATTGTTGTTTGTGTAAAACTAAAACAAAAACCAAAAAATTATCTTTTCTTTTTTTGCCACTTTTCTTTTATTTTGTTTGTGTCATTTTTAGACGCAGCGAATGTGAAACACGCACACAAAAATATAGGAAAAAAGAATCGGGTGGGCGACTTTTAGATACCCTGAACCCTTCCAACAAGCAAATTAATAAATAACCCGCTTTTTATTATATTCGACTAAGTGATTAGGTATAAAAAACAAATAAAAGAATTATGCCCATAGTGCTTTAGGTTGCATTTAAGGTGTCATAAAATGCGCCTATGTTAATATACTAGAAAACTCAATGTACTCCTATACATACTTTGTACAGGGTATAAAGAATTTTCGTTTCTTGTTTGCCTAAGCAAGAAAGGCAACAAATACATAAAATTTTTTCGCTTTTTTTAGTAGCGACATGTCGCCAATTGCTGGTGGCTGAACTTCAGGGTATATAAAAAATATCTCACACACACACACATCATATATGAAGAATATATCACACACACTCACAAACAACACTTATATATATAACTGTACAATCAGACCACCGCGCATCCACATGGTTCGTGATCTTCTTTCCACTCGATTCGCATAAACCGTTTGAACACACACACACATATTAAACAAAAAACAACAACAACCGAAACGCATGTTTTCGGTCCTTTTGCATTTCTTTTGTATTTTGTTCGCCAATATTCTGTTACGGTTAATGTTAATGCACATTCATTAACATTTGTAAAACAGAATAAGCAACCACACTCTGTTAATTAACAGACATTTATTTAATTAACTACGCTAATACTGCTGCTCTTTTACATAAAATAATTAAACAAAATGAGCGACTATGAGGATTCTGCTGCACCTAGTAATGCAATGACTAGTGCAAGCAGTAAAACTGAAGCAAAACTAATAGCGTTAAGAAATCAACGGAATGTATTTGAACGCCATATAACAAATTTACATAATAAAGTGATTGCGGATGGCAAAAATGAAAACATTAACGCACTTGATTGTAGGCTGCAAATCTTAGAGTCACACTATAGGCAATTGGTGCAAATTCAAACTCAAATAGAAAATTTGCATTCAATTGATACTTCACGACCTGAGTTAGAAGAACAGTTTATCCAAGCAAAGGTTACAATCGTGTCTTTAATAGAGGAAAAGCGTCGTTCAACTATATCAACAGTCTCAATTCACTTCAATTCAACTCTCGCTTCGGGAAGCATTGTCCATCATAGCCGATTACCAAAGTTAAAACTTCCCAGTTTTGACGGAAAATATGCCAATTATAAACGGTTTAAGAGTTCTTAAATAAACTTGGTTCACACAATCGAAAAGTTCAACTATTTATTAGATTGTTTATCAGGACCAGCACTTGAAGTAGTCCAATCATTTCAATTAAGTGAAGAAAACTATCCATTAGCATGGAAACGATTAGAAGCCAGATTCGATAATGATGTGCTCATATTCCGTCACTGTATCTCAAGCCTATTCAAGCTGCCTACAGTTGCACATCCAGACGCGACATTGCTGCAAAAACTTGTTGACAATGCATCCGCAATACGAGAATCCCTGCTAACATTAGGCTCTGCTGACGATATTATGGACAGCATAATGACGCACATAATCCTTACAAAAGTAGACTCAGAAACCAAAGTCAAATTCGAGTCACTCCAATTCACGAGTTAATAAAGATCGAAACAAGCAACCATTAACTTCGAAATCGTTTTTAAATATAAGCAATGCTTGTTCGTATTGCAATTCAACTCAACACAATATTAACGCTTGCACAAAGTTTGCAGAGCTCCAACTACATCAACGAATCAATTTCGTTAAAACTTCTGTAATTTGTTTCAACTGCCTTCGGTCAAATCATCAGTTAAAAGATTGCCAGTCAAAATTCAGATGCAAGGTACGCAATTCTGCGCATCACACGTTGTTGCATCGCTTCTCTCCTTCAGTAAATTCCTCTTCAAGTGGCACAAAATCTCAATTCTCCAATACATCAAAAGCACATCATCAGATACAAACACCCACTACATTGCTAGCTAATACAGAAAATAAATGAGTTTTACCAAGTGCTGTTATTTACATCAGAGGCACATTTGGTCAATTTACATTAGCTCGAGCATTGTTAGATTCATGTTCTGAAGTAAACTTTATTACTGAGGAAACTGCCAAAAGACTGCAATTAGAGAAGCAATGTGTCGACCAAAAAGTAACCGGAATCACAAACACGGCAAAGCAAATTTACTACACTGTTTCCACAACTCTCAAGTCTCGATGGTTAACACCGAATATGGCTGGATTGTCGGAGGACACATAAGCAAAGAACAAGCATATCCAATCAAAATATGCAATCTCACAAGGGAAGTCGATCCACATCTAGTGCTTACAAAAATAATGGGAAATAGAAGAATACGAAACAAAGATTACAAAGCTGACTTACGAGGAGCAGGACTGCGAAAATTATTTTAAGAAAACAGTTGCATATCGAGATGACGGTCGAGTGCAATTAAGATTACCCTTTAAGGAGTTATCCTCCATGCTAGGAAACTCATTTAACATAGCTCTCAACAGGTTTAAACTGCTTGAACGAAAGCTAAATCGTGATTATAAACTAAAAGAAGCCATCAATTTATGGAATAATACATCTCGCTAATCCACATGTCACTAGCGTCAAATATCGATACAACAAAACCACATTACTACATTCCACATCATTGTGTCCTACGCACTCAAAGCTTAACAACCAAACTTCGCGTTGTTTTTGATGCATCGGCAAAAACAAGTGGCAAATCTTTAAATGACTTACTAATGGTTGGACCAACAATACAGCAAGACCTAATTACAACACTATTGTCCTGCCGTTTAAACAAAGTTGCACTTACAGGCGACATTGAGAAAATGTACCGCCAGTTCGTCGTAGACGAAAGCGACAGATCATACCAACTAATACTTTGGAGACCAACTTGAGAAAGTGACATTCAAACATAGAGTTAAAACATTACAGTTACATATGGAATGTCATCTGCTCCTTTTATGGCCATTAGAGCACTCTACCACATCGCCGATACATTTAAACGACTATCCCATTGGTGCAGCTGTTCTGCGTAACGATTTATACGTAGACGATCTTCTCACTGGCGCAGCTACTTTGGCTGAACCTCAAGAGAAAAAGGACGATGTAGTAAAGCTCTTAGATAAGGCTGGCTTAAAACTAACTAAATTCAGCAACAATTTAGACCAAATTGCATCAACTTCACAAGAAGAAGTCTTCATAAAACTCAACAACGATGAAACTACGAAAACATTGGGCATTGCTTGGCAACCAACCCTCGATTTCTTCGTGTTTCAAAACCAGATTGAATATACTGAGCCATTCACACGACGTTCAATCTTATCTTCGTTTACGCGAATTTTACGCATAATGTCTTACGTATAATATATCGATGCATAAATGGCATTAAACCAAATTCAAAACTACAAGCGTCAGAAATTCTTCATATACCAACAGCCGAACTAAATTTTACGTTTTGGAAAATCATCGCCCAAATTCAACGTACATCATATGCATCTGAAATAATCGCATTTCAAAATGGGAAACAACTGCAACCCAGTTTACAAGGACTCACTCCGTTCCTCGGCGAAATAAATTTTGAAAACAAAAAAGTGTGTGTGTTGAGAGTTGGCGGAAGACTTGCAAATGCAGACATACCCTACGATTCGAAATGTCAAGCCTTACTGCCAAAAACTCGTCGATTTTCAAAACTTTATATTGAACATTTGCATAAAACTAATATGCATGCAGGCCCTAAAATGCTCCTCAGCTTATTACGCGAAAAGCTGTGGATTATAAACGCTAGAGAAATAATTCGAAAAATCGTGCTAAGATGCACTCTCTGTTTTCACTACAAGCCCCATCTCATGCAGCAGATCATGGGCCAACTTCCAAAGGATCGACTCAGCGGAGGTCAAGCATTCAAAATCACTGGAGTCGACTTCTGCGGGCCATTTTACACATCATACAAAATCAGAGGCAAACAGCCTTACAAAACTTACGCAGCAATTTTTGTGTGTTTTGCCTCAAAGGCAATCCACATTGAACTTGTAACCGAATTATCTACAAACGCCTTTTTGTTAGGTTTACGAAGATTCGTTTCACGTCGGGGCGTTCCAATTAGACTCTTCTGCGACAACGCAACCAATTTTGTTGGCGCTTCGTCTAAAATGAAAGAGTTCCAAAAAGCCATGGTTAATGAAAAAACTATAAGCGAAATTAATGTGTTCAGCAATAACAAAGGTTTTCAATTTTGTTTTATTCCCCCCAGAGCACCACACTTCGGAGGCCTTTGGGAAGCTGCAGTCAAGGCCACGAAGACGTTGGTTGTAAAAAACATACGCAGCGCTAACCTCACATATGAAGAACTTCAAACAATCTTCATTGAAGTAGAAGCCATACTAAACTCAAGACCATTAACTCCGATGTCAGACAATCCCAATGACATAAGCGCTATTACTCCAGCACACCTATTGATTGGATCGACGCTAACATCAGCACCGGAAGAAATGCTTTATCGGCACGAGGAGGATGCCGAGAGCAAGATGCGCTATCTTGACAGATGGCAACGAGTTACCTATCAGAGAGTACAAAATTTGTACTCTCTGAGCATGGTATAATAACATAATGTTATTATACCATGGTTCAAAGTGCGTGCACAAACGACGACATAAGACTTTTTTAACAATTAAAAAAAAACTTTAAAATTGTCTATTTACTATTTTTTTTCTTGTGTGTGTGAAAAAAAACAATAAGGAATCATGGTTGGTAAGCGTCAATTGCAAAGGTTAATTAAAAAAGAAAAAGAGAAACTTTTAGGTAGGCTTAATAATGTAGAAAAAAAGCCTGAAGTTGAGGTAGGAGGCAGCGAAATAAGTCGCAAGAAGAAGAGGGAGTGCGACTTTGATTTATTTGGCGGGAATAATGATTTTATTAGCAGCAATGCCGATGTTCCCTCTTTAAATAATAAATTAAAAGCTTGGTATCTCAAACATAAGCCTAATAGACAATGCGTAGTAGATTTAGTAAAAATTCTTAGGGAAGAAAGTATTAACGTAGACCATTTTTATAAATTTAAAAATAAAAAAAAGGTTGATATTTCAAAATGGGCGCAGGTTCTTATTTAAATATAGGTTTAGAAATTCAGTTGCTAAAACTTGGTAGGGTTTTTGTTTTTCCAAAAAATATTTTAATTGACATAAATATTGATGGTCTCCCTTTATTAAGGAGCTCAAGCTCCCAACTGTGGCCAATTTTATTGAGGCTAAGAAATGTTGACAGCTGCCCTGTTTTCCCCGTAGGTATTTATTTAGGCAAAAATAAGCCATGCAGCTGCAACGAATATTTAGAAAAATTTACTGGCGAGTTAGAAGATATTTTACATAATGGGTTAACGATAGGAGATGATTTATATAGTATTCAAATATATTCTGTTATATGCGATGCTCCTGCTAGAGCATTTATTAGTGGCACCCCTGGCCATACATCCAGCCACGGGTGTGCCAAATGTTTGCAGGTCGGGAAAAAAATTAATTCAGTTTTAACTTACAGCACCCAGTCAGGAGTTTTAGTTAGCGATGAAGACTTTGCAATAAGGAAATTTCCGCAGAAGCATGCAACTCCATTTTTGACAGCAAAATCTCCTTTTGAAAAGCTTGGGGTACAAATGATTAGTCAAGTTCCGTTAGACTGCATGCATTTAATAGAATTAGGAGTTATGCGAAAGTTTTTACTTAGACTTTCAGCAAATAAAGTGTGTGATAAAATTTCAAGTGATAGGAAGTTACAAATTTCGAATGTGTTAGTATCTTTAAAATCGCATATACCTCGCGAATTTGCAAGAAAACCAAGGACGTTGCAAGAGCTTCCAAATTGGAAAGCAACTGAGTTTCGGCAATTCTTATTGTACACTGGTATTATTGTTCTAAAGAACAATGTAACCAGTGATCAATATTATGAATTTTTGTTGCTTCACTGTGCATACAGACTTTTATGCTGTCCTAAACAACGAGAATCTAATATAAACGTTTCGCAGCAGATTTTAAATCTTTTTGTTGCAAACTTTCCTGTTGTTTTTGGACAAAACGTCGACAGTTTACTTCACTTAGAGCAAACTATTAAACAAATCGGTGACCCGATTGAAGGCTCATGTTACGCGTTTGAAAATTATTTGCAGACCCTTAAACAATTTGTCCGTAAACCGACCCAAATTTTAGAGCAAGTTAATAGGAAAATTATAGAAGAGAAGTTTGATGCCCCAATTAAAAGAAATGTTATACAAGCGAAAGGGAAATGTCTAATTTTTAAGGGAATCAGATTAAGTCAAGGGAGACCAGATAATTATTGCTATGTCAATGAAAGTGTCCCTGTCAGAATAGAAGAAGTTGGGGATGGCTTCATTATAGTTAGAAAATTTTGCAATTTGAGAAACTTTTACGAGCAGCCCTTTAAATCAGACAATATTGGCATTTATTTAGTTAGTGTAGAACCGTCCCCATCTTTGGAAAAAATTTTATTCGAAAAATAGAATGTAAAGCAATAGGTTTTCCTTACGAAAATAATTTATTGTTAATGCCTCTTTTGCATTCGTGTACCTAGGGCAATGGTTCCTTGTTGTTTTTGCTTCACATAAAATGGAGGTGTTTAGTCCGTAGGCGCACTCAATAATTGCGTATGAGCTGCGAATCGGGCATTCCCATAGCGCCGGCACTATGGGTATCTTAAGAAGATTCACCTGCCATGTGTCGATATCCAAAAAAAAACAAAAAAAAGAACGGAATACAATTTTTCTCCTTACAGTCTTTCAAATGGCGTCTCCAAACAAAATCACAAAACGGTGTTTCGAGTCTCAAAGTAAGTAGTTAATAATAACTAAAGTACGTTATATAGGTTCAAACTAATTTACTTTAATTGCAGTGAGCGGACAAACTAAAGTCGCAGATCAAAAAATTACAAATGAAATAAAAGGTAATTTGCATTTTAAATTGATTGCTTTGTGAATTTCACAAAAATTTTTGCTTGCAGATATAGTTCGGCAGGAGACTGAAGAAGTTATTAGTAAGTATAACTTAAGTACTACAGAAAAAACAAAAATTGCAATACTGTTATAATTTCAGAAACCGTCCGTTAGGAAAATAAGCTGCTCTTTGGTATGTATTAAAAAAAAAATAACCATTGCAAAAATTATTAATTCTCTTTAAATTTGCAGAAAAACTTCAAGAAGAAAATAACAATCTAAAAGGTATGTAATCACTTTCTAATCGATTGCAGTTCTTATATTTTTTTTTTATTTTCAAAGGCCAAATAAAAATGATGGCTGGAATCATTGGGCGAGCAGTTAGCAATTGTCAAGGCAATTGCTAAGCAACAAGGAGAGGAGCAGAAACTAACAAATCAGTTCCCATTAAAAAGCGTAGAGGACCTGGCACGCATTGAAACAATTATTGATGATAATAATGTTAACTCTTTTGTAAGTGCTTATTTAAAAAAAAATAAAATTAAATCTATCAATAAATTTTCACTAATAGATCAACACGATGCGTTCCCTACTGGCACCAACAGGAGTCTTAAAAAATCTGAAGTGCGTTCTTGGAGAGGAAGTTGTAAAAGCCTCCAACGTAGACGGCGTCCAGGGAAAAATCGCCCTGAAAAGTTTTAAAAATTTTTATACAGCCCTCATTCGTAAGTTTATATACACACAAATAATTCAATTAATGTGTATAATTTTTTTTATTATTGCAGAATCAATTATTGTGACCAACTCTGCTTGGCCTGCAGAGAAGCAGCTACGCAAGGCCTTAAACTTAGAAAAAAATAGGCTATGCAAAAATAATTCATCGCTTAATAATAATAATATAAATAATAACAATAATAAATAAAAGTCCGCTGTCCCTAGTCAACTGTCAGTTCCTATACCTTAGCCCTAAGATCTTATCGAGCGAAAAATAATAACAATAATAATAAATACATAAAATAAATTAAAAGCCTTTGTTTTATTTTTGTTAATTTATTGCACAAAAATTTTACAGCAAAAAAACTTAATTTTGATTAATTTAAAAAGTCTTCTTATGGTTGCATGCATGAAATTGTTGCATAATTATTCCATGAATTTCAGACGTGCAAATCTTGTGAATAGGCCATGAATTTCAAAAGTAATGGCAGTGTCAGCTGCACTTTTAGGCTTATGGTATGGCACCACGCGCACTCTTAACCATGGTATATAATAATTATACCATGCTCTTAACCATAAGAGTGTGAGCAGTATGCTGCACCATACATAATAATATTACATTATTATATTGTCATGATTATAACATGGTATAATAACAAGGTAGCGTCACGCTCCGGCGTATGCATGTCAAAAGGGTATGACGAATAAGGAACTAGCATGTGAGTGTGAGCGAGAAAAAACATTTTATGTGCTGTTAGTAGTGAGATAGCAGAGAGTACAAAATAGACAGAGGCGAAAATTCTCTCCGAGCTTTTTTTCCCGTTGAAAGATTATGCGTGGACTTGGGCTAGGTTTGCGCAAAGCCAAAATCAAACACAAAATGTGCTTTGTGTTGATGTTTCTGCTTGACTTGGGCTCGGTAAAAGCAAAAGCAAAGGCAAGCATTGGCTCGTTTTGTGTTGTGTTGTGTTGCGTGGACTTAGGCTCGATCAAACCAAAAAGGCAAGCATTGGCTCGGTCAAAGCAAAGCGATATGCAGCATTGGCTCTGGCTGCGTTTGCTTTGATGTTTATGCATGGACTTAGAAAAGTATGCAGTAGTTTTTTAAAATAATTAGTAGACTCGAAAAAAAATCCATTTTTGTTTTTAGTCTTAAAATAAAAAATTATAGTTCAAAAAAACTAAAAAAACTCGCTTTCATAGCAAACCGAACTAAAAAGCAGAAAATAATTTTGAAGTATCAAGAGTTTGTATTACAGCAATAGAAATTCCGACAAACAATTAGTAGGGGAAGTTCTCCGGTTGTGGACATTACCCAGTTGTGGACACCCCTTCATAACTTTTGAACGTGAGGAGATGGAGCTGATCTTTAAATTGCCGTTTGTGCGTAATGTCAGCACCATATTTTATTGCTAATGTCAAAGCAAACGACGCATGCGCTTAGCAGCTACAGGGGATCACATTTTTTCATGTGCAAAAATCAAAAGTGATCCAATTTTTGTTTGTGTTCAAACTGCGATAAATTAAAGTGAATAGTTGCAAAAAGGTTGGTATAATATATATTTATGCAGGAATTTCAATATATTTTATGATTTTATAAAGGTTTGATCAAAATGTTCGCGGAAAAAAAATTTGCGGGTAGTTTTTTGACAACTCTACATTTCCCAGTTGTGGACACTTAATTTTACCAGTTGTGGACACTTAATTTTTTTCACTTAAATCGTTTTTGTTTTGTATATTTTTAGGAATGTCAAGTCCGAAAATAAATTTTGATGCCTACATTGAAGTCATTAACACATTATTGGTTCAAAAAATTAATCATATTAGTAAGGGAAAGGAGACACCATAGCTTTTTTAGCTATATCTCGACATTGAATAAACATAGGCATCAATGTAAATATACAGTTGGACAGAGAAAAGAAAGAGCTTTAATCCACTAAAAGCAAATTATTTGAAATTTATAAAAATGACCATTTTACAGACAATTTTCAAAAGAGCTTGAAAACGACCACAAAAAAAAAAGGCTGTAGGTTGGGACACCTGCAAAATTTATGAAAATTTATTGATTTTAAATTTGACTGTGAATTAAAAAAAACAAGAAGAATTTAACTTTCCAGAGAAGTCAAAATTGTGGCTTTTTGTAATCGGGTTTTCTTGGTCGCCATACTAAAAATGAATTGTAATGGAAAATATTGAAAAAATATATACGAAAATAGCAGAAAAATTCACTAAAATAAAAAAGTCATATAAATAACATAGCAATGGAAAAAAGTGAAAATAGATGTGTACCAACTTACAAGCTAAAAAGTGTCCCAACTTACATTTTTGAAGCCATTTTGGAATGCATTGAAAGAAATTTGTGTATTCACTGTATATCCGAAAACCTTTTTTGATTATGAAAGTTCATTGAATTTCAGTTCCAGCACATATATTTTCCTTGATTGTTTATTTTGATTTGATCAGTTTTTGAGCTCAATCAAAAATAATGTTTTTTATTTTCCGATTTCATTAAAAACAATTTTCGTATTATATTTTGATCACATCAAGAACACATTTAATTTGTTTACGGCGTATTTGCCATCGAAGACAGGGTGAATTTTGGATTTTTCTTCGCTGGAACATCAAAATCGAACAGGTGTCCCAACTTACAAGACGTCCCAACTTACAAGCCTTTCCCTTACCACTGTACTTTCGAGTATGAATTTAATTTTTACACAATGTCCTTAATAGAGATTTTAAATAACAGTATTCTGATTTTTGTTTCCTTCACTACTTCTTTGAAAGACTTCGTGTCAGTTTGAATTTAATTGCATGTGAAGCAGATCGATCAGAAAAATAAAACCTTTTGGAATTGCATTGTAAAAAGTGTGTATATTAAAAATTTTTAAGAGCTTACTTAAATAGAAAATAGTTTGGGATCACTAAGTGTGTTCAAATTGCAGTTTACTTGGGTACATTTTTGCAGGAATGTTATGCCACTGAAATGCATATGGAAGCATAAAAGTATCAACCTTTTATAACGCCAGGCATAAAATGTAGCCAGTTTCTATATTGAGAACCAAACGAAAATGGTAGTGGGTTTGGAAGGAAAGAAACCGAGTGTAGTTTTTGAAACATTATTTGATAGGTGAGCAAACTAGACTGTAAGCGTTTGAGGAAGAAGAAAGGTAAGGGTTTTGATAATGATACTTTCAGAGGAATTTTGCCAAATTGGAAAAATACAAGAGAAGCTGTAATATTATAGCAGGTGTTCATCGAAGTAATTTATAGGACAAAAAAACCGAAAAGTTTTATACGGACTTATATATGGAAACAGTTCTAATTAATTTCAATAATTTAACAAAACAAAAAATCTCCTTGATTTAAAATTTTAAAGAGTGTCGGATATTAATGGGTTAAACGGTGCAAAATTGACAATGAGCCCGTAAAACCGATGGCGATCCTCGGAGTAGCTTAAACTGAAGAAATTCGATTAGCAGCTGGGCGCATTTCAAATGTCGAAGATGGTTTTATCGGTAAATGTACCTAACGTGTGCCATTGGGCATTTTGAAAAAGTGACCACCATATCCGAGCAATCGACATCGAGAGCTGACTCGATGAATTGCTTCTAGATTTTAGATGCAATAGGTCCTTTGCAAAGAGCTAAGCCACGGAAGCCTTCAAACCGTTGCCGAAATTGAAGGATAAAGCCGCTAAAAGAGCAGTTAACAAAGCAGCCAAAGCGACACAAATAAAACAAACCGCAGCTTCAGCAAGATCAGTGACTCTATCAGCTAAACGTGCCAAGATGAAACCGTCGGCTAGACGCGTCAATGCAAAGAAGGCTCTATCATCATCATCTGAGGAGGGGGATCGCGATTTATGCATTATTTGCAAAAAGCTGTTGCCCATTCAAATGACCGCCGAGAACTCCTTCGAATGCAACACATGATGAATAACTTAATTTTAATTTTTATTTTAAGTTTTATTTCATCATTTCTGCTTTGAAAGCAAAATAAATTTCGTTTTTTTGTATAAAGCTATTTTTTACTCCATATTTTTCTATTTTAAGGGCACTTTCCAGAAGTGTCCACAACCGGTTAAATTTTTTTTTTCGTAAAAATTTATTTTTCATGGAATCAATTCAATTCTTTTTTCAGTAGTTAGCCAATGTCTGTAGCTTTCCACTGATATGCATATGTCTGCAAAATATTGACTTGGTCAAAAGTTATGGCTGAAATAGCAAACTATGTCCACAACCGGACTACTTCCCTTATTATTTTTGAAATGAAATATATATTTTTAAAAAGCCGTAAAAAGCCCAATTTAGCCTTTTAGAAAATTGGTTCAAAAATATTTGATAGCATAGTCACAATTTAATAGAAACGAAAAACAGGATTTTTTAAGTAATACTTTAAGTTTAAAGACTAAAATTGTGACAAAAAATGTATTTGTGTCCTATGAATCGATGTGCATCATTAGTTTTTAAAAATTGCTGGGGATAGTTCAGTACCTTATGCAGCTATAACCAAAATTTATAAAAAAAAAAATATGCACATACACACACTATATTCGTTTCTTAATTACAGTCTTATTTTTTTTTTGTTTTGCTGTTAGATGTGAGTCACATTTATCAACATACATAGTTGTAAGGGTGTGCATAAAATAAACTACACTAGTGTCGGTTTGCAGTTTGTGCTTTTTCAATTTGTTGAGGATCTATAAATGCACAGTCGTTTTGTTGTTTATTTGTGACCCATTACACATTAACACACCTTAACATACACACATATAAAACAGTTACCCAAGGCTTCCGTTGGGATTGCGCCTTTTTTCAATCTATGCTTTCCCATGCAATTCTCTTCGAAGTGCCTATTGCACACCCTCGTCCGAGTGTTAATTTGCTCATGGGTCAAGTTTAAATTATTAAGCCACTCAGAATACCCATCGTCAGGGATTCTAAATAACTTGTCTCCTCCACAACAATTTGTCACAACACATTTGAAATCCATCACAGAATTTAAAATTATTGTTTTATGATCAATTCACTTTTCTATTAACTTTGATGCTCAAAATTCGCAGTATAAGTGAAGATCTTCTTGTATGTATTGCAGAAGCATTGCCATCGAAAGTTACAACAAAAAACTTTTTGATGCTGCCAGACCACCCACCTGTTTGTCTATTATATGTTCGTTTATTTCAAAAATTATTACTAAAGAATAAAATTGCACACAACACAAGAGTTTTCCATGGATATGAAAAATAATATATTTTTAAACTACTTGCATTTACATTAATTATAATAAAATATAAATATAAATACTAATTCAAGAGAAGTGTGAAACGAAAAAAGTAAATGGGAAACCTAACCAAATTAGACTGAAAAGCACCCAAAAAGTAGTAGAAACAAGAAAAACAATAATATCTTCAGTTTTCAGGCCATTTATTTATGCAATAAGAAAAGCTGTAAAATCAATAATAATATATATTTTCATTTTTATTTAATTACATGCTTAAAATAAACGATGTAGAAGTACTTATGTATGTCACATTAAAAATTTTTTGCAGAGCATTTTGTATTTTTCTGTTTTTACTATTGTGGCTTGGAATTTTAAGGTATCTATATTTATATGAATGTTCCTTTTAAATTAAAAAATTACAAGTTCCTTAACGAATATTAAAAATGTGTTTTTGTTTTACAAATTTTTTATACTAAGCTTAAAACAATAAAGTTACAATAATTTGTAATGAAAGCCTGAAGGCCTACGTTGCTCTGGCTACAAACCTTTTATAACTTAAAATTAACTTCTACTTTATAATTATATAAAAAAAATAAAAAATGTTCATGAAAAGTTAAAATGTGCATGCTCCTTTTTATTTATATAAAATAAAATTTTAATTACATTTTCAGACAGGATTTGTATAGTGATAATACTAAGCAACGAACGCTTGCTCGATCGAGCTGTGTTGTGACATTTTTGCGTTCGGTTCGACCAAACCAGGGATGTCCAAACACTGCTTATGGAAGAGCAAAAACCAATACATATAAAGAAAAACACTAACACATTTAAAGTCAGTTGTTACGGTTGTATTGTGTCTCTGAAGGTACGTGCTTTTATAAGAGCAAAGCAATAATGAAACAATTGTGGAATTTCGTTTGTTTTGAACTTTAAAATTTGTTTCCAGAGCCCAATCCTTGTTTAAGTTATTGATAGTTTTAGTAATGCCTCTAAATGTTCGTTTTTTATTTTAGTTTCTTGATATTTTTTTAAATTAATTTTAAACTGAAAAGCAGCATTTACCAATATATTTTGTCCAAATAGGTAAAAAAATAAGCCGAAATTCTATTTGCAACCGAATTTTACAAAAAAATATTTTTTCATATGTTTTTACTTAGCCTTCTGTCTGTTATATACATTGCATAAATCTAGTATATCCTTTTACCGAATACAGGGCTAATAACTAGTTTTTGTTTGCCAGCATGTTAAAAAGTCATTTAACAATTTCAAATAGCACTGAATATCCGTTTTTTTGAGTGATGCTCAAACGAAAAGCAACAACAAATTACATTGAATCTGTGGGCCAAACAATATACGCAAGGGTTTTTTTCATGGATAGAATTGTACAGAGGTATGCATTACGCACTGAAACTTTTTTTTAATTTGTTATGGTGTAAAAGTTAGGATGTACACGATTGTGATGCCGAAGAGCCATTACCAAGTGCTAAGTTGTTGGGCCTATCCCTGGACCAACATATTTAAAATTTTTTTTTGTGTTGGTTGCAATCTAGATTCGTATTTTTCCTTTGCATTGTGTTTCCGAGCCCAAAGCAAAAGTCCATGGTAGAATAAACAACCTATTTTCTGAAAAATTTTCGCAACTCAAACCTTATTTTATTTTCGTTGATATTTTTCGAGAAAGTTGTTTTCCGCCATATTTTTCAGCATTTTACGTAATTTTGTGCGCGGTAAAAGTAGAGTGCTCTATTTCACCTCAGCAAAAAAAAAAATTTTTAATATGCTTGCCTCGCACAACAACCTTTTTCGTCACACTTTCATCGAGACTAAAAATAAGGTTTGAGTTGCAATTTGTGAATAGCATACCTTGTTTATTCTACCATGGGTTTCAGTGCAGTGAATAGCTTACCTTGTTTATTCTACCATGGGTGACGTCGAGCTACGATCGGCTCTATTCGTTTAGTCTTTTCGGCTACGACTGCTGCAGCAGATACTGAAAATTAACAGAGCCGAAATAGCAACGGCGGCGGCTGCTACGAAAATGCAGCTTACTTTTTAAACGCTGGTTGAAAGCATTAATAAGGTAGAGCAAATTATCAGTCTTATTGCGATTGTTTGTGAGATAGGTTGGATCTGCGCATGATTTTATTTGCATCTAAAGAACGAAACAAATGTATATAATGACTGCTTGTGGAAGTAATAGAAAGTCACGCACTCAACTGCACAATTGCACTGTATTTAGCTTTTTTTAAACTTTTTTCTATAATTTGTTTAACGTTTTGTGGCGCATGTGGCGGCCATTTTTCGCATGCTTAAATTTTTTCAGTGGGCCATCTGTTGATTTGGTTATATAAGTATTTTCAAATAATAAAATGCAATTAACAAACAAACCAAGAGATAACTATATTTTCATAATATACATTTCAAAATTAATTACATTTCATAGAAAAATGAGCAAAGAAATAATAAATGACAATCCAAACTTATTTTGGTCGATTTTGGTAAAGCTATTTTTATAAATAAATGAATTATTCATCTAAAACTTTTGCTTTTTCAAACAAATTTACACTTTTCACTTTTTACAAAAATACTTGATATTTCCACATTTTTCTCCGATTTTGATAAACCACCACTCATTTTTTCGTAATCGATCAAAAAAATTGGAGCAGCCGCCTCATCTTTGTACCTTTTGACTGCATCAGCGCGTATCATTGTTGTAACTTGGATAAGTTAAAAAAATTGGAATTAGTAGGAACTAAATGCCTTCGCGACGTATAGCAACCGTCGTTGCTACGTGTGTGGTGTATCCACTAAAAACTCCCTCCTCCTCTTTTGGGGTAATTCATGCTATACCCGGCACTCTCTGCTCGGGTATAGCCGCCCCCCGGAGGATCCACCAGGTGAACCATGTCCGCCGACCATACCAGGTCCTGTTAGGGCAAATTCAAAAACCTCCGTCAAGGTCCGCCACTTAAAGGCACTTTCACAGTGCCATGAATTTCTTTCTAAAGGCACTTTAGCAGTGCAATTAGTATATTGTAAATTTTAAATATGTATTACAAACTAAAGGCACTTCAGCCATTAGCATATTCTAAATTGCAACCGTCCATCGTCTTTTCAGTAACTTTTCGTTTTTTACTTTCGACGATTAGCTTTTCTCCAAGCCATTGAGCTTTATCTCCCAATAAATTTATTATTAAATTCTTGAGAATGCTTTGACGATGGTCACAGCATTCTCCGTGGTTAGCAGCAAACAACTCCGGAAACAATTCATTTGTTTTCGATATGCATTAATTCATTATGTTTTTGCCAAAATCTTTTTCATGCGCATTTTCTTCAAAATGTTTCGCAATGATATTGCAATGTAAAATGCATATTTTCGAAAAAGTATCCGAGGCATTTAAATGGAGCTCCGATGTGGAATGTTCAGACACATCATTATGCTGGAGCTCCACTGTTTGCATTGCGTTTTCACAATGGTTGCAGTGAAACTTCTCATTGTTATTTTTGATTAAAGCCGCGTACAAACGTAAACGTGATGTCGCTTCACCGACATCACCGGGGCTATTTAACAGTTGCTCATTGTCGTCGGCATATTCTATATCGATTTCGGTGATCCAATTCAGTTCCGAATCTTCACTGATGGAGTTTTGCCAACTTTGGATCTAATCGCGCCAAAGAAGTTTTCTAAACTGTCTTGGTTGAACCGCGTTAGATCCACAGACTTCGCACCTTCCGATATTAATTCGTCACGCAGTGTTACCATATTATTCACTGTGACGATGAGGCCATCGATACAGCAATTGCCTCGCATAATAATTTTTTGTAGGAACGACACAAATTTTTGTAATTTCAGCTTAACCTCATTTTCAGCCATTATAAGGCACTTCTCGGCAGTTAAGCATATCAAGTGCGTCGTTCATTGTTAAAACAAAATTGGCTGTTGGCAGTGCATTTTCAGTATGAGTAATCTCATTGCTGCACAATTCTATTGCATCTGCAACAGATTTTGAAAAAATTTGAGCTACCAAGCTCAAATTTTTCTTTTGCCACGAATTGGGTTTAATGTGCTGCTCTGTCAATTTCGGAACTAAACGTGTTGTTTTGCTGCTTTTGTTTAATTCGTAGAGTTCCGAAATGACTTCCCATTTTGCTGTGGTGCCGTTTGGCATTGTTACAGCTTCAGACTTGAAGCAATCCCGTATATTTTTGTACATAATCATGCATTAAATAAATAATATGGCCGTCTGCTTCTGTAAATTTCAATTCGCATTTTTCAGCGAATAATCTAAAAACACTCAGGTTTGAAGAGCTTTGATCGCAGATCAATGCTCTGACTTGCAGGCCAATATTATTAAGTGCGCTCTCATTTTCTTTTATAATGCGGCCAAGATGAATACCTTCCACTGCATGGGCACCGCAGTAATACGAAAATTCGTATTGCCACGGTGTTACTATTCCTTTTACTTGGAATAATAAAATGGTTCTTGCAACCATTTTAAATCTCTCCCCATTGCCAAAGTCAACTAAGCCATCTATCTGGTCTGTAGTGACATTATATTTCAGTTCCGGGCGAACTGGCGTTTCATCAAATACAAGAACACATTGTTTTTCCAGTTCTTGCATATCTTTGATTCTTTCTTTAATTTTTTGGCAAACTTTTAAATCAATGCCAGCCCAAATTCTCTTTATGGGAATTTGTGAATTATTATCAGAATGTTGTTCCAATTCTGCTAATTCATTTTCTTGGCGGCAAGCCCATGACATTTTCAATTTCAACATTCATTTCAGAATGTTCATGAGCTTGAGCAGCTGCATCCATGAAGGGCATTGCAATTTTTTTTAATGATGCATTTATTAAATCTTCACGTCTGAAATGGTTATTGCATATATAAAGCCGTGCGCGATTTTGAAACGACGGCTTTATATTGCATTCTGACTTCCACTCCTCCTTACAAATATGTAGGGTGGAGGTGAGTCTTTTACGGCTGCACTTTTCAATGCAGCACATTTCATACGGCAGTATCTCATCTGGGTCGTTACCTGTAAAGAAAAAGTTCATTATAAATTTTAATTAAATATTTTTATAAATTTGTATGAAACTTTAGATATAAACATTTTGCAATACAATATTTTTACTCATTTAAAAATGATGTTTCGATGGTTGCTTATACAAATTTGTGTCTTTAAATGGATATTAATATTAAAATGTATTGCTGAGAAAGTGTTGCACAATATGGTAATTCGCTGTTCTTTCAGCACTAACGCATTTAACATTTTGTAGCCATTTCGTAGTATGAAAAACAACTCGTTAAAAAATGAGCGCCAAATTTAAAATAATCAAATTGTATCAACGCAAGTAAATAAAGGTTGTGCCTTTTTGTGCGAAATTAAGTGAATTAGACATTATTACTTGTTGTTGGAGTTAACGCAAGTAAAAGAGAAAAAATAGATGCGAATTGGAAAATGCTGGGGCTGCACTAGGTTTACAATACGATGGAATTTTGTTGTGGAGTAACCGTCAGCATTTGTAGAAATCGGTTGTCGTCGAACGAACAGAGCACGTTCTGGCGCCAGTCAACTGACTTTGGGATATGGAAGTGGTCACTGCGATGCGAGAGTATAATTGCATTTGCGTCCTCATGACAATTCTTTAGAACTTCGTCAATTTGTGTGTCGCCACGCAAACCCATTGTCTCTGTATTAAACAAAATTTAGTTTTTCTGCAATGAATTTGTTTTAGCAGACGTGACTGCAATAAAATTTATTTCATCCAAAGCGATTTCAGCTACAGCTTCAATTAATTTATATTTTACGCTCTATTTCGTCATTTTTAATTCAACATTTCTAATTGTAATGATTATTTGCAGCAATTTTTAAATGTAAACAAACACAAGAATACGGTTTGCAATTATTTAATTTTCGCAGCAATAAAATAATACAAATCGATGTAATACATAGCTACTTTAGCTACAGGTTTAGTTAAAATAGATTTTATGCTTTGACTCGGCATTTTTAATTCAACATTTCTAATTTAATTTTCTAATTTAATTATCATCACTTACCCGCTAAGTCAGTGGGTATTGCCCCCTTCCGCAATCGGCCGTTGCCTACCCACTTTGAGTCGAAATGCTTGCTGCATATTCGAGAATATGTACTAATTGTATTTTCAGCAATTTGCTTGTTATTGTACCATGTTTTACGTGCAATTGTATTTTTGGGGAATGCAAATAAATTCCTCCCATTGCAATTTTTTACACTGCATTTTTTAAACATTATAATTTTCAATAACAAGTAGCACTGCACTTTTTAATGTCTATTACTTTTTAATAGAATTTACACTTGGCCACTTGTTGCTTTTTAGTTTTTTAATAATAGTTTTGCACTCTTAATGGAATGCGCGTAAAATCAAAATGGTAATTAGGCTTGCCACCCTGTCCAAAAAATTGACGAAAGCAGCAAAAGCAGACAAAAAGAAAACATATAAACAACAATTTGCAACAATACAAACTCCTTTCTATGTATATTTATTATGTTTTTTATTGTTTAATAATTTTTTATTGTTGTATTAATATATATTTATTTATAATTTAGAGATACCTAAATTCAACATTATTCCGTTAATTATCATTAGTTTTGGAATTAAGCCTGGCCAAAAATAAAAACCAGCGTAAACAAACAAACGCTTCACTTTCGTTTGCATGTATAAAGTTTTGCGATAGCAAAAGTTGACTTATTACCCGTAAACATGACGCGCAAGGTGCTCTCATTAGAAGAACATAAAATAATTTTGAATTTGCTGCAAAAGATGGAATATCCTATTCCGAAGTTGAAAAAATAGTTTCGAGACCCCGGTCAAGTGTCCATAACGCCATTAGGCGAAAATCAGTTTCATTATTTCGCCAACAATTCCAAAGGCCGTAACACTTAATGACTGGATGCTCTCCAAAAATTCCTCCCTGCCTCTTCATAACTTTTAGTAATTTGCTATACCGAAAGTCAAAATACCAAGCCAACTTGGACAGTATCTGTCTAAATTAAATTAAACGAGCCTTTTCACTAAATGGCCAAATTAGAAACATCCGCTTCTGTAACTTGTACTCTGTTGCGTATATTACCTGTTGTATGTAATTATATTGTATTATCCGGCTCGAACGACCGGATTTGTCATTTAAAATCAAGAAACTGGATGTATTTTTAGTAATGTTTTATTTACTCATATAATTTGGCACTTAAAGTAGAAATAATACAAATTTAATTTTGCGCTCCATGCGCTTCAACCATTTGCCACAGAACAACAACAACAACCGACGCCATCCATCAGCAATGGCGTTTTTTCGCAACTTATCGATGTCTATCGCTACTAATCTTACATCGATGCTTTGCACAGAACATCGATATTTCCATAAATTTTACCGATATCGGTTTAAATTCAAATTAACTCAAATAATCCACAACATTCTCCTCCCTATTATTAACTTAAGTTAATAATATAACTTATTATTTAACATTTGAGGACTTAACATCTAGTTTTATTAGTTTAACAACTGGTCTCTTATATATAGTGTCTTTTGTCTTAACATCAACAATTCGCACACAGCCATCATTTGCTGGATAAGTCTTAACAATTATGCCTTTAGGCCAAACATTTCTTGGAAGGTCGGAATCCATAATCAAAACAACGTCACCCACACACAACGAGTCCTGGTTTTTTGCCCATTTTCGACTATGCAATAGATATTGTCTATATTCCTTCCTCCATTTTTTCCAAAACATATCTGTCAACCTTTGTGATGCTTTCCACACATTCAAAGTCTTTAAATCATTGTCCTCAACATTAACATAGAAAGTTTCTCTATAATTTGGACCAATTAGTATGTCATTCGGTGTCAAAGGTTCCACACGCGATTTTGCCAAAATAAGTGAGCATTCCCTTTGATCTTCATATTCAAACCTAAGGTAAGCACACGCAGCATATGCCAACTTTGACGCGTCACAAAATATGTGCAGTTGCACATGGCATTTGTCGATAGGCAACGACGTCATTCTCCGAGATATGTTTAATTTACCAACGTTAGACAAAGCAAAACATGAGGTCTTCCAAATTTCAAAATGTTCGTCGCTTATTTCATCATCCCAATCTATTCCGCTGTCCCATACTGACTGCAGAAGTATCTTGTTAGCTATGAGAATGTGTGATATAAAACCCAACGGATCAAAAACAGACATGGTTACCTTCAACAAATCACGTTTTGTTGGTCGTTTCAGGAGACTAAAAATCTCAGAATATTGTTTGGCAAATTTCAAATTGTAACCAAAAGTGTCATTTTCATAGTCCCAAATTAACCCTAACACTCTCTCCTTTGTTAAATCCTTTACTTTACGGTCAACCTCCTGCTCGTTAATTTGTCTTAAAACCCGTTTAGAATTCGATATCCAGTTGCACATTTCAAAACCTCCTTTACGGTGTACCTGAATTACATCTTTTATTAACGATACAGCGCTATCAACATCATGTGCTCCTCCCAAGTAATCGTCCATATAATGTCTGTTAACAATGTCTGCAGCAGCTGTAGGGAATTCCTTTTTGAAATCTTGTGCATTTCGATTTCTAACTTGTTGTGCAATGCTAGGACTACATTTTGCCCCAAAAAACAGAACCTGTATCTCATAAATGTCTGGACTGTCCTGTCTATTATTACGCCACAAAATTCTTTGGGCAAATCTATCCTCTTTTCGCACACCTATTTGTAAGAACATTTCCTTTATGTCGCCTACAAAGGCTATCTTATGTTCTCTAAAGTTCATAAGGACAGATGACAACTGATTGTATAAGTCTGGTCCAGTTAGTAAAAAGTCGTTCAGACTGAAACCACTACTTTTGGCGGCGGCATCAAAAACAATTCTCAATTTGTCTGGCTTATTTGAATTCAGTACTCCAAAATGTGGCAAATAATAAGTTAGTGGCGACTCAGTCTCTATTTCGGAGAAATTTAATTTTTTAATATAACCTTTTGATATGTATGACTCAAAAACCTCCGAGTATTTTTTTCCATAATTGTAATCTTTATCCATTTTGCGTTCACAAAGCAAAAGCCGAGAATAAGCATTTTTATAGCTTTCAGGCAAAACGACATCTTCGTTCTTCCAAAACAATCCACATTCAAATCGGTCTCCTACTCTCTTGAGAGTTTTGTCCACTATACTCAAACATTTCTTGTCATCAACAGACACAGGTATATCATTCCTAGCAATCCATTCATTTTCCAGAGTCCAATAAGATTTTACTATATTATGCAAAACGTCTAGGTCATCCTTATCATTCATATTTTTGTCATGAACATGAAATAAATAATTTGTCCGGGTACCACTTTTGTTTGTATTTTTTAAACCATGAACAACCCAGCCTAATAGAGTTTTACTGACAACAGGGCCATTGACGGATGAATATTTAAGCTTTCGAGAAACTATCAGTGACCAATGATCTTGACCTATCAAAATCTTTGGTTGGGCATCAGTATAAGAAAGGTCTTTAAACTGTTTAAGAAACCCATCCCTTGTCATGTCATCAATTGTTATAGTTTGTAGTGGCAAATTCAAATTAGTTATGGTTTTAACCCGTCGCATGGTAAACGTCTTTTGGGA
Source organism: Chymomyza costata (assembly GCA_018150985.1). NCBI lineage: Eukaryota > Metazoa > Arthropoda > Insecta > Diptera > Drosophilidae > Chymomyza > Chymomyza costata. Next base: position 573,849 of record JAECWU010000600.1, read on the forward strand.
ATATTTCGTACCTTTTATTTTAACACTAACTACTTTTGATTTTTCTTCTTCATAAACTTCATCGTTTGTCCACTGCATTCTCAAAGGACTACTAGGTCCATCTAGTCCAAGTTCATTAGCTAAACTCTGATCTATAAGAGACACAGTTGAGGCTTCATCCAAAAGAGCATATGTGTTAATTTCCCCATTCGGACCCAGAAGAGTTACGGGAACTATTTTAAGTAACACCTGACTTTGATTTAAGTTTACACAACAATTTTTCTCTGTCGTGGATTCAATCACCTGACTGTCGTGTGAGATCTGACTCCGATCTTCCAAGTATGGTTTTTTGTCTTTATGCAAGAGAACATTATGCGAGAATTTACAATCATTTATACCACAAGTCTTTTTGCGCTTACAATCTCTAATTGAATGGTTTTTAGCCAGACAAGCAATACATAGGTGATTTTCTGACACATGTTGCCAACGTTTGTTAATGTCTACATTTTTAAATTTTTCGCATACAGTTACATAATGATTTTTTGACCTACAAAAGTTGCAATATTTATCTTGTCTGATTGTTTGTTTATTATGTTGCATTGGCTCACTAGCAATAGTTAATGTCGTCTCTTTTGACTTCACTAGTCCAAATCCTAAAGCCTGAGCTGCTTTAACTTTTTCGCCAAGCCATTTATGAAAAATAATTATTTTCGGGTCGGTACACTTGGACTTTTGGTAATGTGTCATAAATGCAATGCGTTGTGAGACGGGTAATTTTTCTAAAATATCATCAAACAGTAACGGATTTCGAATATGATCAACTTCTTCTAGCGACAATAAATTGCTAATCAAATTAGCAACCAGATCATATAATTTAATAACCTTTTCATATTTGTCTTCTTTAACACTTGGACAATTTTTTACTTGCTCTATCAAAAGACGTACAATGTGACTTGGATCACCAAATCTTTCTTTCAAAATATCCAAGATGCATTCAACATTTTCTGGCAACAACAGTAACGACTGTACTGCCTCTTTAGCTCTACCTGTCAGTGCTTTTCTTAAACGAGCTATGTTTTCATATTTGTTAAAATTACACATTTTGGTACTGTTTATAAATTCTGAATAAAAAATAGGCCAATCCAGAGGATCGCCTGAGAATATTGGCAAATCTTGTGTTATAGTCTGTCTTGCCATAAAGGCTCTCATTACGTTTTGCGTACAGGTATCATCATAATTTTTTGATTCGTTACATTCATATTCTAACTTACGTGGCAACTTTTCAATCCACTCACGTGTTTTACTCTGCATCGGCTTTTCGTTGACGTCATCTTCGGTGCATAGGCTACCAGCCATGAAGCTGTCTTCTTCACACTGCGCCAATACCAATTCCTGCTGAAGTTTTAACTGTTGCTCCTCGAACTCCAGTGTTGCTCGCTGCTGTTTAAGTTCCTGTTCCTTTTTCAAGAAGTCCATTTTCACTTGTATTTGTTGTGTTTTTGTCGAATGCAGCGAACGGTGCGATGTTTCAGATTTGTTGTCGGTGGACAAAACGAATGGAGTAGATGTCTGAATCACCGTTTTGTCCATTTGTGATTCCATATCCTGATTTTGGTTGTTGTCTTTGACTTCATCTGCCGTGGCTGGCAAATTCGTTGTCGTCTTCTTAAATTTGGGTGGCATGATCGCTGTCCACGATTACTTTTCACAAATCGTTGTCCAAAAGAGTTTCAATTATATTATATGCAATGTGTGTATGTCCAAGTTTACATACTCGGCCGTACATACACAACTTTATATCACATATACCCTTTTCAGTCGTACACACACATACAGGTATGCCCAAGCTTGTCTGCTCGGCCGTACATACAAGTATGTTTTTAAATGCGTAGTTAAATTCCAACGACGACCTGTACAAACCAGTGTGATCTAGATTGTTTGCGTATACACACACACACACATATGTATATGCTTGCACTTTTCCAATTTTACGACGCAATATCTAGCGTCTGTCTACAAAAGCACCACCTTTTAGTCTAATTTCTTTTTGCACAATCGTCAAGCTCCAGTCAAATGTTTAGGTCTAATTTATCCACATGCCAGTCAAAAAGCTCGAAGGACCATTTATTGTTGCGTATATTACCTGTTGTATGTAATTATATTGTATTATCCGGCTCGAAGGACCATTTATTGTTGCGTATATTACCTGTTGTATGTAATTATATTGTATTATCCGGCTCGAACGACCGGATTTGTCATTTAAAATCAAGAAACTGGATGTATTTTTAGTAATGTTTTATTTACTCATATAATTTGGCACTTAAAGTAGAAATAATACAAATTTAATTTTGCGCTCCATGCGCTTCAACCATTTGCCACAGAACAACAACAACAACCGACGCCATCCATCAGCAATGGCGTTTTTTCGCAACTTATCGATGTCTATCGCTACTAATCTTACATCGATGCTTTGCACAGAACATCGATATTTCCATAAATTTTACCGATATCGGTTTAAATTCAAATTAACTCAAATAATCCACAACATACTCTATCCACATTATTCTTAAGCAAGACAAGCAGCTCTGGCCACCTTGTCTCAGCAGCCGGCAGGGTAAAGAAAAGTAGGCAGACCGAACTGACGAATCATGGCGTTAGAAGCTGTTATGCCATGAGGGCCGCTACGCTTTCTTAAGCAAATTGAAGTATTATTTCGAATTAGCTCCAACATCTTATAATTAAAGAACAGTTTGTCAGTTCTACAACCTCTCCTATCCACATTTCGAAGCTCAGATTTAACTACGGTTGTAAAACTTCGATAAGCCGTTCGCTTGTTGCCAGAAAATATTGTAGGAAATGCAAACTCCTCTGAGTCAGCTTTGAGAATCATGTCTAGGGGGCTTTGGCCTTCGCCAGGAGCAATCGTGATTTTCAGCATTGCATTCTTTTCTACCTGGTTATTCCCAAGCAGAGTTTCTTGATCCCCTGGATTGAGCTCCTCTATTTCGACATTTTCTTCAAGATGGGCTTCATCGCTATTACTGCGCGTTAGTCCCTCCACTAACTCTGTGTCTGCTTGAGAAGCTACGAAAGAAACAGTATCAGATGTAAAACCAGACATCCACTGTTCATTAATAACTACGTTGTGCTTTCTTTAAAGCTCAGTATTGACTAAGTACCTAATTGCATCCGCAATTTTTGCGGGCCTAATGGTTTCTGCAATAAAATTATGGCGATCTGCCATTCTACGTTTAAGGTGGAGCTGAACAACCTCTGCTTCATTAAAAGCTCGTGGGAGGGAAGTCACGATGTTGCTGACTGGAATTCGAACATTTATTACAGTTCCTTTAAATTCGTTCATGACCTATAGACTTAATTATCATAAAAGGAAGGCGAGGAGAAATAAGGCGTTCCTCTAATGGAGTGAGCCCTTTGAGACAATCGGGCAGTTCTGGAAAATCTAAGCCATTTGTAATGGATGAATTGGGTTTTTTACCCAATTTAATATTGCGGCTACAAGTCTTACAAAAAGTATATGTGTCGTCAGAAGAAGGAAACTGGCTAGATAGAGCTAAAATGTCCGCACAAAACTCGTTACGATCTTCAATAAAAGCACGAGCTATCCTGTCTACTTAGTGTGGAAACCATAGACCTTTACAGCAAAGGCAAATTTGGTTGGGACCCTCCTTAACTGTTCTGTTAAAAATAGCTATTTAAGCTTCTAAGATACTTTGGCTGGGTACCAAATGTTCCTGAAAGACTCTCGCACGTTCTTCTCTATTACGGGTTGCATTACGTCTATTTTCTGCTTCTCTGTTTTCCCGATAGCTCCTATATTGACTAACTCTTTGACTAACAATCCTTGAGGCGTCAAATGCCGCTTGTCGAGCTAGCAACCGCGCACTTCTTCGCTCTATCGTGTTGCGCGATTGCTCAATTATTCTGCGAATATAATTTGCCCTAACCTGAGATCTACTTAATCTATCCTGCTCTTTTTCTAAAATTCGGCGCTCGATGTCTGTCCTTATCTGCGAGCGCTGAATAGTATTTTGTCTTTGTTCATATGTCCGATAGTCCGTATTACGTCTACGATTCGACCGACGAAGAGTATCGGCAATCTGTTCTGCCTGCCGAACTCCTGGTACTGTCCGACTAGCTGTCCTATTTTCCGTATTACGGGTCTGCTCTAACGCTCGGATGTCCCTATTTTGCCTAACGACTGCCCGCCGACGGGTAACGGAAATCTGCTCTGTCTCCCGAACCCCTGGTACCGTCCGATTAACTGCCCTATTTTCCGTATTACGGGTCCGCTCTAACGCCCGGATATCCCTATTTTGCCTAACGACTGCCCGCCGACGGGTATCGGAAATCTGTTCTGAATTTGTTGTTCTTGTATTTCGTCTGACTGATGAACGCCGAATCGTATTACTAACTTGCTGGCTTATCCTATACTCCTCATTTGCTATGCGAACTCTCTGAGAATTTAAATTTTCCTGTCTCTCTATCTCAACGTATTCTTCATCTTCCCTATGTCTCCTATTTCTCAATCTGATATTTCGAGACCGCTGAGAGGTGGACTGGCGATTAAGCCGTGGCATGTCGGACGGAATTTTAAAATCAACAGTTATGATAAAAAATGGAATTGAAAAGATTATAATTAGGCAATAAAAATGTTAATTTAAAATATATATAACGATATAAATAGTTATATAATTTTTACTTAATTTTTGTTACTTATTAAAAATTTGTATTATATTAGTGCAAAGTATTAATAAATTTTACTAATTTAAATTTTTTTATTTTATGTATGTTAAAAGTAAAACTAAATGTAAAATAATCATTAATATAGAAATGCATACATTAAATTGACACATCGATTTACGAATTTCCCGCCTAATCGAAACGAATTTGAACATATACCTAGATATGTATGTGTCTACCTAATATTTTAAACAAAAACAAAAAGGGTTGCAAATTTACCGCCTTTCTGTTTTTACATATATAGCCAATGCATCAATTAAGTTAACAGAACGCGAATTTTAACATTATAAGCAGAGGTGGGCACGAAAAATAACGGAAAGAGCACTACAACAACATCAAGAAAAAAAGTACGGTTACGGTCGCAAATGCATCCTCGAGTAGGGCCATAAAAATCGCACACTGTGTGTATTTTGTTTTTGTAAGTTGCTGCGAGTCGAGCGAAGGCACACATTGTGTGTATTTTGTTTTTGTTAACTCGGCGCGTCGCCGACGATCATAATAAAAACTACCGTTACGGTCGCCTAAGCATCCTCGAGTAAGGCCATAAAAGCGCACACTGTGTGTATTTTGTTTTTGTAATATTCTCGGTTTTTTGCGTGTGCGTCTGGCTGGCGCCACTTACAAGACATAACGGAAAGAGCACTCGGTGCAAAAAGAGCCAAGGCGTTTTTTGTACCAAGTGCTCTTTCCGTTATGTCTTGTCAGTGGCGAAAGATAGGCGCACAAGCAAAAAGTGCTCTTTCCGTTATTTTTCGTGCCCATCACTGATTATAAGCAGAGGTGGGCACGAAAAATAACGGAAAGAGCACTACAACAACATCAAGAAAAAAGGTCGAAAAAAGGATGCTCGAGTAGGGCCATAAAACTCGCACACTGTGTGTATTTTGTTTTTGTAATATTCTGCGAGTCGAGCGAAGGCACACATTGTGTGTATTTTGTTTTTGTAAGTTGCTGCGAGTCGAGCGAAGGCACACATTGTGTGTATTTTGTTTTTGTAAACTCGGCGCGTCGCCGACGATCTGCTTGTGCGTGTACACTGACAAAATTTTGCAACACATTCAAAGAAACAGAAAAGTCATATGAGTTTATATGACAATTTTAATTTCCAAAAAAATTACTGGGTCTTACAGTTGCCAAATTAACTATATTTCTGTGCTCAGTGTACTTGTGCGAATTTTTCGTCCGCGAGCACCAATAAAAACTACCGTTACGGTCTAAAAAGGGATGCTCGAGTAGGGCCATAAAACTCGCACACTGTGTGTATTTTGTTTTTGTAATATTCTGCGAGTCGAGCGAAGGCACACATTGTGTGTATTTTGTTTTTGTAAGTTGCTGCGAGTCGAGCGAAGGCACACATTGTGTGTATTTTGTTTTTGTAAACTCGGCGCGTCGCCGACGATCTGCTTGTGCGTGTACACTGACAAAATTTTGCAACACATTCAAAGAAACAGAAAAGTCATATGAGTTTATATGACAATTTTAATTTACCAAAAAAATTACTGGGTCTTACAGTTGCCAAATTAACTATATTTCTGTGCTCAGTGTACTTGTGCGAATTTTTCGTCGCGAGCACCAATAAAAACTACCGTTACGGTCTAAAAAGGTCGAAAAAAGGATGCTCGAGTAGGGCCATAAAAGCGCACACTGTGTGTATTTTGTTTTTGTAACATTCTCGGTTTTTTGCGTGTGCGTCTGGCAGGCGCCACTTACAAGACCTAACGGAAAGAGCACTCGGTGCAAAAATGTCCAAGGCGTTTTTTGTACTGAGTGCTCTTTCCGTTATGTCTTTTCTGTGGCGAAAGATAGGCGCACAAGCAAAAAGTGCTCTTTCCGTTATTTTTCGTGCCCACCTCTGATTATAAGTAATTTTTAAAACAACAACAATTTTAGCAACGTTTTTATTATTTTAAATCAGTGGTCGGCACAAAATACACTCACATTTTTTTTTTGCGTATGTATTGAAGTCTTCTCTGCCGCAGTGACGCATGCGACGCTAACGTTGCTCTACGTTGCTAAGCAACAGACACGCAGTTGATGGTGCGTGGCTCTGGCTCCTGTTGTTGTTGTTGACGTCGAGCAACGTCAGCGTCGCAATACGTCACTGCGGCAGAGAAAATTTCAGTACAAAAAGCACGCACACATGCATGCGTTTTGTGTATAACACATGACGTGTGTCGACGTCGCTAATCCCTATACACGCGTGCATAGGCCGTGCCGACCACTGTTTTAAATGTAAACAAATTATTAAAACAAATTATTTAAATCAAAAACAAAACGATCTGCAAATTTCCCGCCTAAACGCTTTTATATTTATTATTTTAAATGTATACAAATTATTAAAACAAATTATTTGAGGCAAAAAACAAAACGAACTGCAAATTTCCCGCCTAAACGCCTTTTTTTTATTATTTTAAATGTAGTATACAAATTATTAAAACAAATTATTTGAGGCAAAAAACAAAACGAACTGCAAATTTCCCGCCTAAACGCTTTTCTATATCCTCGAAGCCACGCAATCAAATAAAAATTGGTTATATATACTTGTTTATTGATTAACTATTGTATTATACGTACATACATATATTACGCTATTGCTTTTTCTTGCGTTTTGCGTTCAAATTTTCTCTGCAGCAGCGACGCGTTGCAACGTTGACACAAGCAAAAGCTGCTATGCACACTGTGTTAGTGTGTGCTGTACGTGTGAGCAAAGCCCTAATGTCGTTTCGGCCACTGATATTCATATACACATATAGTTAAAACACCCGCCAGAATTTAGTTACTTTTTAATATTCACTACAATCACCACAATTCTAACTAAAGTTACGCTTTATAATGAGCGTTTGCAATACAGTATAATTTGCTTAGCTGCCTCCAATAGTTTTCACGGCCTTGCGAGGCAGCTATCCTAAAAAGGTAGCTAACTTAAATTTTTTTTATTGGCGAGGAATTTTGCTAAGAAACTCAAAGCTATACATTTTTAAGATAATTTAACAGTATTCAAACAAAAATTCAACTTCAATATTAATATTTATCGTTAATAAAAGAAACAAAAAAACAACTTCATTATTTTTACTTATATTAAAATACATTTTGAATTCGAATAGTTAAAAAAGTCGGTTATTTTCTTCAGACTGGCATTTTTTTTGCTTAATGTAAGCAGCTTTTCTTCTAATTCACTAAGAGCATTTAAAAATGCCTTACAATCTCTAGTAATGAAAGTTTTTTTTACACATTGAAAGCGCAATAACCCTCTTTAAAGGATTGATACTCAATTTCACCGCGATCATCATTTGCCCATTTGATGGCTATTTCATCATCAATTGGAAACTTTTCTTCTTCATCGATTGTGCTATCTTTGACATTAAATCTGGCCTGTAAACAACAATCATTAGTTCAATTAGTAGATCTAAAGCAGTGATCGGCATGGCCCTATCCTACGTATGTAGAGATGAGGATGCTTGTTTCGATGTCGCTGCGTCACTATCACAACCGCAGGCTATAAAATAATATGCATACCTTTTTGAAGACAGTTATAGATGTTTGACTCCTTAACACGCTTCCATGCTCGATCTATGTTATGTCATATTATTATTAAAAATTCTGTTGTAGTTTTTTCCCTTTCCACAGCGATCAATTGTTGTTTTACCAGATTTTGTCTGTATTCAAGTTTAAATGAGTGGATGGTGCCTTGGTCGAGTGGTTGCAAAAGAGCAGTTGTGTTTGGCGGCATAAAACAAAATTTAATTTGTTCACAATCTTCAGATGCAGTGTGAGCTGTAGCATTGTCAATAAATAAACAAATTTTTCGGATTTCTTTCTTCATTTCTTCGTTCAAAGACAGCATAATTTTTTTCCAGAGCTCTGCAGTCATCCATGCCGTTTTGTTTGCATGGTATTGCAGTGGAACATTTACATTTTTAAAACAGCGAGGAGCTTTGGATTTGCCAACTACGATCGTCTTTTTGTAAAATTGTTAATCGAACTTTCTGCTTTTTTTGTCCTCTTTGGTGCTAATCGGAGATACAAAAGGTAGTGTTTGGCATTGATTTATAATAAAGTCCAGTTTCGTCACAATTAAAAAAAATAATTGAGTCATAGCTCCTTATTAAATTATGAAATACTTCGCGTATGTAGCTAGATGCGGCGTCACTAGCTCGTCACTTTGAGCAGCTTCACCGTGAATCTTGCCGAGTTTAATGTTGAAGCGCTTACGCCAACGCCAAAGCCAATTGGCATCAGGCTCATATTCGTCATTAAATTTTGTGGAAAATTCCTTTGCTTAAGCCAAGACAACATGCCGATCGAGCATAACGTTGTTTGAGCGTTGTTGCTTGAACCATATAAGCAACGCATCTTCGACCAAACTGTGCGTCCCCTTTCGTTGGCGTTTACGCTTTAAATTACCTGCGGCAGCAGACTCCGCAATTGCATCTTTTTGACGTACAATACGGTTAATTGTTGACATATCGTAATTGCACTTTGCGCAGAGTTCACGTTTTGCTACTTTATTATTGATCGCCCTTACTATTTCTAACTTTTGTTTTACTGTAAGGCCAATAACGCGCGTTGTTTTACCCATTGTGCGCCAAAATATCACTTCGAATTGTAATAAAAAAAAACTATGTTGCAGGCTGCTAAAAAAACGGGCATGCGCCGAAAAAAACACAAAATGATATTCTCAGCGAATATCAACATATGTATTTAAAGACTACGCAGTTTCCCATAGATGGCGCAGCTAACTGCAATGTTTTCTTCGAGAAATGTCATAAAAAATCTGCTGATAGGAGGCACGTATGTGTCAGATGCACTTATCTTCAATGCAGCTAACTTAAAATATTTCATAGAAAATTGACTTTCTTTATACTTAAAAACTAAACAATAATTATAAGAATTTATTTTTTTAAGTTTTTATAATAAGAATTTAAAAAATAACAGACTGTCCATTGATGCTGGTCCCAATCTGTTTCGTTTTTCTGTCATAATGTTGCCTGCCAAAGAAAAGATGCGTTCAGCCGCAGCACTGCTTGCAGGCACTGAATGTATTTGAATTGCTACTCTCGACAAATAAGGATATGATTTTTCATTTTCTTTCCACCATTTCGTCAAATCAAAATCCTCCGTCATTAACACTCTTTCTTTGGAATATTTTTCTATCTCCATCATAGGAGGCGCGACGTATTCGGGACCGGCTTTGGCAATTAAATTTGAAAAGAAAAACCTATTTGTGGCAAGAAATGGAGAACTAATCGAATTTGTAGATGAGGTGGCTGGGCTTTCAGAACTTGATGAATATGATGGAATAGAAAATCCCTCATTTAAAATCAACTGTTGCTTATAATTCTTATCATAGTCCTGAATATTTTTTATTTGAGTAACACAAAAGTCTTTGATGATAGGCAATTCATTTGACTCGAAGCCTGCAGCTGGAGGGTAGAGAAAGAAGGCTGTCTTATGCCATATTGTCAAACTGGTTTCCCAAATGATATTAATATTGCGAACTATATTTTGTTTTAAATTTAATCTGGAAATTATGTCGGCATCATTAGGGACGCAAGTGCTTTTAATTTTGTGAATCGATGGCAAAATAAGGTATAAAGAAGGGGAAGAGGAACTCTGCATTTGCTTAAAAATTGTTTCAAAATTACTACATAGATCTACACAAGCACTAAGTATCGAAATACTTAAATTACATAGGCGTTCGGGTTTCTCTTGATCCGAAAGAATATTATTAATTTCTCCCTAGTTGTCAGCAATAGACTTAAACATACTGTAATTTGATTTCCAGCGTGTAGGGCATGGATTTTTCAACGTTGTGCTTAGCTTATGTTGTAGGTTGGATTTTTTGAAATATTTAACGATTTTTTTGCAGGAACTGATCAATTCTGATAATTCGGTTGTTTGCTCAAACGACTTATCTAAAATATTATTTAATAAGTGACTACTGCAACTTAAACGAGTATTGTTCTCTAATGCCTTTACAATATTTTTCCCTCTATCCGTCACAAAAGAAATTTTTTTAAAGTTATTTATATTAAATTGCTGAAACAAGGCTTTTAATTTTTGAAATATGTTGCATGCTGTCGAACGCTGGAATTCCAATGACTTCAGTCCAAGAATTATATCAATTAGCTGAAAATTCTTTTGATAATGCAGCGTGACGCCAAGAAAGCTCCTTTGCATATAATCATCAGACCACATATCGATTGTGGCCGATGCACCGCCACTTAACACTGCCTCTTGTATTTCTTGGCTTAACAAAGCTCTTTTATTTTCAGCATCCATTTTTACTTTTCTTGACATTGTTGTTGGGTCAGGCAGCAGATCGTCGACGTCAATATTTTCGCCGTATGTGGCCCCGATTTTTATAAAAAACTCAACCATATCCATGAAGCCAGATCCCGTAACGGCAGTAAATGGGCGGCAGTCTTCGACTATCCACTTTGCGCAGGCATCAATCGCTTCTTTTTTGTCCGCTGGGGATACCGCAATCATGACTTGTGGGCCCTTGCCGGCTTGGCAACACTTGTGGCGAATTAAATTTGATGTTTGCGTTCCTGTGAGCTTAAGCACTTTGTGACATGTGCGGCAGTACACCAATCCCTCTAAAACATTACCATCGTCTTTTATAATTTCGGAGATTACATTCCAAATGTGGCTTTTACTTTTTCTCCTATTTGCTAAGGTGTATACTCCATTATTTATTTGGTCAACGATATAAGAATTGTTGTCTGACATTTTGAAACGACTTCGCTTGTATACAACACATCAATACATTTTACCGTTAAAAGCCCCGTTAGGGTCGCGCACGGTGTACATTCCGTTTCAGTAACTGCATTTTGGCTATTATGTGTGCGTCTGGCTGGCGCCACTTGTAAAAAAAAAAGGATTGAGCGACGCAGGTAGAATAAGCAAACGCGTACCTACCGTACTTACAAATAAACTCAATGTTCTGCACTGCATACATCCATATATTAACCAGCAATTATACAAAATAAACTATGTATAATAAACAAAAAAGATCATTAATTGAACTTATTCCGATTCGCCGGATATAACAAATTTTTTTTGTTTTTTTTTCCCTTTATATTTTATTTACAATCTGACTTCAGACTATACATAAGTAAATTTACTGAATCATAATAAATAAAATTAAAGTATTATAGCAAGTTTCTACTTAAACCTACTATTGTGTGAAATATAATATATAAAATTATAATATAAAATTGTAATACATAATATATAAATATAATACATAAAAATGTAATACAGTCGAGGCGGTGCCCGACAGTGTAATACCCTGTACCTTTTTTTCTAGAAAAAAGTTTTATTCCTGCATATTCTTTCTATGAACTTTCCAATTGGAATATTTTATTTGTTGGTGCAAAACGATATTTATACCTATAAGTTCCGCAAATTTTAACCGATTTTGATGAAAATCGAAATTTACGTCAAAGAAGTTATTTAAAGTATATGAGGAAAGTTTTAAGGGGATGTGTTGAGGGGTGTGGGAGAAAACACGATAAATCGATTGCGGGGGGTGGGGGGCCTGCATTGATATAATTTTGATGTAGATTGGTTCATTAGAGCCACATGAATCAGCTTACCAAAAATTGTAGTCCATTTGTTACTATAATTACGTAGAGTCAAATATTGACGCAATTTATAGGGAAGGGGTAGTGAAATTTGTACATTTTAGGCTATAACTTTTGTTGTATTTGTCCGATTTTGCTTATTTTTGACATACAGATGCATGCAACCACAATGCATCGCTCTGTTAAATTTCAGACTAAAATATTAAACGGTGTAGTCAAAAACCGCGAAACTCTGATACGGGGAAAGATATGGACATGATTCAACAAACTTGATCTTCTCAGGAAATATGCGCATCAGCTGGTAAAGTTTCGTATCTCTAGCTCTTATAGTCTCCGAGATCTAGGTGTTCATACAGACAGCCAGACGGACAGACGGACATGGCTCAATCGCTACCCGAGGTAATGATAAGCATTTTGGTATAAAGGACTTGGGGTCTGCCACGCCTCCTTCTTGCCGTTACATACATTGCACAAATCTAGTATACCCTTTGTACCTATAGGTACAGGGTATAAAAATGTAATAAATTTTGGCAGTATATACATCGTATAATTACAAAAATTAAAAAAAAGAAACAAACATCATTAGTATGTATGATTCAAAAAACATAAATTAAATTTTAATAATTTATGCAACAAAAATTTGTAGCACAACTCATTTGCACAGTGTATACCTAAATAACCCACCCTCATTTTTCGGCCGCTCTCTTTTTGCCCAATTCGTGGCAAAAGAAAAATTTGAGCTGCCAAGTTTATGATGAATAATTCACTTATTTATAAAAATATCGTTACCAAATTTGGCATTCGAAAGTTTTTTAGATTTCTCAAGCTCTACACCAAATTTTATCAAAATCGGTTGACTTTTTCATATAGCACCCATAGGACCGATCGGCCAAAATAAGTTTGGATTGTCATTTATTATTTCTTTGCTCATTTTTCTACGAAATGTAATTAATTTTGAAAGGTACATTATGAAAATATAGATATCTCTTGGCTTGTTTGTTAATTGCATTTTATTATTTGAAAATACTTATGTAACCAAATCAACAGATGGCCCACTATGAAAAAATTTAAGCATTCAAAAAATGGCCGCCACATGCGCCACAAAACGTAAAACAAATTATAAAAAAAAGTTTAAAAAAAGCTAAATATAGTGCAGTTGAGTGCGTGACTTTCTATTATTTCCGCAAGCAGTAATTATGTACATTTGTTTCGTTCTTTAGCTGCAAATAAAATCATGCGCAGATCCAACCTATCTCACAAACAATCGCAATAAAACTGATAATTTGCTCTACCTTATTAATGCTCTCAAAGTAAGCTACATTTCGTAGCAGCCGCCGCCGTTGCTATTTCGGCTCTGTTAATTTCCAGTATCTGCTGCAAGGTATACTTATTAAAGGCCTCTACGCAGACACGAAAGCAGCCACCTAGCAAAAAGACAGACTTGTTTTGGTCACAAAAGGAGCAGTGTGTTTCTAGTAACAAAATGTGAATTTTATCGGAATTATTATCGATAATCAGCTGCTTTTTGTTTACAAATAGCTAATTTTTAAAAGACGCGAAATAAAACATAAAAGCATAAATAATCGTCAACTTATGCTATTGTGTGTAAACAATGCAATAATAATAACATGCATTGCAATTGAGTTGTTGGATGAGGAAAAAAAGCGACGAAAGGAAGCAATACACATAGTACAGTAAAAATAGGTTTTGACCTGGAAAAAATTGCACACTGGAATTTCTCTTTATTAATGTATTAAGGACCATCCAAAAAGTCTAAAACCAAATTGGAGACCTCCTCCCCCCGTAGGGTTTTCCGTTATTTTGCCATATGTTTGAGCCCATTTATCTCGAAATCTATAAGCCGTACACAAAAACTTCCAAGTCAGAAAATGTTTAAAATTAAATTTAAAATTTTATTTGTACTGGAAGATAAACCCAGAAGTTCATATTTTAGGCGGTAGAGCGCGCCAAAGTTGCTTCAACGCAGTTTTTCCTACTTTTACCCAACTCCTTGCCCTTTTTGGTTTTTGGTGTGTATCAAAAAATTGTAGATCTTAAAAAAGTACACAAGACTGGTTTTTGAATTATGTAAGTATCTCTAGTAGTTTCCAAGTTGTAAAGCTTTGAAGTCTTCCCGCGCCTTGAAAAACAAGTTTGATACACACCAAAAACAAAAAAGGGCAAGGAGGTGGGTAAAAATACAAAAAACTACGTTGTAGTAACTTTGGCGCCCACTGCCGCCTAAAATATGAACTTCTGGGTATACCTTCCAGTACAAATAAAATTTTAAATTCAATTTTAAACATTTTCTGCCTTGGAAGTATTTATGTACGGCTTATAGATTTCGAGATAAATAGGCACAAACATATGTCAAAATAACAGAAAACCCTACGGGGGGAGGAGGTCTCCAATTTGGCTTTAGACCTTTTGGATGGTCCTTAATACATTAAGCAAGAGAAATTCCAGTGTGCAATTTTTTCCAGGCCAGCCCCTGTTTTGGTCTATTTTTACTGTACTAACAGGAAAAGGCGGAATGTTTGGGTGAACCCATATTTAATGCGCAGAGCTGAGTGTGGACGAATTGCATAGACGTATTTTAACGCACATTTTTGTAACAATTGAATTGTTTTATAATTATAGCTATTTTCTCATCCTTTCCCAACGACCCGCAACGATTTTGTCGACCAGCAATAAATTTCCCGTACAAAATAACTAGCTGCACATAAGTTTTGTTTGTGGCGCTAAAACTGAACAGCTGTTTTTGCTGAGTGCGCCATCTATGATTTGCTACTGACATTAATAAAACAAAAAAACGAGCAACGCTGGTCTAAATACCACCTGCAAGACCAAACGTTTGTGAGCGTTTTTTTTATATGAAGTTTTGTTTATTTTTCGTGTCTGCGTAGGGGCCTTAAGTAAGTAAGTAAGTATACCTCGTATCTGCTGCAGCAGTCGTAGCCGGAAAGACTTAACGAATAGAGCCGATCGTAGCTCGACGTCACCAACGCGACGAAATTCACAGCCGTAGCAGCAGCATACTTTTTGCACACGCAGCCAAGTAATATTTGCACTCGGGATTTTACACACAAAATATTTCGACGGCGACCGCTGCTGCCGATGATGTGAGCTCGGCTGCAGAGGCTGTCGAATATAAGAAACCCATAGGAAAATGTGTGCGTGTGAGCAAGAGAAAGCATTACTTTTGCAACTGTAGCAAGAGCGAGTAAGCATTAGGGCAGGCACAAAATTTTAACTGTCTTATTGCTGTACATTTTGTGTTTTTGTTTTGCTGAGAGCTTGCGAAAATCGGCCAACACTTTAAGAGTGTCCGAAAACACCGCTCTCTTACGAACACTTAAAGTCTAAGAAAAGAGATTGACAAAACACACTCAATTCAATTGACTCAATTGTCTTTCCGCTCAGGCCAAGACCAATTGTCTTCCTTTTTGATTGTGTTGTCCGCTTACATTTTTTCTTCGGACTTTCGGCAAAAGTGTCTTTTGCGTATGTATGCGTGTTGTGTGAGACGCCTGTGCCATGGTAGAATAAACAAGGTATGCTATTCACTGCACTGAAACCTTATTTTTAGTTTGAGCGAAAAAGTGAGAGAGCGAAACCACCCCCATTGCTGTTGTTGTGCGTAGGCAAGCATATTTAACATTTTTTTTTTGTGCTGCTGGTTGCAACTAGAGTGGCTTATTTTTTACCGCTGCACAAAATTACGGTAAATGCTGAAAAACTATGCGCGGAAACAACCTTTCTCGTGAAAAATATCAACGAAACTAAAATAAGGTTTGAGTTGCGAAAATTTTTCGGGAATAGCATACCTTGTTTATTCTACCATGAGCCATTACTTTTGATGAGAGTATGATTATTGCCACAAAACAGGCACTATTGCAGATCTCTGATACATACATACCCTGCAGTTCTCCTCAGACCTGAAAAAGGTCTGAAACATACATTTATTTTGCACTACCATGCATGATTCTATAATTGCAACTACGTGCTTTTGAGGGGTGAATTTAACACGGGCATGTCATAGGACTTCATGCCTCCTACTTCGGCGTTCGCTTCTCGTGCAGAGGTGATTTTCATGTCTCTCAATCATATCTTCAGCACGCATGAAAATCATGCATGCAAATCGTGGCTTGCTTATGGAGTATGCAGGCCTGAAATTCATGGCCTGTTCACAAGATTTGCACGTCTGAAATTCAAGGAATAATTATGCAACAATTTCATGCATGCAACCATAAGAAGACTTTTTAAATTAATCAAAATTAAGTTTTTTTGCTGTAAAATTTTTGTGCAATAAATTAACAAAAATAAAACAAAGGCTTTTAATTTATTTTATGTATTTATTATTATTGTTATTATTTTTCGCTCGATAAGATCTTAGGGCTAAGGTATAGGAACTGACAGTTGACTAGGGACAGCGGACTTTTATTTATTATTGTTATTATTTATATTATTATTATTAAGCGATGAATTATTTTTGCATAGCCTATTTTTTTCTAAGTTTAAGGCCTTGCGTAGCTGCTTCTCTGCAGGCCAAGCAGAGTTGGTCACAATAATTGATTCTGCAATAATAAAAAAAATTATACACATTAATTGAATTATTTGTGTGTATATAAACTTACGAATGAGGGCTGTATAAAAATTTTTAAAACTTTTCAGGGCGATTTTTCCCTGGACGCCGTCTACGTTGGAGGCTTTTACAACTTCCTCTCCAAGAACGCACTTCAGATTTTTTAAGACTCCTGTTGGTGCCAGTAGGGAACGCATCGTGTTGATCTATTAGTGAAAATTTATTTATAGATTTAATTACTTTTTTTTTTAAATAAGCACTTACAAAAGAGTTAACATTATTATCATCAATAATTGTTTCAATGCGTGCCAGGTCCTCTACGCTTTTTAATGGGAACTGATTTGTTAGTTTCTGCTCCTCTCCTTGTTGCTTAGCAATTGCCTTGACAATTGCTAACTGCTCGCCCAATGATTCCAGCCATCATTTTTATTTGGCCTTTGAAAATAAAAAAAAAATATAAGAACTGCAATCGATTAGAAAGTGATTACATACCTTTTAGATTGTTATTTTCTTCTTGAAGTTTTTCTGCAAATTTAAAGAGAATTAATAATTTTTGCAATGGTTATTTTTTTTTAATACATAC
This sequence comes from Chymomyza costata, assembly GCA_018150985.1. Taxonomy (NCBI): domain Eukaryota; kingdom Metazoa; phylum Arthropoda; class Insecta; order Diptera; family Drosophilidae; genus Chymomyza; species Chymomyza costata. The sequence goes on from JAECWU010000600.1 coordinate 591,349, forward strand.
CAAAGAGCAGCTTATTTTCCTCACGGACGGTTTCTGAAATTATAACAGTATTGCAATTTTTGTTTTTTCTTGTAGTACTTAAGTTATACTTACTAATAACTTCTTCAGTCTCCTGCCGAACTATATCTGCAAGCAAAAATTTTTGTGAAATTCACAAAGCAATCAATTTAAAGTGCAAATTACCTTTTATTACACTAGTTTACACGAAAAATGAACCTTCGTAAAAAAGTGTTTTTTAGGGTAATTTGGGGTCGAGAAACACGAAAATGGCAACCTTTTTTTTTTCTTAAGCACCGTTTTCGAGATATTTTCGAAAAACATGTTTTGGGCACTTATTTCAGTTATTTTTCAATATCTCGTGTATTAAATTTTGTATCGACTTGAAAGACGATTAGATCGAAAGGTATTGATTTGCTGATTTTACAGTGATATATAATTATGTACAAATAAAGTCAAAATTATAGAAGTTTCAAGCAACCAAAGTCGAAAATTTTTACCATTTTCAAAATTACAAACTTTCGGATTGCTTTTTATTAACGAAAAAAAATATTTAAAAAATATGGTATGCCTTAATCTGAAAGAGAATTCTTTTACGAACATTTCGAGTCTAAGATCATTAAAATCGGGTAAGAATTGAAGATGATATGGAGCCATGAATGAAAAAACACGACTACAGCTGCATACAAATGCGTGAAGACCTAACTGAACGCAAATCAAAAACTTTGAGTGAAAAATTTTTTTTTCATACAAAAGTGAGAATGAGTGAAGATTGGAACTTTCGTATATGGTTCCATAACATCTACAATTCTTACCCGATTTTAAAGATCTTAGACTCGAAATGTTCGTAAAAGAATTCTCTTTCAGTTTAAAGCTTAACATAATTTTTAAAAATTTTTTTTCGTTAATAACAAGCAAGCCGAAAATTTGTAATTTTGAAAATTGGTCGAAAATTACACTTTTTTTCGACTTTGGTTGCTTGTAACTTCTATAATTTTGACTAAATCTGTACATAATTATATATCACTGTAAAGAGCAAATCAATACCTTTCGATCTAATTGTCTTTTATGTCGATGCAAAATTTTGTTCACGAGTTATTGAAATATAACTGAAATAAGTGCCCAAAACATGTTTTTCGAAAATATCTCGAAAACGGTGCTTAAGAAAAAAAAAGGTTGCCATTTTCGTGTTTCTCGACCCCAAATTACCCTAAAAAACACTTTTTTAGGAAGGTTCACTCGATGACCCTTAAATTTGTAAACTAGTGTTATTTATTTATTTATCATTTTTTGATCTGCGACTTTAGTTTGTCCGCTCACTGCAATTAAAGTAAATTAGTTTGAACTTATATAACGTACTTTAGTTATTATTAATTATGTACTTACTTTGAGACTCGAAACACCGTTTTGTGATTTTGTTTGGAGACGCCATTTGAAAGACTGTAAGGAGAAAAATTGTATTCCGTTTTTTTTTTTGTTTTTTTTTTGGATATCGACCCATGGCAGGTGAATCTTCTTAAGGTACCCATAGTGCCGGCGCTATGGGTATGCCCGATTCGCAGCTCATACGCAATTATTGAGTGCGCCTACGGACTAAACACCTCCATTTTATGTGAAGCAAAAACAACAAGGAACCATTGCCCTAGGTACACGAATGCAAAAGAGGCATTAACAATAAATTATTTTCGTAAGGAAAACCTATTCCTTTACATTCTATTTTTTCGAATAAAATTTTTCCAAAGATGGGGACGGTTCTACACTAACTAAATAAATGCCAATATTTTCTAATTTAAAGGGCTGCTCGTAAAAGTTTCTCAAATTGCAAAATTTTCTAACTATAATGAAGCCATCCCCAACTTCTTCTATTCTGACAGGGACACTTTCATTGACATAGCAATAATTATCTGGTCTCCCTTGACTTAATCTGATTCCCTTAAAATTTAGGTATTTCCCTTTCGCTTGTATACCATTTCTTTTAATTGGGGCATCAAACTTCTCCTCTATAATTTTCCTATTAACTTGCTCTAAAATTTGGGTCGGTTTACGGACAAATCGTTTAAGGGTCTGCAAATAATTTTCAAACGCGTAACATGAGCCTTCAATCGGGTCACCGATTTGTTTAATAGTTTGCTCTAAGTGAAGTAAACTGTCGACGTTTTGTCCAAAAACAACAGGAAAGTTTGCAACAAAAAGATTTAAAATCTGCTGCGAAACGTCTATATTAGATTCTCGTTGTTTAGGACAGCATAAAAGTCTGTATGCACAGTGAAGCAACAAAAATTCGTAATATTGATCACTGGTTACATTGTTCTGACCAATCCGTCCTATTGTGGCTATATGATATAGTAAAACTATTATATTGATAAAAATTTAGTATAACGTTTGGGTTTTTTAAGCAACTTCCAAACACATAATTTATTTATGACAAAAAGTCAAAAAATATGGTCAAGTAGTATTAGTACGTTACCTAAACAGATATTCGATTGTATTGGAAGAAACTCGAAATGCTACTGCAATTAGAGAAGAGATTGCACAAGGCTTGTTTCAACTCACCCAATAAATTATAAATCAAATTTAAATTGTTTTGAAAAATTTTTAATTAATATCTTTTTATTATAATGAACACATATGGTATACTTAAAAATAAATTTCATTTTTAGCGGTAATTGGTCTTTCTTTTTAAAATTTCGACCTTTTCGCGTTGTAGCGCCAGCATTTCTGAATTGTGCTCTGTTTGTTGGGCAACAAAGGTGGCGTGCTGGTCAACAAACTTGGCGATGTTCGAGGTGAATGTTTTTAAGGAGTCCAGCTGACCGGAACACAACTTTTCCAATGCTCCATCTTCGTAGGACGGCTTTCTTTTTTTTGCGGGAGGTTCCCCGCATCTACTGCCACTGCCTCTTTTTCTTGAGGGTATGAGGCATCCTCAATGGCTTTTCTTAAGCTCATTTTCCATTCAAGCCAAACCGTAAAAAACAACAAAGGGTCTAACTGGATAACGTACTGAAAACTGCCCCCAGGGTTTTTTGAAAACTAATGATGCAGTTCGATGCATAATCGAAAAAAAAAATGTTCGCAAGATTTCAGATCTTAAACTTAACGCGTTGCGGCTTAAATTAAAAAAACGTGTTTTTCGTTGTTATTTAATTGTGACTAAACTACTGAATATTTTTGAACCAATTTTTTTTTTATAATCTAAGTTGGCAATAGGGCTATTTAAAAATAGTATTTAATTTTTTTTTAACCAACGCATTTTCTTAAAAAAAAAAATTTGAAATTTTCTTATTTTTTTTTAAGTATGTTCCTTAAATATGTACTGCAGCCATGATTTGGTTCGTTTGGCAGTATGAGATGATGCTCCATCCTGTTGAAACGTGTATTCACCACAGTCAGCCAGTTTTGGTATTGATGGCAGCAAACTTCTAGTATGTTAAAGTATTTTTCAGCGTTGACCATCCCATCAATAAAGTACTGTTGTCCTACCCCTTCGCACAACCCCACACCATTATGCTTGCTGGGAACTTAACTGTCCTTTTAAGGCAGTCTTTATGGTACGCTTCAGTTTTGTCTCGGATAACTCTCCTTTGCGCATCACCGACACACATATAATTTAGCTTCATCGCTAAATATGATGGAGTTCCATTGCCTTTGAGTCCAAGACATCCGTTCCCGAGACCATGTAAACGCTTCTTCTTTTGGCGAACTTTATAGAACTTATAGCCAATATCTCGCAACTGCAGGCGCGTCCACTCACGCTTAACACTTTTTCCGATTTTATCAGACCATTCTGATGCTAAATTTCTAAAACTTTGGCGACGATCAGCCTTCACAATTGTGGCCAGGGCTCTTTTATCACGAGCTGTTATTGCCGATGTTCGGCCTCTATTTGCGATATTATTTTCAATATTGCCATTTTTCTTAAAACTTTTTACTATTCCTTGAACGGACGACTTAGCCAGATTTAATTGCTTGGCTATTTCACCAAAAGTGTTCCCAGATTTATAATAATTTAGAACTAAACTTCTTATTTCTTTGCAAATCGGCTTACCACGTGCCATCGTTGCTAAACTTTGAATAATTTGAAGCAATAACACAAAAAGCTTGATTAATAGTGGTCGGGGTTTGTATATGTATGTGGGAGCCGATAATGAGCATCGATAATGAGCGAGTAGTCTATCGACAGTAACCAAGTATAAACGAGTAAGCAAGTAAATGTCGCGTACACACAAAGACAGTCGTTGCCGGTTAGGGATGCTCGATACCGGCAAAAAAAATCGAATCGAAGTATTGAGTATTCCAAAAAAACTCGATACCGATTCGATTCGATTCTCCAAAAAAAATCGATATCGACAGTATCGGTATCGAGTTTTTGACGTTGTTTTTTTTGAAGATTGAGGCGATTGCACGAAAAAAAAACCAAAATGTTCTAATGTTTATATCAAATTGCGATATAAACTATAAAATGAAACTATTGTCATACATTTTTAATTATTTACATTTTTTATTGCAGCGGTGCGATTTTATTTGCGGTGGAGGGCGACCATAGTGACTTTTTTGTTGTACCTGTATTGTAGTGCTGACAGACGAAGATGTAAACAAAAGGCATTTTCAAATATTTTATTTTTATTTTAACAAAAACTATAAACTATAAAAAAAAACTTTAACTATAAAAAAATCAACTTTTTTTAACTGAACAACAGGTTGATACCAATTAAGCCTGATGGTGTCAAAGGAAGTGTAGAAGTAATCTTAATGAATTTAGCAAATTTACGCAAACATTTTATGTATTTCTTTTTTTTTATAAATAGTATTAACTTAAAGTCTTAAAACTCCTTATACTTCTACTTATACATACTTAAAGTCTGAAAACTCTTTATATGTACTTTAATTGAGTAAAAAAAACAAAACAAAAACCAAAAATTCCATTTTCAAAACTCACTTTGCAACAAATCCTACGTAATGATTTGGGTTTTAAATATAAAAGTTATGATAGTAGATGTCTAACTATGCCGAACGACATTCTTCTAAATCAAGGTTCAAATATGATTTTTGAAACATTGCTTCTAATATCTGTTTTTATTTAAAACCCCACTGACAAAGACTGCGAAAGGTAATTACGCCATTCAGATGACACTCCCCCAGGTTTATCGATGTCAAACATTTTGCCAACTCTCTGCGCCTCTTTGTCATGAAGGTCCCAGATGTTTTGTGCATCAAATATGTTTTCGGCAATATCGGTGTTTTCTTGGTTCTGTGGGGGTTCCTGCAGAGCTAGGTCCATTTCTTTCGAAATTTCTAATATTGATTTTGATGACGCTAGCAAGTTTTCAAAATGTATTTTTTTGAATCTAGGGTCTAAAAGAGTGGCCTTCGACAAAGTTGGATACCTGCTGTCATAACTTTTAAATCTTAAATCCAATCCACTACGAAGGTTTTGCTGCAGAGTGTTTCCTGTCACTGAATTAAGTATTTTGTTTTCCACACTTAATTTAAGAATTTTAATAATTGGAATTATTTTGCTGCAGGTGACGAGTTCTTCAGCACTCATTTCTGTTGTTAATTGCTCAATCGGTTTCAATAATTCCGACACTTCTTCCAGAATGCTGATTTCTTCTAACGTTAACATTTCTGGGGTTTTTTCAACATGGTGTGTTTTGGCGTTTTTCTTCGCAAGATTAAAAAGCGCCGCTGAAACAAATTGGCAGAGTGCCAAAAACCGTTCTATCATGTAAAATGTAGAATTCCATCTTGTGTTTACTTGCTGTATAAGTTTGAGTACTTGTTCATCATTTTGGCCAGAGCTTTTTTGGAGGTGCTTTAACTCATAGCATTTTTTTAAAATATCTTACAATGTTTTTTATTTTATTCAAGGGCTCTTGCAGATGCGGAGTCGAGTTAATTGCGTCTTCTACGACAAGCTGCAACGTGTGCGCAAAACATGGCAACTGTATTGATGCGCCAAAATAATCTTTCACTGCTTTTACCATGTTTGCAGCGTTGTCCGTCACAATGGCTTTTATTTTGCGTTTAGCGATTTTCCGTTCTTCACACAGCTTTGTCAATTCTGTTCCTAAGTAGATGCAGAGGAGCCTCCCCCAAAAAAAAGGAAGCCGTCGAATGAAGATGGGTCATTGGAGAAGTTGTGTTCCGCACAGTTGGAGTCCCTAAATAAACTCTCCTCGAATCTAGCGAAATTTGTGGACCAGCACGCCGAGTTTGTTTGTTGCCCAACAAACAGAGCACAACAAGGAAATGCTGGCGCTAGAACGTGAGAAAGTTCAAATTCTAATAAAAAAGACGAATTAGCGTCAAAAATTAAATTTATTTTTAAGTATACCATATGTGTTCATTTAATGAACTGGAGAAAACATCGATGATCGAAGTTTAAAATCTCTATATATGGATGTTGGCCAACAGAGATGTTTCTCCAGCACTTCTGCACTCATCAAATGGGTGTTTAGTAGTGCTGGAAAAACACCTCTGTTGGCCAACATCCATATACACAGATTTTAAACTTCGATCATCGATGTTTTCTCCAGCACTAGTTCATTGTAATAAGGAAGTATGAATAAAAGATTTTTTAAAACAATTTAATTTTGATTTATAATTTACTGGGTGAGTTGAAACAAGCCTTGTGCAATCTCTTATCTTATTGCAGCAGCATTTCGAGTTTCTTCCAATACATTTTCATCTGCATCGTCACCAAGCATAATCTCGTCGGAATTCCAGTATTCTTCTGGTAAAGTTGCGTTACTCTTTCTGCAGAGATTGTGTAAAGCGCAACACACAATTATCAACTTGCAAGCGAAAAGTGGCTCATAATTGAGGCATTTCTGCAGGCATCTAAATCTGCTGTTAAGCAACCCAATTGTGCGCTCAATGATATTCCTTGCAGCAGCATGTTTCTTATTGAAGACATGCTGCGGAGTTCCGTTGACAGCACTTCGAAATGGAGTCAAGAAGAAATCCTCTAAAGCATACCCCGAGTCGGCCAACACAAAATGTCCGTTGAATTGTCTTGAGAAATATTCGCGGGCTGAACTATTTTGAACTATTTAAAAATATTGTCGTCCCTCTGCGATTTCCTCGGGTGTCATTACCATTGTGATGGCATCCTTGCAAATTGATAATTCCAATTTGTTAACAACATTGTGCAACATTTTCCCAAATGTGCTCCTGCCAATATTAATATGGTGATCCTTTGCTACTGACAGTTGGTAGGAACCAGTGGCCAGATAGCGAAGAACCGCCGCCAATTGCAACGAGTGGGGCAATCTCGAAACACTTAAATGTGGACTGACCTTGGTTAAAACAAACTTAAACAATTCTTTATTCAATCGAAAAGACTGAATGAATCTGAAAAAGCACGCACCAACATTATTTACACAATAACAATAATAAAATTAAACGTACCGTTTCTCTGAAATTTTTAAAACATCCGTGTAGTTTCTCAAATGCCTATTACGCCTTAATTCCATAATTTAACGCCTTCTTTTAGCTTCAAAACAAGCAATTGAGAAAATAAATGGCATTTTTGCAATTTTTATAAATTTTTAATAAAAGGCAGTCAGCTGGTTACACCACAACATATGTGAATGTATCGATAAAAACGAGGGAAATTTACAAATGTATCGAAAATAAAAAAGGAAATTATCGACAAAACATTCGGATTCCAGAGCATGCAAAACCGAATCCGAACAAACTCGTTCGGTTTGGATTTGTCGGTTTCCGGAGCATGGCTGAATAATATGACATAACATAGATCGAGCATGGAAGCGTGTTAAGGAGTCAAACATCTATAACTGCTTCAAAAAGGTATGCATATTATTTTATAGCCTACGGTTGTGATAGTGACGCAGAGACATCGAAACGAGATCGATGATCCTCATCTCTACATACGTAGGATAGGGCCATGCCGATCACTGCCTTAGATCTACTAATTGAACTAATGATTGTTGTCCACAGGCCGGATTTAATGTCGAAGATAGCACAATCGATGAAGAAGAAAAGTTTCCAATTGATTATGAAATAGCCATCAAATGGGCAAATGATGATCGCGGTGAAATTGAGTATCAATCCTTTAAAGAGGGTTTTTGCGCTTTCAATGTGTAAAAAAAACTTTCATTACTAGAGATTGTAAGGCATTTTTAAATGCTCTTAGTGAATTAGAAGAAAAGCTGCGTACATTAAGCAAAAAAAAGCCAGTCTGAAGAAAATAACCGTCTTTTTTAACTATTCGAATTCAAAATGTATTTTAATATAAGTAAAAATAATGAAGTTGTTTTTTTGTTTCTTTTATTAACGATAAATATTAATATTGAAGTTGAATTTTTGTTTGAATACTGTTAAATTATCTTAAAAATGTATAGCTTTGAGTTTCTTAGCAAAATTCCTCGCCAATAAAAAAAATTTAAGTTAGCTACCTTTTTAGGATAGCTGCCTCGCAAGGCCGTGAAAACTATTGGAGGCAGCTAAGCAAATTATACTGTATTGCAAACGCTCATTATAAAGCGTAACTTTAGTTAGAATTGTGGTGATTGTAGTGAATATTAAAAAGTAACTAAATTCTGGCGGGTGTTTTAACTATCAGGCGTGCTCCGGAATCAGAAAAATTCAATCCGAACAATTTTATTCGGATTCGGATTTGCGTGCTCTGGAATCAGAATTTTTTGTCGATAATTTCCTTATTTATTTTCGATACACTTGTAAATTTCCCTCGTTATTATCGATAAATTCACATATGTTGTGTTGTAACCAGCTGACTGCTTTTTGTTAAAAATTTTAAACATTGCAAAAATTCCATTTATTTCTCAATTGCTTGTTTTGAAGCTAAAAGAAGGCGTAAAATAATGAAAGAATCATGTCCTACTCGCGGTTTTTTGTTTTCCACTTCAATAAATATAATTTTTTGGCATTTAATTCTTTTGATTATACGTATGTACATATATGTAGTTACATTGAGTTTGTTGGCGCGTAATGTTTTTTGTTTGATACAAAACAGCTGACATGGCTGCCGTAGTTGTGCACCTTTTTATTAGTACATGTTGTTTTCATTTCATTTTCATTTTATATAGCTAGTTATTTATTATTTTATTGTTTAAATAAAATTTCACAAAAATATTAATTTAGCAACAATGTTTATTAAATTTAAACACGATTTAACTATTTTTGTTACAAGGGAAATTTTATTTGTGTAACGCGCGAACCCTGTCGCATTTATCGGCCATGTGTGCATGTTTGATACACACACATGTACAAACAAAACGAAAATTCGTTTTGGCTTGTGCATGCTATTTTTGGGTAGTGTCAAGAAAAAAAATATTAAAAATAGTTAGCAGCTAATATGCAAATTAAAGTTAGCATAAATAGAATCTAAGAATATCAAGGCATATATAAAAAATTACTTCAATATAAAATTTGTGCTTTTTTAATACTATTTTGACGATTCGGTTTCATTCCACTTGCAACAAAGCAGTCGGTTTCAAAGCACATACAAAATTCGGATTGGTGGAAATGGGAGCATCAAACATTCGGATTCAAAACGAATCCGCATAAATTATTCTGATTCGGATACCGGAGCACGCCTGTATATGTGTATATGAATATCAGTGGCCGAAACGACATTAGGGCTTTGCTCACACGTACAGCACACACTAACACAGTGTGCATAGCAGCTTTTGCTTGTGTCAACGTTGCAACGCGTCGCTGCTGCAGAGAAAATTTGAACGCAAAACGCAAGAAAAAGCAATAGCGTAATATATGTATGTACGTATAATACAATAGTTAATCAATAAACAAGTATATATAACCAATTTTTATTTGATTGCGTGGCTTCGAGGATATAGAAAAGCGTTTAGGCGGGAAATTTGCAGTTCGTTTTGTTTTTTGCCTCAAATAATTTGTTTTAATAATTTGTATACTACATTTAAAATAATAAAAAAAAGGCGTTTAGGCGGGAAATTTGCAGTTCGTTTTGTTTTTTGCCTCAAATAATTTGTTTTAATAATTTGTATACATTTAAAATAATAAATATAAAAGCGTTTAGGCGGGAAATTTGCAGATCGTTTTGTTTTTGATTTAAATAATTTGTTTTAATAATTTGTTTACATTTAAAACAGTGGTCGGCACGGCCTATGCACGCGTGTATAGGGATTAGCGACGTCGACACACGTCATGTGTTATACACAAAACGCATGCATGTGTGCGTGCTTTTTGTACTGAAATTTTCTCTGCCGCAGTGACGTATTGCGACGCTGACGTTGCTCGACGTCAACAACAACAACAGGAGCCAGAGCCACGCACCATCAACTGCGTGTCTGTTGCTTAGCAACGTAGAGCAACGTTAGCGTCGCATGCGTCACTGCGGCAGAGAAGACTTCAATACATACGCAAAAAAAAAATGTGAGTGTATTTTGTGCCGACCACTGATTTAAAATAATAAAAACGTTGCTAAAATTGTTGTTGTTTTAAAAATTACTTATAATCAGAGGTGGGCACGAAAAATAACGGAAAGAGCACTTTTGCTTGTGCGCCTATCTTTCGCCACAGAAAAGACATAACGGAAAGAGCACTCAGTACAAAAAACGCCTTGGACATTTTTGCACCGAGTGCTCTTTCCGTTAGGTCTTGTAAGTGGCGCCTGCCAGACGCACACGCAAAAAACCGAGAATGTTACAAAAACAAAATACACACAGTGTGCGCTTTTATGGCCCTACTCGAGCATCCTTTTTTCGACCTTTTTAGACCGTAACGGTAGTTTTTATTGGTGCTCGCGACGAAAAATTCGCACAAGTACACTGAGCACAGAAATATAGTTAATTTGGCAACTGTAAGACCCAGTAATTTTTTTGGTAAATTAAAATTGTCATATAAACTCATATGACTTTTCTGTTTCTTTGAATGTGTTGCAAAATTTTGTCAGTGTACACGCACAAGCAGATCGTCGGCGACGCGCCGAGTTTACAAAAACAAAATACACACAATGTGTGCCTTCGCTCGACTCGCAGCAACTTACAAAAACAAAATACACACAATGTGTGCCTTCGCTCGACTCGCAGAATATTACAAAAACAAAATACACACAGTGTGCGAGTTTTATGGCCCTACTCGAGCATCCCTTTTTAGACCGTAACGGTAGTTTTTATTGGTGCTCGCGGACGAAAAATTCGCACAAGTACACTGAGCACAGAAATATAGTTAATTTGGCAACTGTAAGACCCAGTAATTTTTTTGGTAAATTAAAATTGTCATATAAACTCATATGACTTTTCTGTTTCTTTGAATGTGTTGCAAAATTTTGTCAGTGTACACGCACAAGCAGATCGTCGGCGACGCGCCGAGTTTACAAAAACAAAATACACACAATGTGTGCCTTCGCTCGACTCGCAGCAACTTACAAAAACAAAATACACACAATGTGTGCCTTCGCTCGACTCGCAGAATATTACAAAAACAAAATACACACAGTGTGCGAGTTTTATGGCCCTACTCGAGCATCCTTTTTTCGACCTTTTTTCTTGATGTTGTTGTAGTGCTCTTTCCGTTATTTTTCGTGCCCACCTCTGCTTATAATCAGTGATGGGCACGAAAAATAACGGAAAGAGCACTTTTTGCTTGTGCGCCTATCTTTCGCCACTGACAAGACATAACGGAAAGAGCACTTGGTACAAAAAACGCCTTGGCTCTTTTTGCACCGAGTGCTCTTTCCGTTATGTCTTGTAAGTGGCGCCAGCCAGACGCACACGCAAAAAACCGAGAATATTACAAAAACAAAATACACACAGTGTGCGCTTTTATGGCCTTACTCGAGGATGCTTAGGCGACCGTAACGGTAGTTTTTATTATGATCGTCGGCGACGCGCCGAGTTAACAAAAACAAAATACACACAATGTGTGCCTTCGCTCGACTCGCAGAATATTACAAAAACAAAATACACACAGTGTGCGATTTTTATGGCCCTACTCGAGCATCCTTTTTTCGACCTTTTTTCTTGATGTTGTTGTAGTGCTCTTTCCGTTATTTTTCGTGCCCACCTCTGCTTATAATGTTAAAATTCGCGTTCTGTTAACTTAATTGATGCATTGGCTATATATGTAAAAACAGAAAGGCGGTAAATTTGCAACCCTTTTTGTTTTTGTTTAAAATATTAGGTAGACACATACATATCTAGGTATATGTTCAAATTCGTTTCGATTAGGCGGGAAATTCGTAAATCGATGTGTCAATTTAATGTATGCATTTCTATATTAATGATTATTTTACATTTAGTTTTACTTTTAACATACATAAAATAAAAAAATTTAAATTAGTAAAATTTATTAATACTTTGCACTAATATAATACAAATTTTTAATAAGTAACAAAAATTAAGTAAAAATTATATAACTATTTATATCGTTATATATATTTTAAATTAACATTTTTATTGCCTAATTATAATCTTTTCAATTCCATTTTTTATCATAACTGTTGATTTTAAAATTCCGTCCGACATGCCACGGCTTAATCGCCAGTCCACCTCTCAGCGGTCTCGAAATATCAGATTGAGAAATAGGAGACATAGGGAAGATGAAGAATACGTTGAGATAGAGAGACAGGAAAATTTAAATTCTCAGAGAGTTCGCAGAGCAATTGAGGAGTATAGGATAAGCCAGGAAGTTAGTGATACGATTCGGCGTTCATCAGTCAGACGAAATACAAGAGTAACAAATTCAGAACAGACTGCAAATACCCGTCGGCGGGCAGTCGTTAGGCAAAATAGGGATATCCGAGCGTTAGAGCAGACCCGTAATACGGAAAATAGGACAGCTAGACGGACAGTAGCAGGGGTTCGGGAGACAGAACAGATTTCCGATACCCGTCGGCGGGCAGTCGTTAGGCAAAATAGGGATATCCGGGCGTTAGAGCAGACCCGTAATGCGGAAAATAGGACAGCTAGTCGGACAGTACCAGGAGGTCGGCAGACAGAACAGATTGCTGATACTCTTCGTCGGTCGAATCGTAGACGTAATACGGACTATCGGACAAATGAACAAAGACAAAATACTATTCAGCGCTCGCAGATAAGGACAGACATCGAGCGCCGAATTTTAGAAAGAGAGCAGGGTAGATTAAGTAGATCTCAAGTTGGGGCAAATTATATTCGCAGAATAATTGAGCAATCGCGCAACACGATAGAGCGAAGAAGTGTGCGGTTGCTTGCTCGACAAGCGGTATTTGACGCCTCAAGGATTGTTAGTCAAAGAGTTAGTCAATATAGGAGCTATAGGGAAAACAGAGAAGCAGTAGAAGTAATGCAACCCGTAATAGAGAAGAACGTGCGATAGTCTGTCAGGAGCATTTGGTACCCAGCCAAAGTATCTTAGAAGCTCAAATAGCTATTTTTAACAGAACAGTTAAGGAGGGTCCCAACCAAATTTGCCTTTGCTGTAAAGGCCTATGGTTTCCATACCAAGTAGATAGAATAACTCGCACTTTTATTGAAGATCGTAACGAGTTTAGTGCGGACACTTTAGCTCTATCAAGTGAGTTTCCTTCTTCTGACGACATATATACATTTTGTAAAACGTGTAACCGCAATATTAAATTGGGTAAATAACCCAATTCATCCATTACAAATGGATTAGATTTTCCAGAACTGCCACGCGATTGTCTCCAAGGGCTGACTTCATTAGAGGAACGCCTTATTTCTCCTCGCCTTCCTTTTATGAGAATTAAGTCTATAGGTCATGAACGAATTTAAAGGAACTGTAATAAATGTTCAAATTCCAGGCAGCAACATGGTGACTTCCCTCCCACGAGCTTTTAATGAAGCAGAGGTTGTTCAGCTTCACCTCAAGCGTAGTATGGCACATATAATATATAATTTTTTATATTATTACTTAGTCAATACTGAGCTTTATAGAAGGCACAACGTTATTATTAATAAACAAAGTCTGCTTTTACATCTGATACTGTTTCTTTCGTAGCTTCTCAAGCAGACACAGAGTTAGTGGAGGGACTAACGCGCAGTAATAGCGATGAAGCCCATCTTGAAGAAAATGTCGAAATAGAGGAGCTCAATCCAGGGGATCATGAAACTCTGCTTGGGAATAACCAGGTAGAAAAGAATGCAATGCTGAAAATCACGATTGCTCTTGGCGAAGGCCAAAGCCCCCTAGACATGATTCTCAAAGCTGACTCAGAGGAGTTTGCATTTCCAACAATATTTTCTGGCAACAAGCGAACGGCTTATCGAAGTTTTACAACCGTAGTTAAATCTGAGCTTCGAAATGTGGATAGGAGAGGTTGTAGAACTGACAAACTGTTCTTTAATTATAAGATGTTGGAGCTAATTCGAAATAATACTTCAATTTGCTTAAGAAAGCGTAGCGGCCCTCATGGCATAACAGCTTCAAACGCCATGGTTCGTCAGTTCGGTCTGCCTACTTTTCTTTACCCTGCCGGCTGCTGAGACAAGGTGGCCAGAGCTGCTTGTCTTGCTTAAGAATAATGTGGATAGAGTACAAGTTACAGAAGCTGATGTTTCTAATTTGGCCATTTAGTGAAAAGGCTCGTTTAATTTAATTTAGACAGATACTGTCCAAGTTGGCTTGGTATTTTGACTTTCGGTATAGCAAATTACTAAAAGTTATGAAGAGGCAGGGAGGAATTTTTGGAGAGCATCCAGTCATTAAGTGTTACGGCCTTTGGAATTGTTGGCGAAATAATGAAACTGATTTTCGCCTAATGGCGTTATGGACACTTGACCGGGGTCTCGAAACTATTTTTTCAACTTCGGAATAGGATATTCCATCTTTTGCAGGCAAATTCAAAATTATTTTATGTTCTTCTAATGAGAGCACCTTGCGCGTCATGTTTACGGGTAATAAGTCAACTTTTGCTATCGCAAAACTTTATACATGCAAACGAAAGTGAAGCGTTTGTTTGTTTACGCTGGTTTTTATTTTTGGCCAGGGTGGCAGCCTTAATTCCAAAACTAATGATAATTAACGGAATAATGTTGAATTTAGGTATCTCTAAATTATAAATAAATATATATTAATACAACAATAAAAAATTATTAAACAATAAAAAACATAATAAATATACATAGAAAGGAGTTTGTATTGTTGCAAATTGTTGTTTATATGTTTTTTTTTTGTCTGCTTTTGCTGCTTTCGTCAATTTTTTGGACAGGGTGGCAAGCCTAATTACCATTTTGATTTTACGCGCATTCCATAAAGAGTGCAAAACTATTATTAAAAAACTAAAAAGCAACAAGTGGCCAAGTGTAAATTCTATTAAAAAGTAATAGACATTAAAAAGTGCTGTGCTACTTGTTATTGAAAATTATAATGTTTAAAAAATGCAGTGTAAAAAATTGCAATGGGAGGAATTTATTTGCATTCCCCAAAAATACAATTGCACGTAAAACATGGTGCAATAACTTGCAAATTGCTGAAAATACAATTAGTACATATTCTCGAATATGCAGCAAGCATTTCGACTCAAAGTGGGTAGGCAACGGCCGATTGCGGAAGGGGGCAATACCCACTGACTTAGCAGGTAAGTGATGATAATTAAATTAGAAAATTAAATTAGAAATGTTGAATTAAAAATGCCGAGTCAAAGCATAAAATCTATTTTAACTAAACCTGTAGCTAAAGTAGCTATGTATTACATCGATTTGTATTATTTTATTGCTGCGAAAATTAAATAATTGCAAACCGTATTCTTGTGTTTGTTTACATTTAAAAATTGCTGCAAATAATCATTACAATTAGAAATGTTGAATTAAAAATGACGAAATAGAGCGTAAAATATAAATTAATTGAAGCTGTAGCTGAAACAAATTCATTGCAGAAAAACTAAATTTTGTTTAATACAGAGACAATGGGGTTGCATGGCGACACACAAATTGACGAAGTTCTAAAGAATTGTCATGAGGACATGAATGCAATTATACTCTCGCATCGCGGTGACCACTTCCAGATCCCGAAATCAATTGACTGGCGCCAGAACGTGCTCAATTCGTTCGACGATAACCGATTTCTCCAAATGCTGACGGTAACTCCACAACAAAATACCATCGTATTGTAAACCTACTGCAGCCCCAGCATTTTCCAATTCGCATCTATTTTTTCTCTTTTACTTGCGTTAACTCCAACAACAAGTAATAATGTCTAATTCACTTAATTTCGCACAAAAAGGCACAACCTTTTTATACTTGCGTTGATACAATTTGATTATTTTAAATTTGGCGCTCATTTTTAAGCGAGTTGTTTTTCATACTACGAAATGGCTAAAAAATGTTAAATGCGTTAGTGCTGAAAGAACAGCGAATTACCATATTGTGCAACACTTTCTCAGCAATACATCTTAATATTAATATCCATTTAAAGACACAAATTTGTATAAGCAACCATCGAAACTTCATTTTTAAATGAGTACAAATATAGTATTGCAAAATGTTTATATCTAAAGTTTCATACAAATTTATAAAAATATTTAATTAAAATTTATAATGAACTTTTTCTTTACAGGTAACGACCCAGATGAGATACTGCCGTATCTAATGTGCTGCATTGAAAAGTGCAGCCGTAAAAGACCCACCTCCACCCTACATATTTGTAAGGAGGAGTGGAAGTCACAATGCAATATAAAGCCGTCGTTTCAAAATCGCACACGGCTTTATATATGTATGCAATAGTCATTTCAGACGTGAAGACTTAATAAAAGAATCATTAAAAAAAAATGCAATGCCCTTCATGGATGCAGCTGCTCAAGCTCATCCCGAAATTCTTCCGCAACAACATTTCGAAATGAATGTTGAAATTGAAAATGTCATGGGCTCCCCTCAATGCCAAAATGAATTAGCAGAATTGGAACAACATTCTGATAATAATTCACAAATTCCCATAAAGAGAATTTGGGCTGGCATTTACTTAAAAGTTTGCCAAAAAATTAAAGAAAGCATCAAAGATATGCAAGAACTGGAAAAACAATGTGTTCTTGTATTTGATGAAACGCCAGTTCGCCCGGAACTGAAATATAATGTCACTACAGACCAGATAGATGGCTTAGTTGACTTTGGCAATGGGGAGAGACTTAAAATGGTTGCAAGAACCATTTTATTATTCCAAGTAAAAGGAATAGTAACACCGTGGCAATACGAATTCTCGTATTACTGCGGTGCCCATGCAGCGGAAAAATATTATCACATTATAAAAGAAAATTTGAGCGCATTAAAAAATATTGGCCTGCAAGTCAGAGCATTGATCTGCGATCAAAGCAGATCAAACATGGGTGTTTATAACCTTTTCGATGGATGCGCATCGAAATTTATAGACGCAGATGGCCATGTTATTTATTTGTTGCATGATTACGTACATATGTACACAAATGTACGTAATAACTTCGTGTCTGATGCTGTAATAATTCCAAACGGCACCTCAGCAAAATGGGAAGTCATTTCGGAACTATTCGAATTAAACAAAAACAACGAAACAACACGTTTAGTTCCGAAACTGACAGAGGAGCATATGAATCCTCATAATTGGCTACAGAATAAAGTGAGCTTGGCAGCGCAAATTTTTTCAAAATCGGTTGCAGATGCCATAAGAGAGTTCCATAGTAATGATAAGTTTACTAAAACACTTATGCCCCACGCACTGCCAACAGCCGATTTTGTATTAAAAATGAACGACGCATTTGATGTGCTTAATTGCCGAAAAATGCTTTATACGGCTGGAAATGATGGATGTCAAGTTGAAATTACTTACATTTGCGTTGTTCATAAACAATATAAAAAGTAAAGCCAATTTCTGTATCGATGGCCTAATCGTCACACTGATGAATATGGTAACACTGTGTGACGAATTAATTTCGGAAGGTGCGGAGTCTGTGGATCTAACGCGATCAAACCAAGACAGTTTAGAAAATTTCTTTGGCGTGATTAGATCCAAAGTTGCCAAAACTCCATCAGTCCATGAAATGCAGTTTTTAATTGAAAACTGTTGCGAGAAAGACGAAGATTCGGGACTGAATTGGATCACCGAAATCGATATAGAATATGCCGACGACAATGAGCAACTGTTAAATAGCCCCGGTGATGTCGGTGAAGCTGCAACGATTGTGAAAACGCACTGCAAACAGTGGAGCTCCAGCATAATGATGTGTCTGAACATTCCACATCGGAGCTCCATTTAAATGCATCGGATACTTTTTCGAAAATATTCAATTTACATTGCAATATCATTGCGAAACATTTTGAAGAAAATGCGCATGAAAAAGATATTGCCAAAAAAAATAATGAATTAATGCATATCGAAAACAAATGATTTGTTTCCGGAGTGGTTTGCTGCTAACCACGGAGAATGCTGTGACCATCGTCAAAGCATTCTCAAGAATTTAATAATAAATTTATTGAGAGATAAAGCTCAATGGCTTGGAGAAAAGCTAATCGTCGAAAGTAAAAAAACGAAAAGCTACTAAAAAAAACGATGGACGGTTGCAATTTGGAATATGCTAATGGCTGAAGTGCCTTTAGTTTGTAATACATATTTAAAATTTACAATATACTAATTGCACTGCCAAAGTGCCTTTAGAAAGAAATTCATGGCACTGTGAAAGTGCCTTTAAGTGGCGGACCTTGACGGAGGTTTTTGAATTTGCCCTAACAGGACCTGGTATGGTCGCCGGACATGGTTCACCTGGTGGATCCTCCGGGGGCGGCTATACCCGAGCAGAGAGTGCCGGGTATAGCATGAAATACCCCAAAAGAGGAGGAGGGAGTTTTTAGTGGATACACCACACACGTAGAAACGACGGTTGCTATACGTCGTGAATTCAATTCAAATTTTTTAACTTATCCAAGTTACAACAATGATACGCGCTGATGCAGTCAAAAGGTACAAAGATGAGGCGGCTGCACCAATTTTTTTGATCGATTACGAAAAAAATGAGTGGTGGTTTATCAAAATCGGAGAAAAAATGTGGAAATATCAAGTATTTTTGTAAAAACTAAAAAGTGTAAATTTGTTTGAAAAAACAAAAGTTTTAGATGAATAATTAATTTCTTTATAAAAATATCGTTACCAAAATTGGCATTCGAAAGTTTTTTAGATTTCTCAAGCTCTACACCAAATTTTATCAAAATCGGTTGACTTTTTCATATAGCACCCATAGGACCGATCGGCCAAAATAAGTTTGGATTGTCATTTATTATTTCTTTGCTCATTTTTCTATGAAATTTAATTAATTTTGAAAGGTACATTATGAAAATATAGATATCTCTTGGTTTGTTTGTTAATTGCATTTTATTATTTGAAAATACTTATGTAACCAAATCAACAGATGGCCCACTCTGAAAAAATTTAAGCATTCGAAAAATGGCCGCCACATGCGCCACAAAACGTAAAACAAATTATAGAAAAAAGTTTAAAAAAAGCTAAATACAGTGCAATTGTGCAGTTGAGTGCGTGACTTTCTATTATTTCCGCAAGCAGTCATTATGTACATTTGTTTCATTCTTTAGCTGCAAATAAAATCATGCGCAGACCCAACCTACCTCACAAACAATCGCAATAAGACTGATAATTTGCTCTACCTTATTAATGCTCTCAGCCAGCGTTTAAAAAGTAAGCTACATTTCGTAGCAGCCGCCGCCGTTGCTATTTCGGCTCTGTTAATTTTCAGTATCTGCTGCAGCAGTAGCAGCCGAAAAGACTAAACGAATAGAGCCGATCGTAGCTCGACGTCACCAACGCGACGAAATTCAGAGCCGTAGCAGCAGCGTACTTTTTGCACACGCAGCCGAGTAATATTTGCACTTGGGATTTTACACACAAAATATTTCGACTGCGGCCGATGATGTGAGCTCGGCTGCAGAGGCTGTCGAAATAAGAAACCCATAGGAAAATGTGTGCGTGTGAGCAAGAGAAAGCATTACTTTTGCAACTGTAGCAAGAGCGAGTAAGCATTAGGGCAGGCACAAAATTTTAACTGTCTTATTGCTGTACATTTTGTTTTTTTGTTTTGCTGAAAGCTTGCGAAAATCGGCCAACACTTTAAGAGTGTCCGAAAACACCGCTCTCTTACGAACACTTAAAGTCTAAACGAAGAGATTGACAAAACACACTTAATTCAATTGAGTCAACTGTCTTTCCGCTCAGGCCAACACCAATTTTTCTTCCTTTTTGATTGTGTTGTCCGCTTACATTTTTTCTTCGGACTTTCGGCAAAAGTGTCTTTTGCGTATGTATGCGTGTTGTGTGAGACGCCTGTGCATTCAAAGACTTTTGCATGGAGATGGGCTCGGTTTGGGTAAAAGCAAAATCAAACACAAAATAAACACCACGCAACAAAAATAAGCAACAGCAATGGCAGTCGGGCTGCGCATGGTAGAATAAAGGTTGTTTAATTTTGACTAACTTTTTTGTTTGTTGTTTTTAGGTTGGTTCGTTTTTTGTTTCCGTATTTTGTGGGGTAAAATAGCCCTTTTGACGGAAAAAAATTTTATATGGCAATGGGGGTGGTTTCGCTCTCTCATTTTTTCACTCAAACTAAAAATAAGGTTTCAGTGCAGTGAATAGCATACCTTGTATAATTCTACCATGGGGCTGCGTCTTGTGTTCATCTTTATGCATTGACTTAGAATATTTTAGTTCAATCGCTACCTTAGGTTAATAATAAAAATCTAGTATGTAAAAGCTTGACCATGACTACTAAATAAATAAAAAGAAGCCATAAATTATTTGACTGTTAATTTTTAATTAAATCAGCATATTTTTAATTTATTTTAACTTAACCACCAAAGACAAATTACCACCCAAGCATTGTTGCACCAAATCAGTTTCAGATCTGTACAAGCATCTCTCAACTTTTTCTTTGCAAAAATTTAGTTAATTATAAAATTTGAACTTTGATGTTTTTCTTAACAAGAGCAATTCACAATAAAAAAAATGTTTTTTCCCTTAAGTTGCCATAGAACATAATTAAAAGTTGTTTTTCTAAAATGACAAAAAATAAATTGCAAACTAATTGGAAATAGAGAAGAACTCATTGATCACGTTTTTCCAAATATTGTTCTGAAATCAATTTCCACATCCAGGAAAAGTTGCCAGGTGATTCGGTAAGCAGTATTCCATTGATACTGCTATGAATGATGAAGACGCAGTCAACTATTCGGTCGAATTTTTAAATTCTTTGGAACCACCAGGCATGCCACCGCATAATTTGAATTTGAAAGTTGGTTCATCGATTATACTTCTCCGAAATCTTAATGCACCGAGACTTTGTAACGGGACGAGACTTTCAGTGAAGAAATTGATGCCAAATTTAATTCAAGCAACAATTTTCACTGGCAAAGCAAAAGGTGTAATTGTACTAATACCGCGCATCCCATTAATACCAACAGACATGTTATTCGAATTTAAACGTTTTCAATTTCCTGTTCGGCTTTCTTTTGCTATGACCGTCAACAAAGCCCAAGGGCAAACGCTCCAGGTGTGTGGAGTTAATTTAGAGGAAGCTTGCTTTTCTCACGGTCAACTGTACGTTGCATCTTCGAGAGTTTGAGCGCTGAAAAATTTGTTTATTTATGCACCACAAAATAAAACAAAAAATGTTGTGTATACAATTGTATTAAATTGAACGTTGCTTTTCTTTTTCCGAAATAAAAATGTACAAATTATTTCATTTTATTTTGTACATTATTGTGTTTAGAAATCAAATCTTTTTAGCAATCAATTTTTTTGCGTCGCTAAGCGCGCCGGGTAACGCTAGTTTATTATATTTAAAAAAATTAAAGCAGTTGTAAAATACCTGAAATAACAGCCAATTTCTTGTCAACCGCTTCTAAAAAAGTAATATAAAATTTTATCATCAATTCGCTTTGAGTAGGCAAAAAAAAAAATAAAACTTACTCTCCACAATTTATATAAAGTTAAAAAATTAAGTTAGGTAAATATGTACAAATGAATTATAACTAAACTTATAAACATAATTATTAATATTTAGTTTGCCACCGACCCGCTGGGAGAATTTTATTTGCCTGCAGGCCAGCTATACCCCTACTCACAGCCAATTGTTGTTAGTGTTGTTAAGATACAAGTGCAGTCTTTGACCCTTTGCGGACTGTTTGAATCTTCCTTGAGGCAAGCTGTGGCAAAATAAATTTTGTTTATTTAAATTAGTATTACATTAAATAACTAAAAACAGTGAAGCAAAGGCATTATAACAAATTTTTTCTCATATGGTATAAGGATTGCTTTGCATTCGACTTTGGCAAGCAAAAAAGTTTCCTCTGCCTGAAGATCTTCAGCATCCACTACTTAAACTCCCAATTTGGTGGAATCAAAAGGGAGTTCGTACAATGCGTGCGTTTCGAAGAACCTTCTGCCGATAATTGAATCTTCTTTTATAGAACTGACTTTAATTGGAATGTAATTTTCAATGAAACAAAAATTGTTTGGAAATTTGCTACTAATGTTAGAGCCTCTTAAACAAAATTTCGCGCCAATTATTTTGGGGATTGGTTCAAATGCTGATAAAGAAAAGGGAATTTCGTGAATTTTTCAAATGATTGAAGATAGTTTTCAAACGCGTAGGCAGACCCAGGAACTGAATCACCTACAATATTAATGATATCATTTAAGTGCAAAAGACTGTGAACGTTGTATGAAATGCTATTTTACCCAAACAAAACTTGAAAGTTGTCCACAAAATCATTTATCATTAGTTGAGCTGTACCTAAATTTGAATCTCGTTGCCTAGTTCAGCAATGAAGCCTATATGAACAGTGCAACAACAAAAATGTGTAATATACATATGTCATCATGCACCTCGCCTTTTAATGCAATTACACCTGTGTACAATAAAAATTGTCTAAATTCAGTTGCTTTCCAATTTGGTATATCCTCTCACTACCTGGGCTTGCGAGTAAATTCCTTTGGAATATAACAACCAAAAGATATTAATTTTTTAGAAATATTCATTTTATTTTCATTTGAGAGCTTGAAGGAAACCCTATTATTCCATAATCGATGGAGGAGCTTGCGCATAATTCCCAAGTCTACAAGGGGCATACTAGCCAATGGAATCCTCGTGACCATATCAACATTTAATTTTTCTAAAATTTTTTTCTTTACTTGATATCCCGAATTGTGGTGTTGAGGGTACTTCCTTGTGGCGAAGTCTTCATCTGTTATGAAATTTCCTGATTGACAACTATATGTTAGGACTCCGTCTATTTTTTGGGCAACTTGTGTGCATTTGGCGCAACCATGTCTTGACGAATTGGAAGGAGTCCCATTTATAAAAGCTCTTGCTGGAACATCGCAGACTATTGCCCTTATCAGAATTTTCAAAACTTATTCGGTAATTGTAAGCCATTCTTTGAAATATCTGACATTTCGTTATAAAACTTTTCCAAATATTCTTCACAATTGGTGGGCTACGACTTACCCAAAAAAACACCAACTGGAAAAACAGGCTACGTTGTTTAGGCCAATTAAGATTGGCCACAACAGGCTCCGTGAACTTTTGAAAAGTGGGAGTCCATCTATGTTAATATTCATACTGATCGTGTTTCCTAAGTCAACCGCTTTTGTTAGTGTTTTTAATTGGGATGCTACTCCAATATCTAAATATTTGCCATCAGCAGCATTTGATATGATGACCGCTGATGGGCAATCGGATTTATAAAACGCGGATACATTAAAACCTATTAAACTAAGAATCTCAATCAAATCGATTGCACACCTACGAGACACATCATGCTTGACATACCATTCCTTAATTTTTTCCCCGAAAATTGCATATTTGTCATTAAAAACATCATATTCTCCTACTTCCATATCCTCAACCGCATCTGGGGCTATTGGCGGAATAGCAACCAAACTTCTAAAGGCTAATGCACGGCCACTAACGCTTCTAAATGTTTCTAGGCACTTTTCTTTCTCGATTTTCACCTCTATTCTCAAATGCGTTTTGCCACCTTTTTTTACTTACCCATGGTAAAGTATATTTAAATAAAAGGATTTTTTAGCAACATTCTTTTTGGCAACACTGTTTTTGTCAGCTCAGCTGTTTTTGTGTCTTGTGTTACTGTCAAACATGTTCAGTTTGGTCTACAATTTAACCATGAATCGAATTACAAACGAACAACGTTTGCAGATTATTGAATTTTATTATCAAAATTCAGAAAGTGCATCGTGCACTCCTTCCATTTAATGCTCAGTTTGGGCGACCTTCTGACGCGGCTATTCGTCATGTTGTGACTAAATTTCGCACCAAATTTACATTATTGGACATTAAACCACCAACAGGCATACGTAGAGTGCGGACAGAGGAAAATATCGCAGCTGTATCAGCCAGTGTTGTTGATGAACGTGAATTATCGATTCGCCCCGTTCGCAGCAATTGGGCCTCTGTTACTTCACTACGTAGAAAATTTTGCGCAAAATCCAAAAGCTCCTTTATATGCCATGAAATTCTTAAATGAGTTTTTATTTTTGGAAAACGGATTGCCTTAAATCAATCATCGCATCATCTATCAGTAAGCACTGTTTGCTAAAATTCTTGGGCTGGATTTTTAAGAGTGTAGAGTGGGTGATATGGATGGTGATATGACTGGTGCTCTCAATTTTATTACAGAGTCTCAGCGAATATAAATTCGTTGTGTCATTTACCCTGGGCATAGCTGAGCTATCCTACCCGTTGTTCCAGACTAAGCCGGAAGTCGTCAGAACATTATAAATCAATTGAATTTAATCATTCAAGTCAAAACAAATGTATCTTTGAAATCTACGATGCTATTGATATTAGAAAAAGGAATTATAAAAAGAAATTTAACAAATTTAAACAAAATCCAAGAGATATATTATATAATATAATGCGTACTCAAAAAACGCAAAAATAGATTCTTAATCATTGAATGATCTACCTTTCTGACAATTTGTCCAATTGAGTAAATGCGTTAAGATCAGTTATTGTGAATCCCATAATGGTAAAAATTACCACAATTTGAAAACTGACGCAAACAACAATAGTGAAGATACAAATAATAAAAAGAAAAAATTAAAGTAAAGTATTTGCGCAGTGCTTAGCTCACTAACACACTCTATACCGTTCTCTTTTTGCCCAGCTGTGCTTGTTGCAAACGTTGTCTCTTTTCTCCAACCTAGTATTATACCGAGCGGCCATCTTTGTTTCTTGTTTGCATTAGCAGCGAGGCTGGTTTGCATCTCTGTCTCTCTCTCACTCTCTCAACCAGTAAACCTATGTGAAGCGAGACAGACTGAGTCAGCATGATGGCAGCCAAAATTCATGGTGCAATAAAAATGGCGTTTAATTTTTGTAGGGCAGTAAACAATATACAGTGCCTCACAGCTTAAATGAACAAGCCCATATTTAAAATGTTACGTGTCTGTAGTTAATAAACTAAGCTGTTTATTAACAACATTTAAATGCAAATGTGTAAAGTAAGTAGTTATAACACTAGTGGTAAAAAAAAAATCATAATACTTTTCTTCATTGAAAGAAGAGGGAAAACATAAATTGTGTTTAAGAAACTAGCTCACAGCTTATTTGAACCACGCTGTTTATTTACATTTTCCTTGCGTTGATCGCGTCACATAACGGTAATTCCTTTTGCTTTGTCAACTTTCGTATGCTCTCGAATTTTTGTGCAGATTTTGTTTTGCGTTTTAGTATGATTTGTCTTGTCAAATTGAAAACATTCC
The DNA here is from genome assembly GCA_018150985.1 of Chymomyza costata. Taxonomy (NCBI): domain Eukaryota; kingdom Metazoa; phylum Arthropoda; class Insecta; order Diptera; family Drosophilidae; genus Chymomyza; species Chymomyza costata. Next base: position 617,071 of record JAECWU010000600.1, read on the forward strand.
ATGGGCCGTCGTACTACAGTAGAGCAGCTTGAGCTGGTAATAAACCATTTTAAAAATGGCCTTTCAAGCCGAAAAAATTATGAAATGGTCAACCAACCAGACCCCACCCCCCACCGTTCAGCATATAATAAAACGCTTTGTCCATGAGAATAGAGTCCATAATAAGGGCCGAAACGCCCCAAACAAAATTTTCTCGAAAGCGGACAAACGGATTATTATACGCAAAATCAAGGAAAATCCAAAAATTTCCGCTCCGAAAATTTCTGCTAACCTCAATAGGGTCTTAGGAATCCAGTGCAGCTCAGAGACGGTACGCAGAGTCCTTAGAGCTCTTGAGTTTGGCGAGTAGCCAGGAAGAAACCGTTTTTAAACAAATACAATCAGCAAAGCCTGCTTTTGTTTGCTAAGGATCATATAGATAAGGATGCAGCCTTTTAGAATAGTGTGAGTCCAACCTGTTCGACTCAGACAGTATGACATATGCATGGAGAAAGCCCAACACTGAGCTCCAAAAATAAAATTTAAAACTAACTATGACACATGGAGGGGACAGTGTAATTGTTTGGGCTTGTATGTCTGCAGCTGGTGTAGGAAGCCTGGTTTTCATTGAAGGAACATGGATAAGAATATGTACCTCGTCATAATAAACAATAATTTGCTCCAAAGTGCCGATAAACTTGGAATAAGAGACAATTTTAGATTTTATCAGGGATAATGATCCCAAACACAAGTCTGGTATAGTGGAGTCCTGGCTAATCTGGAATTTATCCCACGTTATGGCACCACCCGCGCAGTCAGTTTATGGGCCATTTTGGGCAGAAAGATAAGAGGTTACAATATTTCGTCCAAAACACGACCTCAAAGCAGCATTTACAACGGAATGGCTGAATATCACACCAGATATCACCATAAAACTGGCAAATTCAGTACCAAAACGGCTTAAGAGTGCAATAGAACAAAAGGGGGGTCGTACAAAATATTAAACACTTTTAAAATATTAAGAATGTTATAAAATTTGTAGTTTGTAAGTTGTTGGTTGAATAAGCTGTGACATGAAATAGGTCAGCGTTTTTTGTTTTTATTTTATAACTTGTTAAAAAAATTTCCAAAAAATATATGAAGTTGATAATTTATAAGTTTAAATATTGGTCTATTATTGGGCATTTAAAATTTTTTTATAAATATTTTTGTTATCACATAATAGCGATACAAATCAGAGAGCTGCAAAACTTTAAATTGAATTAATAATGATAATTTATGGTAATATATATTAATTATATTTATGATAATTTTTTATGAAGATAGTAGAAATAAATGCTTTTGGTGTTAATAAAAAAAAAGGGGATAATAAATTTTTAATAATTTAAGTATATCATCTTATGGCTTTAAAAAAAACTCTGTCGTCTATTCCCTAAAAGAATAAAAAAAAATAATCTTTAAAATTTAATTTAAATTAAACCTGGCTCCATACTTACAATTAAATAGATTTGCGGCGTTGGAACGTTACTTTATTTGACCAATTTTGCCTTCAATTTGGTCATCTCCTTCTCCTCCTCTATTATGGGCTGCAGTCGCGCCCTGGGGTTATTCAGTTCATTGATTAATGCCCGCTCCGCTTTTCTGCGGAGACGGGCATTTTCAGGCCCACGTTTGGCATCCTCAAAGGCCTTCAATTTTTCCTTGATGCGTTTTACTTTACTTCGTATTTCCTGCAAGCGCAAGCGGCCATCGTTCTGGACGACCTGTTCCACTTTAGGCAAGCGTTGGCCGCCTTTCGTTGACGGCAAGCGGCCGCCTCGACGGCTTGCCGAGGGAGGCAAGCGGCCGCCTTGTTGGCCACCTCGACGGCTTGCCGAGGGAGGCAAGCGGCCGCCTTGTTGGCCACCTCGACGGCTTGCCAAGGGAGGCAAGCGGCCGCCTCGACGGCGACCGCTTCCACCGTTACCGTTATTTCCATCATTACCGCCGTAGTTGTAAAAATGTTACATCTAGAATCTAGAGAGAAAAAAAAGAAATAATTAAAAACCAAACACCAAACCAACGCAATCATATTTACGAAACTTTATTTTAATTTAATTAATATTTAATTTTGTCTCTTTAAACTTTAAATAACATAAAGTACATAAAAATGTACTACCAAGCAAAAGCAATTAAAATACGTCGAACATAATACATGGTATGTAACATACATACATGTACATATATATGTATATGACTTTACTGTTACTTTTTCTTATAACGCAATTACGTTTTGTTTTGCCTTATATTTTATATTTACACTTATATTTTATTATTTAAATACGTTTTATACTTACATTTTATTTTGTTAAACCAAACGCAAAAAAACTAAATATTTTATTTCACCAAACACAATAAACAATTAAAATAGAAAATCACTATGCGCTGACTATCGCTGTCCTCGATCCTTTCGCGATTTAGATTTATTTGATGGCGATACATTTCTGTCGGCGTAAAAAATAAAAGCGATTAACAATTTTATCGATTTTAATATTTAATAGCCTTTTCACACAACGTATAGATGAATATCGAATATCATCCAATGAATGAATATATTAAATTTCAACCGTTTGACGTTTGTATTTGCAATTTGCAATTAAAAATTTGATAAATAAAGATATCAAAGAAAATTCATAAAATCGTCTTGCAAATTGCAAATAATTGATATCTATCGTAAGGTGTTTTGTGTTTAAAATAATAATAATAATAAATAGCAACTAGCAACAATATAATCTATAATCACCAAATTATCCACCATACAACCGCTTATTTTTTTATTTAACCAACTTAAATTATTACTATTAAAACATAAAAACTACGGCAGCCATGTCAGCTGATTTGTATCAAACAAAACACATTTCGCCGCGCCGCAATAATAAAAAATATATAATCAACAAAATTATCCACCATACAGCCGCTTATTTTTTTATTGTTAATTTCAATTGCGTAGGCAAATGCATTAATAATTTTAATTATTTTTTAATATGAATTGCTAGGCAAAAAGCAAAAACAAAAATGGCATTAAATGGCTGCAAAAAACCTTGAATTTTCTTATATATAAAGCAGTGGTCGGCACGGCCTATGCACGCGTGCATAGGGATTAGCGACGTCGACACGGTGGCATGACTTAACGCCAGAAGACTTAACGCCAGAAACGATATCTGGCCTTATGACCGTTTCTAACACGGACTTAAAGCCAGATATCGTTTCTGGCGTTAAGTCCGTTTACGAAACGGCCATAACGCCAGAACTTCAACAGGTCATATCGCCGTAAAATCTATTGGTGCTCGAAACAAAAAAATAAAACATAGTAAGATGTAATATTATGCAATCCGTTTAATATTAAATAAATTATAAATTAAAAATCATACACATCTTGGAGGTTTGACCATATTTGCAAATTTAATTCTTTTATTGTTTAATCGTGTCGCATATCGACACCAATATCGTAATAATAACTAATCAATGGAACATTAAAAAACTTATAATTTACCAAAGGCGAAAATTCAAACTAATGTTTAAGACACGTGCAAATTGTTTGCCGTTTTGTTAATTATTTATTTTATTATTGTTGCCTAGGGATTATGCAACGCAAAGATTTTATTTAATTATATTAATATCGATACATTCTCACGCGTACTTATCGATAAAAGAACTTCCTGTGTTAAGTAACTTATGTATTTGTGTTGTGCAACGCAAGAAATCAGTCTCTGCGCCTATGCAGATGACTTCAATTTAATAATAAAAATTTCGAAGTAAAAATACTTAAATATAAATTTGGACCACGTATTTAACGAAATTGATCAGTGGTGCTCCTACTCAGGAGCAGTACTATCAATTGCAATTGTACCGTCTCTACAAGACCATTAAATATAAATGAAACAAAAATATTAAAAATATTAGGAATTAACTTGAAACATAATTATAAATGGAATGAACACATTGACAACTAAATCTATCCCTCACTAAAACATTAAATATTATAAAATGTCTCTCCAGAACCAAATTTTCGTGTAGCACGCACACCTTAATTTCGGTAGTTAAGGCAATCCTAATTTCCAGCGGTGAGCACGAAAAATAACGGAAAAAGCCCTACAACAACATCAAGAAAAAAAGTCCAGTTACGGTCCCACAAGGGATCCTCGAGTAGGGCCATAAAACTCGCACACTGTGTATATTTTGTTTTTTTAAAACTGTCGGCTTTCTGCACGTGCGTCTGGCTGGCGCCACTTGCAAGACATAACGGAAAGAGCACTCGGAGCAAAAAGAGCCAAGGCGTGCCCACCACTGCTAATTTCCAAACTACAATTTGGTTTACCTTATATGGGTACGCAGCCAACTCTACCTTAAAAAAACTAAACACTTCTTTATACTCCGTTTGGAGATGTGCCCTCCAATTCACACAATTTTAAAAACACATAAATTCAAAAATAGTAAACAATCTGTGCACCCATCCGCAATAGAGCGTATTATAAATCTTAACCAAAACTTAAGCACCTTCATTACACCGCACAAAAGAACTTTAGTAAATAACTCCCCCCATGGGCATTTAACCAGTGCTTAATCAACACAGCACGAAGAATTCATGATAAGTCCAAAACTTCTCCACTAGTGTACCAAATCAAATCCAAATATAAATCCAGAAATCATCGCAATCTTTGAAGCCATAGAACCCCTTAAAACTCATCCCGGTAAATTTTTAATCTGCTCAGACTCACTTTTATCCTTAGATGCAATCAACAATACATCAGACAACATATCATACTACCCTTCCATTATTAGAAACCTACTTACAACATATCACACAAAATTTAAACTAGAGTGGCTTTTAGGTCATATAGGCATAACAGGTAATGAATTTGCTGATATGGCAGCAAACATGACAAAAAATTTCCCGCTCATTGTCTCAACCAATCTGAACCTATCCGATACCCGAAAATATACTAAAAATGTATATAACACCTCGAAAAACTGAAAACTTCTTAAAAAAATCAAACTGGTATAAAATCAATAATAAATCAAAAACGAATATTACACAAATTTTATCAGAATTCTCAAAAAAACTCTACTAAAACACTACAACACTACTACTAAAACACTCTACACTAAACTCACTCAATCCCACTAGATGAAACCTAATTCACCTTCTCCAACATGCCTTTCTGTAATTTAAACCCACTAAAATTAAAACATATATTAATCGATTGTCCAACTCACCAAAACTCCAACTCCAGTTATATTGTGTAATTGACAACAACCTGTTTTTACTTGAGTTAATAAAATTTCATTATTTTAAATTTGGCACTCATTTTTTTTTAGCGAGTGTATGTATGGTAGCTCGTTGCTCGTTGAAATGACATTTCGAGTCATTTATTTTAATGTTTAACTAGAACACTTTAAGCGGTCATAACGCCAGAATTTTTTTTCTGGCGTTACGTCCCTTAAGCAAATGGACTTAACGCCAAAAACGATATCTGGCTTTAAGTCCGTGTTAGAAACGGTCATAAGGCCAGATATCGTTTCTGGCTTTAAGTCTTCTGGCGTTAAGTCATGCCACCGTCGACACACGTCATGTGTTATACACAAAACGCATGCATGTGTGCGTGCATTTTGTACTGAAATTTTCTCTGCCGAAGTTGTGCTTGTGCATGACTTCGGCCTTGCTTAGAGAGCGTGCTTGCTCTCTCAACGCTAAAGCGCTCCAGCATTAGTATGCCATCGCTTTTGTGCTGTGTGGCAAAAAAAACACAAAATCAATTGATGTTTAGTTGGCTGCATGATTAGATCCATGGTAGAATAAACAAGGTATGCTATTCACTGCACTGAAACCTTATTTTTAGTCTGAGCGAGAAAGTGAGAGAGCGAAACCACCCCCATTGCTGTTGTTGTGCGTAGGCAAGCATATTAAAAATTTTTTTTTTGTGCTGCTGGTTGCAACTAGAGTGGCTTATTTTTTACCGCTGCACAAAATTACGGTAAATGCTGAAAAACTATGCGCGGAAACAACCTTTCTCGTGAAAAATATCAACGAAACTAAAATAAGGTTTGAGTTGCGAAAATTTTTCGGGAATAGCATACCTTGTTTATTCTACCATGCCCAAGTCACGCAGAATCTTTTTCGAGTTTCGAACTCGGAGAGAATTTTCGCCTCTGTCTATCTTGTACTCTCTGTAAGACAGCTAAAATTTTGTGCCTGCCCTAATGCTTACTAGCTCTTGCTACAGTTGCAAAAGTCATGCTTTCTCTTGCTCACACGCGCACATTCTATGGGTTTCTTATATTCGACAGGCTCTGCAGCCGAGCTCACATCTTGGCTGCGTGTGCAAAAAGAATGCTGCTGCTACCATGGTAGAATAAACAAGGTATGCTATTCACTGCACTGAAACCTTATTTTTAGTCTGAGCGAAAAAGTGAGAGAGCGAAACCACCCCCATTGCTGTTGTTGTGCGTAGGCAAGCATATTTAAACAATTTTTTTTGTGCTGATGGTTGCAACTAGAGTGGCTTATTTTTTACCGCTGCACAAAATTACGGTAAATGCTGAAAAACTATGCGCGGAAACAACCTTTCTCGTGTAAAATATCAACGAAAGTAAAATAAGGTTTGAGTTGCGAAAATTTTTCGGGAATAGCATACCTTGTTTATTCTACCATGGCTGCTACGGCTCTGAATTTCGTCGCGTTGGTGACGTCGAGCTACGATCGGCTCTATTCGTTTTTGTCTTTTCGGCTGCGACTGCTGCAGCAGATACTGAAAATTAACAGAGCCGAAATAGCAACGGCGGCGGCTGCTACGAAAATGTAGCTTACTTTTTAAACGCTGGCTGAGAGCATTAATAAGGTAGAGCAAATTATCAGTCTTATTGCGATTGTTTGTGAGATAGGTTGGGTCTGCGCATGATTTCATTTGCAGCTAAAGAACGAAACAAATGTACATACTGACTGCTTGCGGAAATAATAGAAAGTCACGCACTCAACTGCACAATTGCACTGTATTTAGCTTTTTTTAAACTTTTTTCTATAATTTGTTTTACGTTTTGTGGCGCATGTGGCGGCCATTTTTCGAATGCTTAAATTTTTTCAGAGTGGGCCATCTGTTGATTTGGTTACATAAGTATTTTCAAATAATAAAATGCAATTAACAAACAAACCAAGAGATATCTATATTTTCATAATAAACCTTTCAAAATTAATTACATTTCGTAGAAAAATGAGCAAAGAAATAATAAATGACAATCCAAACTTATTTTGGTCGATCGGTCCTATGGGTGCTATATGAAAAAGTCAACCGATTTTGATAAAATTTGGTGTAGAGCTTGAGAAATCTAAAAAACTTTCGATTGCCAATTTTGGTAACGATATTTTTATAAATAAATGAATTATTCATCTAAAACTTTTGTTTTGCAAACAAATTTACACTTTTTAGTTTTTACCAAAATACTTGATATTTCCACATTTTTTCTCCGATTTTGATAAACAACCACTCATTTTTTTTCGTAATCGATCAAAAAAATTGGTGCAGCCGCCTCATCTTTGTACCTTTTGACTGCATTAGCGCGTATCATTGTTGTAACTTGGATAAGTTAAAAAAATTTGAATTAGTAGGGCTTAAATGCCTTCACGACGTATAGCAACCGTCGTTGCTACGTGTGTGGTGTATCCACTAAAAACTCCCTCCTCCTCTTTTGGGGTATTTCATGCTATACCCGGCACTCACTGCTTGGGTATAGCCGCCCCCGGAGGATCCACAAGGTGAACCATGTCCGGCGACCATACCAGGTCCTGTTAGGGCAAATTCAAAAACCTCCGTCAAGGTCCGCCACTTAAAGGCACTTTCACAGTGCCATGAATTTCTTTCTAAAGGCACTTTAGCAGTGCAATTAGTATATTGTAAATTTTAAATATGTATTACAAACTAAAGGCACTTCAGCCATTAGCATATTCTAAATTGCAACCGTCCATCGTTTTTTCAGTAACTTTTCGTTTTTTACTTTCGACGATTAGCTTTTCTCCAAGCCATTGAGCTTTATCTCTCAATAAATTTATTATTAAATTCTTGAGAATGCTTTGACGATGGTCACAGCATTCTCCGTGGTTAGCAGCAAACCACTCCGGAAACAGTTCATTTGTTTTCGATATGCATTAATTCATTATTTTTTTGCCAATATCTTTTTCATGCGCATTTTCTTCAAAATGTTTCGCAATGATATTGCAATGTAAATTGAATATTTTCGAAAAAGTATCCGATGCATTTAAATGGAGCTCCGATGTGGAATGTTCAGACACATCATTATGCTGGAGCTCCACTGTTTGCATTGCGTTTTAACAATCGTTGCAGCTTCACCGACATCACCGGGGCTATTTAACAGTTGCTCATTGTCGTCGGCATATTCTATATCGATTTCGGTGATCCAATTCAGTTCCGAATCTTCGTCTTTCTCGCAACAGTTTTCAATTAAAAACTGCATTTCATGGACTGATGGAGTTTTGGCAACTTTGGATCTAATAACGCCAAATAAGTTTTCTAAACTGTCTTGGTTTGATCGCGTTAGATCCACAGACTCCGCACCTTCCGAAATTAATTCGTCACACAGTGTTACCATATTATTCACTGCGACGATTAGGCCATTGACACAGTAATTGGCTTTCATTTGTAGATTGTTTATGAACGACGCAAAAGTAAGTAATTTCAACTTGACATCATTTCCAGCCGTATAAAGCATTTTTCGGCAATTAAGCACATTAAATGCATCGTTCATTTTTAATACAAAATCTGCTGTTGGCAATGCGTGGGGCATAAGTGTTTCAGTAAACTTATCATTACTATGGAACTCTCTTATGGCATCTGCAACCGATTTTGAAAAAACTTGCGCTGCCAAGCTCACTTTATTCTGTTGCCAATTCAGAGGATTCATATGCTCCTCTGTCAGTTTCGGAACTAAACGTGTTGTTTCGCTGTTTTTGTTTAATTCGAATAGTTCCGAAATGACTTCCCATTTTGCTGTGGTGCCGTTTGGCATTATTACAGCATCAGACACGAAGTTATTACGTACATTTGTGTACATATGTACATAATCATGTAACAAATAAATTATGTGGCCGTCTGCGTCTGTAAATTTCGATGAATCGCATTTTTCAGCGAATAATCTAAAAACAGATCTGTTTGAAGAGCTTTGATCGCAGATTAATGCTCTGACTTGCAGGCCAATATTTTTAAGGGCGCTCACATTTTCTTTTACAATGCGGCCAAGATGAATGTCTTCCACTGCATGGGCACCGCAGTAATACGAGAATTCGTATTGCCACGGTGTTACTATTCCTTTTACTTGGAATAATAAAATGGTTCTTGCAACCATTTTAAGTCTCTCCCCATTGCCAAAGTCAACTTAGCCATCTATCTGGTCTGTAGTGACATTATATTTCAGTTCCGGGCGAACTGGCGTTTCATCAAATACAAGAACACATTGTTTTTCCAGTTCTTGCATATCTTTGATGCTTTCTTTAATTTTTTGGCAAACTTTTAAGTCAATGCCAGCCCAAATTCTCTTTATGGGAATTTGTGATTTATTATCAGAATGTTGTTCCAATTCTGCTAATTCATTTTGGCATTGAGGGGAGCCCATGACATTTTCAATTTCAACATTCATTTCGAAATGTTGTTGCGGAAGAATTTCGGGATGAGCTTGAGCAGCTGCATTGCATTTTTTTTTAATGATTCATTTATTAAGTCTTCACGTCTGAAATGACTATTGCATATATAAAGCCGTGTGCGATTTTGAAACGACGGCTTTATATTGCATTGTGACTTCCACTCCTCCTTACAAATATGTAGGGTGGAGGTGGGTCTATTACGGCTGCACTTTTCAATGCAGCACATTATTGCATACGGCTGTACCTCATCTGGGTCGTTACCTGTAAAGAAAAAGTTCATTATAAATTTTATTTCAATATTTTTATAAATTTGTATAAAACTTTAAATAAAAGGGGGGGTTTTTTTTTTTATTTAGTTTAGGTTTAGGGTCTTATCAAAAATTATAAGTGGCACGCCATGACACGCAACATCCCTTTGACTTGCATTATAAAATGTCTGAGTTCCGTTCAAGTGCAACACCCTATTTAAAGTCTTAATGGTTCCTTAAAGTTACTAATGTATAACACACTCAACATTGAAAACAAACGTAGAATTAAGTACTCGTTTTGTTTTACACAAACATAGACATTACATATAAAAACATGATACCATTTTGTAACATTAATCATGCAAATTCAAATCAACACGACTTGGTGTTTATTTAATTATTTTTATAACTTATTATATTATAATAATAAAAAATAAAATATTTTTGTTTTTATTATATTCAAAATTTATAACATGCACTAATATAATCGCAAATTAATGCACCATACTATTTCAAGTGCAATTGTATTTTTGTGGAATGCAAATAAATTTCTTCCATTGCAATTTTTTATACTGCATTTAACCATTATACTTGGTTTATTTTTACAGCAGTTTTTAATATCAATTAATTTTTACTTGAATTTTCTCTTGTTTCGTTTTACTTTTCAGATTTGCTTTTGTTGCAAAAATTTGGATTTTCATAAAACTTACGTTTGATTTTCCGTATAAAATACACAAAAGCAAAGGTTAAAGCACTTGTTCAAGATTCAATATGTGTATAAGAGGATGCCCAACAGGCGATATATTTGTATCGATTTAAAAAATGAAAGCGACTAACAATTGTTATTAATATCATCTATGACTATTTTACATATTGGTAGCACTTTGGTAATTTTTTAGTAAACCGAATTTGAAAAATATTAAAATGAGCAACTCATTTTTTACCGAGCTTGTGCAACGTGGCACAAGTCAAGTTGACGACGCAAAGCATTTTATTTAGTGGTTAGAAGAAGAGCAAGAAGTACAATTTCTTATTTTGCTAACAACAAACAATCAAAGCTATAGAGCAGTGGTAGGCATTGCCCAATCCCATGGGATTGGAGCTCACACGTACTGTGATGTACACAAAACACATGCATGTGTGCGTGATTTATGTACTCCCAGTGGACAATATGTCCGTAAACTCAATCAAAAACGAAAGCAATGCGGAACTCAAACGGATGAAAGTATCGCCAGCAGACCCGAAAACGATAGTCAAACGAATCATCTCTCGTTCAGTTTGTGGCAGGAAATACCTTCGTTTACGATAGTTGTCAACAGGCACACAACCGGACGAAACTCTCGCAAACTGAACTGTTCGCAATAGATTCGCGTAACGCAAACGGATCTCTTGCGATACTTTTGCAATATTGCCAACAAGGCGGATTCGTATGTGTTGCGGTAGACTTTTGTGTCCCATTCCCATTTTGTTCCCACTACAGTAAAACGTTGCAATATGTTTTTTGGCATATTTATTTATATATGCAATATAATTATATATACTTATAAATAAAAACATTATGCATTCATTGCGCTTAAAAATTAAATAACAATAATTATACTCATAATAATTATTTGGTATTTGGATAATGTTGGCAGTCTTTGAATACTGATGGCAATCTTGGCGCACACTTAATTGGCAAATTGGGGTATTGTCAAATTGGCGAATTGTAGCTAAATATCAACTGACTTGTCTAGATGGAATCAAGAGTCGTCATCAACTAAATATAAGTTGACAGCTTCAATGCTGTATGCTGTGGTCGATTCCTTAAATTTAACAATAAACATAAAAAAACCAGCTTCAATGCTGTATGCCTTGTCTATTCCAATTAAAAAGTGTTGCGGCGTTGCAACGTACTTCGGTTCACCAATTTTGCCTTCAATTTGGCAATTTCTTTTTCCGCCTCTATGATTGGTTGGAAACAAGCTCTGGGGCCATTCAATTCATTTATAAGTGCCCGCTCCGCTTTTTTGCGGAGACGGGCATTTGCAGGCCCGCGTTGGGCATCTTCGTGCGCCTTCAATTTCTCCTCAATGCATTTAATTTTTTTCCTAATTGCCTCCAAGGGAAAGCGGCCGCCTCGTTGGACGTGACGGCGACCGCCTCCACCGTTATTGGCATTATCGTTGTAGTTGTAGAAACGATACATATTTTAGTTTATTTTAACACTGTGTAATTTATTTAATACTTGTTGCTGCTTCTTGCTGCTTGTATGGTTGATTTTTAATGTTGAAAAAAAAAAAAATATATATATAATAATAATAAAAATATTAAAAATTCAAATAAAAACAAAATGCATTCATTGCGCTTAAAAAATAATTATATGTAATAATAATAATAAAAATAGTAAATAATATGATATACATTATATTTGCCTCTTTCGACTGCCTGTCTTGGGCGTATGTCAGAGTCTTCAAGCGCAAATTTTTGTTTAAACGCAGCTGCAAATGAGTATTTTTATTATTGGAAAAGTATATAAATCAATTTGTAATATTACTTACATCGAATCGCTAATGTTATGTGCATCCCTCGAACGCAATTTTTTGTTTCAGAGCCACGCCATGAAAAATTTTTGGCCACTTCATCTGCTACTAAGGCTCGCCAACAGCTTTAACTAAAACAAAAACACATTTTCATTAGTAGTTAGTACCAAAGAAAAAATCCAGCAAACTACTGTGTTGTTGTTGCGGCTGCCAGCAGCGCATTTTTTGTAGTTGCAAAAAAACTGATCTGCGGTTAGCCGAAACAATTACAACTCAATGTAATGTTATAAATTGTAATATTCTATATTTTATTAAACACTTTTAGTTAGTTGTTTCACCAAATAGCTCACAATTAGCGACGCGTGCACGCTGATGCCGGTAAATGAAACAGAGAACGCGAGAGCCGTAAACGAAAAGAGAGAAGCAACAAGCACACGAACAACTCCATTCCATTTCGTTTCGTTGTTCACACACGCACCTGCTATCGCGCAAACGGACGATTTGCTGAAGTGGTACGAAACGCTTGCCAATGCGTTTGTTTTACACGCTTGAGATCCGCATTGCTTTCGTTTTTGATTAAGTTTACGGACGTTTTGTGCACTTAGTTGTTTTATGTCCGCTCGCTGGTCCACTGGGAATGCATACAAAAACAATTCTTTCGTTTACACACACATATGCTGACATGTTTCAACTGCACATGAATTTTTTGTATTATTAGTCATGAATGAGGCTTTCCATTTTGTTTGGTTTTAATAAAGTTCGCTTTTTGCGGATAATTTCGCCAGCGGAGAAAAACAGTCTCTCTCTCCGAGATAGCTACTAAGCAAGGCCGCTTTAGTGCAAGTATATACAGTCTGGGATATTGCTCTTTGTGGTTCGCCCACCAAACCAGGGGATCTGCGTTTCTTGCTATGCGTTTCTCCGCAGAAGCTGTGTTAAAAGTTTGATTCATTGTGTTCATTCCTTGTCGTATGCACTGCATTTGCAATCCGGATCATAATTGTCACTTCGTGAAATGGTATCTGGATTTGGATCTGGATCAACTTTAGTTGTTTTTAATGTTTGCCACAGTTTCCTGGTAATTGAAGCTGTCTCGAAAGGCACGAGACTTAAATCGTGAATCCAGGACCGTGCTTTCTGCAGACAGCTGGTTTCTCTCTAAATCTTCAAAGCGTGCACATTTCTGACTATAATGACTTTTGACAAAGTCACATTCTTTTCCGAAGAAAACTCAAGAGTTATTTGATTAAATGGTTTCAAAATTGTCAAAACTTCTTCGACTATTTGCCACTCTTGATGGATTATATGATGAGCAAACGAGCAAAAAGGGACTTGTAGATTAAACTTAAAATCTGGAGAGCTTTTACGTGCTGTCTAAGTGCCCACCGCTGGAGTAGGCTATAAGGCACCGTTTGAACTCCAAGGTAATGTTAAGACGGCTTAACTAAAGAAAAAAAAAATGTAATACAGTCGAGGCGGTGCCCGACAGTGTAATACCCTGTACCTTTTTTTCTCGAAAAAAGTTTTATTCCTGCATATTCTTTCTATGAACTTTCCAATTGGAATATTTTATTTGTTGGTGCAAAACGATATTTATACCTATAAGTTCCGCAAATTTTAACCGATTTTGATGAAAATCGAAATTTACGTCAAAGAAGTTATTTAAAGTATATGAGAAAAGTTTTAAGGGGATGTGTTGAGGGGTGTGGGAGAAAACACGATAAATCGATTGCGGGGGGTGGGGGGCCTGCATTGATAAAATTTTGATGTAGATTGGTTCATTAGAGCCACATGAATCAGCTTACCAAAAATTGTGATTCTAGTCCATTTGTTACTATAATTACGTAGAGTCAAATATTGACGCAATTTATTGGGAAGGGGTAGTGAACTTTGTACATTTTAGGCTATAACTTTTGTTGTATTTGTCCGATTTTGTTTATTTTTGACACACAGATGCATGCAACCACAATGCATCGCTCTGTTAGACTAAAATATTAAACGGTGTAGTCAAAAACCGCGAAACTCTGCTACGGGGAAACGGGGAAAGATATGGACATGATTCAACAAACTTGATCTTCTCAGGAAATATGCGCATCAGCTGGTAAAGTTTCGTATCTCTAGCTCATATAGTCTCCGAGATCTAGGTGTTCATACAGACGGACGGACAGACGGACATGGCTCAATCGCTACCCGAGGTTATGATAAGCATTTTGGTATAAAGGACTTGGGGTCTGCCACGCCTCCTTCTTGCCGTTACATACATTGCACAAATCTAGTATACCCTTTGTACCTATAGGTACAGGGTATAAACAGCGTAGAAAAATAAGTTGGGCGAAAAGTTTAACTTCTAACGTGTTTCTACTTTTTTTTTTATTATTAATCATGAATACTTACCATTTCACATATTTTCATATAAAGCATAAGGCTTTCCATTTTGTTTGGTTTTAATAAAGTTCCCCTTTTGCGGATTATTTCGCCAGCGGAGAAAAACAGTCTCTCTCTCCGAGATAGCTACTAAGCAAGGCCGCTTTAATGCAAGTATATACAGTCTTGAATATTGCTCTTTGTGGTTCGCCCACCAAACCAGGGGATCTGCGTTTCTCCGCAGAAGCTGTGTTTGATTAACTTGTGTTCGTTCCTTGTCGTATGCACTCCATTTGCAATCCGGATAATAATTGTCACTTCGTGAAATGGTATCTGCATTTGGATCTGGATTAACTTCAATTGTTTTTAATGTTTACCACAGTTTCCTGGTAATTGAAGCTGTCTCGAAAGGCACGAGACTTAAATAGTGAATCCAGGACCGTGCTTTCTGCCGACAGCTGGTTTCTCTCTAAATCTTCAAAGCGTGCACATTTCTGACTATAATGACTTTTGACAAAGTCACATTCTCTTCCGAAGAAAACTCAAGAGTTATTTGATTAAATGGTTTCAAAATTGTCAAAACTTCTTCGACTATTTGCCACTCTTGATGCCTTATATGTTGAGTTTCAGCGCGTGGGACATCTTGTGTCTGCTTGAGCTCTGGCAGCTGCAATTGCTTTTGACACTCTTTTAATTTCTTGTTAGCTGTTGTGCTACGGTTAAAAAACTCTTCGATTGCTTTTGTTTTTGTACGCCTTTGATCCAAATGGCTTAATCCTTTTTGCACTACTATATTCAGAGAGTGCGCAAAACATGCAATATGATTCCAGTGTCCAATATTTATAGCACCAACCATGTTAGCAGCATTGTTGGAAATAATTTCTGCTAGTTTGTTGGTAATGCTCCAATCTTCTGCGACTTTTCGCAAAAACGCGCATATATTTCCGCTTGTGTGCCTGTTTTCAAAAATCTCATATGCAAGCATGTGGGATGTCATTTGCGTTGAATTTATGTTAATATAATGTTTCGTAACTGCTATGTAGCTCTCATTTGCCAGCGATGTCCATAAATTGCAGCAACCTTTAAGGTTGTTTACCAACTCATTTTTCATGTTGGGAAGCAAAACATTGGCAATAGTTTTTCGGGTCGGCAATTTGTATGCAGGGCAGCGTGATACCATTTCTATTACTCTTTTACAAGAAGGCTCTTCCACTACACGGATTGCATGGTTGCCTTTTGCAATCATTACCACAACTGCCCTATCAATATTTTCACTTTGCCTAGTGGCTGGTGGTCGTTGAACAAGTTTAGTCATGCGTGGTTGGCTGCTTGTTGTTGCCGCCATATTTTCTGGGCCAGATCCACTCTGCACTGACGCTCAATTGGCGCTATAGCTGTCGGATGCTCGGTTTTTAGGGCGGTAAACACTTGCAAGGAGACCACTGGAATGTAGCGCTTCCATACCAAATATGTATGCCGACTTGGCAGCTTATATGTCGGATTTAACTCTTGCAGAACTTCGTGAATGCCCCCATCCTCCCACATGCTGAAAGGTTGCAGGTCACACACAAATAGTTTGCAAATGGCATTATCAATACCTTTTTTTTTCCGCCGTTTAAATTTTTAGCATAGTTTCAATTGATGGCGGGCGCATTGCGTGCGTGAAGTAGTAGCTACTTGCTGAGCCTCAACTATATATGTATGTTGGCTGGTGTTTGTTTATTGTCTTAAAAACAAAAAAATTATAAAATTTATACTTTATAAAAAATTAATATCTTACAGCTTTAGGTAGTTTACACGTTGGATGTTTCCTCTGAATATGTTTTGATAGGTTGCTTGTTGATGTTTTATATGATAAATTTGCCTTGCAAATATTGCAAAATGTAAAATTTTCCTCTAAAACGCTCAATAATTTCACTTGTTTTTCCCTATTATTTACTTACAAAAATTTTAAAGGCACTTGTCCCTACAACGACTAGAAACTTACTTAACATGTGACCCATCTTTATATCTTTGAGTTATCTACAAATAACTCAAAGCTATTGTATTCATTAATACTAGCCACCTCTTTTGTAACCGTTCATAACATCCCACCAGTCCTACTTGGATCGATTGCTTCCATCCATATGTGATTGTGACACCCTTGAAAACAGGCACGCATTTTGAAGCGATCGCGAAGCTGTCGAAGAGGAAGAGCCTCACAAACTTCGAACGCATGGTGGAATACTACAAGGTGGGGACAAGAACGAAAAATACACAATCATTAGAAAATGTGTGCATCTAAGTAAAGCGATCCAGCATTAATATGCCGTGGCTTTGGTGCTGTGTGGCAGAAAACAAAAAATCAGCTTATGTTACCATCACGACGGTAATCGCTGGAGGCTTGAAGTTTTTACCATACATGGCTTTGGTGGAGAGCTCTAAACGTCTGTAAGCCACATATGTGGGCTACAACATAGTGCCTACTGAAGACCCCCTCATGGGTGCGCAACGAACGTTTCATCGACTTTTGTAACTCTCGCAGACTCATGATCGGTGGCATCGTGTTCGAACACAAGCCATGCCACAAAATCACATGGGTGTCTACGGACAGGCGTGCCCGTGGGAACCGAATCGACCACATTGCGATCAGCCGTCGGTTCAGAGAATGTCTTCACGACATGGTGCTGACTGTGGGTTCGCTCGAGGTCACTATTTCGTTATCGCTCAAATTAGTTTCTGCACAGCGGAAAGCTTAAGAACGTGTTTATCAGCGCTGCAAATGATATCGTGAATGAAATACTATGATGTTTTTAAAATTAAAGTTAAATCAAATAACATATGTGTATTAACTTAAACTATAAGAGCATTTTCAATAGTTTTTTTATCCAACTAGTCTTTTGTTTTTTAATTGTTAAAAAATTAACTCTCATTTTAAAGTACATATTTTTAAATTTTTTTATTAAAAAGAACTTTTTCGGCTGAGTCTACAATTTTTTCAACACTTTTTTTTTTTTTTGTATGAAATGGAGTGGTTGTTGAATAAAATTAACACTTTTTCCAATTCAATCATTTTTTCCGTCAATTGTCTGCAAGGTTTGTCTACGTTAGACAATCCAACGTCTATAATATTTTCCTGTGTCAAATTTAGTTTTTTTTATTATGTACCTATAGGTGCAATGGGTATACTAGATTTGTGCAATGTATTATATGTAACGGACAGTGGGAGGCGTGGCAGACCCCAAGTCCTTTATACCAAAATGCTTATCATAACCTCGGATAGCGATTGAGCAATGTCCGTCTGTTCGTCTGTATGTACATCTAGATCTCGGAGACTATAAGAGCTAGAGATATGAAACTTTACCAGCTGATGCGCATATTTCCTCAGATCAAGTTTGTTGAATCATGTCAATATCTTCCCCATTTCCCCGCAGTAGATTTTCGTTTTTACCCACACCGTTTGATATTTTCACTTCAAATTTAACAGAGCGGTGTGTTGTAGTGACGTGCATCTGTGTGTCAAAAATCAACAAAATCGGACAAACACAACAAAAGTTATAGCCTAAAATATACAAATTTCACTACCCCTTGCCGTTAAATTGCGTCAATATTTGACTCTACGTAATTATGGTAACAAGTGACCTAGAATCACTATTTTTGGTAAGCTGATTCATGTGGCTCTAATGAACAAATCCACATTCAAATTTGATCGAGGCGGACCACCCACCCCCCGCAATCGATTAACCCCTCAACATATCAATTTGAAACTTGTCCTATATACTTTATAATCGGTACAAGTTCACGCAACTTATAGGTATAAATATTGTTTTGCAAAAAAAAAAAAAAAAATGTTCCAGTTAGAAAGTTCTTAGAAGGAATATGCAGGAATTAACTTTTTTTTTCGAGAAAAAGGGTACAGGGTATTACACTGTCGGGCACCGCCTCGACTGTATTACATTTTTTATACCCTGTAAAGTATGGTACAAAGGGTATATTGTGTTTGTGCAAGCCGAAAATGTATGTAACATACAGAAGGAGACGTCGGAGACCCCACAAAGTTACCTAAAGTATGATCAGTGTGACTCGAGAATTCGATATAGATATTGTAACCCAATTTTGCATTAAGATGCGCTTTAGAGTACCTAAGCACTGTACCCAATTTGATCAAAATCGGTTGACAATACCATATAGCTCCCATAGGACCAATCGGTCAAAAAAAACGATTTTAATACAAAATTCGTTGAGTTGCGTTTGTTTATGAAGTTATCGTTACCAAATTTGGCACTCGGAATTTTTTTAGAGTTATCAAGCACTGTACCAAATTTAATCAAAATTGGTTGACTATATCATATACATAGATTTCTGTTTGTTTATGAAAATATCGTAGCCAAAGCCGAATAAAATATCTTTTGGAGGTCTTAGCAATATGTTGGACTTAATTGCAATGTGGTGGTACAGGGTATCCCAAAATCGTCTGCGCCCGACTTTAACGTACGCCATCTTTTATTATGTAACCAGTAAAGTCCTCAATCGCATCTTTCGTGAGCTCGTCTACCTCAATGTTATTTGAAACTGGCTCTGTAAAGTTAATGGCGTTTCGCTTCTTTTTTTGGGTGTTTTAATATCCATCCACGGGACCTCTTCTACTTCGACATCACCACTAGATGTCAAAAGTTCTGTATTGCGAGTTGTATTAAAGGAAATTTACTTTAAAATTTACGAAAATTGTAAAATGAACATACAATATAGGTGTTATTTTTTGGGACGATACAAACATGAAGCTATCACAGATTGCAGGATAAACACTTATTAGTTGAAGCACTAAAAGCTTTAAATTAATGAAGAATAATTACCGAAAAGGTACTTTAGCATTCTATACTTAAATTGTATAAGGGATGGGTGGTCATGTAAACCTCCTCGTGACCGAACAGCACCAAAAAAGTGTTCCAACAAATCTTGAGAAAGCCTGCTAGTTAATACATATTGCATGTTGTAATTTTCTTTTAAATATAAATGCAGTTGCATCAATGTTTAATTGCTTACAATAATACCCTTTTAAGGGGAAGGTCTTTTTTAAGCAAAAATTCGTTGGTAGAACACTTTTTTGTGCTTGGCACTATTTGGGTGTACATGAGACTATTTATTTTTGACAGAATATCTGTCTGCAGGTCAAGATTTGTGCCAAGTGGCTCTTTGGCTGGCAAGTTCGCTGTTGATAATTTTGAGTTAAATAAGTCAAATCAGTCATTAACCAGTTTTACAAATTGCGCTGTTTCTGTTGCATTTTTATACCCTGTACCGTATGGTACAAGCACTGTACCAAATTTGATCCAAATCGGTTGACTAAATCATATAGCTCCCATAGGAACGATCGATCAAAAAAACACTTTTGGTTCAAAATTCGTCTGTTTTTGGTTGTTTATGAAGGTATCGTAACCTTACTTGGCAATCAAATGTCTTTTGGTGTTATTAAGCAATACCGGATTTTGTTGCAAGCCATGGTACCATGGTATCCCAAAGTCGTCCGCGCCCGAATTTAACGTACGCCATCTTTTTTATATGAAGTCTAGCCCTTAAAGATTTGTTTTCAGGCCGTATGCAATTGCTAGAGATTTATGTGGCACCCCAGTATATAAAACGGGAATCAATTAGATATAGCCGCCATCTGATTAGCCTAAATAAACTCTATTTTCAAAGCTTTCAGCTGTGGCACATCCTAAAATACTTTGTTTTAAGCTCTTTGGCATAAAGTTTGGGCTGTTTACTGCTTTTCTTGCAATTA
Source organism: Chymomyza costata (assembly GCA_018150985.1). Classification (NCBI taxonomy): domain Eukaryota; kingdom Metazoa; phylum Arthropoda; class Insecta; order Diptera; family Drosophilidae; genus Chymomyza; species Chymomyza costata. The sequence goes on from JAECWU010000600.1 coordinate 637,633, forward strand.
CCACAAAATTAGGATACAAAAGAATCGAACAATGATTAAGAACACCCTAATCATTAAACCAGTTCCTGTTGTATTTACGAGCTATTGAGTATATTTTTGTGCAAATGCATAAATTTTTCGAGATGGTGCAATATACGTTCAATATACGCTTCACAAGGTATTGGTATTGACTATATTCGGGATATAGATGAGTTCTGCTATTTGGGAAGCCAAATCACAAAGGACGGTGGCGCATTCCCACGCTATCACTGCAGACCAAATTAAGAATCTTAAACACCAGCGTAAAACCTCTCCTTTTATATGGCTCTAAGACATGGCTGGTCTCTGACCGTATATGTCGGTTCCTGCAAGTGTTTACAAACATTTGTCTAAGGATTATCTGCCGCATCTTCTGGCCGAGAATAATTACAAACGACCAGCTACTAGTCCTTACTCACAGCGCTCTCATCAACTCAGAAATTAAAAGGTGCAAGTGGAGCTGGATAGGCCACATGCTGCGCAGAGATGATGACAGATTGTCAAAGATGGCCTTTCAATCGAATCGGCTTGGCAGCAGACAAAGAAGCCGCCCATGCCAAACATGGATGCGCACAATACATAAAGAAAGTAGTTATATTGCCACCTGGAACGAAATCTGACATATATCCGCTGACAGAAGTCATTGGAGGGCTTTTATTTCCGCCCTATCGCTCCAATTAGGAGCGGTACGATGTATTCAATGTATCAAGGAATAAGTATAATATATTCGTGAAAAACTTTGATTTTATGCGAATCCGTATTTTAAGGAAGTAAATAATGATAGGACTGACTGATTTTTTTTTAATACGTTAAATTCTCTAATTAGCTAACTTTCAGAGATTTTTCTAAATAATGAGCTTTTCACAAAATTTAAGGACTGATTGATTCTGCTTGAACAATTGTTTTTAATCCTTAAGAAATATAAAATGTATTTAAAATTTGAATAAATTTTTTGAATTTAAATTTTTTGTAGTTTAATGTAATTTAATAATAATCGTTTAAATTCTATTTCCGAATTTTTCTAAATGTTTTTTTAAATTTAAAATGTTTAAGTAGGCCCAATTAAAGTGCATTACAAATTTATCATCATGTCTGTTGCCATGGCTTTCTTAAAGAAGAACCTTTAGTGCATTCTCGTCATCTTTAATAGTACCTTCGGCCTGTTCTCCACTTTCCTGTATCTTGTCGTCATCAGCGAAATGCATATTCTTCTCGACCTTGATTATGAGAAGAATATGCATTTCGCTGATGACGACAAGATACAGGAAAGTGGAGAACAGGCCGAAGGTACTATTAAAGATGACGAGAATGCACTAAAGGTTTCTATTTCTGCAGTGACTCAAGATACTCCCAGACCTTCTCATATGAAATTTGATTAACATTTGGGAAATGATTTTTGACTTGGATGTGATAGCTGCAAGTATCGTCCCACATCCAACGTCGTGGTTCCATCCATGCTAATTTATTGCTCTTAAGATTACGCTTTAGAGCATTTGCATCCCCTTGAGCAAGAGCCTGCATTGTATTATACGACATTCCATCAGATATTGCTTTGACAAGATCCCCGTTTTCGTTGATTGCCATTAAGATATGGTCAAATGGGCCTAGGCAACCTTTCTGCTTTCATTTTATTTGATGGAGTAAGGAAATCGAGAAAAATCCAAAACGTATATACCGTAGCACTTCAAAAATATGGATTTTACGAGCTGGCCACAGATGATTTAGCCATACACAAGCACCATAAAATACCTAAAGTGAATTGAATTGGCGTCGTTAAATTGACATTTAATATTTAGAATGAGCTAACCTCGATTTCGGCGTTAACAGCCAGGTATCTGGATCTGATTAGTCCCATGACTTGTTCCACATTTAGCAAAACATATTCGGAAGTCAAAAATATGGTCAAAATGCTCGTCGAAATTTTTGGTGTTACAAGTTCAAACAAAACACTCATATTCGTGCAATCACGCGTCTCGACCAAAACTTCATAAGCGCCAAACTCGTTAAACATTGGGGCTTGGAATGCCTTCCAGCATCTGGCTACAAGTCTAGGTACGTCCAAAAAAGTTGCAGTACGCAACATGTCAACTACATGACCAGAATACACAACATCTTCATCAGACTTCATCCAGCTGTAGACCCACTCAAACCCGAATGGAGAAATCTCGGGTGAATTAAATACAGCGATGAAACTGTGCTTGTACTCAAGAATGCGATTGGAATAAAGTGCCAGGACGTCATAATGAACGCGAAATTCCTTGCCACAAACGACAACCAACAAATCCGGGAATTTGTTATTTTTAATGTTATCGATCGCTTTCTCCAAGGTGTCGGAAGTGGGAGCTAAGATTATGTTTGATTGGTCATCAGAATCATCATCAAATCCAAAATCTTCAATGTCGCAAAATTCGAAGTCTTTGATCAGCTGCGACATTTCAGAACCTCGTGGCTGTGCATCACTTCAATGGAAAGCATGTTAAAAACATGGAAAAAACTTGTTAGCTTAAATGCACGTTATTATTTACCTTGCTTCCGTTACATGATTATCATTATCGTTGGATTTAACCATGTGTTGGATGTTTCTAAACATGATTAAAGTTTTCTTTTTATTTTTTGCCTTGAAATATTTTTGTGCGTGTCGCAAGCTGAGTAATGAAAATTTTTGTGATGACAATTAGTGTGATGACAATTTAGTAATGACAATTTTAGTGTTGACTACTTAGTGTGGCAATTTTAGTGTTGATAATTCTAGTCTTGGCAATTTTACTGTTGACAATTTTGGCCAAAGAGTATATATTAGAGAGAGGCGTAAGAACGGCCGTTGGCGTTTGAACGCTTTATCACATATTGAGCAGAGAGTGCAAAATAGACAGAGGCGAAAATTCTCTCCGAGCTTTTTTTCCCGTTGAAAGATTATGCGTGGACTTGGGCTCGGTTTGCCAATAGTATGTGCTTGAACCAATTAATCAATCACCTTGATTTAAGTTTTATTTGAAAAATGCTAGATTTTACTGCCAATGATTTTTGATTACAAAAACATGAATCTAACTTTAATAGCAAAAAAAAAATATTAATACAAAAATCACACCAACCACTTTTAGGCGGGAAAGGGCAACATGCCGCTTGATAACTCTGTTTAAGACTAAATTAGGGTCCTAAGCAATCTGATGATAGTTGCTACTAAGTATATTTTTCCAGCTTAAACTCTATGCTTACTGTAGTAAATAACAATCAGCAATAGCGAAGCATTAACTAAACATAATGCGTTGACAAAATCGAATACAGGCATTGCAGTCGAGCCAAGTACGTTTGTAATATTTGTGAACAGGCAGTATTTAATGAAATATTTTCCAACTTTATTAGGATTTTTGTGATCTTTTAACATAAAGAAAAAAATTTTTCATTTTATTTTTTAAACATTGTTGCATTTAATCAGTTTACATAATTTACTTTATTTTATAATTAACTAAATTAAAAAAAAAAAATCTAGATATGTTTACATATTTACATTTGTTTTCACTAAAACTGTTATATAAAATGATTAGTTGTTGTTTTTTTTAAATTACAAAAAATAAATTGCGTACTAATTGAAATAGAGAAGAAAGAAGTCAAAAATGATGATTAAGTAAAACATTTAATTTGAATCTCGAGCAAATTCAGTTCAGCGCTTGTTAGCCAAGGCCGGCAGCCCAAAGACATTATAAACTCTAAGAAGTGTAACGCAAAACGCAAATACCATTGTGCGGGCGAGCAGAGAGAGTTAAAAAGGAAAATCTAAAAATAGCACATACAATTCTCGTGTTCTTACAATTGAACTCGGCTCTAAGCTTCGTTGTTGGCTTTCGGCTATGTTCACAAATTCAGCCGCAGCCAAATTTGTAAATTTTTCGTTTCAGAGCATTCCATACCCTTTTCTAATATGTGGCTGCTATGACACTTTGCTATTGCGTTTGCTTTTACACTAACAAATGCATGCATAAGAAGCGAAAAATACGAAGAAGAGTATTTAGCTATCATTATGCTGAACGGTTTCGCAAGTGGCGCACACAACAAGACATTTTTAGCCGAAACAAAACAAACAGACTTTTGGTCAGTGCGTTGTCATTATTAACTGCAAGTTATAAGGCCACTGTTGCTAGTACTCTAGCTCTTAAGTTATTTTATTATTTAATATATTTGAATTAATTAAATATGTAAGTAATGATGAATTCACGAATGCCTAGGCCCTCTTGCTACCACCTTTTTATTTCACCCTGCAAAAGTGCGTCTGTTGGTACGCGATCAAATGCACGTGACGCAATCTTTTGTTTTAACAGAGCAAAACCACAAAATATGTGCTGAAAAATACAACTTTTTCTTGACAAAACAAGGAAAATTTAAAAAGATATCAAAAATGATATAAATAAAAAAAAAAAACCATTGGAATTGGATCTCCCAATTATTGGATTGGGAGACAAACTCTCATTCCTCTCATCCATAGCCACTACCGTATCGCATTTGCAAATATGAGTATACAAGCACTCACAATCTAATGTGTCGAGGTTCGATTCTCAATTGAATGTTACATTCAATTTGTTTTTTTTTTTTCTTTTAAATTTTCCATAATTTCTGTTCCTTTTCTATTAAATATATATTTTTTTATTTTCATAAGAAAATCAATGTTTAACTTTCGGCATATGTTTTCCCAATGACAATATACATACTAAGATGTGTATGCAAAATATTTTGAGCTCCATGGTCGATGGTCGGGCGGTTAGAGAACAAACAACCAAATTTGTAAATTTTTACTTTTTGAGCCTTCATACCCTTGCGAAGCCCACCCGTAAAAAAATTTTTTTAATGAAAAGTGCATGCTCTTTTTTATTTATATAAAATACAATTTTAATTCCATTTTCATACAGGATTTGTATAGTGATAATACTAAGCAACGAACGCTTGCTCGATCGAGCTGTGTTGTGACATTTTTGCGTTCGGTTCGACCAAACCAAAAGCAAAGACATCCATTGCCTCGATCTGTGTTGTGTTGCGTTCGAGGCTTGAGCATAGCCAAGCAAAATGAAGCAATTTCGAATTTCGTTTGTTTTTGCTTTGCATTGTGTTTGCGAGCCCTCGTCAGGGCTAAACTTTTAACATTTTCGAACTCGGAGAGAATTTTCGCCTCTGTCTATTTGGTACTCTCTGCCTTAACGTACGCCATCTTTTTATGCGAAGTTGTTTGAAAAACGTATTGTTTTTGTTCAAAAATCATAATAGTTCACTGACATACATATGTACATATATAAACTTGTATATGAAGCAAAACATAGCATGACTGCTATGTTACATACATTTCCTTTTATGTTTTGCTAATGCTTCGCTATTGCTGATTGAGCTGGAAAAAGTTACTAAGTGTCAACTATCATTAATTTTTTGGGACCCGATTTAAGTCATACACAGAGTTTTTAAGCGGTTAGTTGCCCTTTGCCGCAAAAAATTGGTTGGTGTGACTTTTGCATTAATATTTTTTTTTGCTAGTAAAGTTAGATTCATGTCTTTTTAATCAAAAATTATTGGCAGTAAAATCTAGCATTTTTCAAATAAAGCTTAAATTAATTAATTAATGTGGAAATAGTTTTTGGTGTTTTTCACAAAATCTGCTCCTACCGTAAAATCGGTGGGACTTTCGAAAGAATATTCCGGAACTTTGTTGAAGTATGTGCAATTGTCTGCAAAATGAGTCTTTTATCACTTTCCTAGGATTAAAAGTTTTCTAACAATCGAACAAATAAGCCGCTTGCAAAATATCCTTTCCATTGTCAAAATTTAACTAGCCGTTCCAAAAATCTAAACTAAAATAAGTATATGAAGTAACAATACTTTTGAGGCTTGAACCAAGTTACCTTTAGTTTTTAAACTAATTTGTAACTATTAAATAAATAAATAAACAATACTTTTAGTTATGATTCATAACTTATGAAAACAAATTACAGTTTAGGCGCATACTATTTTCTTTGAAGAATGCAAATAAAAAAATAAATTTGTATGTTATTAATACTTTTAACACCGACTAAACAAAAACTAATGTTATAAACAACTTTGCATTAAGGAAAAGATTTAGTTGCAGCAATGGACATATAATTATTTGTCTTGCTGATGATTTAATTAAAAATTATAAAGTTAATAAGTTAAGGCTTCATTTTATTTATTTTGCATTCAGGGTGTTACATTCTAGATTTATATAAAATACTTATCATAACCTAGGGTAGCGATTGAACTAAAATGTTTCTAGGCCTGTGCATAAACATCAAAACAAAAGCAGCAAGAAGCCGAGCCTAAGTCCACGCAAGAACGTCACAACGCAACAGAACATAAAACGAGCCAATGCTTGCCTTTGCTTTTGTTTTTACCGAGCCCAAATTCAATGCAGAAACATCAACATTTTGTGTTTGATTTCGTTGGATAATGTTTCAACGGGAAAAAAAGCTAGGAGAGAATTTTCGCCTCTGTCTCATGGTAGAATTATACAGGTAAGCTATTCACTGCACTGAAACCCATGGGCCGCAGCGCTGCCAAGTATCGTACATAGCATAAAGGAATTGATAACTAACAAAGAGAGAAACAGCTAAGCTATGTAACTTATTACTCTTATCTTGCACATCTTTGCTTAACTGTTTCTCTCTTTGTTAGTTATCAATCCCTTGTATGCTATGTTCGATTATTGGCAGCGCTGTGGCCCTTGCATTGCCGTCAGCGTTCCAAGATCAATTTAGTCTTTGCTAACCTATAGAAACATACGGTTACGAGGCTCTGTCTCGTCGCTGTAACCTATCACAAAGGGTTGCGTGACACAATAAATAATTATAACGTTTATAAATAAATTCTGTTTCATTTCAATAACTTAAAAACAATCCAACACAAAACATGGCCTCCTTCTTCAATTTCGACTGCTTCCCCGTATATTTTTGGTGCAAAGTCAATAAAAGTTTTATATGAAGAATACTTTGTGGTATCGGAACTTAAGTCGATATTTTCAAAAATGTCAATATCATCTTCATTTTCGCAGCTTGTGTCTGTTTCAATTGGCTGCCTTATAACTTTCATAGATTAAAGTCGAGCCATTATATACTGCTTTTCCCTCACTAAGGGGTTTGAGTTTGTTCCCAGTTTTGATCAAAGTATAGCAAAATAGTTTTCTAAACTATCTTAATTGAAACGGGAGAGAAATTCAAATTCAATGTCATCTTCAGAAAGAAGGTCGTCTTCACACAAGTAATTTAGTATATTTTTTAATTTATTTATAAGCCCTTTGTGGCAAAAATTTTTGTGCAAAACTTTAATTGAATTAAAATAAACCAAGAATTTTACTAAATTATCCTTCATGTCATTTTTCTTGCTGAGGGGAATTTTTTGATTCTTTTCAAATGATTTACCATTAAGGAATTAAGGAAATGCGTCAATAAATGTTTCAATGAACTTGGCCGTAGCTACGGCATTATTCATATTAAATTCATTGAATATATTATTTGCATGACATATTTTAATGTTAATGGCTACAGATTTTTAGAAGACTTGCGCCAAAATTTTACTCGCATTTTTTCAAATGTGTTTGGATACCATTCTTGCTGTAAGTGAGGCCTTATCAATGTCATATAAATTGGAAATAACTTTCCAGCCAACAACTCCGTCAGCAGTTTCTATGTTATTCCGCATTAGACAATTTCTAAAACTTTTCATTAGATGCACATAATCGTAAAGAAGGTAAATTTTATTTCCAAGAGTATCAGAAAAGTATAAATTATTATCAGGTGACAATGAGTTAAAAAGAGATCTATTGATTGCTGACTGGTCAGTAACGATTGCTCGAACTGTAAGACCAATTTCATTAATTTTCCATAAATTTCCAAGCAAAATTTCTTGAAGCTTACTTTAATTTACAGCTGATGTACAATAATAGGATAAAGTATACTTCCAGGGACTAAATATTCCCTTTATTTGAAAAAATAAAAATGAGTTGGCCAATTTTCTTTCTCTTTTGGAATAACCATAATCTACAAATCCATCTATTTGATCTGTTGATTCGTTATACTCCAATTCAGAGCGGCCATGCATTTCGTCTATGAGTAACACACAATTTTTGTCTTTTACACTTAATAACTCAGCGTGTTTCTGAATAAAGAAACACGCACCACTATCTATTCCGGTGGAAACTCTGCGTACTGGCCTCCAATTTAGCAATGATCTGGGATGAGGCAAAGGAAAACCCAAGCTGAATCTCATAAATGCATAGCACTTGGCAGATCTATAATTTAAGTTTAAAAGTACATATCTTTCTAGTGGAAAATATTCATGTGAAGCTTTTTGCTTACACAAAAGATTGATAAATGTTTTTGTATTCTCATTTAAAGAAGGATCAATTGTAAAAGAATTTGCACGTAGTTCTTTGAGTTTTTTCATATCTAATTCATTATTTAATTTCAGCTCATTTTAATATACATTATTTTCCTCTTGTATTTTATCAAATTTTTTTAAAAGTTCATTGTATTGCTTTTCCAGTTCGAAACATTTTTTATAAATGTTTTCATTTCTGCAATACAGCTCGCAACGAGGACAGTACATCGTGCATTCATCTTTAAGTATATTCACTTGAAAGTAGTTATTTTTATATCTTTTTATCTATTTATTTCAATATTTTAAAAATTTGCAAATTTTTGAATTTAATTTTATTTTTACTGAAATTAAATTACTTTTAGTTCAAAATTGTGCCTGTACTAATATGTTTTTAATATTTTATAATAACTAATAAAAATTTGTTTTAAAATTTTGCACAAATTATACAAAATAAAATTCATTTTAGTTTATAATAAAGGCCTGTACGCAGCATGAAAAATTTACGATCTTAAATTCTTGCACATTATTTTTAGCGTAATAACCAGTGTGTGCAAATTAAGGAAGAGAGGTATTTTTACCGAGTTCTGGTCTTTTTTGTGGTATTCATCGATATTTATTTTCGATATGTTGGGTTGAATTGGCAAACAGTCACACTGCAATCAGCTGTTTTTGATTTACAAAAAATAAGCGCGCACAATTTGCAATGGATTTCTATGAACAAATATTGTTGACATTGCTTTATATAAATAATGTTAATATGACTGCCTTTCTAATTGCAAAAAGGTTGGCTGCAAAAAAAAAACAATAAGAAGGGGGACGGCGCAGGAAAAGGTGTATCTGGGTAAACCCTTATTTAACAGGCAGAGCTGCACCTGCAGGTCGCCTAAGGGATTACCCAAAAATGGTCAGGGACCACATTAAACATTTTGTAAACTCCACAGACGGGTCTGTACCTTGGCAGTACGCCGCGGCTGGAGTCAGTGAAACACAATAAATAATAATAATTTATCAATTTATTTATAATAATAAAAATATTTAAAAAATAATTTTCTTTCAATGATTATCACTTATATATCCACCAGGTATCTACGTATCAACATAAAATTAAGTAGCTTATAACATATGTTTCACGATTATTTATTTTAAATTAATTTCTTCCTGTTGCTCCTCTTGCTGCTCCAGAGCCACTTATGTCATCATTCGTATAGTGAGATTCCGCTCTATTTGGAGACATTGCTGCCAAAATGCTTCTCCAAAAAACAAAATGTGGTTCAAGTGGCTCTGGAGTTTCGGCCTGGCGTCCACTTGTTACATTTTTTAAAATGTCCAAAATTCCTGTCTGCATTGATATGAATTCAGACACATATTGGGACTCTGCTTCCTGCCGGGCCTCTTGTTCCGATGTTTTATTAGCCACCTTCTTGGGTTTCTGTAACGAAATTTGTTTTTAAATTCCGTGCATTTTCACACATATACATATATTATTTATTTGTGTACTCACATAAAAATATGCCACACTTTGGCTTGTGTTGCCTACTGACCCTGGTTCCGCAGCGTCCATTGCAGCTGCGGCAGTACTGGTGCACGGTAACTCTGCCATGAACTGACTGCTTGTAGTTCTGAATAGAAAACAAACGTTTTTAAATATAAATTTATAAAAAAAGTAACATTTAAATTACTTACGTTCTCTTCGACGACATGTCTGGCAAAAATGCCATATGCGCAGCAAATTCCCACTCCGACTGGTAAGATGCTGGTATGATCAGTGCGCTGCCACCCGCGCTGCCGCTTTTAGCGCGTTTGGCTGCCGGCGACTTCATCAAATAGCAATGACTGTCCCGCAAAAATCGCCACGCGATTTTCCACTCGTCCACTGAAATATAAATGTTTTTTTTAAATTTTCTTAGCTGAAACATGTATCCAAAACTCACTTACCCTCTTTATTGAGAGTTCCTGCAATTCCATCCCAAGCGTTTTTTGTCATTAGCACATTAAAATGCATTTTTTCGGTCAGGTCCCACAACACTGGGCGCAATTCCACTGCCTAAATCAGTGCAATTTTGTCCTCCTTTGAAAAACTTTCGCACCTTTTACTACGCCTGCCATTATAACGAATGTTTCTTTTTTTTTAATTTTATTTGGCACACTTTGCACTAATGAATATTTTAATGCGAGTGAAATAATGTGCTTGCACATTAAAACCAAATTGGGCCGCCAAAAACGAAACAGCTGTTGTGAGTGTTACCACACCTAGTGAAGTAGTGGCGCCATCTAACGTTAAGCATTGTTTTGTTTTGCTATCTGCGCCCACTTGTAAAAAATTTTGGATCGTAATTTTTCGACACTGCTTTTTTTATATGAAGTTTTTCATTCTGTTCGTAAATTTTTCATGCTGCGTACAGGCCTTAAGCAAAATTACAAAATTTTTTATAGTTAAATATTAAAATTGATTTTAATATAAATGTAGACTACATATGCAATTTAAATATTTTTTCTTGATAGCATCTTAAAAATTCTTTTTTTTTGGCGGCCCATAGCCGTACGTAGGTGACCTTCTGGATCACCAGTGGTAATTTCTGAAATTAAGGCTGTAATTAAAAGAAAAAGCCATATCAGTAAATAAATAGTGGATTTTATTTGACACAAATACTTACTTATTAAAATAGAATACAAGTTTCGAAGTTGCCTCAAAGACTCTTTGCCTTGGCCGCCTCCGATATTATAGGCCATTCGACAAAATGAACTTTAAATTTTTGTCAATCCCTCCAGGCCGAATTATTAAAGTGACTGTGTTAATCTGCAAAATTGAATATTATTTTTAATAAGTTACACAAAAATTTTTTTGACTTATGACTTACATAATGCTGCTTATTTTCATCATTTATATCCGAATTTAATTTTTCCATATCCTCTTTTGTTTTTATTGGAAACTGGGCAGAGAACGTAGCCATTGGCTGTTGCTGCCTCAGTAAGCTTTTTAGCATGACTGTTTGCTCTGCCAAAGCCTCCCCAATCACATTCATTGTCGTTAAAATGACGGTTTAATTTTTTTTAAGTGTGACGATATGCATTTTATAGACACATGTACGTATCTTTTAAATCATCCAATTTTTTTGAAATTTCGTCCTTTTTTTGGTAGGATCTTCTGTGCTGCAACTAGCTTTGGGTTCTAAAAAATTTTATTTTTTTGGGCTTAGTTTTTTATAGTATTATTATTATTATTTATATAATAAAAATTACCGTTTACCGTGAACTCGGTGCGATTCACTTTTTTAGTTGGGCTCTCCATTTTCTAAAAATTAATATGCATTTTATAAAAAAAAAAACCTTCATTTTCCTTTTCTTTTTTTTGTTTTGCGGAACAAGGTAGGGAAATCTTCGTAAGATACTCTTAACGCCTCGTTAAGAGCATGCCCGATTCACGCTTGGCTCAATGCTTAGCGCGCCTACGGACTAAAAACCACCATTGGCAAATAAAGGATTTTTCTTAAGGAACAGGGAAAGTGAAGTAATTAATTCTTAAAATGATGTAGCATAGGCAATAACAATAATCCCTCTGAGCAACTAATTGCAACAGCTTTGCACTCTAATGCGGACACTAAAAAAACCTCTTCCAAATCTGACACTTCTGAGTCTGCTAAGTAAATTCCTAAACTTCTTGAATCGACGGGTTGGCTGTAATAGCTTCTTGTGTTGCAAACCCTTCGACCTTTGATTGCCCCAACGAAATCGTTAAAACAGACGTAATTTGGATAGGTATATAGCAGTGGTCGGCAAAATATACATATGCATTTTTTTTTTTGCGCTTGTATTGAACATTTTCTGCCGCTGTGACGTATTTCGACGCTGACGTCGCAAAGCAACAGACACGAAGTTGTGCTTGTGCATGACTTCGGCCTTGCTTAGAGAGCGTGCTTGCTCTCTCAACGCTAAAGCGCTCCAGCATTAGTATGCCGTCGCTTTTGTGCTATGTGGCAAAAAACACAAAATCACTTGATGCTTAGCTGTCTGCATGTTTAGATCGCGCTGCGAAAATTTTTGAATTAAAAGGGAAAAATGTTTAAAGAGGGGTGGGAGAAATTTTTTTTCATTGAAAATATGGATGGCGACGCGCAATGCGTTATTTGTCATCGTGTTGTCTCACAATGTGAATTGTATTACATTGAAAGGCATTATAATAAAATGCATGATAGGTTTAAGAAATTAGAAGGAGCTGAACGTTTAGAAAAAATTTTAGAGCTGCAAGCTAAATTTTTTCTAATATTTTTAGCTGATGCAATGCCCCAATATGCACATAATGACCCTTTACCCGCAAAAAAAAAAGCGTCCTATACTGTAGCATTAGCTTTAGCAAAGCAATGCCGTCCCTTTACTTTTAATTATTTTTTTATTTGCGCAGCACGATCTAATCATGCAGCCAACTAAACATCAATTGATTTTGTGTTTTTTTGCCACACAGCACAAAAGCGATGGCATACTAATGCTGGAGCATGGTGGAATAATATAAGGTGGTATCGTCAGTAAAAGCTATCCCTTATTGTATGTAGCGTGTGAGTGCGAATGAGAAGTCAAAAGCTTTTCTGTTAGGAAAGCTCATGTGGCAATGCTTTGTGAATGTGAATGAGATAGATATATATTTTGTTGATGTTTGTAAATAAATAACAGAGAACAATTCAGATATGTTTTGTAGTTAATATAATAATTAATTCTATTTTAGTCTAATTTTAACAAGTTTGCTATTTTGCCCATAATTTTTTGCTTTTGGTTTTGTATTGCAAGTTTCAAACAAAACACACACAGCTAAAAATGTTGTCCGCGACCAACCTTACTCATTCACAGCAAGTTTTGCACTGACGATAAGGGCTATAAACAAGAGAGTGAGCGTTCGCATGACATCACCTTATTATTCCACCATGTGCTGGAGCGCTTTAGCGTTGAGAGAGCAAGCACGCTCTCTAAGCAAGGCCGAAGTCATGCACAAGCCATGGTGGAATAATATAAGGTGATATCGTCAGTAAAAGCTATCCCTTATTGTATGTAGCGTGTGAGTGCGAGTGAGAGGTCAAAAGCTTTTCTGTTAGGAAAGCTCATGTGGCAATGCTTTGTGAATGTGAATGAGATAGATATATATTTCGTTGATGTTTGTAAATAAATAACAAAGAACAAACAATTCAGATATGTTTTATAGTTAATATAATTAATTCTATTCTAGTCTAATTTTAACAAGTTTGCTATTGCGCATAATTCTTTGCTTTTGGTTTTGTATTGCAAGTTGCAAACAAAACACACGCAGCAAAAAATGTTGCCCGCGACCAACCTTACTCGTTCACAGCAAGTTTTGCACTGACGATAAGGGATATAAACAAGAGAGTGAGCGTTCGCACGACATCACCTTATTATTCCACCATGGCACAAGCACAACTTCGTGTCTGTTGCTTTGCAACAAGAGCATGGCAACGCCAGAGAATTTGCTGAGAGCAGTTCAGTACAAAAATCACGCACACATGCATGTGTTTTGTGTACAACACAGTACGTGTAAACTCCTACCCCATGGGGTAGGGCCTTGCCGACCACTGGTATATAGCCAGCAATGTAACAGAAATTATTCGGACATTCTCCCGTTAATAGAGATCCCTTAAAAACAATAGAATTTATTCGAATTATTGGCTCATTTCCAAAGACACAAGTTTCGTATTTTTTTTCTACTAGATTCCGTGTCTTTTAAGGGCAACAAGCTATGGACATATACGATACGCTATTCGAGCCAAAAATTATAGGCAACATTTCTATAAAGTGGTTTAACATTTGCTGACTGTTCTCTAAATTCGATTCCCTTTGTTTTTCACAGCAAAACATTCTATAAGCACAGTGAAGAAGCAAAAAACATAATACTGGTCATCCGATATTTCATTTTTAAAAACAAAAATTCCAGTATAAAGCAGGAATTGCCTATACTCAGTGGCTTTCCAATTCTTGAGTTCGATTAGGGGCCTTGGTGTTCTAGCAAATTCTTTTGGCATGTACTTTCTAATATATACCAACTTTTGGGATAAATTAGCTTTTGTCACTTTATTGAAAATGGAATTAACTTTGTTTGTCATGAATTGAATAAGAATTTTTTTCATGACTCCTAAGTCAATTAGGTGCATACTATCTAACTGAATCTGTGAAATCATGGAAATATTTAAATTTTCAAAAGGTATCTTATTAATCAAATAATCCGTAATGTGGCGGCTTTTATTATTTCTCTTTGTGAAGTCATCGTCCGATATTTTGTCTCCACTTTTTGTGCTATACGTTAATACGCCACCTATTTTTCTAGCCACCTGTTTGCATTTGGCACTTCCATGTGAAGAAGTGTGTTCCGGGGTGCCACTAATAAATGCCCTTGCTGGAGCATCGCAAACTACACTCCTTATTTCTATTGTAAACATTTTATTTTCTACTTCAACGTTTTGTATAACTTGTCCAAATTCAGAAATACATTTTTCTAAAGACTCATCTGCGAATTTGGTTTGCTTTTACCCAAAAAGGCTCCTACAGGTAAAATGGGAAAAGAAGAATTATCCGAAGCTGCTCCCCAGAACTTTTAAAAAGAGGCAAACCATCTATATTTATATCAATGTTTAAGACATCCTGATCTAAAAAACTGGAAAACTTCTTAATTTGGTTGGCCAAGCCTACATGAAGATATGAGCCACCAGATATTTGTTTAATATCGCTTTTTTCCAGGGATCGCAAATAAGAGTTATGGTGTTAAAAAAAATCAAAGGGAAAAAAGTGCTTTGGATGTAAGTACAGTCCAGTATATATCATATTTTTAAATAAGGATAAATTTTTATTCTTAATTTTTATCAAAAAAATCAAGCTTAACTCTTATTTTTTGACTTAAAAAATAAAAATTATGAAATAATATTTAAATGCCAATGTTTATTTAAAAATTGCAAAATAATGTTTATTTTTCAATTATATATTATTCAATTATTATTTTTTATTTCAATAACGCTTATTTTTCAATTTTATAATAAAAATGTAAAATAAAAATTATTGACCAATTTTTATTTTATAAATTGAGAATAAGAGTTATTCTGCAATTTTCATTAAATAAATTGAATATAAAAGTTATTGAGTGATTTTTATTTTAAAAATTGAAAATAAAAATCAAATTTGAATATCTTTTGAACCACGGGGTGTATTACAATGGTTGACGTCTTGTTGTGATGCACACTTCAACACCTTTCCATCGATGCCCAAAATGTCCTTGAAGGATCAGTGGAAAGGATCCCACAAGGGAAAATATTGAATTTGGACACCTTTTGAACAAAGGGGTGTATTACAATGATTGACGTGTTTTTTTGATGCACACATTAACACCTTTCCATCGATGCTTAACATGTCCTTAAAGGATCGAAACAAAGGATTCACAAAAAAAAAAATTTAATCTAAATGTTGAACCAATTATTTGTAAAACTACACGTGACGAAGTCACAGTTACCAAAACTTGTATATAGACGCATTTAACATGTGCTTTAGGCAAAATATGAAATCAGTGCACTGATAAAAAAAATAAAATCTTAAATCAAGATTTTTGCATTCTTGTTTTTAGTTCTTAAAATGAGACCAAAAAATCATAAAAGAAGGCCAAAAAATCTTGAAGTAAGAATAAAAGTTCTTGAATTAAGAAACAAAAATATTGAACTCCAATCAAGACCCGAAATTCTAAAATCATGATGAAAATTCCCAAATTTAGACAAAGAGTTCTTAAAACAAGATTAAATTAAGACGAAAAAATCTTAAATTTCGATTTTTGTGGTAATAAAATTTCAATCTTAAACAAGCAAAAATATTCTTAAAATAAGAAGAAAAGTCTTAAAACATAACCAAACATTCTTAAATTAAGATTTAAAATTCTTAAATCACGATTTTTTTCAGCTGAGTTTGACGCGTGCCAAAAATTAGGCGATAGCCATTGTTGTGGCTTTACTTTTCAGTATACCACCGACAAGGGCAGACGTGTTTTTGTGAACAAATTGTTGTGTTTAATATAAGTATATGTGGATGTAAGTAAAATGCAGGATCAAACTAATGAAAGTTTTAACGAGGAAGATGCAGTGGAAGAAAAATAAATTATTCTTCTGATGGTGGTAAGAAAATTTTCTATAATATTATATTATTTATACTGGCTTAACAAAATACATTTCTTCCTTTTCAGATACAAATAGATTTTGATATTTTGTAACAGGAGAAAAAAAGTTTGCTAATATCACAATGGGAAGGTTTCAAAAAGAGTGTAACAACTTTTTTGGAAAATTACATATTTAACGACTTGTGCATGGATCAATTTAGCACAGCTAAAACAATAAGCCACAAAGGTAAGACTAGAAAAAAAATTAATTTATGCATAGGTATAAGTGAAGTTATTCTATTACCATATATGTATATACATAGGTTTTATTAATTATATTTTATTAATTTTTAATTATTAATTACTTTAAAATTTACATTCTCAATAGATGCACAGGACTACATATACGCAATCCTGCTAACATCGGTATTGCCGTCATCGGCAAGATTCAAGGACGAATCGGGCAATCGCATCAGGAAGGCAACCATTGTAGACAGCCAGGAAAAATCATGTGTCATATTTGGAGCCTGAGTTAAGTTTTGTGCATTCTAATAATAATTCAATACACACTATGTTACAACTAGATAATAACTTTCAAGATGCTGAAGTATGTCATGAAATCGTTTTTAAGGTAACACGTTATAAAACCAATAGCTACGTAGCTATAAGTAACACTAAGTTTCAACTTTTTAAAATTAACTTTTTCCTCGTTCAAAACAATAGTATCTACATACAATGTAATCCTATAGAAATAAGACTATTTGATCAACACTTGCAAACGTATGAAATTGGACAAAAACGTAAATTGAATTGTATAAAAAATATCTCTGACTTTTTCAATAGTAAAACATATGTTCGCCCTAAAACACTGTATTAAGTTTGAATAAGTTTGTAGTTTAAAAGTATGTTATGTTTAGAAACAAAAAAAAATAAAAATTGTAAAATATAATACATTTTATAAAGCATTTTTCTTTATTTTTAATGAGAATTTATAAATCTTATTTTAAGATTTTAACAATCTTGTTGCAAGATTGGTCGAAATCCGAAATTAAGATTTTGGTCACGATTTTAGATTTTTTCCCGACTTATTTTAAGAATAAAGATTCTTTTTTCAAGATTTTCAAAAATCTTAAATCAAGAACGGCATTCTTAAACTGACAACAAAAAAAGCTTACGCTACTTTCGTGACCATTTGGTCACGATTTTATAACCAAAAATCTTAAAATCAGACCGTTTTTTTTATCAGTGTGGATATTCTCCAAAGCCAATGCGTTTATAACAATGATTGATGCACATAGTAACACCTTTCCATCGTTGCTTAACAACTCCTGCAAAGACATGCAAGTGTGCATATATCGAATTTATGACAAACAACTCATTTATTTAAGTTTAACAATTTGCTTTATTTTTATAATAGTATATGTACATGTTTTATTCATTTATTTAAATATTTTAAGATTATTATTTATTATTAATAAATATTATTTATTATTAATAAATAATAATAATTATAAAAAAATAATAATATACTTTTTTATTACATCTTATATATGTATGTTTGCTTATGCACAACAACAGCGACGAGGGTGGTTTTTTCGATCTCACAAAAAATAAGAATTCGGTGGGCCGAATATGCTACCTGTATAGTTATACCATGGGCATAGTCGAATTAAAAAATATGTATAACTAGACAAGTGCAACAATGTTTGCATTTTCGCTTCACACTTTTTTGTCTTTTTGCTAATTCTTGTTCGTGTGACAGCATAGCCAAAAATTACTCTCTATCATAGAACGTAGCTCGCTCTCAGTACAGTCAGAGGCGTCTTTAAGGGGGGTCTTGGGTACAATCCGAGCCCCCGTTCCTCTTGCATATTCTTCCAAAATATTATACTTTCATTACACCGTTGCTTGAGAGATGTATTAAGAAATTGAAAAGTGAATGAAATTAAAAAACCAAAATCCCCCATGGTAAAATTCTGGATCCGCCACTGTACATAGTTTTCTGCAGCGATTTATGCATTGGAAATAAACGGTAAATCTATTATTAGAACCACCATCTGTCATATATTGATGGCTTATCTTGGTTACATTTTAAACTTCATTAGAGTGTCGAACGCGATGGGACGAAAACTTGATTCAATTGTGCGCAATTTCTTTAGATTCCCATCAGAAGAAAATGTTTCAAAGTGCCAGCTATGCAACCGTTCCTTTCAGGGGACGTATTTTACAAATTTGAGGAGTCATCTGGAAAAAAGCTCTTCCTGCAAATACAAATCAACATTTGGTTCAGCTCCAATCAACATTTGAGCACTGCTCTAAACATTATTATCAACATTTGCAGCAGCAGCTCGCAAGTGCTCTACACATTTCTAGCAACATGGAACAGCTACTTTCAACATTATAGTACAGTAAAAATAGACCAAAACAGGGGCTGACACACTGGAATTTCTCTTGCTTAATGTATTAAGGACCATCCAAAAAGTCTAAAGCCAAATTGGAGACCTCCTCCCCCCGTAGGGTTTTCCGTTATTTTGACATATGTTTGAGCCCATTTATCTCGAAATCTATAAGCCGTACAAAAAAACTTCCAAGGCAGAAAATGTTTAAAATTGAGTTTGAAATTTTATTTGTACTGGAAGGTATGCCCAGAAGTTCATATTTTAGGCGACAGATGGCGCCAAAGTTACTACAACGCAGTTTTTCGTATTTTTACCCACCTCCTTGCCCTTTTTTGTTTTTGGTGTGTATGAAAAAATTGTAGGTCTCAAAAAAGTACACAAGGCGCGGGTAGACTTCAAAGCTTTATAACTTGGAAACTACTTGAGATACTTACATGATTCAAAAACCGGTCTTGTGTACTTTTTTAAGATCTAAAAATTTTTTGATACACGCCACAAACAAAAAAGGGCTAGGAGGTGGGTAAAAGTAGGAAAAACTGCGTTGAAGTAACTTTGGCGCGCTCTACCGCCTAAAATATGAACTTCTGGGAATTTAAAATTTAAAATTCAATTTTAAACATTTTCTGCCTTGGAAGTTTTTATGTACGGCTAATAGATTTCGAGATAAAAGGGCTCAAACATATGTCAAAATAACGGAAAAACCCTACGGGGGAGGAGGTCTCCAATTTGGCTTTAGACTTTTTGGATGGTCCTTAATACTACATTAAGCAAGAGAAATTCCAGTGTGCAATTTTTTCCAGGTCAAAACCTATTTTTACTGTACTATTATTATTAACATTGGAGCAGCAGCTCTCGCTGCTGTACACATGTCTCAACATAATGAAAAGGCTGCCATTATTTCTACCTGCAGTTATCAACAATGCTCTGAGGCTCTTTGCGAGCCGCTCTGAACAGAGCAAGGCAGTTTTTGTGTATGCTGCGAGCGTCGAGCTACGATCGGCTCTATTCGTTTTTGTTTTTTCGGCTGCGCCTGCTACAGCACATATTGAAAATTAACAGAGCCCAAGCAGCAGCAGCGGCAGCTGCTACGAAAATGTAGCGTACTTTTTAAGCGCTGCTCTTTTTGCCCATTTCTGCTTTTAGGTTGCTAACGTTGTCTCTTTTCTTCAACATATTATTATACCGAGCGGCCATCTTTGTTTTTTGTTTGCATAAGCAGCGTGGCTGGTTTGCTTCTCTGACCCTCTCTCTCACTCAGCCAGTAAACCTATGGGAACCGAAGCAGACTGAGTGATAATGATGGCAGCCAAAATTCATGGTGTAATAAATATGGCGTTCAAATTTTGTATGGTAGCAAACAATTTTACTCTATATATAGTACACTGGTTGTATGTATATTTTTTGCAATCCAATGCTTGTTTAAATGTATTGGTTATATTGTTCAGTCGACTATTTTTCCTTCAACGATCTTTCTTGTAAAAATTTCGTGCTTCTGAAGCATTTTCACTTAGAAACATAAAATTAAGGCAAAACCTTCTATGGGATTAATCAAGTTAATGCCAATGGCTTCGACAATTAATGTATTTGGCAGACCTCCTCCTCTATTGATTGAAATTTCGCTGTTTAGCCAAGTTTTAGTAAGAAGGCAATTGCCTATTGCTAAAAATTCTACATACCAATTTGCAAATGCCGAGACCGTCTTTAATGACCTGACTTGACGAGTGTGCCAAATTTGCAGGGCTGGCAAAATACTCGAAAAAAATTCTATTTTATTCTAATTGGAGTATGTAGTTTTAAAATTTCAATTCATTTTCCAAAAATTTTATCATAAAATTTTCGATTTTATGCCGCTTTGGGACCATAGTGCAATGTATGTAACAGATAGAAGGAGGCGTGGCGACCCCAAGTCCTTTATACCAAAATACTTATCATAAAGTCTTGCGTGAGTTTGAGCTCGGGTAATTTTAATTGGAGGAACACATCGTTTAGTTTTTTAAGGCCTGTTGAACTCCGATTAAAAAATATTCATCAATTTTTTTTTGCTATTTTTTTTAGTCCCTTTTGCACAATAATGTTTAACGTGTGTGCAAAGCACGCAATGTGACGCAGCATTGTCGGTATCCTCTTTCGCTACCCAATGACAGGTTCTAGTACAATTGATCATTAGATAGCGACGTCAATCTGTCCGTTGTGAGACACACTGCTAATGCTTCCAGAATTGTATCCTTAATGTCGTCCATGAGGGCACTGCATACTTTGGGAAGTATTACATTAGATAGCATTTTACGGGTCAGCAATTCGAAGCATCCTCAACGAATTTTTTGAAATCAGCTTCCTCCACTATACGGAGAGCATGTAGACCCTTTGCGATCATTCGCACTAGCGAATACTTCTGCCTGCTGGAGAAGGTTTCCGTATGAAGTGGGTCATTCGTTGTTGCGAAGTTGAGGCCGCAGTCCAATTTCAACAGTTTGCTCTACAGTTGCTACAAGAGCTGATGGATGTTTCGTTTAAAGGTGGCGGCTCAAGATACTTTGCGACCCACCAGCAATGCTTAATATCAGAGCTGGGCAAAAAGAGAACGGCCGAAAAATGAGAGAATTTTCATTAGCGGGGAATAATATAACCGAGAAGAGAAACCGTCTTAGTCCAAATTCAATAGACAGTTTAATATGTCGTCATTCCTATTTCAAGAATTTGGAAAAATAAATTGGTAAATTCGCAAAAGTTCAGTCAAATGTTGATTTCGATGCTTCCTCAATATTATTTTCATAGTGGAAAATGCAGATTTACAATTGTATGTTGTACCGAACATTGAATAAAGCTTACCTATAAATTTCGCTTTTTTCCCGGATGTTCCGCATCATTAGCTTGCGTCCAAAATTGTTCTCCACTTCCGAATGGAATTGAGAGATCAGATCCAGATCTGTAAGTTCGCAAATAAGTGGATAATCATGAAGTTCAATCTTATGTTTAATATTTTTTAAGTCTTCAAATCTATTTCTGAGGTTTTCACTTAATGAATAGACAATTTTCGCACATTCTTGAATTTTTTTAAAACTATTGATTTTTAGCTCTAAAAATATCAAGAATGTTTTTTCTAAGTTTACAAAACTATTGTTCTTCAATTGATGAACTAATAAGGACAGTTTTCTTTTGAAATAGTTTATTGATCTGACTAGTTCGAAAATTTTTTATTCTTAACTTGAAGAGATAGATTCAAATCGTTCAGTAAACCTATGATGTCACAAAGAAATGCTTAATCCATTATAAAATCCGGGTTTTCAATTGCTACAGCAAGATCTTTGGCGTCCTTTTCTATTATTTTTAGAAAAGGCGTTTCGAACATTTTTCCCTGAGCATCGTACTTTTGTGTACATTGAGAGATCACCATACTCAGCATCTAATTCTTTAAAGAATTCCTTAAATTGTCGGTGTGTCAGCATTGTGTCCACCTATAATCTTGTTTGCTATTTTCACTGATATAATCGTCACGGAAAGCAGTTTTAATTCTTTAGCAAATAGAGCTTCCTGAAAGGACTGGCAAAAAATTCCATTCATTTTGAGAATCCCAACGAGACCTTTGTTTTTCCCTGTCATTGCTTTTGCTCTATCTGCGCAATTGAACTTAGTTTTCTTTTATCAGCAATTGAGAAAACTTTGGACAATAGTGCATCAAATAGAACTTAACCAGTTACGTGACCATTGATAGAGACAGCGTGAAAAGGCTCTTCAAAACTGGACAAGTTTTCATCAACCTGGGAAATACCATTAGTGTCTGTACTTTCGTCCAGAGAGACAGCAAAATTTTTAAGCTATCGAGTACTTTTTCGGCTGAGTTCTACTCTTTATTTTGAAAAATACAGATATCTCGATATATCGCCCAAAAAATGAGTATGAATAATATCAATTTTAAAATAATGACCCATAAATAAATTCAGACACATACAAATAATCAGTTTATTTGGATTTCTTACAATTATGTTATTGGTTTAACCCTCCGTTGTGCACCAGGGCCCGGCCAGACATAATTTGTCTTTGAACGTTAATTGCATACATTTCCAACCAGACCCCTATATATTTAGTATGAACCTTTTACATAACATTATAAAGTATTTTTGTCGTAATAATATATTTCAGCTGCCTTTTTAAAATATATACACATATGTTTACATATGCACAAATGTGTTTACATGTGTTTATACAAACTTTACAAACTGATTTTGCTCTTTCTTTGTACGTCGACACTTGCTAAAAATATCCTTTGGGATAAATGTTCTGGCGACAGCCGGTTCCTTTCGTCTGTCATAATTCCTCTGCAAGGGAAAATAGTCGTTCCGCGGGAACACACGTAGCAACAGCCGGAACAAATATCCTTACAAGTTTATAGAGATTTGGGAATTGTTTCGACAGGGACTCCCATATGCTTAGTGGATTGGAGTCCAGCGGAGACATGCTTTTTCACTTCTTCGGGCTCCATCTTTCTTGTCATTGTCGCAAGAGAAGGGGGCTTCCACAACGGAACTACTCGCTTGAGCAGTCTACAGAAGCCAGGATTTTCTAATTCGGACAAGGAAAGATTGTCCTTCATTAGCATGTACAAAGTATCATCTTCTAACTGAGCAGATCGTGCACCTCCATCTGCAAAAGAACACAATTATCTTATATGGAGAAATCGGAATGAAAAAAAATAAATTCTGCCGGAACAACCCATTTATTTATGATATTTTTAAATTTAAGGAAATGCATGAAAATTACCTTCGAAACACTCTTGCCGAGATAGAAGCTGGTTGGATGATTCCACTCATCGACGAACAGCGAGATGAAATAGCACGGCAGCTTTCACCGTAATTTGACGTTGAAGTCGATGGTCTACCATCTGTTTCCGAACCATTATTTGCATTCTGCAAAATGCGTCTATTATATTCCATAGATTCATTCATTCCATAGCATTTTTTGAACATTGACCATAAAAGAACAAATAAAACAAATGTCAAATCATATTTCAGCACTGTCTAGCATATCTAACCTTATTTCCAAGGCCACTTGTCGATGGCGTCGATGCTCTAGATGACGATGGCTTATTTTTAATCGTTTCCAAGGTTGGACGCGATTTGCATCTTTTTAGATAAAGCCACAAATTCAAAAAATGAGCACACTTAAAATAGAATCTTATGATTTATTTTTCAACAAAAAGTATCTTGTAATAAGGAAAAATGTTACATCTTTATTTAGGAATCTAAAACCATAATTAGACAATCATAAAAATTTATGTTTCTGACTTACATCCAGCAAATTTGCAGGTTTTCTTACCATTTCGCGGCAAAAATTGAGGAAACTCTTCAACTCTATCGTACCGAACTCCCTTGGGCAGCAAATAAGTTTGGCTACGTATCCTTTTTTAAAACTTCGCTTGCTCAATTTGTGAATTTGACAAATTTTAATGGAATGGTGTATCTACTTAATAGTAAGTCCATCCGAAAGATCGACACCTCGCATATGCTTATTATATTCCTGTATTACATTTATATATTATAGGCCGTCAAATTTTTTCTCAGATTTTCGGTATTTGAATTTTGAAGGGCTGAGTGTCAGCATATGCCAATCGAACGGCTTCATTATCTTTCCAAATGGATACGGATAATTCAACTAGGGGTAATCTACCTCATAGAAATAAGTATATGTGCATTCATAAATTGCTGGTTAATCTATTAAAAAACAAAATAAATTTTTTGAACAAATTTTTTTTTAATACTAGTCAAAATAAGAAACAAAAAACATAACAAAGTATTTTCAATTTGCTTATCCTTACAAAAATAAAAAATAAAAACATATCCTTCCATAGGAAATAAGTATATATGCATAATTTGAAATTTTAAATTTAACAATAAGTAATTAATTTTTTTTCAACATTAATAGTTTATGCTCCTGCCTTTGTTGTTTAAAACTTCGTTTATTCGTTTTGGCATTGAGTTAACAAGATTTTTCAGCGTCATTTCATCTATTTTCGACCATTCCTCGAGCAAAGTCTTTTTAAGCTCTGCCAAGGTCTCAAATTGACGACCCTTCGCGTAGACCTTGTTAGAAAGTATTCCCCATAGGTCTTCGATGGGGTTTAGGTCGGGGCTGATAGCCGGCCATTCCAATAATGGTATATTTCTGGATGTGAAAAACGCTTTTGTCTTGTGGGTTGTATGGATTGGGGCGTTGTCTTGTTGAAAAGTCCAGTTATCTCCATAGTGGTCTCCGGCAAAGTCAATAAGGACACTGTCTTAAAGCTCTACATAGGTGTCTGAGTTGGTCCTGGTATGTATAAAGCACAATGGAGACTTCCCCTCATACCCAAAAGCTGCCCAAATCATAAGCGATCCTCCGCCATGGTTTCGCTTGTGGCATGTGTCCCGCGGTTGCCTGACATCTCGCCAATATTTGTTGCAGTGGTCGGGGCCATCCAAGTTAAACTTTTTTTCATCCGAAAAAATTACATTTCGGAATTCTGCGATCCAAAATTTATATTTTTCGGCAAAACCCAAACGGGCAGTTATATGGCGCTTTTGTAACTTGGGAATATGCTCCCTGGATGCATATTTAATGTTTTTGTTGCTATTCAAAATTTGGTTAAAATGACCTTGTATTTCCAAGCAGGACATATTTTTTTGAACCGCCAGACGAAAAATTTGCCTTTGCTGCGGTCGTCGACGTTTGAAGGCCGGCCGGTGCTCTTGATTTTTCCATAATCATCTGGATTTTTGAGAAAGTTTGCGATTGTGTTTCTATGACGATTGAGTCTAGAAGCGATTTGACTAATTTTCATGCCACTTTCAGACATTCCTTTGACCATACCCTGTTCTGTTTCTGAAAGGTGCTTGGCTCGTGGCATTTTAAACTATAAGGTCAAATTTAATGTCATAAAAATGCAAAATGTTTTCAAATTAATGTATTTTCTTTTATTTTCTCGCTAAATTGTAAAGCATATTCTACGCGCTTGCGATCCTCACAGTCCAAAACGAAAAATGTCACTGTTTGCATATAAACTTATTACTTAAGGCAAAGCTATCACGCCACACAAATTTTTGATAACGGTACTAAGGATAGTGGTCAAAGAAAAATTAGGCAACGGCATTCTAAAAATAGATTACAACAGCAGACCTTGGCATTCCAACAATGCATTTACGAATATGTTTAGGGAAGAAACAAATGCAAACATTTATGCACATATACTTTTTTCTATGAGGTAGAGCAGTGTTCCGCAAACTTTTTCTGTTCAAGGTACACTTATCAAATCAGGGAATTTTCGAGGCACGCCAAAGAAAAAAACGATGTTTATGTAGTTTTTGTGTATTTCTAAAGTCAATATACCTAGTATGAAAAGATATTTAATGAGAAATGTGAGCCTGTTTATCTGAGTAGTGAGTAGTGAGAGTTGAAAATCCCAATTCGCATAAGTAGGTTGTGGCAAATGGTAATAGAAATGCAACAGCACGCTTTGAAAGCAGTCTATTATCATTTTTTATATGCAGCCGAAAATGTGCTAGCTCTACTTCGGAATATTTTAGTTTTAATATCCGATTTTTAAATCCATAAATTCTTCCATGACATTTGGAAACACTTCATTACTACCATTGACAGCATGATGATCCATAACACCAACTTAGCGCGAAAGCTTTCAATTTTGTCCGAAGACGTTGCATTTTTCTGTTGAGCTTATTTAAATGAGCAAATATGTAAATCCGAGATCTATATTGAACAGAAGTGGCTGATGATGTGCTCCCATTTCCTGACACACTGCATTAAACAGACGAGAGTTCAGCGGTCGCGACTTGATGTAATTGACAATTTTAACAACCTCTTGTAGCACAGACAACAATTCATCAGGCAGAGACTTCGCCATCAGTGCTTCTCTCTGTAAAAAACAATGTACATTTTTAATGTTAGGGTTTTTTTCAGAAGCCCTGGTTACAAATCCCCTAAATTTTCCCGTCATAGCTGCTGCTCCGTCTGTACAAATGCTGGTATTTTTTCGATTTCCTTAGCGGCTTCTTGGCTTATCATAATCTTGAAAACTTCTTTTCAGACGGGTATAATTATAGTTTCAGCGAGAGAATGAGGCTTCTTGGATTTAACTAGCATATCAGCGATCACGTAGCTTGCTTTTTGCGCTTTGTCTGGTGTTTTTAATGACGAACTCATGAGAGTTACCTGTTTCTCAAACTTGTCTTTCAAACGTTGAAAAAAGGATTTGTGTTTTTTAGCTATCGATGGGTGTTAAGTAGTTAAATGTCGTTAGAGTTTACTGGGCACTATCGAATGATTGCCCAAAGTTTCTCCAAAAACAAAACATTTTGGAATTGGACATGATTTGTCTCTGCAATATGTAAAGCCATAACTTACATAGCTCTCTTCATATTTTCGATAAACAGGTAGCTTAGGTTTTTTCTTAGTTGACTCTGCTTCTTCTTGGAAATCATCAGTTTCACTTAACAAACTTGCGGTACCTTTAACGAATTTATCCATTATATAAAGTTAGTTACTAGTTACTGGCGAGTTAATAAGAATAATTTTTCTTGCGTATGTATTGAAGTTTTCTCTGCCGCAGTGACGTAAGCGACGCTGACGTTGCTAAGCAACAGACACGAAGTTGATGATGCGTGGCTTCGGCTCTTGTTGATTTGCTTTACTGCCACTGCAGCAGAGAAAACAATATCAGTTGCTTATGAGTAGTCATGGTATAATAAGTAAGGTAGAGTAAAATTGCCTCACTCGGGGTCATACATTTTTTGAGAGCAAAAATTTGGTGAGAGCAAAGAAATGTGAGAGAGAGAGAAGCAACACACAAGCTGACGCATACACACTAACACTTGTTTATATATGTATGTATGCTTGAATTTGAACAAAACAAATGCATATGCTGTAACTAAATGAAAAACGCAGTGAATTTATGAAAACAAAGTTTATTTTTTTCAATGAAAAAATAATTATTATTAATTATTTGAATTAAAATACTATGATGTTTTTAAAATGAAAATTAAATTAAATTACATACATTTGTGTATTAACTTAAACTATAAGAGTATTTTTAATAATTTTTTTTGTTCAACTAGTCTTTGATTTTGTAATTGTTCCCTTAATTTTTTATTTAAGTATTTTGTTCTAAAATGAACTCTCATTTTCAAATACATATTTTTAATTTTTCTATTTAAATGAACTTTTTCGGCTGCGTCTACCATTTTTTCAACAATTTTTTTTTTGGTATGAAATAGAGCTGTTGAATAAAATTAAAATTTTTTCCAATTCAATAATTTGTTCCTTAAATCCTCTGGAAGGTTTTCTTAAGCCGCCAGCCGAAATTTGGTGGACGTAAGACAATCCAATTACTTTGCTGTGTCAAATTTAGTTTTTTTATAATGTAACCAGCAAGGTACTCAATCGCATCTTCCGTGAGCTCGTCTACCGCAATGTTATTTGCTGGCTCTGTAAGGTTTATGATCGATAATTGCTTCTCGCTTCTTTTTTTTTGGTATTTCAATGTCCATCCACGGCACCTCTTCTACTTCGACATTACCACTAGATGTCAAAAGTTCTGTATTACGAGCTGTATTAAAGGAAATGTACTTTAAAATTTACGAAAATTGTACAAAGAACATACAATACATAATCAAGTGTTAATTTTTGGGACGACACAAACATGGAGCTATAACAGATTGACGGAGAAAAACTTATTAGTTGAAGCACTAAAAGCTTTAAATAAATGAAGAAAAATTACCGAGAAGATATTTTCGCATTCTATACTTAAATTGTACAGGTGGTCATGTAAGCCGCCTCGTGACCGAATAGCACCAAAAAAGTGTTCCAACAAATCTTGAGAAAGCCTGCTTGTTAACAACAAATAATGATTTGTTGCTTACAAGAATACCCTTCTGAAATGGAAGGTATTTTTTAAGCAAAAATTTGTTGGTACAAGACTTTTTTGTGTTTTGTACTATTTGGGAGGACATGAGACTATTTACTTTAGACAGAATATCTGTCTGCAGGTCTAGATTTTTGCCAAATGGCTGTTTGACTTGCAAGTTTGCTGTTGACAATTTTAAGTTCAATATGTCAAACCGATCATTTGCAAGTTTTATAAATTGCGCTGTTTCTGCTGCATTTTCATTATATAGCCCCAACGAAAAACAGCCAGAAAACAACAGAAAAACGTCGTATTTGACAACAGCTGAGTGGCCAATTTCACCCGCTGTCTACCAGAGTTGTGGACATTAAGATGCTTCTCAGTTACTTTCCACAATATGGACACATCTGATGCAGAGCAATGGTTCAAAGCTTGCCTAACAGAGTAGGACGTTAATAATTTGCCATTTATAAGTAGGCCAGAATGGTTGCGCACTAGCTTGATAAGATGGGGTACATCCGCAAACACAAATACTTTTAAACTTGCATTTGACGGATGCTCAAAACAAGTTTTGTCTGAAAAAAAAAACAAATTTATTAAATTCGCCAAAAATCTATCTTAAGTTTTATTAACTTATTCTTATTATTTTATTAACAATTCGTAACTCCCATATCTGTTGTACAGGTTCTCAATTATACAGTGCAGAATCGTTACCGTCATTGGCTTATCAAAATCGAAATAAATTGGTTGCTTCCATGATGTTCGTAGGCCCTGTACCATCGCGACTTGAACATTATTTTGCGGAGGGCAGACAGCTTCACTCATATGTTGACGCAATTTTCATCTCGTCTGCAAACTCTGTCGTCGTCGGCAACAGACACATTTTTGCTCATCAAGTTAACAACAACATCTTGTAAGCCAGGCTGAATTTCTACAGACTGTTGTTGGAGTTGACCGACTTAACCTTTTCAAATAATTGAAACTTTTATTTGAGTCAAAGAATAAAAATATTTGTAATATTATAACTCTGCAGTCCAAGGAGTCCAACTCCTCAGAAACTGCACAATTAAAAGCTTATTTTGCTGTAAGCTTAGCTTTGGCAAAAAGAGGTCGTCCATATGATGATGGAATTTTTTTCAAGGACTTGTGCTTAGAGGTCTTGAGCATTTTAGGGCAAAAACGGGAGGATGCTGCTAATTTTATTAGAAACATTCCGTTGTCGCGTTGGACAGTATCTCGCAGGACAGAACAAATCAGTAAATATCTCTTTTGTGAAACTAAAAAAAGAATTGATATTTGTACATTTTTTTCAATTTGCTGCCCATTTAGGGCTAATAAAAATTTAGATTGCAATACGAGAAAGTCAAATATTTCTCAATTTTTTCAAGAAATTCGTTATTTTTCTCGAAAAAGCGAAAAAATGGCAAAATATGCACGAAACGCCCTCTGGCGGAAAATAAACATTAAAAATGAATTCCTTGACCCCCAAAACCCCCTTATATACACATAAAAAGATGAAGTTTTGGTTAAAAATGTTATGTTGTTGGCGTTATAGGGGAAAAAATCAATTTTTAAAAATCTGCAGGCTCGAAATTCGAGATAGATATGGTTTCTTCGGCAAAGTTGCTTAGAATTGTCCGTAGAATAATCCTAGGGGGCGCCGAAGAGTCCCACAAAATGCGAGCATTTGAGAGAGCGACGTATAATCAGAGCTGGGCAAAAAGAGAGCGATCTGCCATAAGTGCACGAACAAAAAGTGCCCGTTTGGGCTATGGGCTGCCCAGTTCTGCGTATAATATTCTCATATGAGAGTGCGATACGCTCTCTCTGTTTAAAAAATTGAGAGTAATTTTTGGTCATGCTCTTGCAAGAACAAAAAATAACTTAAAGACAAAAATATGTAAACCGAAAATGCAAGTATGTATAACTGCACTTTTTTGTCTTTTTATATTTTTTGGTTGTCCAATGCCTTGCTTACTCTCAGGTAAATTAGTTTTCTGTGGGTTTCTATAAGCAAAGTGCGAGTGCATAAAAAAGTTAAATTTTGTAAAACAATTATTGAAAATATAAATTAATAACAATTCCGTGCGTTTTTATTGTTTATTTATTATTTTATTTCTGTGTGGCAGCAAATACAACAAGGAAACATGGTTGGTAAACGACAAATGCAACGACTAATTAACAAATAAATACAAATTGTTTACTATTGCAGAATCAACTAATGTGACCGATTCGTCATGATCAGCAGACAAACAGAAG